>JBBELK010000122.1:0-600000 GCA_037783545.1 Henricia sp. BOLD:AAB3569
AATATATAGGAAACGGGTTTTCAAAAGGCTGAGTTAATAGTAGCAGACCAATTTCATCATGCGATGAATTGTTCTGAAAAATAAGAAAGCTGTATAGGTCACTACCGGGAAAATCTAAATGAATACAATTTAATATACCAATGACCTCCGAGTACATACCGCAGTTCTTTTCGTCTCGGCCGCATCACAATCTGCGATACATCACAATGCATCCGCGGTAGAAGACACGCGCTGGTATTTGAACATAACTCGCTCGATGTACAGTTTAGGCTTGATGAGTAAAGATGAGAAGAAGAAAAAATAATGATGTAGCTTTATGGTACAAGACGCAAAAACAAAAGGATGGTTACTGCCTGACACAATAAACAATCAATTGACTTTGTTTCAGAATATGATTGCCAACAAGACATTGGACATTAAACTTCGGTCCTGTATACATATGTGACCCTCCATGCGCAAAACAGTCGGAAGTCGCATCACCTTATTTTATGATATACCTAAGTGGGACAGAATTATGGAGATTCGCATTTTAGCTTAACAGGATAGAAAAGGTTTTTTTTTTTTTAACCCTGCCTTAAATGCCTAAAACTTGTTTTTGTTTGGCAAAACAAAAGCTCCCGGAAATATGACAAAATGCGTCAAAATAATCAGTCATCATCACAAGACAAACAGTGATTTCCGCCACCTAGTTCGGTATAACAATTTAGTAAGGATTCCAGGCCTTACAGGAGGGCACAAAATATTGTTTTAAAAAATTGGCTGGTTTTGGTGCTAGAGGGTCACAATTAGTCATACTAAGGTAAATGCATTTTGGCCGATGGTTTTTTTTACACAAGGATCATCCTTCAAATGTCATGTTTGGCTTTGCCTGTCCAATAATGTACGCTTTGGAGTTTCGAGGCACCAGGATTTTTGGTTTCTAAAACATGTGCTGGATACTCTCGCTTAAAAGGTAATACAACAATTTATAAAATTATGTTTTTCCTTTAATTTGTGAGTGCTGGTTGTACATCTTTACGTTTATGACCGTCATTTTCAAATCATCACTAAAAAATAACCGTATTGGTCGTCATCGAAACACGTCATGCATAATGACGCACATGGAAGGTGATGTGTGGCTATATATCTAGCACGTGACATTCACATACATGTGTATGTTTACGGTATAAGTCACGTCCTATATACCACGTAATATTCACGTGTGGTTCCCACTCGCGGCATTGCTTATGCGTTTGCAGACGATCGAAACGTAATTCCCTCAGCGGTGGAAGTGTTGCACGTTTTCAATTATTGGAATATATAATTAAGTAACGACAAAGACTTGCTAAAGCTTTTCGAAATGCACTCATCAGAGCAAAACGCAATAATGGCATTGGTACGCTTATCGATATAATATAAGGCTGAAAGCGGGAATGCCAACAGCAGGGAGCACGCTATTGTGCATGAGCAGTTAGATTACATATACGTGTGAACAAATTCTTTCTGGCGATATAACACAGGTTTAGTGAAGTCTATGTATGTGGCTTCGAGCCTTTAAGGCCCTGTCACAAGAAACCGAATCGCAAGAACGTTCGTAAACCTTATTGAAAATTGATATTTTTCTAGTACGGTGGAGAACGGACATAAAATGCAATTCATCAACTTTCTCTTACCGCCCCAGTACCGTTCTGTTTCCGTACCAGTACCGTATACAGCATAACAATGGTCAATTTGATCCAGAATCTAGCAATTTTGTCCGAGCCCGAGACAGTACTGTTGACGAATTCACCGTTGCTAAACCTAACCATTACCGTTCTAAGACCGTTCTAAGACCGAACACACGAATCAATTACCGTTCTATAAACTGTTGCGCACCGCACATAACTTACCCAAACCTTACCAACACTTACCAATACCGAACGCATACCGACCGGCAACCGTCGGAAACGGGGTGGCTAGCGAGTGTATAAATAATTATTGAAGGAAGTCGGATCCTCAGCTCTCAACTCTACCATCAGCCGATCGTACACCCCAAGGTCTGGTCTTCTGGCTATCCATGGCCGAACCCACTCCACTCTTCTCTGTCTTCTTCTATGGCGGCGCAGCACTCAATGTACATGTTCATTAGGTCAATGTGGTGGTTCAGGGCAGCAATGGCTTGGATTTCTCGCGGCATCTTCTGCAGGGTTCATCTGGAATTCTAGTTGGATCTGGATCTGAACTGAGCTTCTCATCACAATTTAGTCATATTTATACTACATGTGTGTCATGCACGGATTGTTCGGAGAACGGTCGTGATTAGTGCGTGATAGGCGGTAGATACACGGTAGTAATAAGTTTACGACGTTGTAAGGAACGGATGCGAACGGGGAAAGTAAGGTGAAGTGCGGTATCGGCTCTGTATCAGAAGGCTATCCAATCGTTCGTGATCCGGTACTGGTACGCTTGATATCAAACCTTGCCGTATAGGTAACGGCTTATAAACGGCAAAACAGATCCAATACCGAGCTGATAGCGTGCAAGTAACGACCCGTTAACGTGCTCCTGTTCGTGGCAATTTTTGAACATGGTTTAAAACTTTTTTCCAGCAATTCCGTGCTGTCCTTATAACCCCGAGACAGCCAGTGTCAATAACTTATCAGTAACGATAGAGAAACGACCACTTACCGATCACTCCTTATCAATACCGATTCCACATAAATCAGTACGGTACATGAACGGTAATGCAATTCGGTTTCTTGTGACAGGGCCTTTACATATGCATGATACTGCGTGCTCTGGCCAGTACAGCGAACTGCTGTTCGCTGTATTGTTTGAGCACTCGGGGTGATCAAGCAAGTGTCATTTCCTATAGTAGATGTGAATTCGTAGGGCAGTGTGGCAGCTTTGCGAGCGTTCTTGCAGACACGCGACGGCTGTTTGCGGGAAGCAGGCAAGTTGCTGCGGATGGAGGATGGAACATGGAACATGCTGTTTAATGCGATCCGCCAGTATTTGGAGACGTACGCCCTACTACCGAGCTTCACATCGGCCACCGCAACTCAAAAATAACATTGTGAAGTTCCGATTTTGCAGATTTTCCAATGTTGACGAGGCTTAATAGACCAATGTATTTATTTACAATCTATGTTATACCTAAGTCACAATTAAAGCGGAGGCCGGGCGGCGTGTGCGATTTATATAGGCATCGGTCGGCGTGTAGAGGTCGGCGAAAGATCGCGCGATTGGGCAGTCACAGTCACAATTAAAAGTGCCCCGCACGCTGCCATGACGGAATGGGGTCGATTTATTGGCCCGTTTATCGGCCGGTGTGTCCGGCAGGCACTCGTCCGATGTCCTGCCTATGTCACTTCGATTACCCCGGCCGATGTCTGGCCGATTTCCGGCCGGGCTCCGCCAAGTCGGCTGGACGCCGGTGGGGGCCCGGCGGCGTCTGGGCAGCGTCTGGGCGGCGCCTGGACGGCGCTGGACGGCGCCTGGACGGCGCCTGGACGGCGCCTGGACGGCGCCTGGACGGCGCCTGGACGGCGCCTGGGCGGCGCCTGGCCGATATATGGATTGTCTGGGTTGTCAACCACTTTGCCCGGAGCCCGCCCGATGTGTGCGATGCCCTGCCGGACATCGGCCAGGCATCGACCGATTTATTGGCGATCAGTTTGCGATGCGAAACGCCGCACCAGGTTTAAGTCCAAGTTAAAAGTAACTAGATGCCCGTCCGATGCCCAAAAATGGAGTCCCGTGCTACTCGCAAACCCATCGCAAGCTAATTGTGACTGGGGATTATGAAGCCAACACTGAATTTGCATTGATGTCTTGTATAAACGTCATTGTCATATGAAAATATACTCACGACAGCCACGTTCATCCGATTGGTCGGAGGCAATCCATAATGAAGTCACACAGTGCGCTTTGATCCACGCAGACATCTTGGCTGTCGCATAGGAATAGCCGCTGTCCTTGTTACAACTGGTCAATAGGGACGCATCTATCGAAAATGAGTAATTGAACCAAAAGATGCAGCAATTTTGTCCGACGTTTGGCTGGACGGCATGCATGGTGAATGTCTGACGTGGTGGTATTTATCGGTATGGTACGGGTATGCCTGTACATACAGTACGTCATTTACGTTCTCCATAATAACCACGTGATATATTGCATGCACATCGCCACACATTCTTCCGTAGAGCCGATTTCACGAAAAAGTACTGCGTAGCTTCCGCATTTTTGGGAATGCGGCGTGAGGCTTCCCAACAAAATGTTGAATAGCTAGCTGCGCCATATCGCCACGCCATATTCCACGGAAAACTTGCTGTAATGTATTCATTCACCCACAAAATAAAATGTTGTGAAAGAGTTCAAAATGTGGAAAGGAAACACAGATGCTGGAAAAATTTGATCAGGGCGACCGGTGCGCACTCCGCGCCGTGACTACGCGTAAACACTTATGCGCTATACTATTCAAGTTTGTTCTTTAAAAATGTAATTTGTTCACAAAAATATCCACTGGTGTTCGAGCCCGGCTCTTATCCCTCCCCTCCCCCCTCCCCCCACCCCCCCCCCCCCCCCCCCCCCCACCCTCCGCCCTCGACCAAATCAGCCTACATCCAAATGGCATTGCTCGTACCTCCTTAAAAATGTTACTTTTATTATTTAAAGCGATGTACTTACCAGCCGCTACTTGCTGTATATCCATTAAAAACCTCCTCGAAGTCGACCGGTTATGATCCGAAAAATGCGAAGACAAAGAGAAGTTCACCGTAACCACGTGACCAGATGACATCACTTCTTGACTTTGACCTTCTTCTGGTAACGCAGTATATACCCAGAGGTTTGGTTCCTTTCTGCCGGTAGGTTGACAATGGATAAAAATATCTCTGTAGTCGTAGATAAGCAACTCGCGTATGGTGAGCCTGATTTTCGTCCCTGGCGCGGCTTCTATTGTCCAACGGCATTGCAAAGATGTTGTGACGTCATCAGCTGGAATCCGTAGCTGATAAGGTTTTGAGGGGTTAATGTAGATCGATTCAACACCGCAGTGACTGGCTAAAAGATAAAGTCACATGATTATCCATAGTTATTTTTATTATAAATTTACAGGGGCGGATGCAGGGATTTTTCCGGGGTGGGGGTGACAGTGGGGGGGGGGGGGGGGGGGTGGGGGGGGGGGGGGGGGGGGGGGGGGGGGGGGGGGGGAGTTGCCAGTCATATTTTGTTTGCTGACAGACAGACACGCGAATATGCATATACGTTGATGTATTTATTTGTGTTGGAGCGGATGCTAGGGGAGGGGTGGAGGGAGGGGAGTTTACCCCGCCCCACGGATCCGTGCCTGATTTATGCATATTCATACTTATACCCAGCACGATATGTGGCAAAGGGACTCGCCCCTAACGCCACTATACATAAACACCCCCTTCCCACCCCCTTTTTTATAAATACGACCTATATTAAATTGTCGCCCACTAGGCCTATAACTTTCATATTTCATTATGTCACAGACAGACTTTAATATTTTCTCGAAAAGGCAAACAATGAGTCGTATTTATGAAAAAAATTAACAAATGCTGGAAAGGACGAGTAAACAGACCAAAAACATTACTACAAAGTATAAGCATTTATAATAAGCAAATGCTTCAATTTATGTGAAAAAAAACCTGTTTTTAATGTTCTGTATCTAATAAATGGTAGCAAATGAATAATACTGGTGGTGACTGCACAGTTCAATGGCTTTTAACAATGGGGATTATTTCCTGCAGTAATTTACTGCACATACGTTTTACAGCTTATTACTGTAAAATCACAAAGCGACGACTGCATGGGTTATTTAACAATCGAATTTTGTGTACAGTGTATATGTGATGCAAACCTTGAAATTACGTGCGCAAAAGCTGAGAAAGAACCTGGTTGAGTGTTAGCGTGCGATTGTCATGCCCCTCCTTAATTAATATACAAGGTTATGATTGGTCATTCAGTTAAACATTTCGTTTCTAAAATCGGTACAGAATTCCTGCATGTATTTAGATTCAGGACAATCGCTTCTAAAGACACACACCTTTTCTTTCCAAACTGCAGTCTTTAAAATTACTAGCAAGCACTCATATCTTTGTTATTCATACAAATCGAAGCAAATGCTAATGGCAAGCAAATGCTAGAACAATAACAAAAAGTAAATACTTTGTTTTTAGCAAATGCTTTCCAGTAAAAACATTTGCTTAGTTTTTGTTTATACAAACGAGTGTGTCTGTTATAGTAGCATATGTCACTACAACATATGAAACGGCTGTTGTGTTTGATATTCTCTACTAATCAACGTCCAATAAATAAATGATCGGTTGTTGCGTCTCGTATAACAAAAGACAGTTCAGTGAGATCGGTCCTATAGGAGGCATCTTAGCTAAGATCGATCTTACGGTTTTAACTCGTCTTGACTAAAAATGCATCAATAATGCCTTAGATCCGTCCAAAACATACGCAACCATTGGATTGTAGCAATCATTTGAGGTGACATGGCTCCCAGCGAATGGCATTAATAACTGCGTGTGGTGTGACTTTTTTTTTTAAAAGGGGCCGAGAGGGGAAATGAGACAAAATAAGCAAAAAAGACAAAACACGGGCGCTGCTAAATCTTGGCAAAACCACCGGACAAATAATGGTCCGAGACCACATGATCCAACCCCTTTCAGTCTCAACGAGATATACAAAGAATAAAGTCATGTTTTTATCTGTCAGACTGATAACAAACGGCTCATCGAACTCGGGTCGAGTGTTTCCAGCCTATTCTCACGTTTCAAATCCAAAGCATGCAAAGTGCGTTTAAGCTATTTGGATACACATTTAGGCTCGTGGTGAAGCAGGTTTATAGACAATGAGTAACTGACAGGTCCTCAAGGGACGTCCAAACAACTTAATTTGCCTACGGGTATTTTGGATTCCAAAACGAAATGTGATCTCTGACACTGTCCTCTTTTTGTCATAGGTCGACGAAAAACTCAATAGTGTTAGACGTTTATACAGCGTGCGTTGAAACCATCATATTTTTGAAAGAAAAGCTCGTGTGTGGCAAAGTCACCCACACGGGACTCTAAAACGATATCCATTTAAACAAGTCCGCGGAATGCAAAACTGTCAGTTTCGTTATTTTCCGAAGAAACACTGAACGGGCAATTATTGCGACAAAAATATAAATAAACCCATTACTGTTCTAGACAATAAGGCAATGGATTCCTTTGGCGGTCCTGTTGGTCCAAACCAGTTGTGCAACCACCCTCGTTTATATTCTTGGGGAGGCTTGCCTTACCTGTAAACATAATCAGTGTTCTGAGTGCAGCAGCATTAGCTCCAACCCCAGGTGCTGTTTATTTATTTGAAATTACATCTGATGAAGTAGTTGTTGCTGCGGAAGCCTATGTTCATACTCATCTAAGTTAATCTTTAAAGTCCCACCTTCTCAATTATTTTGTTAATCTGTACAGACTGACTGACACGGGTGTTCTACTTTTTTTTCATTTGAAATAAATTATATTCTGCTAAATTCCACGTGACAATTTTACTAGTAAGGCAAGTACCATGTATGCTAATGAGCCATTTAGCTTGAAATAAATCAATATAGGTCCCAGCCGTGGAATAATAGGGATTAAACTACACTGTAAAAATGGTGTTTAGGATCTAAACACATTTCTAAACACTAATTCTGTACCCACTTTTTCCACACGTTTAGCACTATGACATGTTTAGATGTCCTTTTTCTTTGACATGTTTAGGTTTAACATGTTTTGCCTCCTGGGAACTACCCATACAGCAAACTTACGTTAGCCTAGTCCAGATTCTGGACTATATTATTGCGATATTGGATCGTAGCGCGGCCGACTATAGAGGGCGGAATATCGATATGATTTGGACAGCGCATAATATAGTCCAGAACTTAACCTCAAATTCCCCGCTGGGGTCAAAGGTCAATCGAGCTCATAAATATTCATTCACGTCGCGGTGTTCGATACCGCGATATCGATATCTGCAGCGCAGCATGCATGTACGTGTGCGCAAACTGCATACGAGTACTGTACTTTACACATAGCGCGTATTGCATGCAGTGTGTATGTGACTCAGCTCATGCAGCGATAATAGGTAGCACGAACGTTTTAATGGCTAGGTCACTTTGGGGGTGGGGCGTAGGGGGACTGGTGGGAGTACTGCATGTACCTGGGAGGTTTACTGTAAGGGGTGCGAGTGATTGGGTGGGGTCCTACATGGGAAAACAAAATTTGGATATAGCTTATTCCTTGCTGTGCCATTTACTTCAGTTTCATGCTAAAAGTGCAAAAAAACTAAAATATTATAAAAATCAACTGTTCTTGTTTATCCTTTTCGTGAAGTTCAACATATACCTGTACAATGTAGTAGCAGATCTAATATTTTTGTGACCCGCCGGGTGGGAGCTTCAGATAAGACATGTTTTGCAATGCAGAAAATAATGAAGCAGGCACACAACTCAGCAAAATAAGTTCTCGGTAGTCTTATTTAAATTAATATTTGACACAAGAGTCACCTATAGTAATGGGATTATGACCTGAACATTCATTTAACAACGACATGGGGTGTGAAGCAAAACTGCAATTAAGTGAGCAGTCCTTTGAATCCATTCCTTCAAATTTGGAAGTCCCATGTATCTGTCTGAACTTGTGAAGCACAAAACTAATCAAATTATCATGAGGATGCTTGATTTGAGGGTTTTCATTAACATAATGCACTCTTTCAACCAGGGATTGGACATTTAACCGGTTAACCGGGGAAAAAAATAAAAACCATTTTGCCGAACGTTTAAACGAAACCCAATTTTAAAGAATTTACAATAGTTTTCAAAGGTTTTTCGTATTTACTTCATGAAATTGAAATAAATGTATATGGAGTCGTAGTAACATTTTCACCCGATAAAGATTAAATGGTTATTTTGGGGGCCTATATAGGGGTATTGTGTGCATTGCAAATGCATCTATAAAGTAAAACAACACCAACAACTTTGGTGTCGGCTGAACGGTTAACCGGTTAACCGACACTGGAAAGAATTGCAAACCGGTTTCTGAATTAACCGTAAATGCCAATCCCTACTTTTAACAGATGGGAAATATGTTAATCTACAAAAAATAGAAGTTATTCATCTTTCAGTTGCAATTTTTAATAAAACTGAATTCAGTATGACAGTACATTAAGATTTTTAAAATGCATTCTGAATTAAGACTGAGTTACACACTTGAGTTTATTTGTGTTAAATCCTTCAATTTCATTTGCATGATCCAGTATTTTTGAAGGGACCTTTCAGATAACAGACATTTGTTTGCAATGTGCAAATAAGCAGGCACACAATTCACAGGAAATGTTTCCCTCCTAGCTGTAGAAAAAAAAAGGCTAGGTCGGGAGACTTCATGACTATGCCACCTCAATACAAACTCAACAAAATAAGTTCCCAGACATTTATACAAGTTCAAACATTTCAAATTAGGCATAATAGTTGATACAACAATCCTCAGCCAGTATAATTGCCTAGGTAGGCCTATATGACCTGAACATTCATTTAAAAATGGCATGGGGTGTGAAGCAAAACTGCGAGTGAGCACTCCATTCCTTCAAATTTAGAAGTCTCATATTTTTCAGTGTCTCAACATGTGAAACACAAAACTAATCAATTTTGAGTATTCTTGAATTGCAATGAGGGTTTTCATTAACATATAGTATACTTTCAAAAGAATGGAATGTTAATCTGCAAAACAAGAAATTATTAATATTTCAGTTGCAATTTTTAACAAAACTGAATTCCTGAATTCAGTAGGAGTACATCAAGATTCAAAAACATGCATTCTGAAATACACAACTGCAATAATGAGCTACACACATGAGTTTATTACTATAGTGTTCAATTTGCCTTTCACACTCATTTTTCAATGTGACCTAGCCCTGCAGCCATGCACAGAATGTTCATATACGTGCTGCTGCAGAGGATTACTGTCTGTGAATGAAATATGAACAATTTCTGCATCTGCCGTAATTAAATTTGGAGCAAAATTACTTTGTAGACAACAAAATATATCAGGGTAGAATTAATGCAGCTTTGCACAGATCAGGAAGTTGTAAAAATTGCCCCTTTTTTGCACAGGAATTTCTCCAAAAAGCTGCAGAGCAAATTAGAAAGGTATGCCGCATTTTCTGTTCAAATGTAACATTTTTTCAGGGTGAGATAAAGTGCACAGACAATGAACCATCTTCAAAAACATAACACTATATATACTAGTCAGTGATTTTTCAAATCAGGGCAGTGATCATTCATCCTATCATTTGATGTATGTCAGAAATCTCAGAAAGGCAAACACATATAATGCAATACATGTACATTTTCTATTGTTGCAATTGTGTAAGAGCTGAACGCCCCCGCCCCCCACCCCCCAATCTGCCTCTTTATGGGTCCATATAATATTGGAACAGTGGGAACAAATATTTGAGGGGTCCTTGAAATGGTATTAAAAAAATCAAGGTTTTGAATTTGTATGTTCATGAGCAAAGTTATGACATCCCATCAGGCAAACACAGGATGACTCTAAACTCTGCACAAAATATTGCACCATTTTCTCCAACTTTGATGAAACTCTTGTAACCCATGGCTGCATGTCATTTCAGTTTGTTTTACATGTTGTTTGTAAAAACAATGGGAATAAAAACCGCAGCAGTTTGCCACAACTCCAGTTTGAATTCATGTTTTTCTATATTACTCTCTTAGTTTTTGTAAACAAATTGTCAAAGTTGAAAATGTTGTCTTTTATTCATTTAAAATTGAAATGAACAGCACCAATGTCTGTATATAAACAAAAAGCTAATGGCTTTTAAAACAGGGTGCAATTTGCTTTGCAAATTTGTTAAAGTTTGTAATGTGGAGCACCCTGTCAAGCTTTAAAAGAATAAGGTTGATAAGATGCCTGTTAGAAATTTTAGCAAATGATGCATGCAGTAATACTTCAGAAAACCTAAAAAATGACATGTATGGTTTTTGTGTTGAATGAATAGTAAAAAAACAAAACTTTAGTTGGCAATTTTTTTTCACAAATTATGTGATGTTTAAAAGTTTGTTATTGTTATTAACACTTTTAGTCTGGTTTTTCTTGTGTAGTTGTGAAGGAAACTTATGATGGGTAACTGCAATAGAAACTGCAGTATATATGGGCCTTTTTTTGCCTATTGTGTAGAGCCTAAATTTCCTGGCCCACATGTACTAGAGGATTTTGTACTAAAGTGGCCATATATTAGTCAACAAATTTAGTACACCTGCTTTTGTTGGAACTAATAACTGGCTTTATTTTACCATGTAAATTTTTCCTAAATACCATGCAATAAAATACACAAAGCACACTGTGTCTTTATTTGACTAAATTCTGACCTCTTGACCTTAAAAATAGCTATTTTTAAGGTCAAGAGGTCAGAATTTAGTAGATAAGATTTGTTTCTTTAAAATAAAGTGCACTGATTTGATGGGGAAAACCTGAAATTATAAGTGAGAAAATTTGAACACGGCAGGATGAAGAAGTGTTTCCGCACAAAATCTTCTTTTTTTTCTCACTCCTATATATTTTTCATCAAATCTGCACGTACAGATATGCTTGATGAGTAATTTTGAAGACAAAATCTGATCAACTTCTCAAGTCTTTCCAACTACTATACAAACATACAGTATGTATACACCTCCATGCGTGGCTATAGCCACGCATGCAGGTGTATACTGTATGTTCGTTTCATAATGCACAGCGCATAGCCGGCAGTAGGAGGCCGATATGTAAACATTATAATATTATAATGACTATGCTCACATTGCGCGGACAATTTTCGAGAATCGACTCCCGACCATCGATTATTCGGCGCGCCCCACACACATGATTGATAAGCGCTGCGTCCAATCAGACTAGGTGGGCGGAGCTATAGTTCCCTCAAATTTCTGAGGGAACTTGAGGTTAAGTTCTGGACTATATTATGCGCTGTCCAAATCATATCGGTATTCCGCCCTCTATAGTCGGCCGCGCTACGATCCAATATCGCAATAATATAGTCCAGAATCTGGACTAACGTTAGCCCAACGTTGGATCAACGTCAGTAATTGACGAAAAAACGTTGGACCAACGTTAGCCAAATGACGTTGTTCCAACGTAAAATTGCACTTCCGAATAACGTTGGCACAACGTTGTTTATAAGTTGGCGTTAACGTTGGACAAACGTCTTATTTACGTCTTATTAACGTCTTTGTGGGGTCGTATGCAAAGCCAAAAGACGTATTTTTTTCTGACGTCCACTATACATTACATATTCATTGATACACTACTCATACACTACTCATACACTACCCATACACTATCATTATGCGCGACTTCAATTTATGCTCCACAAAAACCTGTACCCTGTAACCCATGGTTGGCACACACCTACTAACCGAATACCAAATTTAATTCTAATCACTCGCCATTTTGAGTTTGTTCATCCCCGACAATTTCCAATTTGCCTATTATCAAGCAACAACCCATTTACAACAATCAAAACAACTGCCAAAACTAAAGCAAATTAGCTTTTTTACACGGTAAATCTGGTCACGACCACTTTATGACGCAGCATTTATGATAACTCAACGCATTATCCGTTTGACGTGTACAACGAATGACACGTTTAGCAGTTAAACACCTTCCTAAACGCATAAAGATATACAATCCTAAGCACATGTCAAAAACGTAAACACGTTTAGGCACTGAACAGTACAAAATGGGAAATGTTTAGAATTAAAACACATTCCTAAACGTATTAATCTATAAACATGTTTCTGATGTGTTTAAATGCTAAACATTGTTTTTACAGTGTACTAGTATGACGAACGTAGCTGTTAAACAAACATTCTTAAGTGGATTTAGGAACAATAAAATCAAATTTTTCCTATCTTTAAACACATGAGTTAAG
The DNA here is from genome assembly GCA_037783545.1 of Henricia sp. BOLD:AAB3569. Lineage (NCBI taxonomy): Eukaryota > Metazoa > Echinodermata > Asteroidea > Spinulosida > Echinasteridae > Henricia > Henricia sp. BOLD:AAB3569. The sequence goes on from JBBELK010000122.1 coordinate 12,955, forward strand.
AATGTTTCTGAGTGGGCTTTATGAAATAGGACCCAGGACGTCAAGGCTTTTAACATGTCTACAGCTGACAAACGTCTAGTGTCTTTTCTTCTTTCGTCTCAAATGAACTGTATAGACGTAGATGTTAAGTACATAAAGTGTCACCAGAGTAGAGTAGTTCGGTCTTAGGGCTTGGTGATGGTGCATTCTCTGAGGAGTTTGTAAAATTAAAGGTACAAATCCGTGGCTCGGTTCCATTTTATGCGCTGAAAAACATCTTAATACATTCAATCTTCAAAGCCAAACAAAAATGTATCAGTTTTGGTATGTTAAATGCGTTGGATTTCAAAAAATATGTGACTCATACGTGGTATGGGTATAGCTCGAGGACGCGGACTCTATACGCGTTTGTTGACATCTGGGGCCGATCTCATGGAGCTAAGTACTTTGCTCAGCATATTTTGTTTTCTTTTCTTTGCAACGACGGGCTACCGTTGACTGTGAATTCATCATTATGTTGTAAGGGGGATTCACACCGACTGTTTTCACGTTTTACCGCACGTAAATGCGACGCGCGTTGTCTCCAGGATTGGCTTGGAAAGAACTTTGTGGGATGCGACGAAATGAAAATCACAGAATTACAAAAAACCCTTGCACCCCAAATGGAATTTATTTTCAGCGCCTCGTTTCTCTTTGTGCAGAGTTTTTTTTCTGTATTTGACGCGCGTTTTTTATAAAAGGCGATGCAGAGGAAATTTAAGGTTAAGAGGCCCACTGGAAATAACAGAAGGACAGAAACTCTTTCTGCCTAAATTGATTCAGTGGTTTTTGGTGAGTCATTTCACTTCAAATTTTCTCTGTGCCAACGGGTAAAAAGGTCAGTGTGAAACCACCCTTAAATAATGTAGAGCGTTTTAACATGATACAATCACATAAAATACCTCACCAAAGTACTACCCCTGGAAAGAAAAATTTGCCCTCTCCAATTTGGATGTGGAAGCAAAAAGGTTGGTGTAATTACCGCACTGCTTTACAGAACCAGTTAAATTAGTTTACAAAACATACTAGGTGGTTTTTGAAAATATACGGATTGAGAAATACTATTGTTCGTTTGGATGTAAAATCAATAAAAGGTGGGATTTTTCAACTTTAAAGATTTTATTGCAACAAATCACAGACAGAGGGCGCTGTTTTGAGTGCCTCACATAAGGAAGACAGAAGGGAAAGGTTAAGAAAAAACATAAGACTTCAAGTTGGACTTGTGGCAAATTGCTGCAGTTTCTACCCCCAGTTTTGTCATGGCTTACAGCAGGCAACATGTAAAACAAACTCAAACAGCCATGGATTAAAAAAGTTTCAGGAAAATTGAGAAAAAAGTGGAATCTTTTGTGCACAGTTGAATGTGATTTTCTTGTGTTTGCCTTTTGTGACATCGTGACCTTGGTCATGAATATGCATATTTGAATTAGCATAAAAACTAAAAACCTTTGTTTTTACCCCCAAAGCAAGCTCCAAATAGGATTTTTATGACTTTAACTGAGTAGAGTGGTTTTAAAGCATAGATTTCATTGATAAAAATCCTAAATAAGGGGCCCTTTAATGCTCGGTGTCGTGTAAACGCGGCGTTACTTACAGCAACACACGACCAACGAAAACCCACTTCTAAAGAGTGCCTCGATCTGTAAAACACATTCAATACAGGACGTTTTTGCATAATTCCCGGGAGGCTTTGCGTGCGTTTTAATGACGACAGTCCAATATATGCAGTACTTCTGCTCTTGGTTGGGTAAAAATAAAATGTTTACATTAACTTGCCACCGGAAATAAATTAAACACTGCAGGTACGTAGACACGAGGAAATTATGTTTGTTCTCGATATTTCCTCAGCTGCAGTGGTGTGCGACTGCCATGTCTTTACTTTTTTGTTTAGGCTGTTTGTACTTTAATAGTAGCGGCAGTACGTATACAATTGATAGGTACATCAGTACGTGTACATGTACTTCACTGATTTGGAAGTGTTTGGGCATCTATTTCACTTTCCTTTTTCTAGGCCCCCGGCCCCTCCGCCAACCACCACCAACATTTTCCAATTTGGCACAGCTGAACCCGAGACATATCCCGAGACTTTGGACATTCCAAAATTAAGATGGAATTTGAAAATTGAAGGAAATATCTTGTGAGGGGAAAAGAAAACTGAGGGAGGGCTGGTGCATTTATTTTCACTCAACACATCAAGAAACATCAAGATGTTTTTTATTTTGTTTGCAGAAATTTGATCAGTGGTGTCCATTCTATCACACAAGTGTATTTGTGCGCCAAATTTCAATAACCTGGGGATATAAAGGGTGCACCCATTAGTAAACAGGCAGAGATCCGTGCGCCGAGCTCATGAATATTCTGTATGCTCTCAAATTCTTCTTTATTAGAGGGAGTTGCTATTATAGCCGAACGAGTGTGGTTTAGTATAGAAATTGCCGATCATCGCAATGTGGGATATTTTTCTTCCATTTTGGCAATTTTGGCAATTTTTACTCTTGAGGGGTAGTTTTGTATCAAGTGGAAATTAGGGAATACAAGTGACGGATTACCCCTCCCCCATACATTTGAACAGAATTGAAAATATGAGACTTCAGGGAATATTTTGGTTGTTGCAAGACGCTGAGAGTTGTAAGTATTTTTTAGCATTGGTTCCCATGGGCACCCCTCTGGAATCTCAAAACTGGATGTGGCATGAGGCAGTTAGGGACCCGAAAACAATGGGCACATGTACAATGGGCCTGCGTGTTGGTACATTTTGCCATGGCCACTCGGTAGGTTGTGCAGAAACATTACCAAAATCACACAGAACACTCGTGCAGTAGAATGAAGAAAAAAAAATCGAAACCAGTCTATATGCTCAATTTAGAAACTACATGGACGTTCACAGTATGTTAAAAACCAACGTTGATCGTAAAAACCGGTTGCCGCGGTGGAGCGCCATAGGCTGGGGAATCAGGTTGGCGTAGCGGTTCTTTCCTCGCCTTCCACCAATGTGGCCCTGGTTCGAATCCCGTCTAGGTTCAAATCCTGTTCGGGTCAGTGTGTGGATTGGGTTCTCAGTCCCTGCCTGATTCCGTGGGTTTTCCCCACACGTTGGTGTGTGGGGCCTTCCTCCCACCTCTAAAACTGACAATTTCTTCCTGTCCTTTCGTACTTCGTGGCCATGCTGAAGAACCTTCTATAGGTAGCTACAGGGCAACGACTTTAGTCGGCTAATCTCAGCAACCAGATCCCTTTAGGGGATCATACGAAATAAGAAGAAGCGCCCTATAGGCTGGCGCAAACATTTTTGTCAACAAACCATTTTGTTGGGAGAAAGGTGTAAACAGTTTTCAGTGATAGCTTTCCAATACCTCTAAAAGAAAATGGCCTCATCATTGCATATGGAAATGTTCGAACTGTTAAAAAATGCAAGAAAACCACAGCACGCACGTACGCGATGAAGCAACTATACAAGCAATTTTTGACAGTCTTTGTAAACGTTGTGGAATTTTTGATGGCTGTTTTACGTGTTAAATGCCCACGATAGGACGTACAGTTTTCCCCTTCACTTCCGGAATGACCGCAAAATAATGCAAAACAATAGGGTGACAAATTAAGCATACATTTAGCAACACCACAGTTTTTTGAACAAAATATATTCCTATTATCAACCTGCACAACTGCGTTCAAAACGAGGCTTTCCGCGCATACATCCCATAGAATGAACAGACGTTAACGTCTTAGTAACCGACATGGTAACGACGCCAGGGAGTTATTGTTTACACAAAGTATAGCCTCGCTGTTTTGCCAATATGGCAGCTCCGTGCAAGTAGCGAAATTCAGTTTTAAAATGAAATATTAAACGACGGAGAGGAAGTCGCACTTGCAGGACGTCCCGCCAAAATGTCAAATTCCACTGAAAATTAGTCCCCACAAGCGGGTATGTTTTAACCCATATCTCATTCGAAACTATTAAACAGCCCCTGGCATACCAATACAAATATTAATGTTATTAAAATGTATTGAAATGATTAAATCAGCCCTCGGATCAGACAATATACACCTTGGCAAAGTTTTAAGTTTAAAGAGACATACCGGCTTTGTTGGGCTATTTTGGGCTCGAAATATATACCCATACATGATTCTGAAAGTCTTTCCGAAATAGTCTGAAGAGAACCTGAAGGGAAACCACAAAAAAATCAAGGTCACGTTATTGTCTGGTTCCGATAATTCGCGTTGTCTTGATGTTAGTTTTATTTCCAGCCGTAGAAACCAGCGCGAAGTGGGAGTTGCTTTTGTCATTCGCTGTAGTTTCTCTCACATACCGTCCTTTTTCTAATTTGTACACAAATCTGCCAACAGAATTTTATAATGGTTTATGGGTGTCGATACGAACGAGAAAATCTCTCAGACTTTTGCGTCTTCGCTTCGCGGCGATAAATAATATCCGAAGAAAAAACAGCATAGGCCTATTGAGGGCGCTATTCGCGCTAAAGACACCAACAAGTTGCGTTCGAGTTGCTTCCTCGAGTCAGCGCTGACCTGAGGGATCATGCAAGGTGTGATGAGTCATGGAAAACAAGGAAACGAGGTTAAACACGTGTCGACCCATATCGAACGCCACCTTTATTCACAAACATATGATACAAATTACATCGCAACGGCTGGTAAAGCGTACAGAGTTTCTGCACCAGCGGCCATGACAGGGGGCAGGTTTTCCTATTTAAATGATGTAACAATAGAACCACAAAGCACCTACTCAAGCATGACACATGGTAACAATATGACTTCCCCCTGTCATGGCCACCATGCAAAGGCTCTATAGCCCAACATTTATCTCTTTTGTTAATTTTATACATTTCTAGTTAAAGGAGCGTGACCAGAGTTTCTGGAAAATAGTTTTCGATGTAACCAATATTATCAAGTAACTCCCATACACACCTCCCATGTCCCAAAAACCCGAAAACATTCGCAATTTCCAGTAAAAAATTGAACAAAACTGTCGAGTATGCTTTCAGCGGATAAACGTTGATACTGGAAAATTAGTTTACAAATAATCGTTGGATTTTCGACGATATCCTCGGAAATAAAAGGCCTAGAAGCGCGGGAGTTTCAGTTTCGTAATCAGAAAAATATAACGGATGTTATGATATAAAAATATCATGACCCATTAGGTCCTGGAGAGTTATGGGTAAAAAAAAGTGATCTGGTCACACTCCTTTAATTACGTGACATTTTGATAATTTTGTTCACAACGACCATCGCAAAATTATTGTCAAGGATGTTAGATCGCTACATTATGTAAACAGTAAGCCGGTGTTTCCCTTTAATTTCTACAACGAGAAAAATAAAGAAGCAAAACTAAGAAGTAAAATGAACAAACTGCATGGATTCATTCGCCGACTCTCGCCCGAAGGGGAATATTTCGAGAGCTGTTAAAACATCTCAGATGTATTAAATTCACTGCGAGAGTTTCGCTGATTCGTATCTTTAAAGGACGGCGTAAGTGGTATAAAAACAATAAGAATGCCCCGAGTAATGGAAACATCAGATTTTATCTTAAATTTAGCCTTTTTTCAACATGTACGTCAATATTCTTAACGAAATAAAGTCATCTAGGCTTACATGTACTACAAGTGGATTAAAGTTACTCTGGGTACAATGCAGGGCGACGTAACGAAATTAAAGACAAATGTCGAAGCAGGGCTATGTATCAACAAGGGGTACTATTCGGCAATACAAATTGAAAGAGAAATATGGTAGAGAAAGATAAGGGCGAGCATCCACAGATTAATTCTATATTTGCACACTCATGCCAAAATTCCTCACATCACCAGAGACGCTTTTTATAGACCATCTAATCTGCCCGAAGATATTTTCTTACTATGAATACAGAACCTGAACTCAAAGAGACGGTTTCTTGTAGATCCAGTTCGAATCTTTCAGATGCCATTCCATTCCATTTATCGGTTGGAAAAGCAACAGGCCCAGATGGTATTAGCGTTAATATGATTAAAATGGCTGCACCTTTTATTACTAAGCCTTAACGCATATATTTAACCTCTCCATAATAAATGAACAGTATCCCAAGGCATGGAAACATGCTTCAGTTACACCTATTCATAAAGGAGGCGATAAGTGCAACGCATGTAATTACCGACATATATCAATCTTGCCGATTATCTCTAAAATCCTAGAAAGGTGGATACACTCGAACCTGTACTCGTACCTTGACGTACACAATTTCATTCCTGTTTGTCAATCTGGATTTCGGCCTTTGCACTCAACAGAAAGTACACTAAACGATTTAACAAACGAGTGTCTTTAAGCTATGGATCACGGGAGAATGACCTGAACAGTTTTCCTAGATTTCAGTAAGGCATTTGACTGCGTTGACCATAAAATTATTTTAGAAAAACTAGAAAATCTGAACATGTCGATCTCGGTAATAAACTGGTCTAAGTACTATCTCAGTGATCGCAGTCAAACCGTTAATATTAGTAAACATATATCAAAATCCTTGCCTATAAGTGTCGGTGTACCACAAGGATCAATATTCTGGGCCCATTATTGTTTCTTATATATACATATGACCTGCCTCTTTATGTATCCGATAAGTTATATATGTATGCCGATGACTCCACACTAACATCTAGTTTTATTCGTTTGTAACGCCCCTCACTATAGACAAATTGCTATACCTTTGTTAACCTAATTTATGCCTGGCATTGTTTGCATACTGTGTAGTCGGTATACAGGTCAATGCGCTCACTGAAGCGTGTTCACATAAAACCCCGTGCATTCCCCGTGCCTTCATTTTCAGGTCTACTGTTCCACTGCTAACTACCATTGAGATTTGCTTAACTTCACGTTACGTGCACCGCGCACCACTTGCTAGCGTTGCTTCTATTTTATATGTCCGTTCATCAGGAAGGCTCTTTTAGCGTTCAACAGTATTTCAGTCAATTCGAAAGCCTATATCTTCACCTAATGCTCCAGAAAATGATTCGTCCGTGAAAGAGATTAACGTAAAGCTGGCTGGTTAACTGCTCAACACATGGAGTAAGGATATAAAGCCAAGAGCAGACAGCCGAACAACGGAAAGAATACAGATTGCCGAAGACGCCCGAATCAAGGAGTTGGACGGAAGAAAGAAACGCAAGTGAGCAATCCCCAACCGTCATCACCGACAAGACGGTTCAAAACAAAACTGGTCATTACGATACTCTTTTCGAGGTTTGTACAACAACCACTGCACCATATTCTTTGTCGTGTTTCAATATGTCATCCGAACACAGACCCCATTCCATAATAAACTACTTGAAATCAAGTACTTATTGTATTTGTCTTTATTGAGGTAGTTGGTTTAGAATAAAACTGCTTTTCGTTCGTATGAGCAAAGCGAAGGAGAAAGAAAATATAGTTTTATTCGTTTGTAACGCCCCTCACTATAGACAAATTCCTATACCTTTGTTAACCTAATTTATGCCTGGCATTGTTTGCATACTATGTAGTCGGTATACAGGTCAATGCGCTCACTGAAGCGTGTTCACATAAAACCCCGTGCATTCCCCGTGCCTTTATTTTCAGGTCTACTGTTCCACTGCTAACTACCATTGAGATTAGCTTAACTTCACGTTAAGTTTCCACGTATTTGCCGTTCGAATTTTCTTTTTTAATTCACAGGCCTTCTATTATATGCTTCAACTGTATAAGATGCCCGGACTCTGGTACCGCGACTGCATTTTTCCCTCGGTTATAGGGACCTCGAAATTCGTGACGTCATCGCTCGCGCACTGTGGGTACACTATATACTGTTCAGTTTTACAACAAATAATTGCCGTCTCTGAAGTTGCGGATTAATTTAGTTTTATTCGTTGGCAACACGTACCTCACTATAGACGAAATTCTCTACCTTTGTTAATCTAATTCACGCCTTGCATTGTCTACATACTCTGTACTCGTGTTTGTTAAATAGCTCTTTCCTGACGGGCATTTTTAGATATGTATGCATTTAATATACACTCACAAAGACATGTGCTTGATATTATTTGCAGACTTGTAAGCATTTTATACATGTTGGTTCGTGTGTATTAATAAGGACATAATTTGCTGGCTGTTTGACCATACCTCCTAGTAGAATTTGAGATTCATATGTGTACATGTGAATTTATCATGTAACCATGTAAGCACATGGACGCATTCAGAGCTACAGTACAGTTATTAGTGTTTTTCTGACTTTTAATACGCAGTTTTACTAATTGTTCACTGACATCATCCCGTGAGTTTTTATTCGAGCAGTGAACATGTACTATTATACACATAGACAAGAAAGGTATATACTCATCCATTTTAATTAGCGCAAACAAGATAGCGTGTTGAACTATAAAGACTAATCAGACTTTAATCATTCTTTGATGGCGCAACATGTTAGTGTGGGGGAGCGCTGCATATAGTGCATCGCATCTTCGAGCTCTTGTATTCAGAAACATGTACATGTACATGTACATATACACGATTTCGCAGGAAATGACAGATTTATAACAATGCATATCTAGGCTACCGATTATTAAGTTTATGCAATGAAAGTAATTTTTGGAATTTACAACAAATTATCTGTAATGTGAAATGACGTATTCATGCAATGACATTCGAATTTTCATTTTCCTTCAAGTCCCTACCTTAGTCACAGGACATCCCTTGTGCAGTTTCGAGCAGAGTCGCACCCACGACCCACTCTACCCTTCAGCTACACTACAGGAACGTCTACTCTGGCGAGTCCCCGCTATAGTGTCCAGCGACAACTGGAAACGACACTCTCAGCATTTGCCGGTCCATCCCAATATGGTGTAGCCCCAACAAAGACCAGCAAGCCCGATACAGCATGAGTGTACTGCAACTCGGGCCTCATTTAGGATGAACATAAGTTTGATGACGTTATAAAGGTGCGATGTAATTATGAAGAATGTACCAGTAGTCACTCGTGTGATACCGTGAAAGTTTAAGGAAGATTAATAGCCCATGCTCTGTTCTGGGAAGAAATATGGTTATCAGTTATTAAGGAAGGACATCACGTTCCTTTGTTGCTATCTCTCTCCTATCGTAATTGTAAACAAGTTTGGATTGTCAGAGAAATCCTTTGTCAGAATCTATACTAAAATTGTTCAATTCCAATATACCAATCGCATATACCAATCCTTGGGCAAAGACGCCTTATACTAGATTTTGAGTAATCTCGACCCTTCGTTTTCAACATGCATTTTAACTACAGAAGTATTAGAAACGTGTTTTAATTAGTTCTTCTTACAGAATGCACAATTATCGTTTATATGTATCTAAAATACGGTTATCATCATATAAATGTCGCACCCGACTATCGAAGATACCTCGGATTCACATGGGTCATCATTGAAAATTTCTCCCTTATTAGGCTTTTCGTCCTTGCTCTTGAAAGCATTATTGCCATATCTAGACTATGTTTGTTTGTGTTGTACCAGCTGTAGATACTGATACAAGATAATTTTGACCATAAGTACAATAGATACCTAGAACCTTGAATGAATGGGATTTTGTAAGAACATTGATTTATTTTGATGAATGGATGAAATCTCGAGAATGGTTCTCTTAATGATCAAATATGGGAACTTTTACGTAGACTGCTTTGCTTGTTTTATTAATACAAATCATCTACTCTTAATTAACCCTAACACTACTCAAAATTCGAAATAAACGATTTTGCATACACACTGGGGAGTAACGGTCGCGTAAAGGCCATAATAGACACGTTTGCTAATTCAGATTGTGACATAAGTATTAAGGGGCTGCCTGTTATGTTTCCCTATTTTTAGACATAGCACGATGACCCAGTTGAAAGCATGTCACTTCACTGTAATACCTGATCAAGCTGGTTTATCCATTTTTCTCCCAGGTCCAAACCATACACTTTTTCCGGACGGCTGTAATCTGGTAATTTTAAAAAGAAATTTTAGCAAAAAAAAAAAAAACAAAAAAAAAAAAAAAAAACAAAATGACTACTGTCCAGTTCAAATCACAAGAAAGTAGGTCTATATGGAACGATGCGTTTTAGACTTTCATTTTCATATTTTTGTCCTATTATTCAAGCTAAAGGTGACCTAAGCCCATTATGAGCTATATAATAGCTGTCGTGATTTGTTAGATGTCCTAAAACAAATAGGTACTCCAAACGCTAACACGGTCTCCACAGTACGCGATCATGGGGCTTGATGAAGCCTTCGCATTTTGCCTAAGCGAGAAATAACCAAAGAACAGATAATGCAGTTTGGCAGATGGAAACGCCACAGGCAAAAATAGGTATTATAATAATGAACAAGATACACATTTCCGCTTAAATATATTCAAATTCCTTAAATTGATATTACGACTTTTAATTCATATCCTATCTTTAATTTTCTTTTCAGAGGCACTTTCATGCAGTGACTGTATGCTATGTAAGTCTTCTGTTGCTGTTTTCTTGGGAAATTTGGTAAACAAGTACAGAGGAATATGTATGTCTGTATGTTGAGTTAACCTCAACAACGTTCAAGGCGAGGCTTTCGAACCACAAACAGTCATTCAGATGCAAATAAAAAAATAAAAAACATAATAAAAAATAAAAAATAAAATAAAATAAAATAAAATAAAATACACAAACTGAACTGAGCAAACACGTATGGACCCTAAAAGATGAAGGAAAGGACTATGAAATGAAGTGGGACATTATACAAAGAGCGTTGCCATACTCTAATCTTAATAAGAGATGCAATTTATGTATAGCGGAGAAATACATCATCATATGCAGGCCTAACCTAGGCACACTGAACAAGATGAACGAAATCGTCTCCAAATGTAGACACAGAGACAAGTGCGTACTGGATTCAGTGACGTAAGACGCACTAAGTTCATTGACGCAGTGCGCGGCTCGCGCACTTGGTTTCACAATTACATACGAAAATCTACGAGATATTCTTATGTCATTCTGCTGATGAGTGCCACACGGTACGAAACAGTCTGTCCAGGAATAAATATGCAAAGTTAAATTAACTCATATCCTGATTTATTTCATAATATATATTATTGGTTAAAAATTAAAAATGTTAAGAACATTGCTAGTTTGTCAGTATAATGAATTAAAACCGGACAGATAATCCGAGGAGCCTGGAGGGCTACAGTCTGTTTTTAAAGCTGGATTGGATTGAAATCGGACAGATAATCCGAAGAGCCTGGAGGTCTACAGGTTTTTTGTATGGTACTCTATCCCTAAGGTCCATTTGAAATTGTAAATTATTTATGCAGAACAAAGGTCTTCATTTGTTTTATTGCTCTTATTCCTTTGTAATTTGATAATTATCAACAAATATTGGCCTTATTAGGCCTAATCCATAATTTCGTTTTGTCCATAATTTTCACAAATCTTAAGTTCCCTGAAGCTTGTTTTTTAAAGCAGAGCTACAATTCCCTTTTCAATTCAGTAATCGCCCTTTAAGACTACTCACTTGTTCTTTGTGTACTTTAATAATTATTATTTTAATCAATAAGCAATTTGATTTCAATACGCATGATCTTATTCTGCATTTAATATCGGTTTGTGTTTATACATGCTTCACATAGTTCTTTGCAAATATGCCCGTTTCAATATGCTTTATATTACTTTAATTATGATTATTCTTTCAAATAATTTTAATCCCAATATGCATTCGCATAATTATGCTAATACAATTTTATTAATGTCCGAAGAGCCTAAAGGGTTGTTTATACAAAAGGTATTAATACATGTACAGAAGTTCATTAACTATCATCAGAATAACTCATTCACTTTCTATATTTCTATGACATGGGTGTCTTGAGCTTACTCAGTTGAGGACTAACTGTTTGGTTCTAGAAGGAAGCGAGTAACCTTTACTTTGATTTATACTCATTGCAAGATGTATTTATTTTTGTTTCAATTAAAGTAAATTAATATTTTCTCGCAAAGAAACCAATTCAGGCACCTCGGTAAACAATCCAGGTACTGGGGCAATGAACAAGGGAGTGCACTCTCTTTTGGTATCCTAGGATGCACCCACGTTTCCTCGTCAATACAAAAATGGGGTTTTTCGTGGCCTCCGAGTGCCTGCAGCTTTGCTGCATGGACTGATACCGAAAGCCTTGCCACGTTCCAGGAGAGATTACCGTTCTAAATCTTCAAACCCGATTTTGCCTAAATCTCATAGTTCATTGAAATTTTGTGATATGAGCCCTGATTATGGTGTAAATATAGTTAATTTTGTTATAAAGTAAAAGTGTTGTAAAGGGTAGTTGGCATCCGAACACAGACCCCATCCCATACTGTATAATAAACTACTTGAAATCAAGTACTTATTGTATTTGTCTTTATTGAGGTAGTTGGTTTAGAATAAAACTGCTTTCCGTTCGTATGAGCAAAGCGAAGGAGAAAGAAATTGCAGTTCCGAAAGCATTGTCAAAATTGAAACCAGCCTTAACAAGTCATTAGACATGATTCATCTGTGGTCTGTTAAAGATAAAATCAAAATTAATGCCAGTAAAACTAAATGTATGCTAATTGGCTCAAAGAAAAAGATAAGCGCGCATGAGCTCAGAGTACACATTAATAATGATCAAGTGCATAACGTTAAATCGTTTAAATGCTTGGGTGTTATTATTGACGAAACCTTAAGTTGGAACCAACATGTCGAATATGTAAAGAAGACAGTTTTCTCGAAATTAGCTATGTTAAAAAGAATTTGCGACTGTGTAACTCAAAAGCACATGAACACCCTTATGTTAAGTTTAGTCATGCCTAGTTTAGATTATTGTTGCACAGTATGGGGTGACCGTTACGCATCTCATAACACTGTCTTGAACAAATGCCTCAAACGTGCAGCCAGAATAATACTGAAATGTGATTTCCTAACGCCATCAGCTGACATGTTTAAAAAGCTCGACTGGCTTGCCTATCCAGTGAGAGTTAAATACAAGAAAGCTATATTTGTCTTTAAAAGCATCAATTCCTTGGCCTTACGTACAAACTCGAGAAACTCGTCAACCTGCCGAAAAGACACTGAAAATTCCCTTTGCACGAAAGGGGTCTTACGCCTCGAGTTTTGCTGTAACTGGGGCCGCAATTTGGAACAGCCTTAGTGCACACCTTAGAACTATGTCTTCTTTGAGCTCATTTAAATCGGCACTTCGCCAAACATACACATAATATTCACATGATCAACTTCAAGTGAGAAATGCTAATTTACGGAGTCGTATGACTTAGTTGCCATACAATCAAACTTTAAATTTGGAGCCGGAGGGGAATTTTCCCATTTTTAATTTTTGTTTCTCTTAAAAAGAGTTTTTGCGGGTTTTTCGCCCTTCCCGTAATTAGCGTAAATTTAGTGTCACATGCATGTATAATAACTACTTGTGTATGATGTTCTTCGGTAACCATTAGTTTTTGATGTTGTAGTTGTTGTACAAATGTATCTTATTCCAGTTTGTTTGTGATTGTGAAGTTGTTCAATTTAGTATATTTGTTCTGTGTGTGTTTGCAGGGCCCCAATGAAAATCAGTTTTTGTAAACTGTTTGGGCACACCCTGGGTAAATAAATGGAATAAATAAATAAATATAAATAAATCACTCATGAAATAATTGTATTTGTCATAATTTATTTTTCTTGATTTCTTGTGTATTTTGATTTTCCGTCACAATAAATCGTTATAAATTGATCGCCATGTCATGTATACAGCTCTCTTTTACTAAATGCAAAATATAATTAGGACGCTAGAATGCGACCTCATCCCGAGACCAAATTTCAACAAACTCCATCAAAAATTTAGGAACATCCGTCTAGCATCTCGATACAACAATCTGCCAAAACGCTGTGTGTGTTTTTAACACCGCACCGACTTGAAAAGACACGCAGCCATGTTTACTTTAGTGTGCCAACCGATATTAACGATACACGCAATAAATTATTTATATTATCAACAATGTACTCCGATGTCTGTCATCGAGAAGCCAGGGGCAAGCAAAGCTTGCCAGTTATTGCAACTATTGGTCTTTTTTATTGCCATACAAAACCGCACGTACTGTTTTGGTAATCCAAACCAGACCATTGCGAGAAGTGAAGTCTTAAACCACAATCTTAACCCACAACATACGCCTGAAGACTGACTGTCAGTTGTCGCATTTAGGGCCAATTTTAACAAATACATCAACTTGACTAAAAAGCGGATACGTTATTAGCTTTAAAATGAAATGTCAGTAAAAAGAGTCTATTATACAGGGTGTCCCAGAAAAAAACGAAACCGAGATATATCGATGTTTAATCATACTTTAATCTCAATCTTGAATTAATGAATGACACATATTTGGAAAGCTTAGTTCCTCATCTTTCATTTGATACCACTCATATGATACATACTTCACGCATGAATGAATCAAGACAATATGAAGCAGGGCTACTAAACATTCGTTTGCACAACGATACGTGAATTTTAAAGAAATAATCACAATTCTAAAAAGTTCATTTCCTGCCCTTTCGTATGATACCTTAGTCAGAAAAAAATGAGCCAGGAATGACAGAGATATCCTGCATTTAAATATGGATTGAATTTTTATGTATTTTTTAAATCTTTCGTTTTGTTCACACCTGACCGATTTTTCGCATGTTGAATGGTTCGGAGATGGTCACGTGTGCATTAAAAACGTGTGTGTTGAAACGCCCGACATTCAGGTATCGTTGTGCAAACGACTTTTTGGTAGCCCTGCTTCATATCGCTTTATTCATTCATGCGTGAAGTATGTATCATATGAGTGATATCAAATGAAAGATGAGGAACTAAGCTTTCCAAATATGTGTCATTTATTATTCAAGATTGAGATTAAAGTATGATAAATCTCGGTTTCGTTTTTTCGGGGACACCTGCATAGGTAAGCGGCAAAGTCGAAATATTTTGGGCAAGTTAATGTCCCCCTCCCCACCCTGCACAAAGCTACGCCATACATAATTGGACAGCTTAATATATCAACCTTAAAGTTAGGCATGATGTGGAGTCTAAAAGTTGGGAAGAAGGTGATTTTTGAGCTATTTTTGTTTCAAATATATGATTTTCCAGATATTTATATTTTGAACATTCACACAAGAAGTCTCATCCAGATAACAAAGTTTGGTAGGTCGATGTGCTGTTCCATAAAACCAAAATGATCATTTGAAAATAAGAAAATGTACCCTAAGCATCATTTGCAATTTTCTCAAAATAATAAATTGAAAGTAAAAATAAAGGTACATTTTTCTTTTTGTCCGAGACAAATATCATGCATCATTGGAGAGCTTAATATTTGCGCTTTCAAGTTCAGCTTGATGTGGGGCTTACAAGTTAGAATTTATGTGCTTACTTTGGTTTTACTGAGCATTAAATTTACCTAAAACGTGGTTTGCTAGATGAAGCTTGAAATAGGATCACCGCATGTTAATCTCAAAAATTAATTTTAACCTGTTATTTAGTCATTTTATTGTTACAAAATGGAATTTACCGATGCCGTACGCACGTGTATTTTTTCGTAGGTGAATTAAGAGCATTTCGAAATTTTCATAGGTATGAATATTTATATTCTCTATATAGCGCCCACGTGGAGTTATTAAATTATTAAAGCGATAACAGGAAGAAAATGTGTGGGTTTGGCGAGCTGCTTGGTATGTCACGTGGTGAAACGCAGGGCTATCAAGCAAGAATTGCGAGTTCGATTCTGCTGATGATTTGTCATGAAAGGGTGTGGAGATGCATGTGTAGCTGTGTGAAAGGTAGAACACATGATAAAAGGAGCGTTTTTTTCACTCGTGATTGAAAGCCCATTTTGATAAATCTGCCATGTAGACATTTTAGCCATATAGTGCAGTAATAAACTTGAAAAATCCATGCATGGTTTTTGTGTTGAGTTCAATGGTAAAAAGTCTTTTGCAAGAGAAAAGAAAAATACCATTTTGGAGTGAAATAAAATCACGTGGTGTTTGATACCATTGTTGAGTGAGTCTTATCTCTTGTCAACTCGTGAAAAAAAAAATCGGGGTTGCTGTAAATTATGTGTTCTTTCCTTAAGGTACAGTTATCAACAAAACGCATCAGTTTGCAACATACACATGCCTTAGACTAATTTAAAGCAATGTTCCCTTAACCTACGGACGGAAAACAAAATGTGTCCTCTGCACGGTCAGAAAACGCCCTTTCTAAAAATAAGAGAAACTCTTGGTGGCGCTATGAATTAAACTTAAATTAAAGATGTCCCTTGTTGTCTAGTTTCCTGACACATTGACATGGAGTGCATACCATCTGATCCGACTCTCCCAAACATTTTGATTTTATATATACTTAAAACGAATTTGCTTAACTTACTGCTTTGGGCGTTTGTTGAAAGCCAGGATCCCGTGACAAATAGTACCAGGGCCACGTGGACCTTCCTCAGAACTGACCAGCTCATGGTGAAGACAATATGGGAACTAAGACAATCTGCAAATCAATTAACAAACAAGATATATATTGAGCGGGAATACACGAGGTTACTCGAGATTTTCGTGCAAGTCTGGACAATGAGGATATGGAGGAAAATCCGACAATTTAATTGGATACAGTTACTTTGACCATTTTAGCCCGAGCGCAGCCTAGTCAACGATGGTCAGTCGGGTCTTGGAGACTACAAGGTTATCGAGGTAAATGAGGAGGGATTTTACATACTTATATCTGTAACCTATAAAAGTTAAAACACCGTCATTAATTTCTCAGTAAATTGTCGATAAAAGAGTATGTGCTGTCAGCCCTCAGTGCCGGGAGAACACCAAAGGAGATTATCAAATTCCTTATTATATTATGTTGTCCTTCCCTTTTGTTAACACACCAACCGCTCCCACCCCTCCCCACCTCCACCAACGCCCCCCCCCCCCCCCCCCCCCCGCCCCCGCCTACCTAAAAACTGAATTCCTTGGACGTTTGAGACACAATGGGGGAACAATGGTAGGGTGTACCCTCGGCCCCATATCGCGCTGTATATGGCCGGGAGAACACCAAAAAGGAGATTACCGAATTCCTTAAATTATGTTGTCCTTTGTCCACAAGATCAAGAGCAAAATCGGCAAGTCAGAGGACCTCGAAGACACCTTTACCTAGCATAAGAAGCGTGGCCGTCTCTCCGACGCCTCGAGGACCGTTGACTTTGTCGCCAAATCGCCAATGTGCAAGAAATGGTTAACAATGACCAGCAAATCAATTAACTTTTTATCCAAGAAGTAGGGTGCTGCATATGGTACCATCCACGATGACCTCCGCTACAGGTCCTATATGATATTAAGATAGGCCTGTTTATGGACAAGTCCTGAATGAAAGGCGTCTGACAAAGGCAAAGAAACTGTTCAACAAAGTCGAAGAAAGTGAAACACACGGAGTGTCTTTTCGATTTTTTTAATTTCTAATTACTGATTCTTCTTTGGTTTAAATTCCACTTAATTGGATCCTTTACGTTTTATTGGTGGGTTCCTAAAGTGGAATGGCACATAGAGAGCTCTCATTTAGAACTGAAAACCTAAAATATAAAATTAAAACAAATCTTTGGCAATATTTAATAAAATAATTTTATGCATAACGCAAAGAATAGTCCCGTTACTTTGAATAAAACAGGACTGTGTCAATTACAATCTTTCTTGAATCTCCGGCAAATTGTTGCCTATATGCATGGCAACAATTTGAGATATTTGCTGTCTTCTTTTGCCGCTCAATCTGTATTTAGGGCATTCGTTTCGCTATTAAGGCTCCGCAAGTTTCCAAATGTTTTAATTTTCCTTAAAAGACTTCGTTCAGAAACTGCTAAATGAAGATGGCTTTTTCGTCTGGTATACACTGAAAACTTTATTTAGTCAACCACAGTGGAAAATTAGTAAAACAAGGGCAAAATGGTTAGTCATACTACACAATTTGTCCGTTGACAACGTTTTGTTGGTGCATGACAAATCTTTGTTGGCGCATGACAAATTAAAACTTTTGCATTACGAGGTTGGAAATTTGCAGGACAAATTAATATTAGCGGATGACTAATCTGAACGGCTGACGAATATGATAATCGTCTTTTTACTAATTTGTTTTGTCACGTAAAACAACAACATTATTTATTTTCCAATGACTAACTTTTTATTGCATTACTAATGGGAAGAATAGTCCAGCCGAAACTCATGACTAATTTAATTAGTCATGGGTTTAGGCGGGATTATTCTTGCCATTGATAATGTAATAAAAGGTTACTCATGCAATTAGTAGTGGGAAAATAAATCTTTTACATAGTTCTTGTTTTCGTGCAGCTGTGCGACGTCATTACATGTGAACCGCACCGTAAAATGAAGTCGTGTTTGACTGGACTGAACATTCTTGTGACGTTACTCTGGAAAGGTAAGCGTGTGACGGGGTTTGTGTCAAGACATATAGTTGAGGCCGTGCCTCAGGTCTCAACGTCCGTGTATGGACACAAATAGTCATGATCTGTAAGGACAACTCAGTACGTATTCGTAATTTTAGGTCAGCCCGAGTTGGAATCCTTTCCTCGCTGCAGTATAACTGGATGTTTTCCTGGGTACATCGTTGCCTCTTCCAAATACGTTGTCCTCATCAAACTGCGGATATCTTTGTTGCATTAACACAATACACCGTGCAGTCATTCGCACGTATTGTGTGCACTATTTCAGTGCGTCTATCGCGACTGAAATTTGGTACCTTGTGGAGACATGGGTTCTAAAGGCAACAAAATAGTGTAAAGGTCTCCACAAGGCAATTCTAAAGGTCTCCACAAGGATGACACTAGTTAGAAGTTTGAATTTTACTCAAATTAGGGGGATTTTAAAAATATTCTGGTCGCTGCATCTTTTAGATTATGAAATTAGGAGAATTCGGTCTAAATTTGAGCTCCAGAAAAATATATATGACAGAACTTTTAACCAAATTCTAGCCATTTTTCGGAGTTCGTGCACGAGAACAAAGCCATGTCTCCACAAGGATGTGGAAGAGGGAAAGCGGCTACGGCACACTGTACATACAGTCATTGCACGTACTCTGCGTAGGACTATTTCAGTCCGTTATACGAAACACACCGTGTATTGTACGTGACAAACTAAGTTTGTTAGGCTGACTAACTGACATTACTAATTAGTTTTTGTGCAAGACTACTGAATTTTCCCGCATGACAAATACATTTTTCCTGCATGACTAATAATTTTTTTAATTAGTCAAATTAGACCCTTTTTATGACTAATTAAAATTAGTCATTTCGAACCACGTATGACTAATTGGAAATTAGTAAAATATGACCCAGTGTATGACTAATTTGTTTGGGTTCCTTCGTCTCGGTCTAGACGATCCACTCCGCTTCACAACAAGGACATTGCATTTGTTCAACGTACACGTGCACCCTACATTATGCCTTTATTTCATTTTTTAAATTTTATTTTATGTTTTGCTTTATTTTGTAAGTCATCGATCTCTCCGTTAAAATAAAGCATTAAGCAAAAGACAATTTTTTGTTGTTTTACTGCCAATGCATTTCCTTTTTTGAAGCGTCCGTGGCTATGGATCTGCGAAGATGTCCAGTAAATGTATGCAGGAAAACTGGTATACTAAATACCCTGGCGGTGGAATATTAAGTTACAAGATCAACACGGAAATATGCGCTGGAATAAAAATGCATTAGGCTAAATGGATTCGATTTGTTATAAAAACAAATTTCTCCTCCGGAGTTTTGTTTACCGAACAGTGGAACGGCCTGTGCAAATGACCCGTGTTTCGAGTATCCTATTTTAGTCAACGAAATAGCAAAGGCTTTATAATAGATTGGTTTTAAGCAATCGATAAATTAAACCACGGTAAGAATATAAGACACGTTTGGTCTTTACAACTCTGATATAATTACCCCTGATTTTTCTCAGATAGCACTGTCTGTATTTTAAGGCGGCTGCTCAGTGCTTATACATTGGAGAGACACCTTTATTGTGGTCCATTTTGCCGTTCAGTTTACCAATCTGCAAGAGGTACGATACGTCTCACATATTAAGCCTTTGTTGGGTTTTGGTTCAGGTATATAATTAGTTACGTAATAAATTCCGATATATTATCGTTTTTGTTTTTTAACGAACGCTGTTTTCGTCTCCCCTCATAGGCCCCGCACCCCTCAACTATCCACAAAGTAACGTTTAGTCCCAACCGATTTTGCTCATATCATCTTGTTTCTTAAATTTTATAAACAGCAAATGCAACTATTAGCATTTTTAAATTCAAAGATTTTAACTTGCAATTTTGCCCACTGCTGTGTCTAATTGAATGTGAAGACGGATATATTTCCTGGCACAAAGTACCCACTTACCGAAAAACAGAACTCACACAAATGTCACTTGAGGAAAAACTAGACTAGATACTATAGCTAAATCAATAGTTTCACACACAGGGTCCATTTCACGTTTAGTGTTTAAGTGAAAGAGCTGAGTGTTGTCGACCTAAACCTGACCACAAGGTAAAGTTTGTAATCAATATAATCGATTTGAACAAGGTGATATTTACATTTTCAGTCTTGTTTCTAGTACTAGCTCACAACGCCCTAATCTATGGTTTGAAAGGGCACTATATTTATCTGTAGACAGTACTTAAGGTGAACGCTATGTGTGGACGCAACGTACTCCAGCAAAGCAAGATTTCCCCATCATTCCTTTCCAACAGATTCACAGATGATGTATGGTTAAAGGAGCATGTTCAGATATTTTCCAGAACATGGATTGCGTTTTAATCTAACAGTCACATAAAATACCTCCCCAAAATGCCATCCATGGGAAGAAAATGGGAAATTTGTAATCTCCAATTTGGATTTGGAAGCAAAAAGGTTGGGGTAAATACTGCACTGTTGGCAGTAATTCACTGGATTTCGCTGCACTGGAAGCAGATAAATTAGTTTCCAAAACATCGGTGTTTTGTTTGGACAATATCCTTGAATATATACGGTTTGAGAAGGCGAAAATTCAGAATGGTAATGAGAAAAATATGAAAAATCATATATATGGTATAAATATATGAACACCCATGGGAACAATGAGGGGGTGAGTGGTGGTCAAAAATGTGATCCAGTCCCTGTTTTCCTACCATGTATTTTGGAGAGGTATTTTATAGGATTGTTAGGTTGAAACGAACTCCACTTTGTGGGAAAATCTGGACACGCTCTTTTATTATTATTTTTTTAAACAATACCTCGGGATAATTGTAGCCATTTTTAGGTGTTCGGGTCTAGACCCGAACACATATTTTTTTGTCAGGTTTGTCATAGTTTTTTTTTTTTCATGTCTTGTTTTCCTCCTTGTAGTCCAAACGTAGTTCAGAGCATAACTCAAAAACATAGCAAGGTACGAACTTCAAACTTGGTACCAACTAAGAACTTGGTCTGAGGGTGTGGATATTGTTGTAACGGCATCGAGACGTCATCAAATGTCAACAAAATCCAGCTTAACTGGAGGACGGAACGAGGTATAAACGTCAAATTTGGTATACTTTTATAACTTAGAACACGTCATCGGTTGGCTTTTTATAATATTTAAAATACTTCAAAGAGTGGTATGAACTTGAAACTTAGTACAGTTATGGACCAAAGACAAGGGATATTGGTGATAGTATGATGTGTCATAACGTCATCGATTACGTAATTATAATAATTTCAAAATCGCAACAAATGGATTTTGGAAAACAAATCTGCCTAACTCGAAAACTTAACATGATATGAACTTGAAACTTGGTACACTCTTAAACCTTAAGCGTATACGCATCCTGTGTGTGACTTTACGATGACGTCATCAGCTACTTCATAATTTGAAAATACCTAAGATTTTGAATTTTCACACAAAAAATTGTTATCGATGGTCACTGTATTGTACCTGAGGGCGTGATATATAGGTGGTGTCATCTTGAAAATACTTCAGTTCAACCTTTTTTAATACTCTATTTAAATCTTTAACCTCTGTCCTTGACTTGCCCTAAACACCTTGCGTGTTGAACTTGTTTCAGACGCAACCCGTTTAGTTTGAAAATGATAATTACAATTATTTTTGCCCATCTCCTCCCAGGCGCAAATTGGTACCATTGAGGGTAGTGAAGGCATTGTGTGTTTGATTAGCCCATGAGTGCTTACTGGGCTGGACGTACATGCTACCCTGGGAGTTAAGAAGGTTTAACGGAACCATTATTGTCCCCTATATCAGCTTGTACCAACCAGACCAAGAATGTTTGCGGCGTCCAGCAGAGAAACGCCGCTACCCTTACGAAAATGGCAACCATTTTTGCACGCGTACTGCAAGCATGTAGTTTGCGCGCAGCACGCATTCCGCATGCATGCTGCGCGCGTTAACCGCAAGCCCGCGCTACGCGTTATTTCTGAAAATTACGCGCGCGCGTATTTATTTAGGTTCTTCCTTAGTAAAAGTATGACATTTTCCCCACTTAAGTTTGTATCTTTAAACATAGTTTATAGATCGTAATTAAAAAGGCAAATCCTGGGTGTCCGGCCGTGCATGGTAATGAACACACCCCAACCACCCGCGCCCCGCCCCCTGCACTAAACTATGCTGGGACAACTCGAACAAAAATTGTATGTTTTTCCTCATAGAATCTTCATATTTCCCCCTCCAAATAGTTTTTTTACTGTTAATTTTACTGCAAACCTCTCAAAACAACATTTAAAGTGATCTATAATCTTATGCAGTTAAAATGACATAAGCATATAAGGGCTATTTCTATAACTTTATCACTATTTTACCGTAAAAATTGATCAAAATGATGGCAAAGTTATGCACGTGTCAATTGTAATCCCGGCCCTGAGGGACATGGGACTAGCGGGGACTGGGTCGGGAATGTCTAAGTGGCCCAGCGTGATACTCCCGCAACGTCCCCGCACAGTCCCGACCCTGACATGTGGGGCCGGTAGGGCGGGGCAGCAAATTTGTACAACCCCGGCTATGTCCCCGCTATTGTCCCGGCAGCGCATTTTTTTTTACACCACTGCGAGGGGAATTTGGCATAAAACGCACCATTTCACTGCTGGTGAAGAGACTAAAGTTCCCCGTACATATACATGTACATGTGCTATACAATGCGCTGTAGATGTGCATGTAGATTGTGTACGTATGTGTGTACATGTATTATAATAAGATAAATTTCATGATGGAAACAAAAAATAAAACTCATGCATACATATTAAAATATCAGCCAAAGGATCAGTGCATGTTTTTTATGTTGAATGAATGGTGAAATATTAAAACAAAACACCATCGATCGACGGAACAGTCCCCAAAAGTATGTATAAGCCCATAGGCCTAAGGCATTTCCTTCCTCCATGTACATGTATAAGTTAACTCTGTTTCCAAAACTTGTTTTTCTTCTTTCCCTTGAAACACGTTTCGATCGTTCTATCTAAATGCGTTTCAATCGTTCTTTCGAAACGACGTTTCGATCGTTCTTTTGAAACGACGTTTCGATCGTTCTTTCGAAACGACGTTTCGATCGTTCTATCAAAACGACGTTTCGATCGTTCTTTCGAAACGTTTCGGTCGTTCTTTCGAAACAACGTTTCGATCGTTCTTTCGTAACATCGTTTCGATCGTTCTTTCGAAACGCGTGTTTCGACCGTTCTTTCGAAACGCGCGTTTCGATCGTTCTTTCGAAACGCGTTTCGATCGTTCTTTCGAAACGACGTTTCGATCGTTCTTTTGAAACACTAAAAAATTTTATTTTATTTTTTTTAACACTATAATTGTCCCCTAATTGAAGCACTTTTTGTTACCTAAAGTCACTTTTCAAACGTTCCCTCCAAACACTTTTTCAATCACTTCTTCTAAATACTCCGAAAATTCTGATGTTGAGAATTGTAAAATTCTTAAAAATTACCCAGTAAAAACGTCATGTCAGTAGGTGCATATTTAAAGGAGTGTGACCAGATCACTTTTTTTTACCCATAACTCCCCGGGACTTACCTTATGGGTCATGATATTTTTATATCATAACATCCGTTATATTTTTCTGATTACGAAACTGAAACTCCCGCGCTTCAAGGCCGCATATTTCCGAGGATATCGTCGAAAATCCACCGATTATTTGTAAACTAATTTTCCAGTATCAACGTTTATCCGCTGAAAGCATACTCGATAGTTTTGTTCAATTTTTTACTGGAAATTGCGAATGTTTTCGGGTTTTGGGACATGGGAGGTGTGTATGGGAGTTACTTGATAATATTGGTAAGTTACATCGAAAACTATTTTCCAGAAACTCTGGTCACGCTCCTTTAATATGGAAAAACCCCGTTGAGGGTCGACAGACACGCGGTTTGCAATCATTGGCTTATTACGCATGCGCGACTTTTTCGTAGTCTTTGTACGTGCGCTGTAACGAAGGATTACCCCTCGCAGTGTTGTAAACAAAAAAAATGCGCGTCCCGGCAGGGCGGGGCAACACAATTGTACAACCCCGGCTATGTGGGCGGTCGGGTTGGTGTAGTGGTTCTTTTCTCGTCTTTCACCTTTGGCGTCCCGGGTTCGAATCCGGGGCGTGTATGTGGATTGGGTTTGCAGTCCCTACTTGACTGCGTGGGTTTTCCCCTGGGGCATTTCTCTGGGGGTTTTCTCCCACTTCTAAAACTGCAACTCCTTCTTCCTCATCTCAAGTTGATAATATACACTACTCAAAAAAGTTAAGGACCACTTTTTTATTTTGTGTAATAATACTTGTTTTATATGATATATTTTACTGCTGAAAATACCCCAGTACAATGGTCCTGAATGACCTCAAACACACTGTAATCAATTTCACAGGTGGTTGGTTTCAGTTGTTGCATATTGTCTCTTGCACCGTTGCACATCCTGAAATGTGGGCTTTTAGGGGTATCAGCTGACCACATGAAATGGTACAAAAGTGGGTGCAAGAGTATTTTCTGCCATTGGTCTCCACAATCAGACAACTTAGTGACAGCAGCAATGCCATTTAATATGCCACCTGAGTGAACCAGAGGTTGCCAGAGCCCTAGGAATGCTGGAAGCTGGCTTCAGTCAGCGAAGAGTAGCCAAAATGATGGGTGTGTCTCACAGTGTCATCAGCAGAGCAAAACAAACGACACCGGGAGACAGGGCGGTACCCAGGGAGACAGGGCTGTACTCAGAGCGACCCCGCAGTGGCCGACCAGCCGCAACAACCCCAAGAGATGATCGCTACTTGACGAATCTCTGCCTCCGCAACCGCTTCCACAGTGCACGTCGACTCAATAATGACTTCGCTGCTGCCACTGGAGTGATTGTTTCCACTCAAACAATCCGTAACCGACTTTACAGAGCCAATATGCATGCCAGAAGGCCAGCGCAGGGCGTCCCACTCACCCCTGCTCACAGAAGAATATGTCTCAAGAATCCTGCTCACAGAAGAATCCGTCTCAACTGGGCTTGGGAGCATGTCGGATGGACCCAACAGCAATGGCGCCGTGTTCTGTTCACAGATGAGAGCATATTTTCCCTCGACCACAATGATGGACGTGTGAGAGTCTGGAGGCGAGCAGGAGAGAGATTTGCCGACCCCTGTATTGCAGAACATGACCGTTATGGGGGAGGCAGCATCATGGTGTGGGGAGGCATCGCCTATGGCAACCGTACTCGTCTCTACGTGGTCCCAAGGGGATCAATGACAGGAGTGAGGTACATGGATGAAGTCCTTGAACCTATCGTGGTGACATTTGCAGAAAATGCGGGGGGAATTTCATTTTCATGGACGATAATGCCCGTCCCCACCGAGCAAGGGTGGTGACACAGTTCCTGGAGGCAGCATGGGGGAGGCAGCATCATGGTGTGGGGAGGTATCGCCTATGGCAACCGTACTCGTCTCTACGTGGTCCCAAGGGGATCAATGACAGGAGTGAGGTACATGGATGAAGTCCTTGAACCTATCGTGGTGACACAGCTCCTGGAGAACCATGGGATCGAGCGCATGGACTGACCAGCGAAGTCCCCAGACTTGAATACCATAGAACATGTCTGGGATATGATAGGGAGGAGTATCGAGCAGCTGGAAGCACAGCCACATGGACTGCAGCAGCTTGGTGTAGCTCTGGAGGCTGCATGGGATGCGCTGGCCGTCAGATATGTCAATCGCCTCATTAACTCCACGAGACAGCGGTGTGAAGCCGTAATTGCTGCAAGGAGTCCATACTCGCTACTGAGCCGATTAAAAGACATTTAGACTGAACATTTTGAAAAAATTGTCATTTGACTTTCCCCTGAAACTGTCCATTTTGTGATTGCCCAAGTTCTCATCATGAAAATGTGCATTTGATGTTTTAAAACATTTCTTCAGTTTTTTATTCCAATGAGAATACCATCTAGACAAACAAAAAATGAAAGAACTAGACCTCACTCATTGCTTGGAAAAAAAATTACAAGTTAAGAAAAAAGTGGTCCTTAACTTTTGTTGAGTAGACAATTGTAGTATAGTTTAAGCTAAACAAGTACAGTTGATGGCATACATGGCCTTAGTTGCCGAATATGACATAAAATAAACAACAACAACAACAACAACAACAACCCCGGCTATGTCCCCGCTATTGTCCCGGTATAGCGGGGCAACAAATAACCCCGGCTATGTCCCCGCTACTTTCTCCAAAGTCCCGGGTCTCCCAGGGCCGGGATTACAATTGACAGGTGCATTACTGCTACATGTATACTGTGCTAGATATACTGTCATCATCAGGCAGCCGGCACGCGCATTTAGAAAAGCCCGTCCACGCGATCGTGGAAACCTAAAATTTAACAACATAGTCGGCGCCAAAGAAAAAACAGTTGAGGAAGTCAATATAGAGGTTTCTAGCTAGCAAAGCTCATGTAAAAACAATTATATTCAAATAATAATTTTTAATAGACTAAAAATGACCTAATTAATCTATTAGTTTCGTCCATGTACATTTCTTAAAATGACTGATATTAATAAGTTTACAGTCAACTCGACCGTTTAACCAACTCGTCCGTTGACCAACTCGACTTCAAAGTCCAGTCAACTCGACCGTTTGCCAACTCCAATCAACCAACCTGACCGCTGTGCGTAGCACTTTTATGCCACAAAAAAATATATTTCATTTCATTTGCAAAAACATATTTTACCTAGCGCAAAGGCTCGTAGCTAGGGAAAGGTTTGATGTCATACATGTATTTCTGTCTGTTTCGCTGAAGATTCGCCTTTCGCGAACCATAACCACGTGCACCGCAAACTTTTCTCGTTGGACAACGGTCGAGTTGGTACAACGGTCGAGTTGACTTCTCTGGTTGAACACATAACGGTCGAGTTGGTTCAACGGTCGAGTTGGCAAACGGTCGAGTTGGCAAACGGTCGAGTTGAAGTGTTTGTTTGTTTTTTTCATTATGTACTCTAGTCAAATTTTTTGAGGCGCATGTTGACACTATGCACACGACACGATGTTGGGGGAAGGAAATGTAACAAAATAACATGAATTTATAGATTGTTTCCCCAAGTGTACACAAAATCATGGTGAACTAAATGTGAATGTATGATAGCTTACAGGGTTATAAGAAGTAGGTACTTTTGCAGATGTATGCAACTCCTCATTTATATTTCCCATATTGATGTAAGGCTAGTACTAGTAGTAGTCATGATGGTCTGGACTACTAGTACATAAGTAGTAAAGCATGTAAAGTAAAGCATGTAATTACTAATTAGGCCCAGTCGGCAGTCGCGCGCCCTAGACTAAACATGGACTAAGTAACATTTTACTTTTTAGGATATCTCCTACTTAAGTCTTAGCCTACTTGTACCCTGACCACATTTTCTCTAAACATTAATTAACATTTTTTGAATAAAAAATAAAATAAATTATTAATGCACCGGCGCGCACTTGTGCAACTTCTGCAAACATTTGCGTGGGATATGCACGTTTGCGCGCATGTTGTACGCGTACTTGCGCGCACTTGCAAAAACTTGCGCGCACTTGCAAACATTTTGTTTATAAATTTTGCTGCGATCAATGTTTGCCTGCACGCACCTGAGGGACATTTGTGCATACAAGTAAAAACGTGTGCGTGAGACAGAATCAAAATGTATAGATTAAGTGACAAATCTTTACACAGTTGCTTTGAAAAGGAGGCCCCGCATGCAAACGCCAAGTTTTACATTAGATCACTACGTCATTAAAACAGGGTCGCAACAAAATACATTGTAACGGCGCGAGGTAATCATTACTCTCACCGTAACACAGTCTCGTTGTGTAACCAATAGACTCTTTGCACCGGCGGCCATGTTAGATGACACGTTTTCTGATTGAAACGACGTGACTATAGTCCTTTAAACGTCCTCGATATATGACAGTTCGTTGCGTACGTTCAACACAATGACAAGGAATGTCGTTAAAAAGAAGAGAAAAAAATCGCACTTTACGCTAACATTCCCAAGGGAATTTGGAGACGGGAAAAAGTACTGTCAAAACTTGTCAACGAGTTTTAGGCCAAAGGGAAAATACTACGTGCGGAGACAGATAAAACCTCTCCAAATATTTTCTTTTTCTTCGGTAAAATCCGATTAGCTCCGAGTGTAAACATAGTCACTGCGCGATTGAGGCAAAGTGTTTGGTTGGAAAGTGTGTAAAGTCTGTAAGATAAAGCAATGGTAAAAATGGCCAAACAGCTGAAGGGTTGTCCCAGTTTTGAAATGACAAAACAGTCACATTTTGACCTAGATGTGTTCATACGAATCACGTAAAAATAGCAAAACAATGCGTCTATAATCACAGAACGGTCTATCGTAAACCCAAGGACCCCAAAGAACCTCATGAACAATGACACATATTTGGCAACTGAGAAAAATTGCAATGTTTAGACATGAGCTTAGAAAAAAAAATGACTGGAGCACGGAAACTGTGGTGACTGAGAAGTGCTCAAAGGTACATGTACGTCTGTGATTATGGCCAAAATCGTCATAAAACAAGACTCGAAGTATATGCGTTTCCCAAGGACACGCTAAAGACTTTTAATAAAACTTTCTTACATGTAGCTTTGCCGAGGTCTTACTTACCTTTGTAAAAACAATTGTTAACACCGTGTGACGTTAACCGACGGGTTATTTGTTTTAAAGTTATATTGTCCGCGGTTCTCAGCAAAATATATTGTTTTTCCTCCGAACAAATTTTTTAAGCGTTTACTTTATTTTAACGAAAACACATCCTACTTTGTATTTTGCCCAAGTCTGTCTTCCCGTGTTTGGTCTGTAATGCGCAGCGTACAGGGAGCCCTTTGGACTAGTGGCCTGTCAAATTCCTTTTCTTTTGTCTCGGAAGACTTTCCGAGACAGACAAAACAGAAGAAAAGAGATTACCCAGGTCACCAGTCCAGAGAGTGCGATGTACGCTGCCCCTTACAAACCAAACATGGGAAGTCAGACTTCGAAAAATTGACTACAGGCTGTAATAGTTTGATAACTAAACGTTTGTCGATTTTTTCGTGTAATGTCTCATTTAAAAGCGAATAACTTTTATGTTTATTTTTCGAGGTACCACACTCAAAACGCACGGACAATACATATTTAACTGTTGTCCCAATCGATGCGCATTCAACGCAACCCGAGACAGCGACTGGAATTGCAGACTGGGTAAAATGCAAAATATTACTGTAACAGCGGTATCGCTTGCCATCAGATATTCGATCTTTTGTGCAGATGAATAGCCAAGCTACCGTGAATCTAGCACTCGGCAAACATGGGAGGCAAAACCAAAGTACTAGCCCTGAGCCGCGAGGTTAACGAGACACCCAAAAACAGGCCCTCAGAACCCGCCTCCGGTTTAACACCACAGAGCCGATATTTGATAGGGTGCATTTAAAACCTAGCATAGATTTTTGTCGGTAAAGACAGCCCCAGTGTCCTCTTATCTGTTTGCAGTCAGATCTATCGCTCTTCGTTATTCGCGCCAAACCCCTGGCCATCCCATTAATTTCTGTCTCTACGGAGGATTTCCTTTTGTGACATTACATATTCCAGTTTATGAGAGTACAGAAATAAGATTAGGGACCTTATAGGGACTACATTTATTAGGCAATTTTGTTAAAGTCTTTACAAGTGCAACGTAAACAGTGACTACACCTCATGGACCTGTACACTAACACATTTTCCTCCAAAAATCATAAACACATTAGGCAGGTATGGATGAGATACTTGACATGTTTTTGACTAGCACCTCAAGTAGTTTACTAAATGTTCCACATGTAAAGATGCAGCCGACTGTTTGAAGGGCCCATGATTTGGGATTTTGATAATTTGGATTTTGATAATTTAGGATTTTGATGATTTGCACCGTAAAAAGTGACTACACTTCATGCACCTGTACACTGACACATTTTTATTCAAAAATCATAAACACATTGAGCAGGTATGGATGAGAAACTTGACATATTTCTGACTAGCACCTCAAGTACCTTAAACAGCTAGAATCCCACCTTCTGCATTTTTTTTGTTTTTCTGTTTATCATGGAGGTGTATGTGTCTACAACACCATCACAACTTGTTTTTCACAAAAAAAATGACAGGCTTTTGCTTAAAACGTAAAGCAGTTCCGACCCTCTTCATCCGAAATTCTGAAACGCTCGAGGTCACTTGGCTTGTTTATCAACAGGGTTTTGACGTCATCCTGAGAAACATACAAAACGGTCTGTGCAGTATTGAATGGAAAATACACGAAGTGAATGTTTATCATGCCTGTTTTGTCCTTGTAATTCAAAATATAAACGTGAAAAACACTTCATGTAATATGACAACAATCTACTATTACCTGTTTTGTGAAAAAACGATGAAATTGTGGCTCACAATGAAGCTCCTTTGAAGTAAATACTGGTGCATTGCGACGGGTGGTTTTGTCACGGAACGAACGGCATTCACAGCGGGTCTGTGTGCAGCATAGGACGGTTCACTGCGGGGGAAGTTACCACGTGTTTGAACATCGGCCGTACAAGTTACAGAATAAGCGACTCATTTTTCTCTCTCTTGGTAATAGAAAAGAAAATCTTTCTGCTCTTTTTTTTTCATAGTGTCTGGTAAAACATACAACCACGCAGCTACTGGGCATATCTCTGGGTTCAAAAAACACAATCTAACAGAGACGGTTTTCCAATTTTTTTGCGTGTAAACGTATGGAGCTAACAATCGTGTTGACTTCTCTTTCTCAGGATTGCGTCACGGGGTCACGCGCATATCATGAATACTTAATGAGCGTTTCAGAAATCGCGAAAATCTGATTTTCGAAAAGCGACTTTTGCTTGCAATTTATCCACTTAAAACCGACAATTAAAAAATAATAAAAATCCACGTCGGCAAGAGGGATGTTTAGACTATCGAAAGAAGCCTAAATGCTGCATTTTTCGTCAAGGGGGATTCTTCCTCTTTAAGTAGCTCACCAACTGTTCCACATGTACAGCTGCTGCCAACTGTTTAAATGGCAGATGATTTGGGATTGTTACCAGTGAAATATATGCTATAAAACCACTCTACTCAGTTACAATTATAACAATCCTATTTGGAGCTTGTTTGGGGGGTTAAAACCAAGATTTTTGGTTTTGATGCTAATGTAATATGCATATTTATGACCAAGGTCATGATGTCACAAGAGGCAAACACAGGAAAATCACATTCAACTGTGCACAGAAGGTACACTTTTTTCTCAAACTTCCTGGAACTTTTGTAATCCATGGCTGTTTGAGTTTGTTTTCCATATGTTGCCTGTTGTAAGCCATGACAAAACTGGGGGAGAAAACTGCAGCAATTTCCTACAAGTCCAACTTGAAGTCTTATGGTTTTTCTTAACTGTTCTCTTCTGTCTTCCTTAAGTGATACACTTCAATAAGCGCCCTCTGTTTTTGATTTATTGCAACGAAATCTTCAAAGTTGAAAAAGGCTACCTGTTATAAATTTTACATCCAAACTAACAATAGTATGGCTTGCTGAACAAGTAATCCGTCATATAAAGCAAAGATTAGGCGCAAAGTTGTTTAGCATGTCATGTTTGTTGAAGGCACTGGCTTACTGTAATTAATAACTAGAAATGTTTAAAATTAACAAAATAGACAAATGTTGGGCTATACGCTTTACCAGCTGTCGCGATGTATTATGTATCATATGTTCGTAAATAGAGGTGGCGTTCGATATGGGTCGTTCGATATTTTTAACCTCGTTTCCTTTTTGTTTTGCCTGACTCATTGCACCTTGCTTGATTCCTCAGGTTAGCGCTGACTCGAGGAAGCAACTCGAACGCAACGTTTTGGTGCCTTTAGCGCCCTCAATATGCCTATGCTGTTTTTTTCTTCGGATATTATTTATCGCCGCGAAGCGAAGACGCGAAAATCTGAGAGATTTTCTCGTCCGTACCAACTACCGGAAACCCTTCTTATTAAATATGTTGGCAGATTTGTGTACAAAATTATCTGCACATGGTTCCTTCTTCATAAATGACTACTGGAGATACGACAGACGACTACGGAATCCAGCAGGACGATAACATAAAAATTGTCAGTCAAACTTGAGTTTCCGAACTTTGTTGGGAAGTTTATTTCTTGAAACCCAAAAAACAACACGGCTGACAATTACAATTGGATGTAATGTAATGTAGAGACAATGGATGAGGGTGTTTATATACCTTCTGTCACATAACGTGCTGCATATGTATATAATAGTTATTTTGAATTAATTTGCTCAGTACAATGACAATAACAATTTCACGGTATAATTTCGCTGGTATCCACCATGATTTTCCTTCTATGAGTTCTTGTACTTCTTTTACTTGGGAACTAAAACGTTATAAAATTTACTCCCCGAAATGCCAGATCGTATCTTTATCTGGCAATTACTGTCAAACAAGCCATTTGAAGGAACGCCTGTCCCTTGAGCCATAATCCTCGTCTCCGGCCGTGGGTGGTCGAACGCGTTTGTTCCCCAAGCCTTACCACTCGAGATTGGGATCATTTGCATATCCACAAATTGTGATATTTAAGCGCATTGAATCATTTGAGCTGTGCACTTGACGTATTTCGTCCAGTGTTTTGTGGGCTTTGTACTGTAGTGTCAGATCCAAGACCACAAAACACTTTTTCTTAAATACGGCAAGGTTTTAAATGGGTGATTTGTCCCTAAATTTGTTTGCAACGTAGAAATGGCAATTTTGTATATATGTTCAAAGTAACTGTGTCTCGAAATTCACTTTGGAAAAATTTAAATTGTTTTCGTCGACCAATTAGAACGCGGGAATTAAGCCAATTTTCATCTACGCAGTGGATCATGAGACGAGATTATACTTGAGTGATTCATCCTTTTCTAATTTTTTTAAACAATTTATTTACACTATTTGATGTCCTAATCCCTTAATCTCGAGTACAATTATCTTTAATTAATGCTCCAAATTTGGAAACACCAGGACCAACTGTATCATCGTCAAGTGTACAGTTCTATAGGCCAAATGTCTGTAATGAGACGAGGTACTGCGGGCGATAGATAATGGCACCGTTTGCTGGTACCGTGGTCCGGTTAAAGTCACCCACTGCGCATACTCTGCCGCGTTTACTCATCCAACTATATAATGGAGACAGAATTAAACGAAATATAAGTGGATTCTGCATTGACATTCTGCAATTGCTACACCTTAAACGCATTGCTTGTTTAAAGAGAAATTACTCTTGAGGAAGTGACACATGGGTATATGTGATTGAGGACGTTTTTAATGTTTGGTGTTTTTTGTGTCTTGTAAATATTTTTTTTACTGTGCCGGAGAGAATGCAATTATTTTTTAATGGATAAATAGTATTACCATTTTTATTTTTAAATATATGAATCCATAAAATACAAGATACAGTTATTCATCCGTTCCACATTTACTACTTTCTGAAATCAGGAGATGATTGTATTTATATTCAGGACAATCCTTCAAAACTACAATCCTACAACTCTGCCATTTTGTACACTATATGCCTAGTATTTGGTTATCCTTTTTCATGTCTGCCCAAGCCCATGTCTTTAAAATTAAATTAAAATTAACTAGTAATAATACTCGAAATTACTACCACTTATCCATACAAACTGAAGCAAACGCTGGGCTAGCAAATGCTATAACAATACAAATTAAATACTTTTAGCGTTTAGCAAATGCTTTTAGGAAAAGCATATACTTTTTAAAATCTGTCCACACAGGATACATAATACGTCACGTCACGGACCAAATATACTAGGTGTGAAAAAAATTAAATACTACACTAAAAAGTATGTAACCAGAACAATACTTGCATGCCATCAATATTAAGCCAAGTAGCTATGGAGAGCCACAGATTTTCTTTTAGAGGCGCATCGTGATAATCTTTGCATCCAGGGTCATACAGGGACGGGTGTTTCTGAACTTCTGTTATCTTCTCGTATATGATCTTCACCACTGGGGCTTGTTCCAGCCGTAATTGTTCTGCGGTAGCCTACACGTGACGTGTGGAAACCAATGGGATTTAGGTTTTCCTTCTTGCAGGGTTGGAACCACAAGTAATTCTCAAAGTAGCATTTGGCGAAGGGTAAACTAAAAACGGAGTTTTTGACAAGTTACCTGACGTAACGTACGCAACGTGTCGGATACATACGGCGTACCTCATCCAGTGTGAACTGATTTATTAATTTCCATTTTAAAGATTGATAAATTGACGGATCGTTAACATATTGCGCATACGTAACGCATACTTATCTTGTGTAGACAGTGCTTTATTCATATACAAACGCAAGTAAATGCTCCACAAATGATACAGCTAAAGCAAATGGTAGTTGTTTATTTTTTTAATTAAACCAACCCTATAATGGAATACGGTGGTAACATCTGGGCTGGTGCTCGTACATGCTTGATACACACGTAGAATCGTGCAACAAAATCAGAGTGCACGGAATTTTCGGCAAATTATCAACTACTCAATGCAGAAAATACCAAATTAGGAGATTGAAGTCCATTTGATTAAATACGACTCACGGTGTTTGCGAAGAGAAAAATAAAATCTATGCCTCATGTTTTCCTCGAGAATACACAACATAATACTTGTTGATTTGTCACATATTTTACTTTTTTACTTGAAGCATGCTGTTATTTTCTTCATCACATTAATATCTAGTATACAAAGTTAACATTGTCCACTGCCTTATGACACGCCTGGGAGGTTTAGCACAGCTGTGCCAAACAGTATCACATAGTATTGATGATTTCTGACGGCCCGATCGATTAACCGATGCAGTTTAATTACAATCCGGCTTAGTGGCGCTGGTCAGTGTAAAAACAGGAGATGAAGAAAACTATATAGAGGCGAAAGAAAAACTATAGGCACAGCCGAGCAAAGGGTGCCTTAGGGTCTCGCGATTGAACGGCTTAGTTTCATGTCTGCCGAGTCTCGACCACGCGTGCTTCGTTAAAGGTGTCCCAAAACTAATTAAAAGTCGAAAGCAATCCTTATACGGCTCGCGTCGGCCGCACATCGTCCAATATGGGTTTATGGCCATACTCAGGTTTATAGACATCTACACTGACAAATTTATTTCGTCAATTGACACAAAAAAATAGTCATACACTGGGTCTTATATGACTAATTTCTAATTAGTCATACGTGGTTTGAATTGACTAATTTTAATTAGTCATGAAAAAGAGGTCGTATTTGCCTAATTTAAAAAATGATTAGTCATGCGGGAAAATTAATTGGTCATGAGGGAAAATTAATTAGTCATGAGGGAAAATTAATTAGTCTTGCAAACAAATTGATTAGTCCTGCAGAAAAACTAATTAGTAATGTCAGTTAGTCAGCCTGACAAACTTACTTTGTCACGTGCAATACACGGTGTGTTTCGTATAACGGACTGAAATAGGCCTACGCAGAATACGTGCAATGACTGCACGGTGTGTTGTTAATGCAACAAAGATATCCGCAGTTTGATGACGATAATGGGGACAACATACATGGAAGAGGCAACAATGTACCCAGAAAAACATCCAGTTACTATTCGTAGCTTATTTTATAAACTTACTTCTAACTGCAGCGAGGAAAGGAGTCCAACCTGGGCTGACCTAAAATTACGATTACGTACTGAGTTGTCCTTACAGATCATGACTATTTGTGTCAATACACGGATGTTGAGACCCGAGGCACGGCCTCAACTATATGTCTTTACTCCGACACACGACATAGTTTGAAACATACAAACCAATGTTTGCTTTAGAAATCTCAGAGTCCTGAATTTTTTGGTATCACACAAAACCCGTCACACGCTTACCTTTCCAGAGTAACGTCACAGTATGTTCAGTCCAGTCAAACACGACTTCATTTTACGGTGCTGTTCGCATGTAATGGCGTCGCATAGCTGCACGAAAACAAGAACTGAAAATTTGTTTTTCCCACGATTGACTTCATGACTAACCTTTTATTACATTATCAATGGAAAGAATATTCCCGCCGAAACTCATGACTAATTATATTCTTGCCATTAGTAATGCAATACAAAGTTAGTCATGCAATTAGTCTGACATTGGAAAATAAATAGTCAGTTTTTGTTTTACGTGACAATACAAATTAGTCAAAAGACGATCATCACATTTGTCAGACGTTTATATTAGTCTTCCGCTAATATTAATTTGTCCTGCAAATTTCCAACCTCGTAATGCAAAGTTTTAATTCGTCATGCACCAACAAAGATTTGTCATGCACCAACAAAATGTTTTCAACTGACAAATTGTATACATGACTAACCATTTTGCCCTTGTTTTAATAATTTTCCACTGTGATTGACTAAATAAAGTTTTCAGTGTAAGAGGAATCTACCAAATTATTTTAAAATACCTTTTTGGCGGCAATAAGTGAATGATAGTTTGAACTATTATGTGAAATGACGGTGTTTGGGGTACTGTTTCCAATAAAAGTGGAATTTTGGAATACATTTTTAGTGAGGACTTTTTTTCAAATAATTCACCACATTATTCTACATATCTTCCCCTTTGGGCACACCTGAATAAACAGCTGGTATTTGCTTCCTGACCTGACAAAAGGTGTCTGTGAATTGCTAGTTTCATCAGGAGTAGAGTATTTTGTTGTCCTGAATCTGTGCACAAAAATATTTGGACATGTCCCTACATGTATTTTGGGTGTGACAACATTAGTTGTAAATTACTGACACCAAAGTCATCTCTGAAAATTTTTACGAGCCCGTGCTTCATTTGAGGCATATATGCATCACGACGTCTGAAGATAAACCACGGTGGTTGTGCTCCAAAACTAGTCTGTTTTCAGTCGTCGTAACACACCCTGTTGTGTACATTTGTACATCGGACCAGGACTTCAATAACATCTAAATCGAACCGATTTAATTTATGTGCGTCCTTGTATTTAATGCACCTATCAATTGTTTCCCTCACCCCTCCCCCCGGGCTACGAGGTGGGGATTGTCACTTTTTTTGTGACAAAATCCCCACCCCTGGGGCATGCACACAGGACCGTCTCTGAGACAAGGTTCTAAACCGCAAACGGCACGAAGAAGAGACTACGTCAATTCGCTGGTTTTGATGCAACAGGGAACCAGTGACAAAGACCATACAATGTGTATGGTTGGAAACGGTGGTTTATCTTCATATGTCGTGATGCATATATATCTCCTTCATTTTGTATTGTGTTAGATAATTACTCACAGCCATCGAAGAGCGCTGGGACAGGCTAATTTGTTTGCGCCCTCATCGGTCAATGTTTTTACGACACGTGACCACAAGGTCGTAAAAAAAACAGTACACTCGGTACACTCATTTTATTCGTAAATTTAATTTGTACACTGGATATTAACATTATATTTATTAATTATTCGTCTGACAGCTCCGCGCGTCTGTATATGCGACATTTGCGTGACGTGTTTAAGTTATTTCACATAAATCTGTGAAGGCACACGTAGCCCAGTACCAGCGCCCTGTATGTAGGGTACGAGCGAATAGCGCTCCGCACTAATGATGGTTACGTCACTTCCAATTATGGGACGTCACGCAACTAAGCCCACATCAGACAGCCAAATATGTGTGTGTTTGAATATGCGGGAATGTCGTTTGTTGTCGGTTTTGTAGTTGATTTTTTAAAGCAAATACAGCATGCATTCCACTGAACATTGCTGTTGTGGGTCCGGAGATCAAGTCGCATGACCAAAGTCCCAGAAAAACTTGTTAAAACGCAATACGTTGTTTGAAAGATGTACATGTATGTGCAAGGTTTTGAGGGTTTTGTTTTGGTCTATCTCTTTTTTCTTTTTTTCAATTCTAATTAGTTGGCGCAAGTCGTATTCCACATTTATTTGCCTCATGTGCGGTCATGCATTGAACATTTAATTAAACTGTTACCAAAAGACACAGTAGAAACTTTCCAAAATACATGTCAGAACACCTTATATTGGTACACTAAAACACAACAGATAATTTTAAAAGTTTATTACTTTTAACTCACCCCGTATATTTTTTTTCATTAACTATCTTTAATGAGGGTAGACCAGCAGGCTGATCATTCGGGGCCCTCAATTATATAACAATAAAAACACATATTTAAAAATCACAAATAAAAAATACAAGACAATAAGCACAAGAACAATTTTACCAAAGAACCATTACAAATATGCCATGTGCAGCTCTACAAAATGTCAGTATATTGTTAAATTTCTACGTTCAAGCTTTATTTTCTTTCATCATCCGACGGAAGGAATAATAAGAACCTGAACGATTGGCAAGAGGAATACTATAAAAAAAAACAGCGGCTCTATAACTAAAACTGTTCTTGAACATTTCACATTTTGGTTTGGGAATTATGAAGTTACCCTGTGTGATTGCTCTGGTTATCGGTCGGTCGCCGGGCTGGATCCTGCTAAGCTTCTGGCACAAATAGTCTGGAGCAACACCTGTGCTAGCCCTAAATGCTTGGCAGCCAAGTTGAAAATGAATACGCTGAGCGACAGTCATTGTATTAAGACTACTAAAAATGAGATTTGTAGGTGAAAGCGGTGGAAGCTTAAGAACAATACGGAGGGCTCTATTTTGGAGTTTTTGGATTTTAGAAACATGCGTATATGTCGGCTTTGCACCCCACGTGTTGGGCGTGCTAGACCACCCTTTACTTATGAACTAGGCACCTGGCCATATCAATAAATGACATTTGTTACAGTATTTAGCGTAGGCTCTAAGGATTTGCTTCGATTTTATTCATACACAATGAGCTAAATACTTCAAATTTCAAGTACATGTAAAAGCAATTAATGCTTTATTTTTATTCATAGGTCCAATATTTTATTTTCAATTGTAAAGGAATATTCGGTTTCTATTAAGGAACCCAGGAGTAAACTAAAATGTTCTGCAATTACGAATACGATAGACCATAGGAGGGAAGTCAAACCTATTATTTTTTGTGCATACCTAGAAGATGAAACATAACTTTACAATGTCTTTAAATTACATGCACGTATACCTTTTCTTGATGTTTTTTTAGGTGTATCTGTCAAACGGGGACGTTTGACAGATGGGGACGAGGGAAAGAAAACGTTGGGCTATTCAAGGTTGTGAAGATATATGTCCTCTCGCAAAAACCCACGTGAATAGAAAGGGGATTTTCCATCGAGGTTCATAAATCTGCATTGGTGGCTAATCACGGCCAATGGAAAAAAAATGACATACGGATTTGTGGTGTCTTTGAGCTATAATCTGATAATTATACATTCATTTACGACAGGTGGTGACTGTGCCTGTGCCTGCCGAACCCCTCGGGACGAAGGGCAAAAGGAAGCACGCCCTCTAGTGATTTAATATTGTAAAGATATGACAGGTCTACACGCAGTGAAGCAAGGACATTGTCTTCGGGCCGATAACTCTACCTGATATGTACAATTCTACCTCGTTCTCGATATTCACCTCGAGACCACGTGAGATAGCGCGGCCTCACCAAGCGATCATTGTGCTGCAGAACCTCGCGACGATCAGACGTGTTCTGCAATTTTCTCAAGCGAATACACTTTAGTATATAGCCAGCATGGCTGGTGAATCGCCTCAACGTGGCGAATTGATCCTCAGCCCAAAGGAAGAGGAACTGGACGCTCTCTTTTCACCACAGGATTCAAGTTTTCCAGTTCCGCTGTCTGGAATTCCAGCCAGGCAGCCGAGTACAAACCAAGAATGGCGTACGAAATCAGGACAAAATGTAAGCAAAAAAGGAAAGTTTCCTCAAAGTAAAAAGCGAGTCCACAGTGAGAATGTGGATGATTCACAGTTGGATAATTCCGAAATATCAGAATGCTCCCCCGATATAATGGGCTTAGGCCGAATAATAAAAGGGGCAATGGAATCAGTCCAGCCATGCATAGCAAAGCAATTTCAAGAATTTACCCATGCATTCGTGGCCTTTCAACCGCAGTCTAATGACGAGGCTGAGAGTGAAGCCGCTCATAAAAGCACAAAGCGGTAGAAAATGGATGCAGGCAATTCATATTATGATCATGAGTCAAGTGTTGCCAAATTGCTTGAGGAAACTAACCCTGATGATACAGCTAGTACAAGTGCTGCAAAATCGGATAATTCCGAACAAAACGAAGTCCTGGCACATATTGCACAGAATTTTCAACTGGAAGAACAGACTTCCGATGCTGTGCATGCTCAATTGGCGTCAATAGCCAAATATATAATGCGGGAAAAACTGTCTGATGACAAACTGAAAGAACTGTATAAAAATTACAGCAGACCAAAAAATTGTGAGAATGTAGTACCAACAAAAGTGGACAAACTCATTTGGAATAACATGACAAGTCATACCCGCTCACAAGACGTACAATTTCAGAAAATCCAGACATCTGTTATTAAATCCGTGGTGCCTATCCTTCAACTTTCGGATCAATTGCTTCAAGCATTCAGAAAGAAAGAACTGGACAAATTAGACATCAAAACTCTGCTGCGTAATGCGACAGACGCCGTCGCACTTTAGACACCTTTGTGACACGACAGTTCAGTTTACTGATCAACTTTTTGGGGATGATCTACCCAAACAAGTCAAAGATATGTCGGAGGTGAATAAAGTTGGCTTACAACTGGCAGCTATAGTTCCCGTGGTACACGGGCTAGAGGACGGGCAGGACACAGGTCGTATAACAGAGGTGGCCAGCAGTACCGGAGCGCGAGAGGCGCAACCGGACGGGGTTTTCAATACCCATATCGCCCGTACTACAACCGCCAGACTTGGCACGGCGGCAAGCAGGCCAGCAACACCAATAACAAGTAGTTCAACAGGTGAGCCAATACCTACATCATTGAACAGGTCAATAGATGCCAAGGTAGCAGGCCGCTTAAAGCATTTTGTTTCCTTTTGGAGGAACATTACATCAGATAGACACATTCTTGACATCGTTCAAAATTGTCATATTGAATTTGAGCACGGGTGCAGACCCTTCCCAGTTTACCCGCCAAAAGAAATTAATTTTCACCAGAGAGAAAAGGCTAGTCTAGACTTGGAAATAGAAAAACTCATTCAAAAAGGTGTAATAAAGCACTCAGTTTATGAAAGGGGGCAATTTGTATCCACAATTTTCCCTCGAATTAAAAAAGACGGGTCGTACAGAATGATTTTGAACTTAAAGAAGTTCAATAAATCGGTTGCTTACCATCACTTTAAGATGGATACATTAATATCTGCGGTGCGATTAATGAAATGCAACTGCTATATGGCATCTATTGACTTAACTGATGCCTATTATTCCGTACCTATTGCAACGGAACATCAAAAATATCTTAAATTCTCGTGGAGAAATAGATTGTATCAATTTACTTGTCTACCTAATGGTCTAGCATCAGCCCCTCGTATTTTCACAAAACTGCTCAACCCTACGAAAGAAGGGTCTTTTGTCTGTTGGTTACATTGATGACTCCTATTTACAGGGAGACACACAAGAGGAATGTGAGGAAAACGTTCGCCAATCAACTGCTTTGTTCACTAACCTGGGGTTTAAAGTTCATTCCCAGAAGTCAGTATTTGAACCAACACAACAGTTAACATATTTGGGATTTCTTCTGAACTCCCACGATATGACAATAAAACCAACAATTGCAAAAGCTGACAAAGTTTGTCACCAGGTTTTGTCATTATTAAACAAGAATCTGGTTACCATTGAGAACGTTGCATCCGTCATTGGAATTCTAGTGGCATGTTTTCCGGGGGTTGAATTTGCACAATTGCATTATAGAGCCATAGAACTGGACAAGACAAAAGCTTTGAAAGGCAGTAAAGGTGATTTCTCTGCGCTTATGCGATTGTCTGAGAAGTCAAAAGAACAACTGACTTGGTGGCTCACAAACATTGAGGGCGTTTTCAAAACAATCTCTCATGGAGAGCCCGATTTGTTTATCCAGACAGATGCATCCAATGTTGGTTGGGGTGCTGTCCACAATTCCCTAACTGCCGGTGGGAAATGGACTTTCACAGAAGTTTCTTATCATATAAATTATTTAGAGCTCCTTGCAGCCTATTTGGCTGTGTGCTCTTTTTGTTCAACACAAAATAATGTTCATATTCGCATCCAGATGGATAATGTTACAGCAGTTTCATATATTAATTATATGGGAGGCATAAAATCGCAGTCATGTAATGAACTGGCAGAAAAGCTTTGGCATTGGTGCATTGAACGGAACATTTGGATGTCCGCTTCGTATCTCCCAGGGTCGCAGAATGTTGCTGCGGATAATGAGTCCAGATTTTTTAATGATAGGACCGAATGGACGCTTAAACCTGCAGTTTTTACTCGCATTCAATCCCTTTGGGGCGATGTACAGATAGACTTGTTCGCATCCAGACTGAACAAACAAATCGTGCCTTATGTGGCGTGGAGGCCAGATCCAGGCGCTCTTTTTGTAGACGCCTTTTCTATAACATGGAAACCTTATTTATTTTATGCGTTTCCACCTTTAAGCATGATTGCCAAGTGCCTCCGGAAGATCGACCAGGAAGAGGCAGAAGGTGTGTTCGTGTTTCCAATGTGGACGACTTAAACTTGGTACCCCAAGCTCATGGGGATGCTGACAGACAGACCAGTACTGCTACCAAGACACAAGGATCTGCTGATCCTACCAACCTCCAGTCAACTTCATCCTCTGAGGAGCAAGCTTCGACTGGCTGTCTGCCGCTTGTCAGGAAATCCTTCCAAATGCAGAACATTTCTCAACAAGCAATTGAAATCCTCATGGCCTCATGGCGAGAGGGAACCCGGAAGCAGTACTCAAGCTACCTCAACAGATGGCTTCACTTCTGTCATCAAGGACAGACTGATCCAATACGCCCGTCTGTGAACAGAGTTTTAGACTTGTTCACTGAGCTAGCTGTACCATTCCGGGCTCGGTTATAGTGCAATGAACACTGCTCGATCTGCACTTTCGGCAACCATAGTAACCGACACCAATACAACTGTTGGCAAACATCCTTTAGTCTGTCGATTTTTAAGAGGTGTATTTCAGTTAAGACCACCTCAATCGAAATACACAAATATTTGGGATGTCGGTGTACTTTTACGGTATCTAAAGAGTCTTTATCCGATACAGGAGTT
Organism: Henricia sp. BOLD:AAB3569; assembly: GCA_037783545.1. NCBI lineage: Eukaryota > Metazoa > Echinodermata > Asteroidea > Spinulosida > Echinasteridae > Henricia > Henricia sp. BOLD:AAB3569. Next base: position 56,629 of record JBBELK010000122.1, read on the forward strand.
GTCGCTAAAAAGCCTAACTTTTAAGCTTGTTGCTTTAGTTGCTTTAGTTTCGGCACAGAGATGCCAAACACTCCAGCTAATGGACATTAGAAAAATGTCGATAAATGATTCAGTTTATAACTTCTATTTTACAACACTTAAACAAAGCCGACCTGAGCTGCCCAACGTCAAGGTTATTTCGAAACCTTATTTGACTGACGCAAGTTTATGCGTCATTAAGACGTTAGAGGAATATTTAACTCGAACAAGTTGTTTGAGAGGAGAAGAAACTCAATTGTTCATTTCTCATGCAAAACCTCACAGAAAGGTTACGAAAGAGACCATAAGCAAATGGCTTAAGGAAGTTTTGTCAAATGCTGGAATTGATGTGTCGGTTTTTAAACCACACAGTACTAGGGCAGCTGCAGTTTCTGCGGCCAAACAGGCCGACGTTAATATTCATGACATTTTAAAAACTGCTGGATGGAGTACAGAAAGTACCTTTGCAAAATATTACGACAAACCGATAGTCGTTCCAGCAGCTGATGTTTTTGCCCATGGTGTGCTTCACCAATAGGCTACAATATATTATGTTCAGTTACAGTTTGAGTAACATACTGCCCCAATTCTTAGTACTTTTAATTTGAATTTATAGTTCAAGCAAACTCGTCCTTTTTTGATACGGACAATATATCTGTCGCATCATGTACCATAATAATTGATGCCAAGAAAATTAGACAGGATATTAAAGACAATCGCAAGTAGCGATACAGCAGGACTGAATTAATTGTTCTCTAATTCAGTGAATCTAGACTGGTTAGGCGCTCATACATTATCCTGCTTTGAAGTCTCACGTGGTCTCGAGGTGAATATCGAGAACGAGGTAGAATCCTAAAATTAAACGAGATGAAATCGAAGTTTGATTGGGATTCTATCGAGTGAACGATAGAACCGAGGGATCACGTGCCCACCACAAGATAATTATTTTTCCTATATAAAGTAATGATCCCACCCTGTTCCGGAGATAATGTATTCGCCGTTGAAAAATGATCGCTTGGTGACGCCGCGCTATCTCACGTGATCCCTTGGTTCTATCGTTCACTCGATAGAATCCCAATCAAACTTCGATTTCATCTCGTTTAATTTTAGGATTATGCCGTCGGTGCAATCTCTGTCCTTAACGGAATATAAGACAGGAACATATCGTGTATCGTGATACTTTCTGTAAGGTAAAACATCTCCATCTCTGTGACAAATTTTGCCTCTTTGGATTATTTCCAAGTTCAACACACAACCTGCACTTTCACGTCGCACCACTCACTACAAGTTTGTTTTTTAATAATAACAAAAATTCTCACCGGTTGGATGCGTTCGCGCAGGAAAATATTATACAAAGGCCAATTATTTGCAATGACACAAACATGAGTTTAGGAAAAAAACTTTACTGAAAGAGTTGACAGCAATGGTAACAAACACCACGTGAATTTATTTCTGCCCAATATGGTACATTCTTTAACAAACTGACAACTCATGCTGTGTTGATAAGGCAATGTCATTTTTATTTGGCGTAACGCTATTGGGACAAACGCGCACCGTGTTGGTGTAACACTCTTCGCACTCATGGCGTTAAAGGCCCAGTGTATCATTTGCAATGACCACAAAAAGTAATCGACGAGTTTACAGGGGAAAAGTTATGAAAGTAAAGATTGAATTAATAGCAACTACCCAATGAAAGGTTTCCGCTCAAAATGATATAATTTTAATAGAAAATAATCCGTAAAGATGGAATTATTTAGATCGTTTGCAAACGATTTACTTATTTTTGGTTCGCATCTACGCGGTCCAAGATGCATGGGCGCTGTGTACTGCGTGTGCGTGTGCCAACGCGATGCAATTTTATGGAACGCGCGCACACGCAGTATATGATGTGCGCCACATAGTGCATGACGCAAACCACATAGTACCCGATCAACTGAGAACGAATTTTTGAAACACCCCGCCAAGACCAGGAAAACGCATATTGATTTTCATGGTTTTTTTTAAACGTGGTACATTTGGTAAAGCTGAAATTTCTTCAGATGAGTTTGTTGATGTCTTTCTTTTGATTTATAATGGTTTTATTCGCAGGATTGCTCAAAAACAGATCATCTCAGGGCCTTTAAGTCAAAATGTCGGCGCCAATGCCAACATAGTCTCTATACGCTTTACCAGCCCGTACGGCGATGTATTCTGTATCATGTGTTTGTAAAAAAAGGTGGCGTTCTATATGGGTCGACACGTGTTTAACCTCGTTTCCTTGTCTTCCCTGACTCGACACACATTGCATGATCTCCCCAGGTCAGCGCTGCCTCGAGAAAGCAACGCGATAACGCAAGTAGTTGGTTTACTCAACGTCAGCAATATACAGTATTTTTCTTCGGATATTGTTTATCCCCGCGAAGCGAAGACGCAAAAATCTGAGAGATTCTCTCGTCCATATCAACACCGAGAAACCCTTCTTGTGAAATATGTTGGCAGTCTTGTGTGTAAATTGGTACAGGGCATTATTTTCTACCAAGAAGAGAAACCAACCGCGAATGACAAAAGCAAGTTGCACTTCGCGCTGGTTTCTACGGCTGAAAATAAAACTAACTCCAGGACCAGATTTCTGGTTCAGATAAATAACGTGACCTTGATTGTTTGAAAAATGCTAAAAACGGCCAAATTTTATGGTTTCTTTTCATGATCTATTTCGGAACGACTTTCAGAATAATTAATGGGTCTATTTCGAGCCCAAAATAGCCCAAACGAAGTCGGTGTGTTCCTTCAATGCACAGAAAAGACAATTTTATCCCGGGTTTTGCTGAAATTACAGTTTAAATACTGTATTCTTACAAGGGAAACTCGTGTTAATTAAAGCTACAGTCACATAGGGCTCCCGGCGAGTCACGGCGAGCCACGGCGTGAGAACCGTGACGAACCGTGGTCGATCGGGGCCACGCCGTCTTGACGCCGTCTTGACACCTTGGCACTCCGTGATAAGCCGTGATGAAACGTGGCGCGCCGTAGGCCAAAAAATAATGTTTAAACATGCTTTAAACTACCGTGACTCGCCGTGAAGCGCCGTGAGGCGCCGTGACACCGTGATGCTCCGGGACGACACCGTCTCGGCGCCGTATTGACGCCGGGAGCACCGTGTTGGGGCCGGCTTCGATGTGACTGAAACTTTACAAAGGCGCTATTGGAATATTACAGTGCTTCCAAAATAAAATCAACAACACCTTGTACACTGCGATTTCACAGTGGACTTGTCAATGGACAGTTTTGCACTGGCGTTTCAAACTGCCAGGGAAAAACCTTAAAAAACGAAACCTTAACTGCAATGAAAGAATAAGATATTTGTCTTTTTAAAATACTGTAAATGTGGTATATAACGAGGTCATAACTTTTATGTGACATCATGAAATTATATTTTCATAGTTCATGTTGGTAAAACAACCTTTGGGTATATTACAACTCACAATTCAATGGCACTGTCAAAGATAAATGGGCCCGATGTTTTTTTTAAACAAATGTACATATTTGTCTGAAACTAAAAATGGAAATATCAGCGATCCTTTGGAATTTCTGTAGAAATATATACTTTCCCCATGACGATAATCAAGACTCATGAAATTGCTCCTTGAAATTTTGAGATTAACGCCCAACTCGAGTAGCAAACTCAAGTCCACAAACTCAAATTGATACGTCACGGTGCAAACTGACCACTAAACGTAATTATGCAAAAACCTTGCAGGCGAGTCGTGTTTCTATAACCAAATCACCTCTTCCCAAATTGTCAACAACCCGCTAGCAGTGACTGATGAGTTGGAGGACCCAACTCTTCGCAAATTGAATTGCTCCTGTCTGGGGAGTAATTTGTCATTAATTGCCTTCTTTCGGGAGTATGTAGGTTCGGTACTTCATCAGTAAAGGGTTCATCGAGGTGTCAGATTGTCAAAATTATGAAACGGGCTGCCAAAATGATAAAATGCTGAATATGCACCGACAAGGTTGTGCAGTGTGACTGTGCTGTTCCAGGACATTATTATAAAACTGCAGTACTTAAAATGCATACAACTTTGGGGGTTGTTTTATCTATAAAAAGAAAACAAAACAAATACAGACAATGCATATTTCTGAGATTTCCCAATTAACCCCGCCCCCCTTGGATATTGTTGCTATGCTTCACACGCTATCGTCAAAATGGCTACACACACTGCACAAACCAATGGGACTTTTAACCGAAAGCACAGATTCATTGGAGGAAACTCAAATGTTTGAATCGCCCGGCCTTGAAACCAAAAATTCACCCGGAACACCGCGTACAACGTATGGGAAGAATATCGCGTGATGTTGCACTTTGACCTATGTGGGCGCTGTCTGCTAGCTCTGGTGTGATTGGTCGGCGGGTTCGGTTGATTGACAGGCCGAAACTATGTATTATACCTTTTACGATAAATTCAGATCAAAGCTCATGTGACTCGTGACGTCATTGCGAAATCAAATCTATCAAAACGTAATTAGTGACTCAATAAAAACATGTCATTGGTAGAGCAGTGTACATTACTTCCGGTTGGTGTAGAACCGGAAGCAATCAAATATTTATATTTAACAACATATTTCTATTTAACAACATATTGAATTGCACATCACCGTAACCGGCTTGGGGCGGTTTCGAACGCGTACGCGTGAGTAATATTAAACATTTATGTAAATTTGTTTTACCCCATGACGTCAAAATTAACATATCCGGAAAAAAACTTGAAAAACGGCCATCTTGCTTTTTTATCAGTGTGGCGCGAATTTCGCGCTTATTAGGCTGAAGATATACTTTGAACTCGTAACCGAGGTGATGTGATTTCAATATGGTATCTAATTTCGACCGTCGTTGCGACGGTATGGACTCCTTACCGCATACTACATGTATAGCGGACGGAGTTATGTACACAACTTTATAAGAAAAGTTTTCAAAGTTTCCAGATTGTGCTAGAAGCCGATGTGCAATATACAGTATTTTTGTTCTGGCATTAACGGGTTTAGAAATACCCTACCAAACTGCTTAATCCGGATAAACTCCTTTAGCAGTGCTTTGCGCGCGCCACTTTAGTTTGCCCGCTCCAACCACTGCTAAACTTCGCCGCAAATCCTGCGAAGCCAATCAGCACACCGCTTACAAAATCGTTAGGTTTGTTGCACGGATAGCCAATCACAATCGGGTATCGCGCCGCGCCTCCTAACGTCATGCATATGCATATATACCGCCGGTCCGCAGCGCGAGAAGTGAAATATACGCTTGCAAAAAAAGACGATGAAACACACACCAAAAATCGGCAAATATTTCCCACTGCTAATACTCAAAACAGTCCATGTTTCCCTTTTACACAAAGAATATGTAATATTAAACCCATAAATAATGAAAATTATACGTACATTTGTCTAGTCCAGTCGGGATCCAACGAAATCTAACGGCATTCCGAAAAAACAGAAATCCAAAATTACCGCCGTGGCGCCGTATGGTTCACGTCATTGCTCGTTCCAGATTAGACTGCTTTACGGTCCACCTATTTTGCGTTGGTGTACGCAAAGAGCTTTATTGAATTGCCCCGAATTCAAGTACACATACCTTATTTTTTAAAATATCTATATTTCTCTTCTTTGAACAGTATTATTAAGCCCCACTAAATCAAAACCAATAAGCTATTCAAACTCAAAGCATAGCCAATAATCCAGGCGTGTATTTAATCAAGTTTTGATAAGTTTTTACTTAAAATCACTTAGCAAGGATTTGCAAGTTCAAATTTAAATCTGAAGATTTTACTTTGTTGTACACAAGATTTAAGTAAAGGTCAGCTACTCTATTTCCCAATCTTCTGTTTCCTTGCTCTATGTTTACATCTGCCCAAACAAATTTAAATAAACAGCCAAACTCACTTTGGGAAAAATATATATTATGGTCTTGTTTTTGTGACACACTGAGAAACACATCATGAAAGAAAATGATAGACTGTTAATTAACGGTTTTCTTTATTTATTCACTGTCACACAACTTTACACAGTCACTACACAACTGATAAATATGACATTGAATATGAAATATTGCCAAAAATGTAACCCATAATACACTGTACATGCAAAACCATCTGCTGAATAAATAGTCACATCAATTAAAAGGTTTTGCTGTTGCAGAGAGTACATCATGAAGAAATATTATTAATTAAACTCCTTAACAGCATTGTTCAATTCCAACTTTTTGAATAGATACTTAAAATAAAGAATACTCTCTGACGATAATTATTTTTAATTTTTTTTTTTTTAATATTTAAATTGGAACACAGCAAGATGTTTGTTTGACGGTGAGATTTCTGGTCCAAACAGGGTAGTTTGTGTTGCGAAACAGACTTGTGAAACCAACGACAGTTTGGGGAGATTGTTGTCTGTGTTTGTGCAAAATTTCAGTGTAAAAAAACATGCCCTTTGTTTCTTTGTTTTAGCACACAAAAATGATTATCAGTTCCTCTTCGTGAGCTTCGTCGAGTGCGTAGTTTTCACTCCAGGCGTAAATGTGTGCTATTACATTGACAACGACGTTGCGTGCCCCCACGTGTGCTACGTACTCCTGCTGCATTTAGGCTTTCGTGACAAAGCTTATAGTTTAGCAGAAAACGAGACAGCGTGTTGAACTAAGACTGATCAGACTTGAAGTTGGGGAATTATTCGCTGGCTTGGCGCAATATATCTCTGTGGGGGCGCTTCATACTGCACCGCATTCTTCGGTATTTTTTTCGTATACATTGAACAAAGATTTTAAGGAAATTACCTCCTGGAATCAACACATAATGTAATTTTAAGATATAGGCCTACTTCCCACTTGGACTTTTGTCGCAAACGTTGCTTTTCTGTAGAAAAATCACGTTTTCTTCCTCAAATTGCCTTCAGTTAGTGCACAAGATAACCATTCACGCGCGCGCGCAGCGCTCTCTGTTGTCGCACTTACGCACAGACCGCTCGCCACGTCATTTTGTGCATTACTTTATGCTTTATCATTTATTTATCTCAGAAATGCAACATTTGCGACGGAAGTGTCAGTGGGAAGTATATCTTAGAATTGAATAAGCTATCGATTCCAACATATCAATTTACCCAAATCCGTGTTCAATGTATATGAAAAAAATACCCATTCTTCATCTCCAGCTCTCCCCTAAATCAGTTTTAATACACACATGATTTCGCGGTAAAAGAAGAGCTTGGAAAAAGTGATTTCCCCACCTTTCTATATAGGGATGTACAGTGATCACGGTGAAGGATTAGTGATGTCCGTGAAACAAATACTTACTGTGTAAAACCACACTAACAACCAGGACGAAATAATGACAAAATAAGTCGACGCGACAGTGGGCAAAGCAACGTTAGTGTTGACGTACCTGGGCGCAGCCATCTTTACTGTGTCAGATGCAGGTCATGTGACAGAACCAACGTCAGGTGACAGAATCTAGCCAATCATGGCAAGTGTCATCCAGGCTCGGTCTTGGGTGACGTCACACCCACGCGCTTCGCAGGATTTGCGGCGAAGTTTAGCAGTGGTTGGAGCGGGCAAACTAAAGTGGCGCGCGCAAAGCACTGCTAAAGGAGTGTAAATCCGGAGGACAGAAATACCAATATACGTATACAGCCTAGCAACCAAGTTCGTTCATCCTTCTGGCGTACGCGTGCGCGTTCCAATACAGCGCGCGCGTCGCGAATGGGGCTGTGCTACCCCTAATCGCGTGTGCGCATCGCGCGTATCAAAACTTGAGGACGTGACGCGAGTCACGCGACAGCAGCTTTCATCTGTGCGCATGCGCGAAAACCCACGTATAGTGCCCATAATCATGCAAATTACTGGTGTCCAAAACTATGCAAATGAAGGTGGCTATAAATATGGTAATGAAAGGCGCGGTTATGCGCGTACGGCCTCCGTTTCTTATCTAGATTGTACTGGATATCTGTGGAAGCAATGTACGAACTAATAAGATCATCCCTTTGTTTAACCTTCGAGGTGGTAATGATACACGTGTGTGGATGTATAGTGTAATCCGGTGAGCATTTTGGTGATCCTATTGTTAAAATATAACGATTGCGTGTGTCGCTAGTGTGACGTCACGTACATGTACGTCAAAACATTTGAGAGACACCGCCGTTCTAACGGGCCTCGCTTGGTCAGATTTTGGTCTTCGGATAGTCAATACACGGATTCCACTTTCAGTATTTCCAACGGCAGTTAACGCACTATTGATAGTTGGTGAATTTGGCGGGGATTTCTCTCACCTCTTATCGTAAATATTTTCGAGGATCAAACATTATCAATAATCCTCTAATGCAGGACACGAATGGGAAGGCTGTGTCAATTTCGTCTTGTAATCAGAATGGTTGATAATCACAAAAGACAGAAGATATGTATAAAGAACAGGCGTAATTTAACCATGTAAATCACGCGTGTTGGCAATAAAACGCAACCCAACATGTTGGAGTTTAAAGGTAAAATCAGACGGCTGTTTGGTCAAGATGGCTGTTCCCCAACCTCTGACAAGCTGCATCATTGGCCATCCGGCCTTGTCAAGCCGGACAGGCGAAAACAATGAGCGTGTTCAATTTGTCTTCCCGGATCTCTTGGAAGAAAACGATCCGTGTTGACGCCAGGAGCTGCTCGGAGCCTCTATGATAAGCCACCGAAATGTCAGTCTGCGCCGTGTATTGACTGGGAAAGAATCGGGACCACCCGGAAGTCGCAATTTCATTCCGGAGAGCTCAGCGAATGCCGGTCAGTAGCAGAATGTGGAAGGGTCTCCAGTGCGTCATTTTATATGCATCGTGAGACCGTACTGGCTACAGACCAGCGGCAATCGGGAAATACCGCCTGGAGACCGTCACTGTCTTGGTCATTGTAGGCTCCGAGTGAATCCGTTATGATCCCACTTACGTTCTGCCTTCGGTCCGGCGCCTTCCGCGCATAGGCCGGGAACGTCTCCTGCAATGACCGGCAAGCGACCACGGTCCGCCGGAAAGAGACCCTACAATCCTGGCCAAATTGGTTGGGACACCTCCTACCGTCCCCCGCTCAGATCTCCGATCAATGTTGTAATCCGCAAGTGGAACGCAGAGCGCGCGATGAGAAACAACATAGGACGGTGGACAGGGGCCGGGGGTGTGGGGGCCCAGCGAAGTTTGACCAGGATTGTAGTTAATATCCGTCTGCCAGCCGTACTCATGCCGGATTTGGTGACGTCACAGCGTCTTGACACGCCGGATCACCCCGGTTGGCCATAATTTCTCGACCGGCATCATCCTGCGTCTCATCCTTGAATATGTTAAAGGGGTCTAATAAAACTCATGATTTGGATTGCGTAATTGTTTTCATGACCATTTCCTCAATGAGTGCATGCTATAAAAACCCTGTTTCTGTTCTCCATGATATAACCATGGCTATAGCTCAGGAATGAGCGTATTACGTGGAGACAAACAGGACCAATGAGTAATTTCCCACAAAAATCGAGGAACTTATGGAAACCTTTTGGGACAAAACAGGCGCATCAGATAAAATTAATGGACAGCGGAGAGTAGAGCTAGTTCTACAAAATAATCTGCTCAAAAACAAGTGGTCAGCTAGCAACAGTGGATGAGCTTCCGTTCAAAGTCCAGCGAAGGTGAAGGCAATATATTGTCATTTAGCAAATTTAGTGCTGTCAAGCCATCGCTTATGAAAATGGTAATCTCCGCGGTACAGAATTTCCACAGATTTAAATGAAAGGATAATTGGAACAAAAATTGAGTTTTTGTTTTTGTTTTACACTGCAATATAATTAGTAATTAACTGATTTAAAATCACGAAGCCTTCCATCGAAATATTTTTGTCTTTACGCTGTCAAAAAAAAGTGGATTCTACATTTGCAAGAATAAAGGCCCATAAGCATATAGTTTGGAGAATAATTTATGTTTATGAATTCCTGGACAGTAAGACCGCCTTGCATATCTGACAAAAAATACCGGTAAAGTGGCGTGCAGAAATATCAGCTTTATAGATGCCGCAATCCCTCAGACCTTTAAAAATCCATATACGTCGGTTTTTGTGTTAAAGGAGCGTGACCAGAGTTTCTGGAAAATAGTTTTCGATGTAACTTACCAATATTATCAAGTAACTCCCATACACACCTTCCATGTCCCAAAAACCCGAAAACATTCGCATTTTCCAGTAAAAAATTTAACAAAACTATCGAGTATGCTTTCAGCGGATAAACGTTGATACTGGAAAATTAGTTTACAAATAATCGGTGGATTTTCGACGATATCCTCGAAAATATGCGGCCTAGAAGCGCGGGAGTTTCAGTTTCGTAATCAGAAAAATATAACGGATGTTATGATATAAAAATCTCATGACCCATAAGGTAAGTCCCGGGGAGTTATGGGTAAAAAAAGTGATCTGGTCACACTCATTTAAGTGAATGCAGCAGAATGGGCGTGCATATTCATTTTAACGCCACCCTCAGTTATTAATTTCCTTCACAATGAGACGGTGGTGCTTCATATACCATTGCTTTCTTGTAACTCATGAACTTACGTTTTGGTCATTGCAAATGTCACAACGTGACTTTAACAATTGCACGTACGTCACCAGCATTCGCATTAGACTTATAAGTGTGCGGAGTTTTTAGAGGACATAACAAGTTTTTTTTTTTCAGAGAACAATGCAGTTTTTTAACATCCATGAAATAATTCCATGAAATAATTATTTAATCCATGAAATAATTATGAACGTCCAATTCACTACCGACCACGGGGTCTTCACTAAAATAAGATAAAACACGAGAGGGGAAGAAATTGTATTTATTGCGAGGGGACCTTTTCATCAATTTAGATTTCACAAAATTGAGTATAATGAATTCTGACAAGGAGGTCATACCAATATACAGCGTTTATTGGCCCCTTGGGAAATATTGCAGTTTGATGCTGAAAGGAAGATGAAATTATAATGAAAATACGGAGTGCGTTTGACATGTACGCGATGCGAGTCTGTTAATTACCAGCCGGCCCCAGGGTGGTAAAAGTACGAGAGACGTTACATTGGAAAACCGCGTTTTATGTGGCAATACATCTTAATCTAGGGGAGATAGTTTGTCCTCGGACAGCAAAACAACAAACAACATATCATACATTTTTCTACTATTCGTATAAAACGCCATAAATGATTCAGTTATTTTTGGTGCTCTTTTTCAAAATATACATTTTTTTGCAGTAATCTGTTAGAACTTGCATTTTTGCTCAGATTAAAAAATTGAAACGCTTTTAGAAAATGCCAACGTCCGTTTCTATTTGTCCTCAACAATTCCAGAGAAAACGTGCGGTACCCAGTGAGACAGCGAACGCATCATCTGCAGTTACCCAAAATGTTACTTCACGAGTTGACCAGGAAAACCCGACAGAAAGTGTTGATACCAATGGTTACAAACACCACATTTACAACGGTACCTTTGTGGGAGAACTTGCCAACTGAAGGTGTCTTTTAAACAAAGATTGTCAAAACAAAAACTACGCAAGGGGTTTTAAGATTTTCTGAAATACTGCATCTACATGTATATGGCTGAAATTTCTACTAGGCAGTTTATCAGCATTATTCTTTAGTAATGTACATGTAATGCTTTTGTTCCTGTTTTTAACAGTTTTCCAATAATGTAATCTGTCTATATTTATTTCACTTTGCCTAATCAGATTGCCGGCTCATGAACAAATCTAAGCCAGATGTGAATGTTTGTATATACAGTGACATCAACATCTTAAGTAATTAATCCCTAACGAGCAGTTCGTGTTAACAATAATATATTAGAATAAGACGACAGACGTGTGGCAGCATATCGAGCGTGAATTTCTCCCGCGACCATCTGTTTTATCACCTGTTACAAGTCAGTAGTATTAATTTATACAAAGGAAACTCCACAGATATGAAGGCAACGATCGTTGTCATACATTCGGTATCCTGGCCTACTTGAATTACTGGCGTGGCGCCAAATATTAACAACTGTTTTTACCAATCTTCTCAGACTATGAGCTCTTAAATGTATTTTACTTTCCTAAATCTAAGTTAGTAAGAGCTTCGTATAATGGCCATCTAAAGTAATTTTGACAACCCTTTTGGGGTGTAATAATAATTCACTATTTCCAAATTCGTGTCATTTTCTCTTATACTATTTGCTGCCACACAATCTTTTCATCTGATATTTATCCGTCCCTGCACCTCCATATCCATCACCCTCCTCTCCACAGCTCTCTCTACTGTCCTCACTGTTTCGTTTATATATTCCACAATGATGACACTCAATTGTGTAGCTCATGTTGGGTTTTATTGAGTCATGTCAGCAGCCATGTTAGCAGAGCTAGAACGGGCCGTCTCTAGAGGGCGCCATATAAGTGGACCGTAAGCATATCGTTACACTCAACACGTGCCCAAACCATCTAAGTCTCGCTCCCTGAGCCTTCTTCGAAACCTCTCCGACCTTCGCAGTCCCACTTACGGTGGCTGATTTCCGCCAACAAAAATACTCCGTAATATTACGGCATTATAACGCCCTAGTAGGGGGGCGACTTTTCTTGGGGGCACGCACCCCCGTAGCTACGCCGCTGAACATACATTCTCCCTGACGCAAGCCAAATCAATTATTATTACTAGCTGAGCGTGGATTTGTTTTTTAAAAATAACATACTTATAAATACATAAATAAATTATACAAATTTCGATAATGGAGCTAAAACATTTGCCATATCGACGCAGGTACAGATTTAAAAAAAAGGTTTGCACATGTTTAATCTACGTTTTTAAAACTGCTCCAATACATGGTACAGGTGATGTTCAGCACTATGCCTTTTTGTTGGGCGATACGTCATGTTATAAGTCATAACGTTCGCATACGTACCGTACTACCGTCCCATACTACCTAAGCGAACGTTATGACCTATAATATGACGTATAGGCCTAATCACCGAACAAAAAAGCCATATGGGACGTGCTGCACAATGCGCGCCCGGCGGCGCATGCACATAAAACCCCTCGTGCGTGCGGAGATTGCCTGTCACTAAGGTCTTTAATAATCCGATAGCCATTGAAGGGGAATCTTATCAGTGGAACGCCGACAAAGGTTTTTTGTATGGGCATGGCACGGGTATTGTTTAGCACGTCACCTGCCCTTTTGTTCGGCGATACGTCATATTATAGGTAATAACGTTCGCTTAGGTAGTATGGAACGGTAGTACGGTACGTATGCGAACGTTAGGACTTATAACATGACGTAACGCCCAACAAAAAGGCCTAGTGCTGAAGATTACCTGTACCATGTACATATGTATTGGAGCAGTTTTAAAAACGTAGATTAAACATGTACAAACAAATTATTTAATCTGTACCTGCGTCGAGAAGGCAAATGTTTTAGCCCATTATCGAAATTTGTAGAATTTATTTATATATGTATTTATTGTTAAAACCAAATTCACGCTATAAATAATAATTGATTTGTTTTGCGTCAGGAAGAATGTATGTTCAGCGGCGTAGCTACTAGGAGGGGGTGTAATTTTACGGCTTTATAACGCTGTAATTATACGGTTTAACACCTAGCTGAGGTTAGCCGCCAATTTTGCCGAATGAGTGACTCGCTGAATCATGTGCCCACAGAGCTATATATAGGAACTAGAGTGAGCACTTATCACGTGACCCCGTGCCCTCAAGGGTGCGTGGACGCCATTTTGTTAGTGGGCAAAAAGTACGTGCTAATGTATTGACGACATGCGTATTTTCAGCTTTAATTTTATTTTAAGATTATGCTTTCAGCGATAGGGGTGCAGAAAGATGTGGTTGCTAACTACAATCATCCTGACTGTCGGATCATTGTCCCATGTTTATATTTTACTTTAAAAGATTGAAACTTTAGTTAGGCCAAACACTTTTCTTTCCCCATGGGCCAAACAACATTCAAAATCGTCGCCCGGGTACTGTACAAGATTTGGGGAGTTGATCATAATTTTTTTTAATGACTTATCTAGCATTAGAATGTGCAGATTTGATGGAAAAACTCGAAATTTGGAGTGGGAAAGTTTAAGATTTTGTGAGGAAACACTGGATTTTTTTTCAGCCTGCCTCATCTATTTTGCACACAAGGTCTGAAGCCACGATCAACTTCCTAGTTCTTTCCTGCTACGTCCCCCACTGCTTTTTGCGTGTGTAGGTAGAGCATTCGGGTATACTAGTACCTCAGCCATTAACTTGGGGGAAAGTAACACCCGTTTCATACAGGCGCACGATCGTTCCGATTAAAATTTTGTTTCAGACAGGCGTCGGTATGCGAGCCGCGCGCACACTTAAGATCGACGTCTGAAACCAAGTCGCTGTTCAGTCGTTCGATCTTTCGACTTCTGGCGAACCAAGTCGCTCCAAATTGTTTCATACGTCGAACTTAATTCAAATTTCTGGGATAATTTAGTTCAGCGCGACTGTAAGGTGCAGGATTTCCCGGTGAAACCGACTGCCTAAGGGAAAAACTACCGTTCTACCGTTCACCATGCATTAAGTACATAGCATAACCTAGCGTTTTCAAGAGAAAAACTGTATTTTTTTCATTTCTAAAATCACGTTTCTAACAAAATTCGCACTTTTTGTGACATTATTATGTCATAATTAGTGGCAGAGGTGTACGTTACTTATACCTGCCTAGGTACAATAGAAAAAGCTCACTCATGACTGGCGTTAAACAGCCAATAAATCATTTAAAAGCCCATTTATAGCTGCCGCGCCGTTGACTGCAGTGGATACATCCGGGTATTTATCAATCATTTTGACCACTAACAAAATGGCGGACGCGGTCCCAGGGCGGCACGCCCGGGTACCGCGCACAGGCACGGGGTCACGTGATAAGTGCGCACTCTAGTTCTTATATATAGCTCCATGCATGTGCCCAATCAGCCGCCGTTTAGAAACACTATCCAAAACTTGGAATACATCTACCAGAGGATGTTTATTCAACGAGGTTGCAAGATCGAACAGTTTTACAACTGTTGTGCTTTAAGCCAAACAGGCATGGGGTATTTTGTGACAACAACTTGTCAACCTAAATTTCTAGTTCTTTGAATCCAAGGAGAAAAGCAAACCTTTGGCATCTTCCACTCAGTAATTAGTTCATAATTAAACAGTTATAAATTGATGCGGAAGTGAATATTTTCACAAGGAATGCCGGAACTTACATCTTTGAAAAAAATAAATAAATAAACGTACTTATTTAAAAGGCCTATATGACACGCTAAACAACTTTATGCCTAAGCTTTGCTTCATATGACGGATTACTTGTTCAGCAAGACATAATATTTCGTTCGTTTGGATGTAAAATCAATAAAAGGTAGCCTTTTTCAACTTTGAAGATTTCATTGCAATAAATCACAGACAGAGGGCGCTGTTTGGAGTGCATCACGTATGGAAGACAGAGGGAAAAGTTAAGAAAAACATAGGACCTCAAGTTGGACTTGTGGCAAATTGCTGCAGTTTCTACCCCCAGTTTTGTCATGGCTTACAGCAGGCAACATGGAAAACAAACTAAAACAGTCATGGATTACAAAAGTTTAAGGAAAATTGAGAAAAAAGGTGTAATCTTTTGCGCACAGTTGAATGTGGTTTTCCTGTGTTTGCCTCTTGTGACATCATGACCTTGGTCATGATTATGCATATTTTTATTAGCACAACAACTAACAACCTTTGTTTTAACCACCAAAGCAAGCTCCAAATAGGATTGTTATGAATGTAACTGAGTAGAGTGGTTTTAAAGCATAGATTTCATTATTAAGAATCCTGAATAAGGGGCCCTTTAAACAATTTGTAATGCATTTGTAATGGATCGTACTCCTTGACATGCTTGAATTTTGCTTTTATCGACGCACTATACTCGGTACCTAATTAAAGAGTTAAGAAGACCATTTTAATTTGCACCAAGAAAGTATAGGTTTTTTTGTTCAAATTTAGGAAAATACGTATATTCATGCAATTTAATCAGGACGCTATTTCTCTACATTGTAGCTCTGGTTGTTATTAGTTTTCACGCTATTCGTTTAAAGACATTCATATTTGTTTGCTCAGACACCCAGATTAGAACTTGCGTAGTGTGTAAGAAATTAAACACCCATGGGAATTTTGTGTTAAAAGCAAACTACTACATGTACTTCAGATAGATCGAGTGGACCCTATAAAGAACACCAAAACACATGTTAAAAGTCCTGGAGTTACCCTAATTTTACTATTTTTGTTGCAGAATTCACAGGATGTATATTATGGGTGTATTCGGTTCAAAAGACGCAAATTATATACTCTGATCAAACGATCGAGGAGCCTTACAGATGTAACATATTATATCGGTCAGTAACGTATATGAACGCCCAGGGGCGGATCCAGGAATTTTTCCAGAAGGGGGTTTTGCCCGTAAAATTGTTATGCAGCTTGTTTCGGACAGGCGGCCGGACACACAGAAAATGCATTACATTATATTTGTTGGTGTCTGAGCAGGGAGGGGTTTTGACCCCCAAAACCCCCCTCTGGATCCGCGCCTGACACCTCTTGTTGCATAGCTAACTGCACCAGCCTCTGTAGTGCCTAAGTCACATTTTCAAGGGGTCCCGGGGAGATGTAGCCGATCTAGGCCCCGGCCGGGGTCTAAAGTCGGGGGGGGGGGGGGGGGGGGGGTTGGGACACCCGGATTCACAGTCACAATGTATATTTGCCGGCGGGAACTCTGGCGGCTTTCGTAGCAAATTGGCGAAATGTTTGGCCCGTTTGTCGGTCAGTGTCCGGCAGGCACCCGTTAGATGCCCTGGCGGTGTCCCGGGGGGGGGGGGGGGGGGGCTGCGGCATCCGGCAGGGTCCTGGCCGATTTTAACAGCCTGGCGGTTGATCGAATACGCCGCCCTGCAGGCCGGGCCTTGCTCAGTTTGAACGCGGTCGGGGCCCCGTCGATGTCTACTCGGCGCCCGGCAGGTGCCCGGCCGGGGCCTGGCCGGAGCCTGCCGGATATAAACATTGTCTGTGTCGTCACAAACTTGGCCAGGGGCCCGTCCGATGTGGCCGGTGCCCGGCCGGGTACCAGCGGGGGGCCTGTCGGTGTTTTTACGACTAGGTTACGGCTTGGATCCGGCTGGTATTTTTTGCCGGACCCGAGTTGATTTTGCCCGAAATGCTTGGTTGAATTTCTCTTATGGGTCTGTTTGGAGACGTGGGGCTTCAAAGGTCGGCTCATTCCACGCAGACTTAAAGTTATTGTCCGATGTTCTCGGCAAATTTGATTTTGTTTAAATTATCCTAACGGATTTTAAAAGCATTTACTTTATTTTAACGACAAAACATCATACTTTGTATTTTTAGACCATGTGAAAAACGCCGTTTTTATACGACCGTTTTTGCGCCTTGCCTAGACTTGCCCAGGTCTAACTTCTCGTGTTTGGTCTGTGGTGGGCGGCGTGCGGTGCGCCCTCTGGATTGGTGGCCTGTCAAATTCCTTTTCTGCTGTCTCGGAAGATTTCCGAGACACATAAAACAGAATATAAACTGGGCAAGTCTACGCCTTGAATTATTGGCGGTCTCCCAATAATTCGAAATATTAATAATAAATAATAAACATATTAAATTAATAAAAATTAATACAAAATAATACAAAATAATAAATAAATGCATTCTTCTCTCAATGCGCTTCACAAAAAGGGGTTGCAAAAGAACACACAAGTTTTACAGTAAGGATTATTACAAATGTGATTTAAGGTGTTTATTGACAGTAATTGTTCGATAACTAGACATTGGTTGGTTTTTTTCGTTGATGTCTCATTTAAAAGCGAATAATTTTTCTTTGTACAACATTATTTTTCGAGGTGCCACACCCAAAACGCACGGATTATGTTTTAGTTGGAACCAACAAAATGGGTTTTCTGAGATCCCTTGAGATCTCTTTTTTTCTAAAGAATATTTTAAAGAAGCATGTTAAGACCCCAAAATTGACTGCCCCCACTTTTTCTCGTGAACATTCTAAATGTTCCCTCATTCCGTATAAGTTTATTTCCGAGGATAATTGCCGATGTATAATAAACCGATTAATCCACATAATTGCATTAAAACTGATGATGCAAATCTCCGCGGGTTTTGCAAGGTGACGTATACGGTTACGAATACTGAATTGATAACGGTGGCATTATGGTTAGGTAATTGTCAAGCTTCACAAAAAACATGTGACCTTTGGGCTCGTCTCGTATTGTTTAAAACAATAGGTTTTGGGGGAAAAAGCAGCCGAACTCCTAAACGGAAGAAGGTATAAACTTCAAACTTGGAATAGTCTTGTATCTTAGGCTACGGACACTATAGTTTGTGTAACGTCACCATGTCGTCATGTATTATGTTGTAAATGATTTTAAAATACCTAAAAATCTAACTCGAAAACAGTATACAAATATTGACTGCTCATGAGGGTGATGGTGCAAACTATCGTCCCGAGGTGATCTTGAAACGGCAGTCCTGCTATTTCTTTAAACGCATGCTTCTGGTCCACAAAGGCTCCGTACTACATTAAGGAACTACTACATGAATATTATCCAGCAAGATCTCTTCGATCAAGTAACCAGCAGCTTCTCAAGAAATCAAATCCTAAACGAACTTTGGGCGCCAGATCTTTTTCTGTTGCAGCTCCTCGACTTTGGAATTCATTGCCACTTGAACTCATATCATGCCACTGTACAACTAGGTTCAAATCACTTCTTAGACTTACTTGATGTCGCAAATTTTCAAGATTTGATTACGTGTTGTTGTTTACAGCGCCTTGAGCACCCTGCAGGGTGGATATGTGCGCTTTACAACTCTCATTATTATTATTAACAGCAGAGCTTTTCTTGAATTTAGTACATTTTATACATTTTAGAGAAAACCCTGAAAGTATTCATTGTAAAATTGAGTTACCGTACACCAGGTGTATGGAGATTACATTTCTGCAAGGCTCAATGACATTCTTATACTTATTTCCGTTTTCAGAAATCGGTCAAACATCTGCAAATGGCCCAATGGGGTTAAGTCTGCGGTAAGATTATCGGATTTTAGGTTGCACTGTGCATGTCTGCGCACGCTGAGTAGGTAATCAATTTCGATAACACTGGACTAAGTTCCCAAATCGTGACGTGGTTTACGTTATCAGATATTAACGACGTGGTCAGTGGTAATGTCCATACATTGAACAGTACAAAGAATAACGGAAATCGTGTGACCGGATATGGGGCAGAGGAATACGGACTGGTTTGTTATTTACATGGTTTGGGGAGATGTTCGTCTTCGTCGTAGCATAAGCATAGCCTTTTGTATATATTCCGGTAAATATACGGGGATGTTATACCGAAGTTCAGTTTGGCATCAACATGGAAAGTTTTAAAAACTCTTTTAGTTTACCTAGATCTTTGAATGAACTGTAAACTTTATTCACCTGCCTATGTATTTTGATGTTTAGGCCGATCCTGACAGTTGCAAAGCAGATATGGAATGCACTAAACCCAGCACGATATGTTTCGAAGCGACCCCGCCCCCAAACGTCGCTATACCTCAACACACTCTTCCTCTATCGTGCTAATATGTAATGCACTACATAATAGATAACCATTATTATTATAGCGGCAAAGATTTGTATCCAAGAATTCTTATTAACGCATGTATCTGTATCAAAGTTTCCTGTAAGCATCCAACAGTTGAAATGTGAATTTTTATGCGGACGCATAATGAAGCGTTGTGCTCAACACCCTGCTTCGAGAATATTTTCATTCGAAGCGCCAAATTTCAGAATGGTAATGAGAAAAATATGACAAATGATATGGTGTCAAAATCTCAAAACCCATGGGGGATAAAAAATATATATTATTTCTTTCTGGTACTCAAAAAAGCCTATTGCACTGTCGCTCGCAAGCGACCAGGGAATCCCCTTGCTCTTCACGAAAGAATGCTCTGTAATCTTTAAAGTACGTAACCGATACACACTGGACCAATGGTTTTACATCCCAGCCGGGGCGAGGTTCGAACCCGCAACCCCAAGTTTTCACGTCACAGTGACCGTTAATGTAACGGAGCCAGGAGAAAGTAGCTTTTTATTATTTGAGAAAATGTTGGTTTTTTATTATTATTAAAACCATGAAACATCGATAACATAAAGTGTTATCAACAGATTTTGCGACTTAAACACAGTAAAACGTTTCAGAATATTCTGATACTTCGGCATTTAAGATTAATCTGATTTCTGATGACTATACTCTATTAGACTTTGATAAGAACATTATTCTTGCTCCGGGGTACCTTGGTTGACTTTTGTCATTTTCACCGTACTATAAGGTTTAAAATATGTTATAGTATGTGTCAAAAACGTCGTATATACCTTTGATGTAAAAGCCATTAAAATATAATCTGCCACTTTCGACGTGGCGTACTCTAATCTCAAAGAGATTAGAAAAAGTGTTCTTGACATCTGTCCAGTTCCATGCAGAAGGTTGGAAATGACAGGTGGATACTATACTATTCAAAAGAATTAAGAGAGCAAGGTTTTTTGCACAATTGTTATTTTCTTTTTTATGGATCACAACCTACATTTTTATTTTGCTGAACACTCTCCAGATAGTTGTTGTGAGTTCGAGATAATTTATGCAAAAAAAGGAATGTTAGAGTCCACGTTTTGTCAATACCCTGTAAAAAGCCGATAGAGTCATACTCTGGATATTGAAGTTTTTTCTCCACCAAAGCAAAATGAACTAGAGCTATGTCTGTTCTATAAACAGAGCATGGGCCTTTTTCGTATTTTTTAAAAACTTAAACAACGATGCTTACCCTGCAAAATTATATGTTAGCATATTAACCATTTAACTTATTTTCTAAAACTGATTGTTACCTTTAATGTGTTACCTTTAAAGGTTTGATGACGTCATCAATGTTTTAACACCACAGGCATGTTTGGTGGTCGACGTACTCTATAACCACCACTGTTGGGCTAATTTGCACAAACACTGCTATGAAAGGGCCATTTTAAACTTGAAATCTGGTTTGTTAAAAACAAACACGCTTTTTCGGCCATTTTTACTGATCTGGATTTCAGCTCAAAAAACTGCAAAACTGATCAAAACATATTTAAGAAACTGTCCACATCTATACCCTATATAAATTTCAGGTCATACATGTATATACCCTGGCTATTAAAAATACATATAGTCGATGTTACTATAAACTTATTAACAGGTAACCTGTCGCCAGAAATGTCTCTCATATCTTGATATGTACTACTTCCAACATGTACATCTTAGTTTATCAAAGAATGCTAAATACACGTTTTTATTATCACTCTAGAGTACATGTAATGTATTTATTGATATTATTTGGAAACGTTGAAGTCATAATCGTACTTTTAAATTTGAGTGCGAAATTTTCCAGATTGCGTTCCAGAAAACTCACTCGTTTGACGACGTCATCTTGATGTCACAACACTTTGCTGATTATATACATTAAACCAACTCATAACAAACCTAAAACACAAAATTTGACCTTCATCGGCAATTTTGTTCTGTAGATATAGCCGTTTAAAGAATGTATTTATTTGAAAGCAAGTGTAATATGACACCTGGTGACGTCATCACAATTTTGAAGGTATATGGGTATGTCCAATGACCATCAGTCAACACATGTACCAATTTTGAGCCATTTTGGAAAAACTCAAAATTCGTATTTTTTGAATGCCCAAGTGCTCCTGACAATAACAACCTTGACTCCATTATAATACCTTCTACCATTTTTAAATGGCGAGCCAGCCTCGTTTTTGACCAAATGTTAGCGAGGTCCAAGGTCAATGTATAGAAACGAAATGTTGTACTCACTGAATTAAGGACAAAACCGAAGACATTTTGTCTTTACCTCAAACGGTTGATCTTTTACGGATTTTTGAATATTCAAATTACCGATACTCGACTGCCTGTAATCCGATACCTGGTCACGTGACAATGAATCCACGCAATGGTGGCACACCCACAGAGGATGTACTAACTATATGCCATGTTTGACTGGAATCGGTTGTGTATAAGTGTGTAAATTGCCTCTTAGAAAAACACGTGTATTGTCTACGGGGTTTCGTCAATCAAGGTCAGAAATGACAAAA
The DNA here is from genome assembly GCA_037783545.1 of Henricia sp. BOLD:AAB3569. Taxonomy (NCBI): domain Eukaryota; kingdom Metazoa; phylum Echinodermata; class Asteroidea; order Spinulosida; family Echinasteridae; genus Henricia; species Henricia sp. BOLD:AAB3569. Next base: position 78,825 of record JBBELK010000122.1, read on the forward strand.
ACAACTGCAATGTGTGTATAGGTTGCAAGATTAAAACATTCATAACAAGTCAACAAATGATGTCACACTAATGTAACGTGGTATGTTATATGTCAAGGACCAGGTATACCTACCTGCTAGGTTTCAAGGTCACATAACTTATACAGTAAGCAAACAACCTTGGCAAATGTGTGCTATACAAACCCGCTTATTTGATTTGCCACAGACATCTGTTCAAAATACGTTTTGGCCATTGTTTAACTCGTCGCTAGAGGGCGCTGTTTTGTGTGACGGCTTAACTTTCGGTATTTTCTGAATGCCCAAAGGGGTCCTGAGACTAACAAAGAAGACTCCATTCCAATACCTACTACCATTTTTAAATGGCGAGCCAGCCTCGTTTCTGACCAAAAGGAAGCTAGGCACAATGCCATTGTCTGTGTACGAAATTTAGTACTCTATGAAATGAGGTCAACCCCGAAAAACGGTTGATTTCTTTACAGATTTGTTAATATTAAAATTACCGATTTTTGACTGCCTGTAATCTGACACCTGGTCACGTGACTGTAAAATCAGGCAACGGTGGTACATCCTCAGGAGATGTACTAACTATATGCCAAGTCAGACTGGAATCGGACGAGCAGAAGTGTGTAAACTGCCTGGTAGAAAACGCGTGTGTATTATCTATGGGGTTTTCAAGGACAGGGATACCAAGAAAAAGAAAAAGAAAACTAGAAGTCCTGTGTTTATGTATAAACACAGAGCTTTTCCGCATAAAAATTACCGATATTATAATTTAGGGTCAAAGGTCATGATCTTAATTTTTGCAAATCTTGAAAAACACAGACTTTCACTTTGATCACAGGTCCAATCGCGCACCAATTTCTTGATTTTAAAATATATTTATATAATTGTTGTTTTAATGCTTCACCTTTAAAGGAAAGAGGACGTCGTGTATGTTTTGACTACACAAACATGTTTGGTGGTCAACATGTTTGGTGGTCAACATGCTCCATAATCACATATGATTTGCATAAACTTTGCCTCAGAAAGTGATTTTGGGACATTTTTAACTTCGTCGCTAGAGGGCGCCCTTCCAAGTGATGACGTCATCATTTACATTTTTAGAATGTCTATTCACCTTGGACAATAACACTACAAGTCCGATCTCTGCATGTTGTACTGCTTTCAAAAAATAGGTATATTTAAGTGCACTTCCGGTTTCTAACGGAAGTTATCAAAATTAAAGGTCATTGTCTGTGTACGAAATTTAGATCTTGGTCAGCTGTGACTGTTACCACACGAATTACGATCATATGTTAAAGTGCTGATTTTGTTTCGATTTTTGAAAATGTTTACCTTTAATTTTCAAATAATTGTAATATGACACACAATGACGTCATGCCGATGTCATTACAATATGTCACTAGCCTAATTACAGACAACGTTTTGTTTGCGCTGTTCGGTTCTGCCGATATGGGACATCAAAACTTTAAAATTCAAATGCATGTAAGATTCCACATGATGACGTCATCAATGTTTGACACCACAGGTATGTGCACTGACCCAAGGCCGTGTTATATACCAAGTTTGACAATTTTTAGACAAACTTCCTCACAGACATCTGTTTAAATTACGTTTTGAAGAATTTCCATCTTGTCGCTAGAGGGCGCTATTACGTACGATGACGTCATAACTTTTATTTTTTGGAATGCCTTATAGACACTGAGACTAACACCGTTGACCGCATCTCGATACCTCCTACCAATTTTAAACTAAGGGCCACTTCTGGTTTCAACCGGAATAAGCAAGGTCAAAGGTCATCGTCATATTTTTTAGATACCCCACCCTAGTGGAACCATAACACAGTTAACCTCATTGCCCTGCCTCTTAACACTTTCAAACTACAAGGCAAAGTCTGTTTAACCAATAGGGAATGAGGTCAAAGGTCAAGGCATGTGGGCATCTTGAAGACCTTTATTAATGATCGTATTTGCCGAAGGAATAAATATCGTAGGTCAAACGGTTGATTTTTAATGATTGTTTGAATGTGGAAAACATTAAATTACATGCCCCTTTAATCTGACACCCGATGACGTCATTATGCCATAATTAAGTTACACACATCCCTACTATAATGTCTTTATTGGTACCAAATTTCATTATCATCTGAATTGAGGAACATATTGAAAAATTGAGCCGAACGGTTTATGTGCATTGTCAATGGTACTTCCGGGTTAGAAGAAAAGAAGAAAAAAAATAGAGCTATTGTGTTTATGTATAAACACATAGCTTTTCCGCATAAACAAATAGCGATATTAAAATGTAGGGTCAAAGGTCATGATCTTAATTTCTTGATTTTAAAATATATGTATATAATTGTTGTCCTAATGCTTCACCTTTAAAGGAAAGATGACGTCATTGATGTTTTGACTACACAAACGTGTTTGGTGGTCAACATGCTCTATAATCACATATTCTGAGCTATTTTGCATAAACTTTGCCTCAGAAACTGATTTGGTTCATTTTTAACTTCGTCGCTAGAGGGCGCCCTACTAAGTGCACTTCCGGTTTCTACCTAGCCTTGTCCAAGGCCGTCTGCAGGTTTTTTTTTGCTGTACAAGGGAACATTTAGTCTAGCGCATGCAAACTGCATGCACACGGCATCAAAAAGAGCCACTTTTAGATAACGACTTCCGTAGTAAACCCGTACGGCAAAACATACTGCGTACTGGCTGCGTACGGCCTGGCCTAGCTCGATAGACAGCCTTGTAGAGTCTGTCACTTCCGGGTTTAATGTGTTTCTTTATATTTTCGGCCGGTTTTGGCCGAGCTTTGGATATGCGGGTATGCAAGGTATGAATATTTAACATTTGTCTTCAGCCAATCAAGAGCTTCATGAGTAGCACGTAATGCCGCGAAGCATGCATTATGCATGTCATGGCGTCCTCATGTTACGAGAACCGTGGCATGATCGATGGACGAAAACAACAAATATTATCTGGTTCGTAGCATTTACTGTGCTTGTCTGTTTACGTATTTGATTACACTTGTGGGGGACAACGGTCGTAATATGACAGCTTTCATGAATGATTTGTAGGAGCTCTTAATACTGTATCGGATAGCTCCATGGATGAACAAACTGGGGATCGCAGATCATAGCGTTTTTCAAACATAGCCTGGCGTGCGTCGAACAATGAAATATCAGCTCACGCTGGGGTGGTTTCCCTATTACTGTAATGAGTTTCGCTGGCTGAATGCAGAACCATCAAGGCTGTTGGGTTTAGGACCGCACCGATACATGTACGTGCATGTGTGCATAGTCGTAGCGCGGCGCGTTGTGAGCCAATACGTGCAACAGATTCCGTAGCTCGTAAGCGCTTTGTTCAGTTTTATCTTCAGCGGCCGTCTAGAAGACAAGCCCAACGCCTTGGTCAAGGCTAGTTTCTACCGGAAGCGATCAAAAATAAAGATCTTGGTCAGTTGTGACTGTTGCTACACGAATTACGGTCATATGTTAAAGTGCAATTTTATTTACATTTTTGAAAATTTCGACCTTTAATTTTCAATTCATTGTAATATGACATACGATGGCGTCATCGCGATGTCATTACAAAAATAAGGCCTTTATTAATGATCGTATTTGCCGAAGGAATGAAGGTATTTGCCGAAGGTCAAACGGTTGATTTGTTATGATTTTTTGAATGTGGAAAACGTTAAATTTCATGCCCCTTTAATCTGACACCCGATGACGTCATTATGACGTAATTAAGTTACACACGTCCCTACTATAATGTTTTTATTGGTACCAAATTTCATTATTATCTGAATTGAGGAACATATCGAAAAATTTAGCCGAACGGTTTATGTGCATTGTCAATGGCACTTCCGGGTTAGAAGAAAAAGAAAATTAGCGGAAAAGCTATAAAAAAAATCAGAGCAAAAACACTACCTTTTCTGCAGGATTTGCGGCCCTACCGAAACAGCCCTACCGAAACAGTTCTTGGCAACGAACACATGGCTGTTCCGATTCCTACATGGTTGTTCCAGGATGACCTACATGTATTATCACCTACATTGTTATATTTAATTATTTAATCATCTTGTTCTAGAGGGCGCTATTTAATACGATGACGTAATCACTCATATTTTGGAAAGCTTGAGGGCCTCTGACATTAACACCCTTGACCCCATCTCAATACCCTCTACCAGTGTCACACTAAGGGCCACTTCCGGTTTCGAACGGAAGTGAGCAAGGTCAAAGGTCACGGCATGTGCGCAGCTTAAAGACCTTTGTTAGTGATCGTATACGGCGAAAGAATGAAGCCATAAAGTCAACTGGTTGATTTTTTTTATTGATTTTTGATCATTGAATGTTATCACATGTCCCTTTAATCTGACACATATGGGCTAGGTCAAAGGTCGTCACGGTCGTCGAAGTGTATCCGATTTAACTCCATCCAGATAGCTTGCACCACTTTCAATTGGCAAAGCAAAATCTGTGTGACCAATAGGAAATGAAGTCAAAGGTCAAGTAATGTGTAGTGTCTTAAACACCTTTGTTAGTGATCGTATATGATGAAGGAATCAATATCGTAGGTCAAACGGTTGATTTTTTATATATTTTTAAATATTGAATTTTATTACATGCCCCTTTAATCTGACATGTGGGGAAGGTCGAAGGTGTTGCAATTTTTTGTGGATACCGCCACCCTTAGTAGTCGAAGTGTAATACAGTTGACCCCGTCCAGATATCTTGTACCACTTTCAAATGGCAAGACAAAACTGTTTGACTAATAGGAAACGAGGTCAAAATGTCAAACAATGTGCGCGTCCTAAAGACAGCGAAGGAATCATAAGACAAGATCGTAGGTTAAACGGTTGATTTGTATCGACTTTTTAATATTTAATTTTTTTTATTCCATCACCTTTAATCCGACACGTGATGACGTCATCATGACGTCATCAGTTAAAGACCTTTGTTAGTGATCTTATATGGCGCAGAAATCAAGATCGTAGCTCAAACGGTTGATTTGTTATTAATTTGTTAATATTGAAATTTATCAAATTCCTCTTTAAAGGTACACACCGGCCTACTGTTTACATGATTTAGTGATGTAGCAGCATTGACAATACTTTTTGATGGTCGTTGTGAAAAAAGATCATCAAAATATCCCGTAATTTACTAAAGAAGTGCAAAATTAACAAAATCGGTCAAAAGACGGGTTATACGCTTTACCAGCCGTTGCAACTACGCTTGATCTTCACGACTTTGTCACAAACGATTCGCTCTTATCCTACTCGGGATATCTCTGATTTTCTGCTCACGATTTCACTGGACAGCCCGGACGACCGAATAGGAATTTCCAACACTCCACGGTAGCCTGCCGTAGCACGCGCTCGCTCCCGTTCTCCGGACTCTCGAAACAAACATTTATGCTGGAATTTTCATACCTATGTTTAACTTTGTTTCATACCTGTATAAATAGTCTCTCTTTTGTCAATTACTTATAAATATTGGGGGGAAATCAGAGTTGAATTTGGTGCAGTTCTGCAGTAAGAAACTTTTATGCGGCTGGACACAAACTAACTCGCAAGACCATGTGACTTTTCGGAACCAGACTCTGGTTCCGAAAAGTCACGTGACCTTGAATTTTTGAAAAATGCTCAAAAACGGCCAAACTTGACGGCGTCTTTTTAGGATATATCTAATTCACTCCGGAAAGCGCTTTAATCAGAATAATGTCTGGGTCTATTTCGAGCCCAAAATAACCCAACAAAGCCGGTGTGTTCCTTTAATCTGACACATGGAGCAAGGTCAAAGGTCGCAACCATATTTTTTTGATACACCACCCTAGTCGAGGTGTAACACAGTTGACCCCATCATGATACATAGCTGCCAACTATTACGCAAAACAAATCGTAATTATTACGAATTAATTATTCGAAAATACGAAATTGCTCTTGAAAGTTACGAATTTCAAAATGTCCGCCCCAATTTTTGTTTTGACAACCGAATTCGCGTGATTCGGATGGAGATCGATACTTTTTGTCATGTACATTTGTTGATTTTATTGCAAACAATCGAAAAATACAGGAATCGATATTTTATTCTCTTGTACTTATGTTGGTTTTAATGCAAACAAAACTGAAACGCCCAAACATTGGTTAGTAGTATCGATTTTGTACGTTCTTTTCAATGCAAATAAAACCAAAACGCCGAAAAAAAATCAGTAAGTGTAGTACCGACAGTATTGCAGGGCATCTGCGCGCGAGTCCGCTTATAATATGCTTGCGCTTGAAAACGTCTTGGAACCAGAGTGTGTGTCGTAAACTAGTTTTTCGGTTAGTACAGTATCGATACTACCATTGCCGGGCACCAGCATGTTCATTGATATACTGGTATGTGTATGAGAACCAGCGTGTGATCACTATTCAAAATGGCGCCCACAACATTTCCATGTGCATTTCGATTGAGGTCTGTATTTTGACGTTCGTAGTTTTAAAAGAACGATTTTTCAAACGTGAATTTATGTGAGCGACATCATCATGGCTACCAAGACAAACAAAAAGGGTCAATTTTACAGTGAAAAATACGGAAAGGAATTTGATCTCATCACATCGTCAAAAAAGGACAAACAGCATGTATTTTGTAAGGTCTGTCGGCAAGATCTCTCCATCGCACACGGTGGCCGTAATGACATCGTCAAGCACACCAAATCCAAACTGTACGTGGACAGCTTGAAGACTGAAGCTCAGCCAACAATGAAATTGACATCGTGGGCATCAACATCACAAGATTTAAACGTCACACGAGCTGATTGTTTGTTTACTTCATTTTATTTGTTAAACAAATAAATATAATCTTATAAATAAACAAAATTCTGCTCAAATTTTTAGAGGAAAGTGGCCAGGAATGGCCTCAGATTGCACCACAGAGCATCTAGAATCCAGGGCCCCGGACACCACGCCGTGATTGGCCCGCCTATTTGGATGTATTACTAATTGGAATTTTTAAATGTTGGCAGCTATGCTAGGGATTCGGAAATACGTGACGTCATCGCGCGCGCACTGGGTACACTATAATACTGGTCAGTTTCGCAGTGGATTTCTGCCGTATGTGAAGGGGCGCATCATAAAAAATGCGCTGTAACACATCACAACAATGTTCAATTCCAACTTTTTTTATAGATACTGAAAATAAAAGACATTATCTGACGATATTTAAATTGGAACACAGCAAGATGTTTGTTTAAGGGTGAGATTTCTGGTCCAAAAAGGGTAGTTTGTGTTGCGAAACAGACTTGTGAAACCAGTTACAGTTTGGGGAGATTGTTGTCTGTGTTTGTGTAAAATTTCAGCGTAAAACACATGCCCTTGTTTGTTTGTTTTAACCCACAAAAATGATTCTAAGTTACTTTTTGTGTACTTTTAGACGTTTACATTGGGACGTTGTAATTTTTTATGTTACACTTTTAGCCCCTTACCAATTTAACCCCATTCGCTATCTTGAATTTTCCTGCACGACCAAGATGGCCGCCGTACTCCAAACTAAAATTTACCTTACAGTCAAAAGTAAACATTGAAAAACTTACCATGGAAGTCCCTGGAGTCTCCAGAATGTCGTACCGTGGTCCGTTTTCCCCGCACATTTTCGAGCAAACTCGGGAGAAGAGCCCTGATTTACCACGTGTTTAGAGATGAACAATCACGGTCCAGATAGCCCGCCCTCTTGTGGTCATCTTATTGTACTGCAGTGACGTCATACCAATTGACCAATAGGTAACGAGGTTAAAAGTCAAGGCGTGTGCGCATCTTAAAGACCTCTGTTAGTCAGCGTATATGGCGAAGAAATCAAGATCAAGCGGTTGATTTTTTTATTGATTTTTAAATTTTTAATTTAGTTAATTTCATGCCCCTTTAATCTGACACCCGTGATCATTACGTCATTGTAATATCTCAGAGACCTAGTCGTGACAAGTATACATGTGAAGTTTGATGTCAATCGTCAGTGTGAAAGTGACCGAAAAAGTGGGCAGAACAAAAAACAAAACTAGACTTGTGTTCGTTCTTGACAACGAACACATGGCTGTTCCGATTCCTTTTTATGAAGATGTTTAGTGTTTGACATGACCTATTATCACCTACATTTAACTTAAATGTTGTCATCTTGTCGCTAGAGGGCGCTATTTTGTTCGCTGATGCAATCACTTACATATTTGTAAAGTCTGAGGTTCTCTAACACCCTTTACCTCATATCAATGCCTCTAACCAATTTCAAACTAAGGGGCACTTCCGGTTTCGACCGGAAGTGAGCAAGATTAAAGGTCATCACCATATTTTTGATACCCCACCATAGTCGAAGTCTAACACAGTTGAACCCATCCAGATATCTTGCACCACTTTCAAATGGCAAGACAGAATGTGTTTGACCAATATATAACAAGCTAGGTCAAAGGTCAAGGCACGTCTTAAAGGCGTGATATCCAGATATCTTGTACCACTTTCAAATGGCAAGGCACAATCTATTTGACCAATAGGAAACGAGGTCAAAGGTCAAGACATCTACGCATCTTAAAGAAATTTGTTGGTGATCGTATATGCCAAAGGAATCAAGATCGTAGGTCAAACGTTTGATTTTAAAATGATTTTTTAAATATTCAATTACGTAATCATCTTGTCGCTAGAGCGCGCTATTTCGTACAATCACGCCATCAGTTATATTTTCGGAAAGATTAAGGGCCGCTGATAATAACACGATTGACCCCATCTCACTACCTCCTACCAATTTCAAACTAAGGGCCACTTCCAGTTTCGACCGGAAGTGAGCAAGGTCAACGCCATATTTTTTGGATGCCCCACCCTAGTCGAAGTGTACCACAATAGACCCCATCTAAATATATTGTACCATTTTCAAATGGAAAGGCAAAATATGTTTGACCAATAGGAAACGAGGACAAAGGTCAAGGTGTGTGCGCATCTTAAAGACCCTTGTTAGTCGTCGTATATGGCGAAAGAATCATGATCGTAGGTCAAACGGTTGATTTTGTTTATTGAATTTTGAATATTGAATTTATTTAATTTTACGCCCCTTTAATCCAACATCTGATGACGTAATCATTACGTCAGTGTAATATCTCAGAGACCTAGTCATTAAATGTATGCGTGTGAAGTTTGAAGTCAATCGTCAGTGTGGAAGTGCCCGAAAAAGTGAGCAGAAAAAATGGGAAGAACAACAAAAAAACACACACATTTGCTTCCATAGGTGTGCTGCTATTGTATCAAAGATAAGCACGCCTGGGGGTTCAGATTTGAACCATTATTTCTGAGTGTGTTGGATGGGGCTAGACAGTTGAACCGGAAGTATAACCAGATCCATTCTATTATTGGAGGATAGTTCCACACGGAGAGAGGGGCCAATACATTTGGTTTTTTTTGTTGTCCAGAAGCGTGGTTGGGCGCTTGTGGAGACGCTATTGAGAGACAGGGTAATGTGCCAAAATACGAGGTCAATAAGGCCGGCAACGCTGTTGTGCAGCCAAAGAAGACCGCTATTTGGTGAATGTTGCTCTCCGACAGAGGTCTGTCATTTACCTTCATTATGTCCCTACGACGCGAATTTGTATTAAGTCATTGAGGGAATAGGCTCCGTGAAAGCAACCTAGTTCCCGATGGAGCCAGGTTGCTTTTCGCTGCGTTCGGGTTTCCCGGACTCGAACTTATATGGACATTTGTATCGAATTCGTTCACCCTGGCAGTCTCTGGGTCATGGTCCGTAGAAATAATCACTAATTAATATTAAATGAAACATATAAACGTGTTTTTAATCACTTTTACAATTCATCAGTATCAATGAGAAAACAAGATAATGGCACACGAGTTGTTAACATTATTATAAACACTATAATAATATACCGTTGAATAAAAATAGGGGGTGGGGGAATTAAAAATATGGTTTTCTCCCTTGAGTGTTTTGGGTAGTGTAGTTAATTGGTCATAGATACAAATAGAAGGTATTCAGCCAATCACATCCGCAGTCTGATAACATCATCGTGCAAGTCAGTGCAGAGACATTTTAACCCGTTCATGCCCAAGTTATTATTACACTAAACTTTTTTTCTGATATTACTAAGGCTGGGACTTCAGAGTCCAATGAGACATGAAAGGCTCAATGTGTTATTTTCACGAACCGGATTTAGAAATTACGGACAAAATTATTGCAAAAAGTACCTATTTTGATAAGATGGCAGATGGGCTCGGTAGGCCTATTTAAGCATTTTACAGTGTTTTATATGCGACGTCACAGTTTGTGCCAAAATTCAGTAAACGCAGCCGTAGCTACAGCAATTGGAATCACGTTTGATGCCCGATGTCAAACAATATGACGGTATTCCTCCATGTCACTGTGCAGACTGTATTTGACATTTAATAGACACGAACGATCATCCACAGTATTTCGGAAACAAAGCAATAAACTGTGCATTGTTTTCCATGCAAATAATATTCGATACCATTAGTCAGGTAAGTTTATCCCATTCGAGAATGCCCAAGCACGAACATTCTTCGGTTCTTGTTATATTCCGAGATAGAAGGTGTGTTTTCATACATATTTGGGGAGTTCCAAACCATTTATACTACCATGCTTAGTTCGCACATGCCGTATGGTTTACCACGGGAGGGATCTTTACACTGTACGCAAAACCCATTAGGCCTATTTGCGATCTGTGAGATGTATTTAGACACTTGTTTTCCTGTAGGTCTATGCCAATAACATAATTGGACGATTTAAAGTACTCATTGTGACCAAAACTTCATTAAAAACTACACCGTTAAAATTTTTCCTTTTTTACGGAACGTCAAGGCAGGTTTTTTTTTTATCCGGAGTTATTCCTACTCCTGGCTCTAGGGGGAGTTCGTGTCCATCTCAAATGTACGAAGTCACCCATGATTTTATTGCTGTACGTACCAAGACCATTCAAAAACGTTTGGGTGTCACGCCCAAATCTGTATACATTTTTTATACGGACAACCCCCGCCCCCAACCCCGCCCCCCACAAAGTTTTCGACTTAACCCCCACGGAGAAAATCTTATTTTCTCAAAGAATTGGCCAATACACAACCAATCTTGACAAAAAATGTACCTTTCCCATGTTTTCAGGGTCAATGATCATGATAGGATTGGTTATGTTATGAATGAAGTCATTGTGATGTCATAAATATGATAATCAGGTTCAGAATTGTCAGAATTATCCAGCACGATATATGGCAGACTATAGAATACCCCTTTTCATTATTCCCCTTCCATTGAGACGGTACCTACATGTATTTAAAAAAAGATATATATTCATATTCTGACAAAAATATTCAGGAGGCTCTTAGATATATCATTATGTATCAGTCAGTTATATGTATGAACACCTCTTGTGGCAAGGCTGACTTCTCCAGCCTCCATAGGAGCCACTGGGGTAGGGTGCGCCACTCTATCTGAAGTGCATTCTCCCAGAGAACCTGCATTTGTATGCATTTTTGTCGATCATCTCTAGGTCAGCTCTTGGAACTAGAGGAAATCACTGCAGGATAATTCTTGAAAGCGATTCCAAAGTGGTTGGTTCGTTATTCACACTGTACATTCGCACTGGCATTTTAATAATATTTCATTTCTTTGATTGGAGAGGATACATCAGATGCATTTGTGTTGTTCTTGCATAAGTGTTGGTGCCCTACCGACAAGACTGCTAAAGTGAAATTGTCACTGTCTGTGTGTTGCCAAGGTTACCGGGTCTAAACCTAAAACCAGTGAACAATTTCAATGCGGCTTAGCACTGGACATTTCAAAACATGACGTATTCACTTCGGCAGTCTATTGTGATTGTGATGAGTCCAGACATTTACAGCTGCACATAACTGCATGTCCAGGTGAGGCCGAAGCGGTAGCATTGGCATCTTCCACCATATGCAGCGCGATATGTGGCAAACTGACCCCACTACCATTGTTCCACCATTGTGTCTCAGACATCCAAGGAATTTCCAAGGAATTTCCAAGGAATTTCTTTCAGTTTTTAGGGGAGTTGGTGAGTTAACAAAAGGGAAGAGTGTGTTGAGATACAGCGGCGTTAGGGGAGAGTCTCTTTGCCACATATCGTGCTGGGTATATCTTCCACAACACTTGGTCTTGCAGCCACGTCCCTACTTGACCGCGTGGGTTTTCCTCCTTCCTCGTCATCTCAAGTTGATAATAAAGTATAGTTAAAGCTAAAACCGTATAGTTAATGGCATAAAGGGCCTTTAGTGGCCGAAGATGCCATAAAATTAACAACTTGCAGCCACACTTGTGTTTGTCGTTGACAAATTTCTGCAATGGGTGCCAGCGTATAATCCAATCTGCCACATGTTGCCTTTAATTGCATCACCAGTCAGCAGGACTTTGTGTTTCTGGCTAGCACACTACATGCAACTCCACATGCAGCCTGCTGGTCTGGCAGGCAACATGCTTGGCGTGTTGAAGGAGGACTGCTTTATATTGAAGAATGGCTTAATATCAGCGGCGTATCTAAGGAAAGTGACGCTTGGGGGAAACCTTGAAATTACACCCCTGTCTAAACATCTGACACACATTATTTATATAAATTTACCTTTACCGTAATATCAACTCGTTAATCACTAACAAAGGTACAAATAATGTACGAAATACTATAGTAACATATTCACTGCTTTAATTGAAGTTCCAGATCAAGGATTGGTGCCCCTCGGGAAAATAATTATGGCATAATTACACCACATCACAAGGCGAAAAGGCGCCTTCCCACCATAGCACATGAATAAAGGGCGTCCTTTTCACCATAGCACACGGCGAAAGGGCAACATTGCACCATAGCGCATAGCTAAAATGCTGCCACGCCATAAGGCACCACTAATGGCACATTCCCACGATAGCACGCGCCGAATGAGTGCTGTCACGCCTTATAAAGCGCAGCCAAAGGGCGCTGTCACACCATAATTGGCTGCTAAAACACCTTCCCACCATAGCGCGCGGATAAAAGTTGGGGGGTGGGGGGGGGGGGGGGGGAGGGGCACAACTAGTATTGATATAGTATAACTATTACCAGTGCCGTAATAGCATTGCCAACAAAGTCGTGCCTTTATGATTCTGTAATTTTTAATATTTTTGCCGACAGCACCATGAATTTGCCAATAAATAAATATTGGTGTTGGTGGGTGGGGATGGGGCGGTATCACCCCACCCCCTCTAGCTGCGCCGCTGACATGTACTCATTCATAATCCAAAGTATGATTCTAGCAGTCACCCTAGACAGTTTTTTTGAACATTGTAATCAGTGTATGCATGTTCAATGACTACTTCTATGAGGCTGCGTTAATTGTAAATTTATTCTTAGAGTAAATGGACCATTTTAATGACGATTTTTGATCTAATTTGCATATTTATGACACCATAAAGACTCCATTCGTAATACAACCAACCCTATCATACTCCTTAACCCTGAAAACATTGGAAAGGATGTCATGTATGTCAAAACTGGTTGTGGATTGGCACATACATTGTATAGTGCTGCATAATACGCATTTTAATTACAATTAACTAAATTTGCATTAATTGACTCCATTCATAACTCAACCAATCCCATCATGATCCTTGACCTCGAAAACATGGGAAAAGATACCTTGTTTGTCAAGATTGGTTGTGTATTGGCCGATTTATTGAGAAAATAATATTTTCTCCGAGGGGGTTAGCGGAAATCTTTGAGGGGGATCTACAGACAAATGTAAACAGATTTGGGCGTGACACCAACACTTTTTGGAATGTCTTGGTACGTACAACAATAAAATCATGGGTAACTTCGTATATTTGAGATGGACACGAACTCCCCCTAGAGCCTGGACTATCCGTTCATCCTGTTGTTTTGTCCGCAAAAATACTGATTTTTCCGGTCAATGTCCGTAAAATGTAGGAGCTCGGTACTTCAATAAATCGTATGAATTCCGTAAAAAATACGAAAATTCCGCAAAATTACATATGTACATTTGTTTTTAAATATCCATAAAACTAATTTTACGGGGTTTTTGAGGAATCAGGCAACGCGTCGGCCATCTTACTAAGACTAGGAGATATCTTGCATTCCTCATGTACTATAATGAAAGTAGTACAACCAGTACAAGCAATGTCTTGCAAGGAGCGTGAAGCAAAGCAAACGGTTGCCTCACTCAGGGAGCCGTGGACCAATCCACTGTATGTAGATCAAAGAGTTTAACATTATATGCACAGTTAATTTTCCCCCTCCTATGACAAAAACTACAACTTTAAGTTCAGCTTTTCCTTCCCGTGAGGTTTGAAATTTTCCAGTATATAAATTATACCTTACGTGATTTCGTTGACCTTTAATGTTTGGCATCGATCAGTTCCTAGATTACCACGTGACTTGGGGCTTTGACGGCAATAATCGAGTTACTCTCTTCAGTGGCCCAATCATGGCGTAATTTTCCTGGGACTGTGCCGTGAAATTGTCTTCGATTAAGGCGAGAAATCTGGGAGCTGGCATCGGGGTTTTAAATGAGCGAGTTCTTGATAAAAACGAGAAGGACGCGCAGAGATAACGAAATTGAAGCCGGGAATTGAGATGGTCACGCCAAGGCAATGGATTTTATGTCAATCCCCGCACGCGCGAAGCCGAGTCAAACGAAATTAAAATGTACTTAGTAAGTTGATCTTAAAGATACATTTGGCCCAAAATTAGGTGATTTGGTCGACAAAACTTTATGGAAAACGACAGGATTAACAGATAGAAGTGATAGTATCAAAGTATAGAATAATGTAGTACAGTTATACTTTCCCAATGTCTCGATTTACTACAAAGCTTCGTAGGTTCAAGGGAAAGAATTTAACAACTGTTACATGTTACTTCTTTACCAGGAATTTTGTTTTGAAGTGCATCAACAGTATGGTTGTCCATTATACAGTATGTTTTGGAGGTTATATCACTTTATTCTTCATTAAAATTATTATAAACTATCACTATGAGCAAGAACATGTACATGTTCATTGTAACCCCATTGTTAGTAACAATGGTGTGTGCCCGATTTCCATTGTTAGATGTTCATAGTGTATCGATGTCTTCTCAATAGATTATTTCAAGTATGATGAAATTTCTATTCAATCAAAAGCTACTACCCAATACATCAAAAGTCCAACCGCGAGTCTTGAAATTATATTTGGGAACATGCGGTTGGTCTTGGAGCAAGAATAAGTGTTTGACATGCAAACACATATATTATTTTCTTAAGATTCAATGTGATAAATAAATAATTGTTACCACTTAAAACACACTCACACCGTTTACTTCTGAACATGTAATTAAGGTTCTTGGTGGATTGATCACTTTCACTTGATCACACAAGGTGGAACCAATGAGTTTGGACACCACCCATATCCTGAAACCAGGATGCGGCAACTTGTTGTTGCCACCCATTTCTTTGAACAAACGGTTTAGCCAGATAGCAACGTACGTAATTGTTGGCATGTATCCATTTTGGCCTTGCCAATCTTCGTGTCTTACAATGTTGTGACGGTTGTCCAAGATAAACGCAATTGTACATTTTTAAGGGAACTTTCTTTGTAAATAAAATGTAGCACAAATATGGCAGATTTAGCAAAGGTCTGTTGTCACGGTATACTATAGTCAATGTAGATTAACCCGAAATTGTGAATGTTAAAACCTTCGATGCTCATATACATCGGTATAGTGTAATGTTCTCGTCTTTGTAGTAGGACGCTTAAAATAAAATGGCCTTGAAGTTTAAACCTTCTTGACATTTAAAAAATAACGTTTGTCTTCGGATGAATGTGTTTCAGTTGCTCCAATGACATTCCCGAAGGACGCTCTTCTATGTGAATGTCAACTGTAAAATCATTCTTTAAAAAACCAATTATGTGAGAAGTTAAGACTGTACGTATGTCATTTGTTTTACCCCCCCCCCCCCCCCCCCCCCCCCCCACCCCCCCCCCCCCCCCCCCCCCCCCCCCCCCCCCCCCCACCGGAGATATCTTCCTAGGGTTACATGCCAACCAGAGGTGATCTACTGTTTGGCTTTTCTTCAGCTGTTTGTGGCTGTTCCTTATTCCATATAAAAACAAAATTGTGATATCGTGGCAAAATGGGCACTCTAAATTGTCCTCTGTTATACATCAACTGTTTCCCCACCTCTCCCCGGGCTGCCCCATCTAAGAGGTAGGGATTGTCACTTTTCGCGTGACAAAATCCCCACCCTGGGACAAGACGAGGCCGACCGAGACCGACCATGCAGCTATTGGGCCGGTGTGCCACGGCGCGGCGGGTACGCGGTGAACGGCCAAACCCAGCGATCGCAATGTGATCGCATTTTTTTGTCAAGCTTGATCAGCTTCAAAAACGACACAATGCAAAAACCTTGCATATGAGGCTTGTCGGAACATTATTAGTCCCACAACAGCAATGTTCAGCGGAATTCATGCTATATTTGCTTTAAAAAACAGGTTTTTGCTTTGTGTCGTTTTTGAAGCTGATCAAGCTTGACAAAAAAATGCGATTGCATATGAGGCTTGTCGGAACATTATTAGTCCCACAACAGCAATGTTCAGCGGAATTCATGCTATATTTGCTTTAAAAAACCAACTACAAAACCAAAAACAAATGGTACTCCCGCATATTAAAACACACACGATCATAGCACATGGCCGATTTGGTTGTCTGAGGTGGGCTTAGTTGCGTGACGTCACCATCATTGAAAGTTCTATTTTTAGCATTAGTGCGGAGCTATTGATAGTAAACATCATTAGTAAAAACTAATGTTTACTTGTACAAATCATTCGCAATTTTGCTCATTTCCTCGCACTGCACCCCCTTTTCGAAAATGGGTGCAAGTAAAATGGTTGCAAATGCTGCGGAACATTGATTTTCTTCTTGAGTTCGACACGAAATTTGATCATTTTCCCGAAATCAGCACATTAAATCGAATGGCACAACGATATGGCTTATCGTGCACACTGACATATTGCATGTTGAAAAAGACTATGTTCTCATTTCACTAATATAAGAATCGTATTGTTTAGTTCATGGTACAAAGGCTTTCCAGAAAAAGAAGAAAAAAACTGCGGAAAAGTTAAATAGTATATTAGCCCTGATTGCCATGTGACCCTTGGAAGTTATCTCCAAAAGGACAAATGAATCGTTGGTTAGTTACATTTGTGTCAAAAGCAGTTACATTTTGCATTACTTTGATCAGTTGCGTCAAAAGCAGTTACAATTCGCGTTACTTTGGTCAGTTACATTTTGCGTCAGTTTTAGTTACATTTTGCGTTAGGCCTACAGTTACATTTTGTGCGAGTAGTTACATTTTGTGGCGTAACACTTCGCGACACAGCAGATGGGTATTTGTTTAAAACTCTAAACCTATGTATGCTCATCAAAACATTTTCAGTTTTTTAAAAATCATCCGCCCCTATGCCAAAATCGTCCTCCTTATATCAAAATCTCTGCACCCATCATCAAAATGTTCGCCTAAATCATCAGTCTTATATGAGGCTACTCCGCTGTTCGACTTGAAGCTTGCTTCAGGAAATGACAGCCAAAATGTCTTACGATGTTATGCACTTTGATGTCAATTTGACGGTAAGTTGGCGAGTTTGATGTCACTCAGAAGCTCAGTATAACGCCTCACCTTCGTGTATTCATTAATCGAATATATCCCCAATCAATCCCGCGCCATTAATTCTGGCACGACATAAAGGATCACGGAAATACACTGATTGACATCCTGACATGGATATATACTTGGGTGAAATTTTAAAACAAAACTGTCCGCAGTTTGTGGATTTGCACAGAACTGTTACTGTTGTCTTCATTCATCAAAATGTGCCGTAGCCGTCGAAGTCAGGGGAAAGCGATCAAATTCCACAAAACATTTTGAAATCGGAAGGTTATGCTATCTTGAGGTACACCTATAGATATCTGAATATTTCGGCAATGAAACAATCTGGATTACTTTGGGGAATGCAATCGTGATTAAAACAAAATTCAAGAATACTGTGGCTTTGGCCTATTCTATGTCTGGTTTGATTTAAAAATTAAACGAACAAAAGATAAATAAATATAAAAAAATTAAATAAATAAATAATACTTCTCGAATTTGCTCAGGTATTCTCATAATAAATTTGTTCCGTTCTTTTCACAAACATCTCGCATAATATTTATCCGGACATTCTACTATATTTGATCAGTAAACTGTTATAGCTTAATTTTTAACGTGCTGTAATGTTATGTAAATATGTTGTGATATATCGCATCAAATGTGTGTGTGATAATCGCATATATTTACCTCCCACACAACAGAAGTCGAGTGTGTGGGCTACTTGCTTGGCATTAAAAAAAAAAAATCAAAATTAAATAACTTTAATTAAATTCAATTTAAGACTTGTGTATTGGGTACAATAGCCGTGTTTACCATTTTACACATATTTCGTGCTTATCGAGGAATAATACAGCCTCGGCGTCAAATGAATATAAATGAATATATTGCGAGCCGTATAAAATTGTCATTATTACAACAAATCCTTATGACAAAAACTCTGTTTGCTAGGATAGGGCGACAATTTGTGTGTAAAAAAGCTATATTAGGGCGACACGCTCAATAGGGCGACAATTTGGTGTCGCCCTAATATTTTTGAGATTAACAACCATTTTTGTTAGGTCAAAAACCATTTTTATTAGGAATAAAACCGTCTCTCTTTGGTCTGGAACCATTTTTGGAAGCTTCGGGTAAAAAAAATAAGGTGTTATTTTGTGTGATTCTTGCCGAAATTTCGGTGGTCCCCGGTGAAAGGCTTCCCGAATTGTCGCCCTATTGCGGCATCCATAGTTCTTACAATTACTGAATTTTGATCTAAAATATTTCGCAAATTTTGAGAAAAGTACATCTAAGCTACGAAAACACCACGGGCTTTTTCCATTTAAACCTTATCGTAATAAAAACTGTTCTGACTAGAAAAAAAGTGACTACATCTCAGTCATTTGACGAAATGTTTTTAGTCATTTCATAGTATAATTTGACCAATCTTTATTTAGTCACCCAGTCGAAAGATTAGTAATAACAATTATAATTTAAAATTGTATAATTTGCCTAATTTTTCGGGTGATTAGTCATTTTCCAAATTTAATGCCAAAAAAAGAAATTAGTCATCCAAAAAGTATAATTAGTAAAATCCGAAAAAGAATTCGTTTTTTAATTAGTCTTTGTACCCTAAATTAGTATGACATTTCGACCTGACATTTCGACAGATCAGACTCGATTTACCTCTTTCATCAACGTAACTTACCGTGGATTGTAATTTATGTACATTTGTACATGTACTGAGAACAGTAAAGCAAAGCACTGTAACTAGTGTATACGTACGTACGTACACGCATAATAATTATGTGTGAATAACACTAAGCACTATAGTAACAGACATTTGTGAAGCAAAATTCAATTCAACGTTTAAGTTACATGTTAATCGACGTACGAAGAAACCTTTTGCAATGTAGAGCGGACATTCATCGTACAATATTAAACATGATCGCTTTCTTTGTCAACATACGTTTCCTGTAAAACACATGTACTGCAGACAGACATTTTCACTCCACGTTTGTATGCAAGTTTTAGTCGCAGTACACGTACGTATGGTACAAACGTAGCCTACACGTAGGCCTATGCCTATGTTATGCACATAGCCTAGCCTACGCGATTTGGACTCAAAATGGGATTCATGAACAATCCTGCAGTTTGCTAAATTATCCGTACTTTGCCGCTGCCTTATAACTCTCAGTACAGTCCACGCCATAAAGTTACTTACTTTTGATTGGAAGACATAAATCGGGTAATTATGGACGAAATCCCTACCTCTTTTGAGTCTCATCTGTCGCCGTGGCTGCATCTGTCGCTGCTCAACGCTGTGTGTATGTACTGTGTACGTGCATACGAGTAAATACACGCAGTGACACCCAAGTGCACTTCAGTTACAGTTCGAGAAAACTGCACAGTGCAGTGGGCCTGGGGGACACAAGTTTTCACGAACTGATATCCAAGTGTGCGCGCGCACTCCGTACACTGCACCCAAAACGCAGGAATTTTTGTTTCCACGAAATGACACCCAATAAAACGTTGAATTTATCAGAAAAAAAGCTTTAAAACTGCTCGATACGAATAATATCATGTAGAGTAATAGTAACATATTGACAGCCACAATCCCTAATTAGTTAATTCACGATAGGTGTCAGTTCGTGACTTACAAAAATGTTGGGTGTCTGTTCGTGAAAACAAAATAGTTGGGTGTCAGGTCGTGAAGCAAAAAGTACGTGCTGGCGTCATTTTGTGCCTGGGAGGAGCACTGGAGTGCCACTGCGTGTCAGTTTGTGGTAACACCGACGATTTATTTGTACGCTGTTTTTGAGCGCCAAAACTAATCACGCTACTCGATCGATCCGCTGTTCTACTAATTGAACTAACTACCTCAACATATTAGTAACACGTTTGGTGCACAAACTGCCCCAAACAGCTGCACAAAGGGCAAATATTTGTCTTGTGTTCTTGGCTTGAAACAGTTTCCAGCTGACAATGGAACACATATTTAACGTATGTGTTTAGAGGGAGGGAGGTCAAACCTTTAAAGCTTCCAAAGCCTGACTAATTTTGTCAGGAATAAGGAATAATTAGTATTTTACGAATTAATTAGTCATTTGCAATTTAATTCGTTAGATTACTAACATGATTAGTAATCTGGATGTGATCTAATTAGTCTTTAAAAATTAGTCTTACAAAAATCTGCATTAGCCTTTGCATAAGCTGAGATTAGTACTTTCTTAAAATTGGTCAGTCAAAAAATGTCTAGTTAGTCTTTTAGATTGCAAAATTAGTCACTTGTTCAAAGACTAATTTTATTTCCAATTTGACTAATTTTTGGTGCAAAATGACTACTTAATTTTTAAGAGTTGTTCATGCATTAAAACACTTACAATGTGTTGTAATTAGAGATTAATGATTAAAACAATTGGTCGCTGTTCCGTAAACATCCGACCGGCGAGACATAGACGTATTCGAGCCGCAGTAAATACATCGTCCAAGCTGTGTGCATAATGTGCTGTAAATAGTCGTCAGGCTTATGACGCCGCAGTCGGTAGACCTACCAGATAAACATCAGGCACAATTCTCTACCACGCGGCACACGGTACACCTAAAGCAACGATGCCCGCACATGACCACATGGGAACAGGTCAATTCGCCCCCTGGCCGAGTCGTCCTTTTCCTACTCGCCCCTTTTCCAACTCGCCCCCTCACCTACTATCCCCTAGCCTACTCGCCCCATGTGCAAGGGTGTCAAGGGGCTTGGCGTCAACAAGATGCGACTGGAATACGACTACGGGGAAACGTTACGCCATTTCGTGGGGTCAAAAATGTGGTTCTACAAAACAGCGGAAATTCTTTTGACACGAAATTAAACGCAAACCATACAATTTCGATGGTACATGTATATTTAGGTGAATCTTTATATTCTAGCTTTTTTACAATCTTTTCCAATCATGTCAATTTCATTTTTGTAGCCCAAAAGCGCCTAATCCAAAGCAATGTTCCCTTTAAAATGGCACGCTAAACAACTTTGTGCCTAAAAATATGACGGATTACTTGTTCAGCAAGACATGCATTTGTTCATAAGTTATGTAAAATCAATAAAAGGTAGCCTTTTTTAGCCTTGAAGATTTCATTGCAGTAAATTATGGGGCACCATGGCCGAGCGGTGTAACGTGTTGAATTCAAGACTATTGTCAATCCACAGGTCGTTTAAACCACATTATCCGAAGAAATTATCCGGTCCGCGGTGACAACTGCATGCTGCGCAAACATCTCTAACCCAGTCTACCCAATGTTTGGCAAGTCGCCCTATTATTCCCCAAATGCATGGTCAAGACTTTTCGTCGCATCTGCGTTATACGCGGGCCCACGAAATTCCTCATTTTTATAACGTGCAATGCTGCATGACAACTTAAACACTTTGGGGCCTAGTGGATTTTTTTAGCGAGATAAATCACCTACCTTAGATTCCGAAGCTCCTTCAGACGTTCAGTTTAACTGGCTGAAGAATTGTCAGACTGACTGTTGCTTGATGTGGTTGAACA
This sequence comes from Henricia sp. BOLD:AAB3569, assembly GCA_037783545.1. Lineage (NCBI taxonomy): Eukaryota > Metazoa > Echinodermata > Asteroidea > Spinulosida > Echinasteridae > Henricia > Henricia sp. BOLD:AAB3569. The sequence continues at coordinate 100,997 of JBBELK010000122.1, forward strand.
GACGAAAATGAATCGACAAGACCCACGCGGCCTCCGAGTACAGAAGAGTCACCGTCGATCTCGCGTTAGTCAGCGTATAGAGTGTACCACACGTACTGAAAGGCGAGTCTGAAATAAAGGTAAGATGATGCATATGTGTTATAATTTTATATACGGACTCTGGAAAGGTATGGAAAGTGTGTTACTTTGCAAACACGACAACGTGGCCTAGCCGTGTGGCGCAAGGAACTCGAGATCTTCTTTAACTCTAACTGTTGTGGGTTGAAAACACGTGTGCCCTTGGGCAAGGCATTTTGACTTAATTTTCCTTTCTCCACCTAGTTGTAAATGGGTACGTGCAACAGTCGTGATTGCGATTATACTATAATATGCAGGGGCTGCATACTTCCCAGGGAGCTGTTCGCAATGATTTAGGTATTAACAAACGTTATAAAGTGCCATAGGTATACTGCAAGGTAGATATGCGCCATATGTACGAATACATCGTTATTGCAATTACATGTTCATTGTGTTCAAGATTGAGCAAATGCTCATTGAGCAAATGCTCCCTATAACCTTCATTTTTAAACTTTCGAGGAGCAAAATTGTGACCCAAAAAAATCCAATACATCTTTTTTTTTTATGCTAGAACAAGATATTTGAGGCTGCAATTAAGCGAATACAATCACCATTTTCCCACTTGTATGACTGCATTCAATATTAATTTTGTCAGTGGAACATATACTCATTCACAGACCGAGCAGCGTTGTATAGTTTTCCCTTATTACCGTGACCTTTAAGGACCCCCTAAAACAACCAGTGAATTATTAAATTACTACGTTTACTGCCAAGCGAGGGCGCTATTTGTTTTATACGTAATTTGCGGAACCTACCCAAATAAGTGGACAATATCATAATTCAAATTGTATGGCAACCTCTCCCTTCTTTACCGAGAACAGAGATCCAAGTATGCCCACGAATAGGAATATTACAATGACGTATAAACACAAAACACCTGTAGGTACATGTACATGTACAAAATGGCTTTCAGAGTGAGTTTGGATAATCGTAACCTAAAACAGTGAAGTTATATCTTTAAAACATCGCGAAACGACCTTAAGACATTCAACTAAAGGCTGTGTTTTAATCGACTGTGTTTTAATCTGTTTTATTTTCAGATTTCCTTCAAGATTACCTTGACCTATGGAATTATCTGTCAAATTACAAATTCATCTTAATAGGGAATATGTCTTATGAAACGTCAAGATACATTAAAAAGCCCACTCTGGTAAATTTAAAATTATAAAGCACTCGATTGATGATGATCACCATGCAAGAAATATCCCGAGCCCAATGTCATAAAACACCGGGGAACGCTTAATTGGGAGAAATGAAATTTCAGCCTCGTATGGCTAAAGCACGGTATATTTCCAAAAGATTGAGGGAGATTAAAACTAAACTGCTGGAATCACATTTCCTTTTGGTCAGTCCATGATATACGCATTAAGGATGTCTTCTCTGGGTTTTAATATCCGATTCTTCAGGCAGACTTCGACTACTTATTAAAAGCGGCAACAAGCGGAAGTTTTTGTATTTTCTTATTGGCAGCGGTTTTTCACGTACGTACCGCTTAACCAATTTGCTGTATGTAACAGCGTGACTTTTTAACAGTTAGGTGTACAGACTAAAACATCTAATGACGAAACACAACCGGCGGTCTGGCTCCCTGTCCCTACCACATCAATGTTTAATGCCTCGCTCGCCCACAACTACGCTCCCGTTACCCTAGACTGGTTCCCGCTCCACATATTCCACATACAACGACTGAATGAGACGACCGGCAACCATAGTGTTTAAAATAGCACTAAGCATTACGTCATGCCTATTTTTAGGAGCGCATAACCGTTAATTTTCAAAGCGCGCTGCGCGTTATATGTCATGAGTGTACAACAATTTGAAAGGGGTTATTCCATATTTGACCAATACAAATTTAATACATTAACCTTAAAATATTACACATGCCCAATTTAATATACATGTAGGCAAGCATCAAAAAGAAAATTCAAACTCTGTCTGCATCACCCAGTAAGCTCTATATTGTAGTTTTAATCTGCTGTTGCAATCCCGTAACTATAGCCATTCAATATCGCGTTACGGTTACCGTAACTATAGCCACTGCGTAGTTTCAAATCCGTGCATGCATCACACCATAAAAGCAGCGGCACGCGAGCACCCGGCGTCAACTCACATTATTGAAACACTGACGAATCGTACCCGACGATAACGTCCGGTCGTGCATTCGGGTAAGTTCGGGAACCTTCGGAAAAAGAAGGAATTTCTCCTGTTTCAATATGGCGGACAAACATGTATACTGGCGGTTTAGGTCTAGTGATTCAATTCGTTGGTCCGGGAACCAGACTACCGTTACCCGGACGCGATATTGTTTTCCGTACCACATATTCGCTATGGGGCTTCATCGATTGGTGCATTGTAAATGAATATTCATATTTTCTATATAGCGCCTCCAAGAGGCGTTTGGTAGTCTAGTGGTTAAGACGTAGTACTATCAATCGAGAGATTGCAGGTTCGAATCTCCTATCGAATCTCGTATTGAATTTTTTTTTACTATTAATTGAGGAGAGAGTGTGGTATGGTGTGGGGTTATGTTGAGGTAGTTATCGACAAAACACATCAGTATGCAACATATGCATAGGGGTTAAACCAATCAGAAGCAATGTTCGCTAAACAGCGGTACGGAAAAAAATATCGCTACCCGGACTCACTGAGTCAAAATCTTACGTTCGATTTTTCATATTTATTTACGCTTGTTTTCATAACCAAAATGTATCTTTTGTCGAATACTCGCAAACATAAAAATAAATTTTTTTATACGGCTGGAAATAAAACTATCTCGCAAGTACAAGTGATTTATCCGAACCAGAAATCTTGTTCGGATAAATCACGTGACCTTGATTTTTATAAAAATGCTAAAAAACGGCCAAATATTGTGGTTTCTTTTCAGTATCTATTTTGTTTATTCCGGAAAGACCTTTAGAATCATGTATTTGTTCATTTCGAACCCAAAGGAGCCCAATAAAGTTGGTGTGTTCCTTTAAAGGGACACACCGGCTTACTGTTTACATAATGTAGCAATCTAGCATCCTTGACAATAATTTTTCGAGAGTCGTTGTGAAAAAGAAATTAACAAAATGTCACGTAAGTAAGTAAAAATGTTTTAAAATAACAAAAGAGGCCCGTATTAGGCTATACGCGCTTTACTAGCCGGCCATCGCTGTATAATACCATTTATCTTCAAGCAAACTTGAATCCGTGGTTCTGATTGGTGGATCCATGGCAACAACAGTGTGACATTATCCTATGTCCCGTCTTCCGATTTTATGTCGCACTCTGCGTGATGCGCCCTGGTATTCCAAATGCATGCGTCCCCTACATACACGGAGCTGCACACTTCAATCTAGCTATCTGATGCGGCTTGTTATGCGCGCGATTCTCTGCACTGCGTCCCGCGCGTGTATTGCAGAATGCGCGACTGCAGAGTGTGCGCGTTATTAGTGCGTAAAGTTTGCTTGAAGATAAATTCCTTATCCCACTCGCGCTCGTGGAATACGGCATGATGTATTGCGTCTGCGTCCCATATCCCACTCGGCCTTCGGCCTCGTGGGATATGGGATGCAAACGCACTACATGATGCCGTATTCCACTCGCGCTCGTGGGATAACTAATAGTGTTTGTAATAAAGGTGGCTTACGATACGGACGGGCCGACACGTGTTTAAACCTTATTTTCCCTGACTAATCACACCTTGCATGATCCTCCAAAGTCAACCGCTGACTCGCGGAAGGTACTCGAACGCAGTGGTTTCTTGCACGTCTGCAATACATGGTGCTTTATTCGGATATTATTTGTATCGCCGCAAATCCGCGAGAATCTGAGAAATTCTCTCGTCCATATTAAACACCCAAAAACCCTTCTAATAAAACCTGCTGGCAGATTTGTATACACATTGGAAAATACAGTATGTAAATAGTGTTCGTATGACATTATTTTCAACAAGAAGAGAAATCAACCGCGAATGACAAAAGCAACTCGCACTTCGCGCTGGTTTCTACGGCTGGAAATACAACTAACCACGTGACTTTTCGGAACCAGAATCTGGTTCCGAAAAGTCACGTGACCTTGAATTTTTAAATAATGCTCAAACGGCCAAATTTGACAGCGTCTTTTTAGGATTTATCTAATTTACTCTGGAAAGCGATTCAGAATAATGTATGAGTCTATTTCGAGCCCAAAATAGCCCAACAAAGCCGGTGTTCCCTTTAACAATAATGGCTTATAATGTCTGTGTACGTACATAGAGGATATATAAACCATAGAAGGACGTCGTAAACGCTGAAAAATAACATTGGTTGAGTATCAGCGCGCAACTGGCAGGCACCTCCTTAATTCACAAGATGTTATTGGTCATCTATTCCGCACATTTCGTTTCCAAAAATCGGTACAGATTTTTGTATTTAGATTTAGCATGACAATCCCTTTTAAGGCCATACATATTTTCGTTCCAAACAGCAATCATGAACACTGCCATTTTGTACACCATCAGTATTTGTTATCCCTTTTGAAGTCTGCCCAGACTCAGCCTTGAAAATTAACTAGTAAATACTCGAAATTACTAGCACCTACCTTTCTATTCATACAAATCGAAGCAAGTGCTACTGGTATAGCAAATGCTGTACATGTAACATTAAATATAGTAAATACTTTTAGCGTTTAGCAAATGCTTTCCAGTAAAAGCATGTAATCAGTTTTTTATTCAACGACCAATTGTTCGCAAAGTGAACAAAATCTAATCAATCAACATTTGCTCATCTATTTGAATTCATTCCCGAGGCATGAACATTCAATGTCGCTTAAAAGAGACAATGGGTCGTATTTATAAAACAAACTAGCATTTGATTTCACTACCATTTTTGAGCATTTACTTCCGTTTGTATGAATAAAAAGTAAGTACATGCTTAACATGCTTTTACTTGAATTGTATTTGCTGAAGCCCCCGTCACACTTATTCGGAATTAGCAGGAATCAAGCAAACCCGCCTCGAATGATTCGTGCACATTCCGCGGGTGTTAGCTTTCGAATGCAGTTCAAATGTGGTTGGAACACAGTAGGAATACCTAGAATGCTGTTAGAATGCAGTAAGAATATTAATGATACACTTCGAATGCCGTACGAGTGCGGTTCGATTGCTTCCCGAATACCACCCGAAGTCTGGTTGGAAGGTGCCTCAAATGCAGTCAGAACGCTCCCGGAATAGCCGCCGAATATGTTTCGAACGTCTAAGAATTCAAAGAGAAAGCAGCTCGAATACTTAGAATGTACTTCGAATGTGCTTATAATGTAACACGAATGTCCCGAGTGTACCAAGAATGCCACCGCGGAATGGTCCCCGATAGGGAATAAAACGCTGCCGAATCTAGCATTTTCATCAGTCTCAGCCCAGACACCATAGAGTATGGACCCCCTGGACCATGTTGCTTTGAATTACGTCATTCAAGGGCCAATCGGGACGTTCTGACTGCATTCGATATGTATTCGAGCGGCAATATAAATATTCAGAAGGCATTCGAAGTGCATTCCAGCTGAACTGTTTTAATATCGAAAAAGATTCCGGCAGCAATCGAGATGCACTCGAGGTGCATTCTGGCTCATTCGAGGCACATTCGGGATATTCTGGCAGGATTGCCATGGCTTGCCATTTCGATTTTTCCCTTCGAACGCGATCAGAATGTTTCGAATTCTGTTGAAATACCGTAAGAAATTTATAATGCAGTTAGAATACACTTCGAATGCCGTTCGATATTTCTCCTCTTCGAATGCACCTCGAATGTTTTGAGCATGAGCAAAACATTTGGGCCGGCCACAAGAATGGGCCCAAATGTTTGGAATGCACTCAGAATGCAGTCAGAGTTGTTAGAATGCACTTCGAATATCCCGGAATATACGAAGAATTTTCATTCCGACATGAATTTTGCATTCCGGCTCATTCCGCCTCTAGTGTGACTAGGGTATGAGAACTATAGTATATACTTTTTCATGTTGTAGCATTTGCTAGACCAGTAGCATTTGCTTCGATTTGTAGGGGTGCACTTTCACACCAAAGGTTGCATTCAAAATGTATTACAGTCCAAAAATGAAGTTCCATATAGCCAACCAACTTTTTTATTGACCAATTTTTATACACATTTGCAATATCAAGGCTACAACTTCGCCGGTTGCGAACAAAAAACTGACTTTGAATATGCCAGATGAGTAAAACATTAATTTAATTATCCGCTTTTATAGACTGGCTGTAAATTAAAGGGCAGTTTGTACATTCCCTATTTCTTTATATTTTTTATAGAGGATGATTGTCCAGATCATGAACATGTCAATACTCCTTATTATCACTATTTTTTTAAGAAGTGGCACCTCGTTTCATGCGACTTTTACTTCTGGTCCATTGGCCAGTCCAAGCAAATGCTATATTTTCAGCTTTTTGGTTATGGAGAGGACAATGTGTTTTTAAACACCATATACATGTGGTACAACACATACAAATGTAAAACAGGTATAATTGTGGTATTTAACAATTTGAGCAATTTCAGTGATAAAAAGAAGCTCTATACCTTATACCCCGGTCACAATTGGCTTGCGATGGGTTTGCGAGTAGTTTGCGACGGATTTCTAGGCATTTTCGGCCGGGGCCCCATGGGACTCCTTGCGGCTGCCGGGTCATTTTTGGGCATCGGGCGGCCATCGAGTTACTTTTAACTCGGACTTAAAACCTGGTGCGGCGTTTTGCATCGCAAACTGATCGCCAATAAATCGGTTGATGCCTGGCCGATGTCCGACAGGGCATCGCACACATCAGGCGGGCTCCGGGCCAATTTTTTGAAAACTCAGACAATCGCCGCCCAGGCGCCGTCCAGGCGCCGCCCAGACGCTGCTCAGACGCCGGGCTCCGCCTGGCGTCCGGCCGACTTGGCGGCGCCCCGCTGGAAATCGCGCGATCTTTCGCCGACCTCTACACGCCGACCGATGCCTATAAATCGCACACGCCGCCCGGCCTCCGCCTTAATTGTGACTTAGGTATTAACTATTGATGTACCGGTACACCTGTGGATATTTTCAGCAAACACATTCCCATTGTGACTGTCTAATTATTAAGGTCACTTTTGGTACATCATGTACTTGCAGTAATATTGTGAGACCAAAAACAAATAAAGGCAGGAAATTACACTATGGGTTAAAATGTTTGTATTGTTTGTAATGTTTGTAATATTTGACAATGCGATATACGAATGAAGACTTGATGATGTTAAATAACATAGTCCAAGGTAAATGTCTCCTCCAACAGAACAGAAACTGCATTTACTGTCTCTGTTTGCTGAAAAACATTAAATAATAATCAGGACATCACAATTTTTTGTTCTAGACCACACAGACCAGTTGTCATTAAAAAATAAAACAATGCATTAATTGCAAGGCTTCAGCTACATGAAATTGCTGTTTTGCACTTGAAAATGCATCCAGTGACCTTTTTTGTTGTTGTGCAATCCAGTACATTTTCCAGTGTTTCAGAGTAGATTGACAACAAATTTTTAAACCAATTATTTACATGTCTTTCCATAAATTGTACATGCAGTGATGTTGTTAAATATTTGGTTCTGGAGAGGACATTTAGTTTAACATCATTTATCTGAATATTTCTATATGACCAATTTTGGTGGGGCAATTTGGTATGGCGATTTGAGAACATTATATTTAGAATGTGCTTTTTTCAGCTTTTTACGACATTCTGCCAAGATTTCCCTATCGTGTGTGCGTTAGAGACAATGAAAGCTCTATTGTTGAAGGCCATTCAACTGTGCAGGCATCGACAAGTGTTCAGCATTTACCAGCATTTCGATGCTGAACAGTAACGTAATTTGTATGACATTTTATTAATACAACATCGAAGCATTTGCTTATTCTGGATGCTTATACTTTGTATTAAATGCTTTTGCTGTTTACTTGAATTTCCAAGCATTTGCTAGTTTTTATAAATATGACCCAATAATTATTTCAACATGTGTTTGAAAACTACCAATGTATTGTGACAACACATGGCCGATTTGGAGAGTTGAAAACCATTCCAATATTCTACTGTCGCTGCGTGAGTTTCAATGTACTTTGACCAAGCTAAAACAAAAAACTCACCAAATTGAGCTGTCTCGTGAAATGGACGTCCTAATGGATTGACTGTTGCTTTTCCTTGTTTGATGTGCTTCTGAAAAGACTGAGAGCAGATTGTATCGTTAAGTGGGAGTAACAATCCACTTGTTAGTTAAAAATCTCAGGGGTTAAGTTACAGAAAAAGCTCAAACTGCTTGTCGAAATTGTTTCAGATCAAAAAAACGGCGCCAAGGAGGGTTCGTCAACAAGGATGGCGTTTCGAGTGGTTCGTAATGTGTTTTGATATGGAGCGACTGTCGAGACAAAATATCTTGGTTGTTAGCAATGCCAACTTTTAAGTAGGGACGTTCTTGTGGCTGGTACGTCAGGTTGTGAGTACAAGTCAATATTCTACACTGCAAAAACTGTGGTGTTAAATTAACACCAGTGGTGTTGTATTATATAGTTACCAAGCCTGGTGTTAAGTCTTAACACCACAAGTATTAGTTTTAACACATAGTGTGTTAAAAATAATCCATTTATTACATTTGAGGAATAAAAACTAACACCCGTGGTGTTACATTTTAACACCCGATTTTATATCTATATAAGACAACACCACTCGTGTTAATTTAACACAACAGTTGTTGCAATGTATGGGAATTGATCATGCCATCTGAATCACTGGTCTCGCGGTCGTAGTCGCTGTTGCTTGGGAATCCAGATTCATGAACCAGGCAGATTTAGTGTGGCACACTGTCCTCCAAATTCTGATGGTTACAGGAAAACAATTTTCCTCCTCGGCCTGGCCTTCTGCACATTTGTTTTTTTGGGTTGTTGTCTTAATGCATAGTTCCGACCTGTCAATCAAGCCGAACCCGCGACCAATCACAACAGAGCTAGCAGACGGCGCCCACAAAGGTCAAATTGATACAATCATCACAAACAATCACGCGATGTTCTGCCCGTATAGTTTGTATGTTGTATGCGCCAGCGACCGGGTAAATTTTGGTTCCAATGTCGGGCGATTGATTCGCTGTTCAAAGGTAGGAAAGCGCATTTTTATGAATATATGTCATCCCTGCATTACTAGCCCTTCGCTCAGTGTGTGCTACGGTTACTGTCGACCTCAAAACATATTAAATAGCTTTGAGTTTTCTTCAATGAATCTGTGCTTTCCATGCCGAGTCCCGTTGCTTTGTACGTAGTCTCGCCATTTTTTTTGCGATGGCTTGTGAGCACATAACAACAATATCTAAGGGGCGGGGTTACCTGGGCAATCTCGGAACTATGCATTGTATTTTTCTCTTTTACTGGGTATAATAGATTTCTTTTTTTTGTGTGTGTGGAGAGAAATAAAATAATAATAATAATATGAGTTTTCTCTTATATGTTGTTGTTGTTGTTGTTGTTGTTGTTTCATTTCATTGATGATCAAGCGTGTTCAGTTGTGCTTCATGTACACAGAAACAAAAGTTGGGTTCGGCAGGGAAAACTACTATTCGTCTCGTAGCTCGGCTGGTAGAGTATGCATAGATCTGCATGGTGTATTATTAGAGGTCATGTAGGCGAGACGTCCATGGTTCGGGGCCTGGTCATAGCACCGCGTTATGTCTTTAGTTTTATACAAACTATGCATGCTAGGCAGTTCAAGTAAACAGGTGAAGCATTTACTACGAAGTGTAATCATTTATAACAAGCAAATGCTTCGATAAATAAAAATGTCCCTTTACTGTTCAGCATCTACAATGTAGAAATGGTAGTAAACGCTTAACACTTGTGGTTGCCTGCACAGTGGAATGGCTTTTCACTATATGACTTTTGTCTGTGGACGTACACAGAGCTATGGAAACGCTGAAATAACGTCGTAAAAGCCTAGAAAAGAACATGGGTCGAGTATCAGCCCGCGACTGGCAGGCACCTCCTTAATTCACAAGATTAGGATTGGTCATCTATTCCCCTAGTTTCTAAAATCGGTACATATGCTTGTATTTAGGTTTATCCTATCCTTTTATCAAGGCTTTCGTGGCGAGGTTTATTTTCCGCGCGAGTTCGTTTGCGCGAAAAAAAAAAAAGCGCGCACGGGTTTGAGGAAAAACTAGCGCGCACACTACAGATGGCCCGCCACGATTGCCTTTACCATGCACTGAAAACTTTATTTCGTCAATTGACAAAAAAAAAGAGTAATACACTGGGTCTTCTTTGACTAATTTCTAATTAGTCATACGTGGTTTAAATTGACTAATTTTAATTGGTCATGAAGAAGGGTCTTATTTGCCTAACTTAAAAAATGATTAGTCATGCGGGAAACTAATTAGTCTTGCAGAACAATTTATTAGTCCTGCAGAAAAATTGATCAGTCTTGCAGGAAAATTAATTAGTCCTGCAGTAAAATTAATTAGTAATGTCAGTTAGTCAGCCTGACAAACTTACTTTGTCACGTGCAGTACACGGCGTGTTTCGTATAACGGACTGAAATAGGCTTACGCAGAATACGTGCAATGACTGCACGGTGTGTTGTGTTAATGCAACAAAGATATCCGCAGTTTGATGACGATATTGGGAACAACATAAAGGGAAGAGGCAACGATGTACCCAGGAAAACATCCAGTTACTCTCCTAGCTTATTTTATAAACTTACTTTTATAAACTAACTGCAGCGAGAAAAGGAGTCCAACCTGGGCTGACCTAAAATTACGAATACGTAGTGAGTTGTCCTTACAGATAATGACTACTTTTGTCAATACACGGATGTTGAGACCTGAGGCACGGCCTCAACTATATGTCTTTACTCCGACACACGACATAGTTTGAAACATGCCAACCAATGATTGCCTTAGAAATCTCAGAGTCCCGCACAATTATTTAGGGTCACACAAAACCCGTGACACGCTTACCTTGCTAGAGTAACGTCACAGGAATGTTCAGTCCAGTCAAACACGACTTCAATTTACCGTGCACAGCTGCACGAAAACTAAAATAGTCTTGAGTTTCGGCTGGATTTTTCTTGCCATTAGTAATGCAATAACAATTAGTCATGCAATTTGTCATTGGAAAATAAATCGTCAGTTGTTGTTTTACGTGACAATACAAATTAGTCAAAAGACGATCATCACATTTGTCAGTCGTTCAGATTAGGCTTCCGCTAATATTAATTTGTCCTGCAAATTTCCAACCTCGTAATGCAAACGTTTTAATTTGTCATGCACCAACAAAGATTTGTCATGCACCAACAAAAAGTTGTCAACTGACAAATAAATGACTAATTTTCCAATGTGATTGACTAAATAAAGTTTTCATTGTGATAGCGTTTCAATAGGAGATCTTGACCTTATGCATTTTGCACGTATATACGACTCTACCAGTACAGTTCTACTTTAACTCAAGAATGGCCAGTCCATTTCTGGACTTTACCCATAAAAAGGGATTTGTCAACGTATGCAGTGTACTGTGTTCAGTAAAACAAAACCAAGTAGTAATATGAATTGAGGCCTCGCATCTATGCTATAATAAATACCAAAGACCATACAAACAAACAGCAAGGAGGTTAGAGCTGACTTTAGTTTGTTCAGTTGTCGCCAAGCAAATTTGTAGAGCGGCCAACCTGGTGCGCCATTAGGCTAAGTAAAAATACAAACACGTTCACCCGATCGCTTCCTCTTCATGCAATGGACGCTCAACACGCTGGTTTTGTTGCTCTTTTTCCTCAACATTTTCGAGCCGCAAACAAAATAGGTTAGATGTGATCGGTCAAATTAAACTGGAAAATGTGTTATTTGTATGCATGATAATCAGTTAAAATCCGCTTTCCACTGTACATACTGATATTACGTTTATCATTGTAAGCCCCTTTTCACAAATTTAAGGAAATTACTAATATAATCATGAGTTTTAGACAGTTTGGTCCCGTAAAAGCAACTTTAACTTTCACGCAGCTACAGTTACAGCTATAATGACGTCAATGTTACGTTATAAGTCAGTTTCGGACGTCACCGAATTAAATGTACAGGCCAGGAGGTAGTACATTTCATGTGCAAAGCGGGTCCTCCAAAAGTCCTCTTTAATTTTGTCTGTATTCGCACTACCATACAACATGACTAGAAACAAGCTGTTAAGCAATGGGGTCTATTCCGCTTTGATCTTGAGTGTATAACATAAGCGAACTAGACCGAAGCTGCACATTTCCACATTTTGCCGCGATTCTGTTACTCATAAACTCGCTGCCCAGATTTTGCCCAGAAACAAGGACCAGTTTTCTGGTCTAACGACTATTTGCTTTGGCCTTAAATTGTCCGTGTGACTGCGGAGATACTAGCTATATGTACGGCTGTAATTAATCGTCGCTCCAGTACAAGATGACCATGTCCTTTCGCTTATATTACAGCTAGGGCAGTTATAGTCCGTAAGACAAGGCCCAATTTAAAGAGAAAATCACTCCATAGATTAATTCCCCTTATAATGTTTAAGATAATGAAGAAAAAAACCCAAATAAACAGACCGAAACAATATGATAGACCTTCTGAAACGGAAGTGTGCTTCTATCTACATTTTTAAATGTGTCAGTGTACGCCGACGACTGCTAAAGATTATTAGTAAAATGACCCCAACAAATCCAATGTGTTCTATAATGCGAGTAACACTTACTAGTGTACAAGGGAAACAGTCATTTTGCTTACAGCTGGCCGGTCTTTGCATGCGTTTCTGTTCTGGTGTGATCGGATTTTTCTCGTTTAACATGTAGGCCGATTATACACTCTTGAAGACTTTGGAAGAGGGTCATTCCGTGTGAAATCACCTAAAATTTCAGAAAATTGGTCGGGGTCCGACTCAGATTTGGACGAAACTTTTTCTAAAAATACCTCAACCTATGTCATGAACATGTACAAAATTTTAGAGGCCAACTCCACCTCGTTGCTGAGATATGACCTCCAGAAAATGCCTACCCTACCCACTTTTTCCCAATTGTAGCCATGCCATTGAAGTTTTGTACATTTTTGGAGGCCTGTAGCTCAAAAATGCTTGAGAATTTTTACCTGAAAATTGATATTCACATAGATTGGCATCCTATCTGCATGATTCTGTTATCAAAAGTACGGTACCACGTTTTCTTTTCGAGATGTCGCTCCCCGAAAACTCTAATTTTTGATTATCGTGGTAACTTTATTTCATTTTTGGCTCCCCATGGTGCCCACATGGATGGTCGGATTGACTTCATATTTTATATGCAAACACACTAGGCACATGGGTTTGCTTCATATCAAGGACAAAGCAATTCCACCCTTTTGGGGGGCGTGGTCAAGGTTTAAAAGTGGGTCCGCAAAGAAAAATGGCAAAATGAGCCTCCTCTTCTGAGGGGTGGTTCCCCCGAAAGGTCACTACCCAAGCGATTGGAACTTACATATCTTAAAATACTGTATCCAATCTACCTTTGGTATAAAATTTGGTTTGGTATCTTTTTTCCTTCAAGGTTTTTTGAATTTTTGTAAAAGGTCAATATTTTGCTCAATAACGCTTAGTTTTAATTGGATTATACATAGTATACAACCTGTTACTATTAAAAGGAGAGCAGTCTAATATGTCATATTTAATACCTGTTCAATTATACAGGTTGTCAGTTCGAATCCAGGTGAATGGCAATGTGAGTGTGCCCTTGGGCAAGACACTTTGCTATGGACTATCTGGTTTCACCGGGAGCAAATGGATACCCACATGTACATGTATGAGAGTGAAAGTGTTCTGTGTTTGATTGTTCTGCTCTCATCATGAGAGTCCAACAGGCAACCAGGGCTGTATGCTCTCCAGTGAGCCCAGAGACCAGGGGTAATAATGTGGGCACCTTGCTTTTTTAGTACAGATTTGTGTGCATACTATAATATGTTATTGGGACACGACAACTGAGTGGTGGGGTGCACTCTGTATGCGGGATGAACTCTGTATGCCTTCAAAAGTGGGCACGTGCACCCACAATAGACCGTGTAAGTTGACCTCGAGAACGAGCGGGACTCTGCGAGACTCGTTGACTTCCGGAGACCTTAGATAGAAATTATATCACGCGTGGGGACAGTTTCGTTACCATTTTGACACCGCCTCAAAATTACCGATTCGGGGTCAACTATAAAAATCCTTAAAATCTCATTTATCACCTGTGCGAAATGTTGATTGAGCAAAAGGTTAATAAAATTTTAAATATTTCTGTGTCTGACATAAACTGGTAACCCTACGCGTAATAGAAAAACCATACCGCCATGACACCGCGTCGCTGGTAGTCTGCAACTGGTGCAAACATTTTGCCGCAGTGTAGTTGCCGCGAATTCAGTGCATTATAGCCGTTTTCAATAGTACTCGATTCGGATTTATACGGTCTTTGCGATTTCCGGTGAAAAATCAAAGGAGATGAAAAATCACAGGATATCGTCACAAAGTTAAAACCCCATAATGCCATTCACGACAGGTCTCCGGAAGTGTGACCTGAAACGAGACTAACAGTCTATAGGGGGGGGGGGGATATTTTATGTGTCAGCACCAGAGGGCCTTATCTTTTGTCGTCTTTTTAAAAAAAATTATTTGTGTTTTTTTTTGTTAGAATGCACATGGCATACAGAGAGACCATCCTCCCCCTATGACCAGTCTGATGAACAATATGCACACAAAGCTTATGACATAATCAAAGCATAATCAAAAACTCCTAGGATCTTGATGATCCTTACAAAAAAATGCATCTTTCCAAGGTAAAACTTAAGGTAATGAAACATCACTTTTTACTAACATGTACATGTACCACAGAGACCGGGATTCTAGCCACCAACCTGGGATTTCACCAAAATCTTGGATTCATCAGTCTGTTACAGTACACCACTCAGTTGTCGTGCCCCAATAACATATTATAGTTCGCACACAAATCTACTACATAAGCAAGGTGCCCACATGATTACCCCTGGTCACTGGGCTCACTGGAGAGCATACATGTATAGCACTGGTTGCCTGTTAGACTCTCATGATGAGAGCCCAACAATCAAACACAGAACACTTTCACTCTCATACATGTACATGTAGGTACATGTATCCATTTGCTCCCGGTGAAGCCATCCATAGCAAAGCGTCTTGCCCAAGGGCACACCCACATTGCCATCACCTGGATTTGAACTGACAACCTGTAGAATTGAACAGGTATTAAATATGACATATTAGACTGCTCTCATAGTAACATGTTGTACACTGTATACATGTATAATGCAATTAAAACTAGCGTTTTTGAGCAATATATTGACCTTTTACAAAAATTCAAAAAACCATGAAGGAAAAAAGATACCAAACCAAATTTTATACCAAAGGTAGATTGGATACAGTATTTTAAGATGTGTAAGTTTCAATCGCTTGGGTAGTGACCTATCGGGGGAACCACCCCTCAGAAGAGGAGGCTCATTTTGCCATTTTTCTTTGCGGACCCACTTTTAAACCTTGACCACGCCCCCAAAAAAGGTGGAATTGCTTTGTCCTTGATATGAAGCAAACCCATGTGCCTAGTGTGTTTGCATATAAAATATGAAGTCAATCCGACCATCCATGTGGGCACCATGGGGAGCCAAAAATGAAATAAAGTTACCACGATAATCAAAAATTAGAGTTTTCGGGGAGCGACATCTCGAAAAGGAAACGTGGTACCGTACTTTTGATAACAGAATCATGCAGATTGGATGCCAATCTATGTGTACATCAATTTTCAGGTAAAAATTCCCAAGCATTTTTGAGCTACAGGCCTCCAAAAATGTAAAAAACTTCAAAGGCATGGCTACGATTGGGAAAAAGTGGGTAGGGTAGGCATTTTCTGGAGGTCATATCTCAGTAATGAGTTGGAGTTGGCCTCTAAAATTTTGTACATGTTCATGACATAGGTTGAAGTATTTTTAGAAAAAGTTTTGTCCAAATCCGAGTCGGACCCCTGACAACCTCTAGGTGATTTCACACGGAATGACCCAAGTAATGGCGGGGAAAGACGACTGTAAAACCTTATTTCCGTTTCTTAGTGTTGAATGAAAAATACACGGAGTGAATGTTCATCATGCCTGTTTTGTCCTTGTAATTTAAAATGCAAACGTGAAAAACACTTGATGTAATATGACAATAATCTACTATTACCTTATTTGTGAAAAAAAAACGTTGAAATTGTGGCTTACAATAAAGCTCTTTTGAAGTAAATACCGGTACATTGCGACCGGTGGTTTTGTCACGGAACGAACGGCATTCACAGCGGTCTGTGTACAGCAGTGGGAACCGTCCCTGCGCGCGCGCATGCGAGCCGTAGTTCCCATGTGTATGCACATCGGTATGCACATCGGCCGGTACAAGTTAGAACGAGCGACTCATTTTTCTCTCTCTTGTTAATAACAAAGACAATCTTTTTGCTCTTTTTTTGTCATGGTGTCTGGTAAAGCATACAAAACATTTGTTTGCACGAGAAAAATTATTAAAAAAACACTATTGAACAGAGACGGTTTTCGGATTTGTTTGCGTGTAAACGTATGGAACTGCCGACTGTGTTTACTCGTGTTTCTCAGGATTGCGTCACCTGGTCATGCGCATATCATTAATACCTAATGAGAGTTTCAGAAATCGCGAAAAATTCATTTTCGAAAACCGCACTTTTGCTTGCGATTTATCCACTTAAAACGGACAATTTGAAATAAACAGCGGTATAATTTGGCTAGAGAGATATGAACAAGGTGCAAATGCTGGATTTTTCGTCAAGGGGGATTCTAGCTCTTTAAGATTTTATTGAAGTTTTAGTCCGGTGGCATGTGGTAAGAAATTAAGGCCCGTGGGCATCAGATGATTAGAAAATGCCACATACCTAGATGTCTTAATTACACCACAAGGAACAAGAAAAACCTTGTTGGCAAAATCTAAGAGTTTGCAGACGGTGCTGGCCATCTTGGATTTCAAAATGGCCGACATTTTTGAACCATTTTCTGCACAAAAATCGGGTATAGACGAATCGGGTATAGACGAATACGATAGGGACGAATGTTGTCCCTTCAACGCTGGCGGCGCTATTGCATCCGCCATTGCGATGCGCCAAATTTTGGCTGGCTGTATGTACTGCGTACGCAAAACTATAGACTAAATCCGGTATTTCAGGCATCTCTACGTTTTTCATTCTGTATCCCCACTATCACCTTCGCACGTTCCTCTACTACTACGCGACATGGCAAATAACGGTTATGGGAGGCCGTGCGCCGTTATGGGCTGCAATAATAGCAGCAATAAACTCAGACAATGGAAGTTACAAACATGCAAATATCACGCACCGGAAATCCACGAATATTACGTGTGTTTGCAACCCTATTCTATACATCGTTTCCCGGGCACTTCAAGCATGTCAAGTGCCGAGTCCACAGCTCAGCGAATGTGGATTAAAAATATCAATCGGAAGGACTTCCAACCTACGAAATACAGTTCCGTTAGTTTGAAATTAATTTTATAAAAGGGGAAAGGAGTGGATTTCAGAAGGTATAGGCCAAGGCCTAGGCCTTCATCAAATGTCATATTTACATGTACAATGCAAAAACCAATGCACATGATGATGATGCAGGGCCAAGTGAAAGTTGACTGTGTACAATCATGGAGGAAGAAAGTTTAGTCAGGAAGTTGACAAGAATTCTGTAGGCCTACCTGAATGTCACTATTTTTCTATTTGGAGGTATTTTTTTCGTTCAGGTTATCATTTAAACAAACAGAGAATTTAAAGAAATTACCATGATTATCTCCTGGAATCAACAGATACTTTCCACATGTACCTTTGTCGTAAAATCACATTCTCCTTCAAAAAATGCATTCAGTTAGTGCACAGAATAACCATTCACGCGCGAACGCAGCGCCCTCTGTTGTCGCGCTTCTGCACGGACTACTCGCGCCTTAATTTTGTGCATTACTTTATGCAGTAATTTTATAATTTCAGAAGTGCAAGTGGGAAATATATCTTAGAATAAATTGAATGAGCTATCAATTCCAATATATAAATTTACCAAAATTCGTGTTCAATCTGAACGAAAAAAATACCTTCCATTAAAATTGACTGGCTCATTACCATGCACGGACACCCAGGATTTTTTTATTTGACATATAAACCATGTAACAATTTTAGTTTGATGATAAGAAACTGGAAAGGAAAATTAGGAGAGAAAAGTCCCATAGGTACATGTAGCGCCCTCTTGTGATGAACCCTGTGCGGGTCACCTGCACCATCCTTGACTTGTGTTACTGTGTGCATAATTGCTCTTGGCAGTAATTTTCACACAATGGAAAGAATTGCGTTTACGGGTCGCCAATTATTCTCCTTATAATTACTTAATAACCACCAAAACGTGTAGATTATTTAAAGGGAAGTGATTTTAGGAGTGAAAAACATTCAACTATTTCCTTGAAAATACTTAAAAATAACCTTTTTCTGCCCTGTTCCATATAGACCTAAAACACGGCATCTCAGTGGGGACAAGAGAACGGAATTCATATCCACACAAGACACCTGAACCTGGGGGTAGTGCAGGATTGTCGTGGCATTGAAATGTTTGGACATGTAATGACTAGTGAGTAGTACAGAAAAGGGGGCTCCTGCGACAACAATGAAAACGGCCGCAGGTTTTCATCGCCGTCGTAGGAGCCGCCCTTTCCCCCCACACATTTTTGGCTGGAGTTGAACTATTTTAAAATGGTCTCAAAGAAAAATGACTTATTTTTTTTTTATTTAAAATTATAATTACTATATATAAATATGGCAAGTGGTCACAAGCCAACGGGATATTCTGGATGGAATAAAAAACGACTCACCAAATTTATTAGCGATGAAAATCTACCGGCTGTTATTGACGTCGGTGAGAAAATTGGAACGAGAAGACAACTAATAAAAACGGTCAAGCGATATGCGGATGAATTTAAAAATATTAGAGGCCAAACTAAACAGAGTCTGCTATCGCTAATCGGCAAGTATAACATAAATAAGGTTGAAGCCACGGGCAAAAATAACAAGAAATTGAAGAAAAAGAAATCACATTCCGCACGAGCAATGAACTCGTTTTAAACAACAGCGACATTGGCAAGGTGTTGAATAGTACTATAGAAAATCTAAAGGCAAAACTAGAAGAATTTCAGACAGAAAAGAGCGGATGGTCCGTGTTTAAGCTTAACACTCTGTACATAAACTTTACGGGGTACAAGCCAATCAGGGGCAGCTCTTACATAGAATTACCGGAATACATAAGAAATAAAAAGGCAGTCGTCAACGTAAAAAACACCGACGACGAATGCATACGCTGGTCATTAAAAGCTGCTCTAGGCAAATTTAAAGATAAAGTAGAAAATGCTATAATGACTGAACCGACGTATGAAATAAAGTACGCTAGAACGGCAATTTATAAAAAAGACGACGGATTAAATTTTAGAGGCATAACTTTCCCAACGCCGATAAGTCAAGTCTCTAAGATTGAACAACAAAACAATCTAAATATTAACGTGTTTGGTTACGACGAAAAGAATGGCATATACCCGCTATACATTACGGAAAGCGAGTCGGGTGAGGTCATTAACCTCATGCTATACTCGGACGGCGATAAGAATCATTACTGCTGGATCAAAAATCTAAATAAACTACTATTCAGCGAGACCAAACATAAACAAAAGAAACCCGTTTGCCCCAATACAGATCAACAAGGCACTGATCGACAACTGATCGAGAAATGGATTATTTTCTACTTCTAGTCGATAATTTTGCAGGTGGAGAATTTTGCAGTTAAAGACTCCAGTTAAAGGGTTTTTATCCTGATTAAACCTGCGTGGGATGAGCTGACCTCCTGAATCGGACGTCTCAAAAGCAGACCTAGAAGTGCATTCATGCAGAGTGGCGCACCATGCCCTAGCGGCTCTTACGGACGCTGATGCAGCCAGCCTTGCTACAAGACGAAATCATCCATGTTACTGACCAATAAATTATTACGTATCCAACACCAGCAGGTAAAGAGAAGTATAACTATTTCTCTCTACCTCTATACCACTGGGGATTTATGACCGCCATCTTGATATTGTGACTGTTATCGTTTGTTGAAGGTTGAGTTGAAATTTCATTGATTTCAGTTAATTGCCTGACCATGAAAACCCTAGGGTAGACATTTAAATCATTGTTCTACAAAAACAATTGAAGACGTTACAGCCGTTTCAGCGATTTTCAAGGCCAACGGCAGCCATCTTGGAATTGACCCAGATTTGAAATTGACCTTATCCTTATCACGTGACTCTGACCTCCCATAGTTTAAAACCTCAGAATTCCATTTAGCACTTCGGAAAACCATATGGGTCTTTCTATAAATTAGGGGTCCAAAAGTGTGACATTTGGTGTCCCCCGTTACACCTGATATGTGTTATTTTTCGTACAAAAATCGTTAATTTAAAAATGGCTTTTAAACCATTTTGTATGAATTGTACTTTATGTACTCACTCCTTGAGATATAAAGTATTTAAAGAATGTGTCCTGAATTTACAAAAACAAGATGTAAAATGTAACGGGAGACACCAACATTGGACCCCTAATTTATAGAAAGACACATATAGTATCAACAGAACTATCTTTAAAATCGGCTGATGATGTACCTACACCTGACACTGCCTACAACTGGCACCTGTCAATTTTAATGGGGGCCATATTGGAAATGACCCAGATCTTCGGTCTTATCACGTGGCCCCGACCTCTCATCATTTTGAAAATCTCAGAATTGCATTTAGCATCACGGAAAACAACAATATCAACACCATGATCTTTAAAATCGGCTGATTAGTTGCCTACACCTTACATAGTTATATGCAATAAGGCTTGAACTGGCGGCCATTTTGAAATATAAGATGGCCGCCCTCTGCAACATTTTTGAAATTGCCAACGATTCTGTGTGTGCTTCTGAGCACCCTTGTAATACATCTAGGTAGGTGACACCTTCTAATCATTAAGTTCCCACAAGACACCACATGCTGCCTGACTATTTACTTTGCAAAGAAAACACTGCATCTTCATTTGTGCACTGGTATGCCTGATTTATTCCACTTCAGTGCAGTCACACTGTGTGCCCGAATCACTGTCATTTTCAAGGGGATCTCATGGGTGTCGCGTGTTTCTAATTGGAAATGGCGTTGCATTTCAAGACATCGGCTAGAATTAAACTTTTGCGGAAAGGGTCGTG
Source organism: Henricia sp. BOLD:AAB3569 (assembly GCA_037783545.1). Classification (NCBI taxonomy): domain Eukaryota; kingdom Metazoa; phylum Echinodermata; class Asteroidea; order Spinulosida; family Echinasteridae; genus Henricia; species Henricia sp. BOLD:AAB3569. Next base: position 122,404 of record JBBELK010000122.1, read on the forward strand.
TTTTGCTATATGATAAAGGAAAATCCTGTATGGTTTTTTTTTGTTGCTGTACTCTAATTCATGTCTTTCAGTTGCATATTAACTTTAATTACAGCACCACCCGGCAGTCAACAAACGCTACTTAAGTAATAGTATACATCTGATGTACCGTAGCCAAGTGGTTTGGGTCACTGACTCGCAATCGCAGGGTGGGGTACCTGTGCCCTTGAGCAATGCACTTAATTACACTTGCTCCAACCTTAGGAAGGGATACGAAGTCGTTGTTATGTATCAGTAACGCACTTTAAAGATCCCAGAGCATTCTTTCGTGAAGATTAGGGGGATTCCGCTTTGTCTCTGGCCGTTTCTAATTTATCATGAGTTTCCTCACGCTTGCGAGCGACAGGGCGATGGGCGCTTTTGAGGAATCCTTGGTTTCAGTACCAGAAAGAAATAAGGGGTCATACTGCAACATTTTTTTTTTCTCATACAGGCGACTACGCAGCATGTAAAGTGTTATACTCCCATACAAACACATTGGATTTGTTGCGGTCATTTTCCTTACTATAAAAAGTGTTCGGCGTAGGCCTATTGGTAAAATAAGTGGCTGAAAATGTTAATTTCTGCAGTTAAAATTGTATAGAAAAAGCACCTTTAGCTACCGTTTTAGAAGGTCTACGACATGTTCTCGTAATGTTTATATTTTTTGATCTTGCAAAATTACAAAACATTATGGCTGCTGTAATCTAACCACGCATCGTGTCACGTGATCCATATCCTCTTCATTAATGTTATCCATCAGCCGATCAAAACATGGAAACGCCTGCAATTAGTTACATCGGCCATTTGCAGTCAATTTATACGCGTTTGGTAGATCATTACTGCCCAATGTACTTTGACGAATTCCAACAACGTTGGAAACCTGATTGTAAAGCACCTACCAAAAGTCAAGATTTGCGCCGCAAACAAGTTTGAATAGTAACAAGGAAATTTTTTCAAAGGTAGGGGCAAACGGCAACTAGCGCTTGTAGATATTTAAAGGCATATTGAAATAACCACAGTTTTTACTTCATGCATGATTTTACAGGAAAAGAAAAAAAATCAAACAGACAAACAAAAAACAAAAAACACAACAAACTTTATCGGAATTCTGATGGGTACGGCACTCACAGAGCGTTATTGTTCCATCTATGTAGGTCACATTTCGGGGGCTAGATTACAACTATTCTTCTTAGGATATGTTATACCTTTTTTAAGGAATCCGCAAAAAAGTTTCAACTTGCAAATGAAACATTTGCTAATAATATATAGAAACATCAGTAAAATCTCGTTAAGTCGAAACTCAAGGGAATGGACGAAAACTTCGAGGTATCCAGAGTTCGAGTTAAACGGAGGTCCCGATTTGCTCCGCTCAACGCACGTAAAGTGTCCACCGTAAGTCGCTAGCCCAATATCATGGATGTGTATGGTGTGGACTCGGTATTTAGCCCATTTTGTAAGACCTTTTCCCAGCTCCAAAACATCGTTTTGGCAAAAATTTTGTTGTTACTTTAAGGTCTATTTCATGTACAAGATTAACACGTACCATGTGTTTAGTGTCTTCATTTTGTGGTGTTTTTTTTCATCACATCGTCCGTATTTTGTGGGCGGTTTTCAGTGACGCACGCACGTACGTACGGCCGACCAGCAGTGTGATTTGCTTGATTATTGCAATCCTGTGCCTATAGAGGGCGCACTTGCCATTGTCCACACAGAGCCGTATGTGTCTATGGTATGGCTACGGACCACATGGTTCCGAGTATGCTTAACAATGGAAGTGAGCATGTGTGAGCACAACGCGATCTTCAATGCAGGCCCTTAGCTAGCGTTAACCTCCCAACAGTGACGTCAGCATATTGTACTATCGCTCCATTATTTTGCACGAATGGAGCGATGAAGACAATGCGCCCTGAGATGAAAGGGCATTGTTCCAGCGCTCCATTCATGCAAATTACACGTAATGGAGCGATAGAATGGTAAAACACACTGTAAATATACAAAGGTCGAGTTGATTGAATTTTAACATACTTATCAAATACGAGTTTTTCCCAAACCTATATAGTGCGTGTATCAAGACATTTACATGAGTAATTACATAGTAATTTACACACTTTAAACACCCAGAAATAGCAATTTTAAGTAAATTCAAGAACATTACACATACTTAACGCATACAAAACGTCCAACGCAAATATACCTTTTTAAAACCAGTTCCATAGGGTTTGTGCACAGAGTGAAAAGTGAAGATATTAAAGTAAAATCCTTCCGAAATGTAGTCAAACCTCGTTATCTATAAATAAAAAGCTTGGTAAGAGTTTACTTTAATACCTGCATCACATTTTGCTTAATACAGCTTATATAACCACCAAAACGTGCAGATCAGATAAAAACTAATTTGAAAGTGAAAAAAAAAAAAACATTTTTTTTTATACCAGGTCCATAGGACTTGTGCATATAGGGTTAAAAGTGCAGGTATAAAAGTACAATCTTTGCAAAACGTTCATGAAAGTTTGTAAGGTACGAGATGAGAAGTTGATCAGAAAGGTTTTTCTTTAAAATTACTCATAGCATCGGTGTGTGAAGATTTGATGGAAAAACCAACTTTGTTTGTAAGGAAACGTTCAAACCTGTCTCATATGTTTTGTACACAAGGTTTGAAGACATGGTCAATTTCTCAATTCTTTCAATTTATAAAGGTTCCCGTTATAACGATGTAATTTGCAAACTCAAAGTATAGAGTCGTTGACTTCGCTTCACACCTTGTGTACAAAACGTAAGACTTTTGGAAAAATTACAGAGGAAAAAGAAATTACTCTAGTACCTGCACCTTAACCATGTGTACAAACCCTATATGGACCTGTTCTAAAAATCAAAGTTTTTCCTGAGTTTTTCACTCTAAAATAATTATTTCTTGTCAATTTCACATAAATAGCTGGAACAAGAAAACAAATAGTGCAGGTATTAAAGTAAAATCATTCCAGATAGTTTAATAATCATACCGTTGTGGTGGCTTTCTTCGCTCTCCAACGATCCTAGTTGTTGAAAGTGTGGGTGTCAGTTTAATTTGGAGAAATTATACAAAAACGTTGTAAATATGTAATTTCAAACTCTGTAGGATTGACATGAAGCTACTTTTCACAGAATTCAACCCGTGCGCCGTCTGTAGGCACCACGTGCACAGTATTATTTCATACTTTGCTCCTTCGGACAACAAACCACAAAGGCAATAATCCAGAGATCCACGTTAACGTCCAGGAGATGGTAACATTTCTCTTGCTTGTCCACGGAAACCAACAACATATTCCGATTTAACAGTGAGAGCTTCAGATGACATTGTATTCCTCGGGAAATAGTTGTACATGTACTATGATTTGCCCCGCAACGACTGAAGTGAATGTTGATGATTGTATTGTATCAGGTGACATTATGCATCATGCTGCATCTTTTGATGAAAAGACGGATTATATCGACAGATAAGACTCTTGAAAAGATTTTCACACTTTGTGATCCCTTCCGTTGCGGTTTCTTTTTATATTTGCCGAAAAACAATTCGAGGGAAACGGAGCCATAGCACTAGCACAGGAATTTCGAGTTACGAAGGTATTCGTGTGCACAAAAGCCTATTCTCATGTCGGGAATGAGCGATCACTTCGAGGTAAACAGAGTTTCGAGTTATCCGTTTTCGACTTAACGCGATTTTACTGTAGTTGCGTGTCACAAATTTAATATTTAGAAAATCACGTCTGGTGTGAATGTTCTCTTTAAGAATGTTCTCTTTAAAAAACTCCCCCCCCCCCCCCCCAGTCCCCCCTCCCCCCACTGGAAATGTAGCAAACGGAAAAAAAATATGGTGGCATGCCTTTCCGCATAGAACTTTCATTGTCTAATGTTTAATTTAATTTAATTTTTGTTTAATTTATAATGTTTTTCCACTGAAACTGTATAAAGTGCTGTAAATCTCTGGTGTAAAGTCATGAAAGTACGATGGTGTGAATGTAATATGTATACAAAATTGAAAAAGAAATTTGGGTGGGGGTTAAAAGGGCACCCCCCCCCCCCCCCCCCCCCCCCCCCCCCCCGAGCGACGCCGGCGCTCGCATGGACTTGCGAAATTGTTTGGTAAATATTACACGTCCGCCCTCCCACAGACACGTCCGGCCCCCCCAGTCGCCTCCTATGGAGAGAACCTATAGCTGCGCCGCTGGCGTGCAGACGTCAAGTGCAGCCAAGTTGTGGTTTCTGGTGCGAAAGGGCATCTCAAGCCTGGCGAGTGATTGGATTACACGCAACGCGTCAGAAACACTGTGACAGACTAGAATGAATATCGGACTCGGTGGTGGGAAATCTCATGAGAAGCAATAACGGCACGTGGTACAAATGTGACAAGTAGCTTTGACTTTTAAAAGGTAGCTATTGTTGCGAAGGTTAGTTTAAAATATTCACTATTGCACGTTCTTAAAGAAATGATCACGAACAATGTTAGTCACAAATGAATGTGCCGACGACACTAATTCTAAATATGCATTCACGGGCACTTCCCGAGAAAAAAATGATGTACTCTCTACCCTTAAAAATCACGGTAATTTGAGAGAACGGAACGTCTAGGATAAACTTCAACACCAATGTGGTTTAGTAGATACTCACAAGTGAAATCGCCACACTTGTTGTGTTGCCACGGTAACTAAAACTACACTGAATTGTTTCCCCGCGCTTCAGCAATGGTTGTTTCAGATTACCAGCGGATGTTTAGACCCGGTTACTCTGGCCACCGACGTCACCCTTTATTTTTTTCCTGTACAATATTGAACCTGTACTACTGCAAGTATTGCAACATGAAATAATGAGGGGACTCGATACGTTACCATAAATACTGCCGCCATTCCCCAGTGGGAGCTGGTTCTAATTTAATACTGCTAGCGTATTTCAAAATCGTGTAGTTTTAACAAACAAAACTGTGTTATGGCCGAGCGGTCTAGCGCGTCGAACTCAAGTTCCTGTGCCAGTACTAGAATGTGGGTTCGATTCCGGGCCGTGACACTTGTGCTCTTGAGCACACTTGTTCCGTCCTTCGGAAGGGATGTAAAGCCGTCGGTCCAGTGTGTTACATGTAACGGACTTTAAAGATCCCAGAGCATTCTTTCGTGAAAAGCAAGGGGAAGGATTCCCCGGTGTCTCTGGCCGTTTCTAATTCAACATAGAAGTTGATAGTTATTCGAATATCTATGTTAATTGATCCCATTCCTGTAATTGGCGGTTCTTCCGCTGTTGGATGTGGTGAATAAAGAAATAAAAAATAAATAAACAACGGGGATTAAAAACACAGTATTTCAACCGAAGACACCAACATCATCATATACTTCCCAGGAGTAGATTTTATTTTTCCCACGCGAAACTAGGCGCACACTTTGGAAGCAGAAAATTGGAGCGTATAAAAATTTACGGCTTAGCTTTTCTTGTCTATCTTGTCAATGTGTATTTCCCGCCAATAGGCTCGGATGAAATGATTTAGGGATTTTCCAGAAGGCTTCGGGAAAATGAGTTCTCAACATCGGAAGCTCTTGGGAAATAAACGGAGTGCTCCTACGATAGCAGTCTTCAAGACTTATTAGCAGCTCTCACAGAGAAACATATTTTTCTCGGCATTCACGGATTGTCGTCTTACAATATTCTACAATCCTGTGCAAGACTCAACTTTGGATCAAGCAGACCCCCGCTTCCCCAAAACAACATCCAGGGGGGGAAATATTTTGAGAAGTTTCTGCTTACAAAACTTTCAGAAATACCCACAAAACGGTGGTAGCCAAAGCGACGTACATGTACATATCCAAAGGATACGATTGTGATCTGTTACAATGATAATGAACCAATTAGTAGCAGGCAACAGCATCCGTCTATCTCCGAGCTCCTGAGATGATGGAAACGCCTACCGATAAATTTCGCTAAATATGGGGAGGCCATGCCTGTTAAGGTTCCCCTTAAAACTGTCACTTAGAACGACGTATTGACGTGACGTTTTGTTACTGCGCGCACGGCCACCTTGCACAAGAAATATAGCATTACGTCGTTATCTTATATTTTGGGGCTATTGAGTCAAGGGGCTAGTCGAAAAGAAAAGCGTACGATGCACCGGAAACTCGGAGCTTTGAAAGCAATGTGCGAACACCGTGCTTAACGTGGAATCCAATATTGGAATCGTCTAGAGATACTCGCAATGGATGGGGCAAGGCGTCGGGCATTATGATTATGACAGTACAAAGCACTTTGGCTGCTTCAGACGAAGACAGTTTGAATGAGATTGTAGATATGAGATTACAAGAATTGAATAATTACACCGATAGGGCGTCGCTTTAGCAGCAGGTGATAGCTACACGAGTCTTTGCACTTTTTGAGATCGGAGGAACCTTATTTTGATCGGGTGTCCTGAATCAGTCCTGTGCAATGTCACCATGCTGACTGGATGTTGGGAGATTTGTTTGTAATCGTCCTTTTCAAAGTAGTCCGGTACATCCCAATCAATAATTCACATTTTATAAGAAACACGACCAAACAGTTGTTTTCGTGCATGGTTAAGAATTAGAGGTGGCACGAAATACAATTTGTATTCTATGAATGTGTGCTAGATAATATGTTTTGCATGTTGGAATTAATTCCACGGAATGTTTTTCGCCATAATTGCAAGATTTCTATATTTCTGCACATGAACATTTACATAAGGTTGGTAATTACACTCCAACTAGTTCATGTGCCAGTACTAGAATGTGGGTTCGATTCTGGGCCGTGACGGATTGTGGCACTTGTGCTCTTGAGCAAGGCACTTAATTACACTTGTTCCGTCCTTCGGAAGGGACGTAAAGACGTTGGTCCAGTGTGTTAAGGAACACACTTTAAAGATCCCAGTGCATTCTTTCTGGCCGTTTCTAAATCAACTTAGAAGTTGATAGTTATTCGAATATCTATGTTAATTGATCCCATTCCTGTTGGCGGTCCTTCCGCTGTTGGGTGTGGTGAATAAATAAATAAATAAATTAATTAAATAAATTAATTATCAAAAAGCTTACTTGTAGGCTAATGGTAGTAATCATCCTGTGAAATTATTTCGTCTGAAGTGCCCCCATTCAATCTCCAAAGATCGCTATAGTAGGGGCTTTTGTACTAATGATTCATGCACAAAAAAACATGCTTGGATTTTTCAGGTTTTCCTGAAATATTATACTTCATGTGGCTGAAATTTCTCGACAAGGGCATTTCCACAAAAACAAACGCCAAAGTTTGAAAAACGCTATGATGTGCGATCCCCAGTTTGTTCATCCGAGGCAGTATTAAGAGCTCACACAAATCATTTAGGAAAGCTGTCATATTACGACCGTTGTCCCCCAGAAGTGTAATCAAATACGTAAACAGACAAGCACAATAAATGCTACGAACCCGAGAATATTTTTTTGTTTTCGTCCATCGATCATGCCACGGTTCTCATAACATGGAGGACGACATACATGCATAATGCATGCTCGCGTCATTACGTGCTATTCGTGAAGCTCCTGATTGGCTCAAGACCAATTTTAAATATTCATATCCGCATATCCTAAGCCCGCCCATTTTCGGCCAAAACTGGCCGAAAATATAAAGAAACACATTAAACCCGGAAGTGACAGACTCGACAAGGCTGTCTTTCGAGCTAGGCCAGGCCGTACGCAGTTATGTACGCACTACGCAGCCAGTGTGTTGCCGTACAGGTTTACTATGGAAGTCGTTATCGCTCAGTGGCTCGTTTGATGCCGTGCGCAGTATAGTTTGCATGCGCGCTAGACCCAATATTTTCTCGTACAGCAAACAAACTGGAGACGGCCTTGGACAAGGCTATTTCAAGTTATCAAAATAGTTTAGAAATTTTTGCAATTTCGAAATAATGTACAAATATTTTTAAAAATAATTTACAAACGGTATCTTGGTATCATAGTCTTTAAAATATTCAAAAACATTGTTTCACGACGTAAAGGGGACTCTTGTGATTATAATGCAACTCTTTTTTACTGGAAAAGGTAGTTGCAGATTTTACCCAGCTGTAGAACCAAGACTATACCGATTCAAATTACATTATGAGCGATATTTGTTGCATCTTGAGCGAAAGTTTCAAAATGTCACACTTGCAATTTAGAAGATAGCACTAGTTTATTGAATTGTTCCCGTTATGTTTTGGGTAGTATCAACAGACAAAGGTGGTGTTCGATTCATCAGGTCATACATTTTTTATATGCCGCGGATAATCGTTCTCTGAAGCCTGGTAATTATATAAAAATATCCACTCCAAAAGTGTCACGACGTAAGTTGTGTGAAGGGTCCTGATGAGCACAAATACAATTATTGAATATGTAAAATGTCTTAGCGTATAAAAGGGGTTAGTAAAGAATATGCACGAAGTGATGAATATCGATGGGATTATAGATGAGGAGTGATAGTACGGGCCATTGAGAAGCTTTGGCTTGATGAGACATAATATTCATGAGTCTGATTGGGGGACCAATGGGAAGCTTTGGCTTGATGAGAGAAATTATGCAAGCGTGGGTTTAGGACCAATGGGAAGCTTGGGATTGATGAGACAAATATGGCTCGGACGAAATTGCCGGCCAGTGGGATGCGGTGCGTCATTTAAAATCGACCAATCCAATTTAAATTCAACCAATTGAATTCAACGCATCATTTCAAAAATGACTTTTTTAAATTTGCGTTCAGATCCATATAAGTTAAACGCCTTAGTTACATATAAAACATTTATTTAAAGTTTGAATTCGAGCAATCAGATGCAATTTACTATTCAAAATCAACCAATTCGATGCAGATCATAGTTCGTAAAAAAGGAGAAAATTTGAATTTAATCAACCTGTGTGTTGCAATCATAAATAATATGAAGGGTGCGAGGGGCGGAGGGGGAATTAATTAATCGATAATATTCATTTTATCGTTTTGGGGCACCTTACCTCCGTTATACCCGTTCACACGCCGTGGCATCGAGATGAAAAACATTGTTCATGTGGAAAAACAACGTCACATATTACATGTATATCATGTCCGAGAACTCAAACGGTTAACATCTTCCGCTCCTGAAAATGGCTAAAATGTCCACCAGAGTCACACACACCACCTGCTATGTACAGTCAAGTAGTGGAGAAGAATTTTCCCACGCGTTATTTGCCTATACGAAGACATACTTAACGTGTTTTTTCAAAACGAGATTTAAGGACGGTGTAATAATGCTCTATTCACTCTCCGACGGAGGATTATGGGCGTGACCGTCGAAAATATTAGTGAAAATCGATATCGAACACACCAAACCAATTATTGCACTGTCTGCTTATACCAAGTAACTTTTCCTGGAAATAATGTCGTACTCGGACGTCACTATTTTTCCTTATAATGACTTATTTATTCTTATTGGTTTATTTGATTTTGAACTAACAGAACAAGAAGTTATTAAAATGTACCGTATGGCAACCAGAAGGTTGAATTGCACTATGCATCCTTACATAAAAATAGTAATTATACAAAGAGGAACAATTAATTTTTGTATAAAAATCACAAAATAACATAAAGTACATAATATTAAAAATATAAAAGGTAAAAAAAGGATCTGGAACATGAATATGGCTACCTGGAATTAATAAATGTCGCCAATTGTTAATATTCATATTGTTTAAAGAGCGTAACCGTGTGGGCCAAAAAACATTTAACAAGTAATGATGCGGATAGCTCTTTTCTAAAACATATGGCTCTCTGGTTTGCTCCAGATGACCACTGAGGCAAGTCTCGCTGTAGCAAGTACGGTGCCATAAGGCCCGTTTGACTCTCAGTTCAGTATCTGTCACTTACGGTGGCCCTGGAACGACACTTTCGGTGTGCACCTTCTCGATATGAATGTACAATCGTGTCGATGTGCATGTAGTGTGGTGCTCGGTATGGACATGTGAATGTAGCATGATGCTCGGTTGCCATATAGCACAGTGCTCGGTGTGAACGTTCCACCTTCTCGATATCAACAGTGCGCCATGTTCGATGTGAGTGTTGTGTGTTGCACCTTGTCGATGTGAGTGTTCCATCATAGTCGGTGTCAATGTTTAACGTTCGCCGTATCAGTGTAGCATCTTTCATCATGTCTGAATGAATGGTGCTAGTAACATGTTGTCGATGTGCATCTTCTGTCTTGACCTTTTTGAAAAATTACGTAGTTCCCGAAATGCCATATTCAGTTTTTATCGTTTAGTCACAACGGCTGTTTCAGACTCAAACTTAGCTTACGTGTACATGTATTGCTACAGCTATATGTTGGTACGCACGGAAGGATAGGAAATCGTGGATTGGGCGACCTTCACGTTTTGTGTTTATGAACTAAAACTGTGTGTTGTACCGCGGGTGGAGTAGTGTTTCATTACACGTGGTACAGGGTCTGGAATCGGGCGGGTTATCGAGGTCAGGGATTAGGGTCTTGCTAGCTGCGTAGTGAATTAGTTCATAGTAAGTGCTATGCAATGCGTGCGTTTGGATGATTGGTGTCAGCGGTTATTTTTCTACGGGTAATGAATGAATGATACGAATAGCACACAGACGTTGTCTGGTGAATTGGGTGGGCGTGGAGTGCAGTGGATTTAGTATTATCACGTTGCTTTTGGTCAGCCAGTGAGTCAATACACTGTAGTCCCAATGCCACTGTTTGTATCGAGTTCGGGTTTTCATGTTTTCCAGCCTTGCAGATGTTCGTACAGGTGTAAATGTAATTCAGTGCGTTTATATCGAAGTTTGGTGATTGCGGTTTTTCTACTGACAGATCGCCCCATATCAAGTGTCAAAGTGTTTTTGGCTGTGCCTATAGGCGGCTATTAACAAAAACGCCCCACAAAATGTATGCATATAAAGTAATCTACAAACAAATTGACGTAAGAAAATGTAAATGTTACACAGATTGACTAGATTTTTATACATACCCAGTTTAATATGTGTTTACTCTAACCAACTAAGTCAACAAACAAGTATAGTTTTCCAGCTTTTTATTACATTTATTTAAATACAATTTCAACTGAAACGACACTTTCGATGTGCACCTTCTCGATACGAATGTACAATCTTAATTGTCGATGTGCATGTATAGGTGTTGCTCGGTTTGGACATGTGACTGTAGCATGATGCTCGGTTTCCATATAGCACAATGCTCGGTGCGCACGTTCCACCTTCTCGATATTAACAGTGCACCATGTTCGGTTTGAATGTATAATCATAGTCGGTGTGAATGTTCAACGTTCGCCGTATCAATCTAGCATGTTTCATCGTGTTCATAAATTCACCGCGTTTTACGAGTTTGAAGCGACCACGCCTCGGCCAATTCCAAGATTTTTGTACAAAATTACATACGAGATACGACGAACGTACTATATTTTTATACATATGCCTATATAGGCCTACCCAGTTGAATTGTTGTTTATTCCAACCAACTATATAAGTCAACAAACAAATATGGTTTTTCAGCTTTTTATTACTTTTTTTTCAAATACAATTTTCACATAGTAACGACACTTTCGATGTGCACCTCCTCGATATGAATGTACAATCTTGCTCGGTTTGGACATGTGAATGTAGCATGATGCTCGGTTTCCATATAGCACAATGCTCGGTGCGCACGTTCCACCTTCTCGATATTAACAGTGCACCATGTTCGGTGTGAATGTGTAATCATAGTCGGTGTGAATGTTCAACGTTCGCCGTATCAATCTAGCATGTTTCATCGTGTTCATAAATTCACCGCGTTTTACGAGTTTGAAGCGACCACGCCTCGGCCAATTCCAAGATTTTTGTACAAAATTACATACGAGATACGACGAACATACTATATTTTTATACATATGCCTATAGGCCTACCCAGTTGAATTGTTGTTTATTCCAACCAACTAAGTCAACAAACAAATATGGTTTTTCAGCTTTTTATTACTTTTTTTTCAAATACAATTTTCACATATTAACGACACTTTCGATGTGCACCTCCTCGATATGAATGTACAATCTTGCTCGGTTTGTACATGTGAATGTAGCATGATGCTCGGTTTCCATATAGCACAATGCTCGCTGCGCACGTTCCACCTTCTCGATATTAACAGTGCACCATGTTCGGTTTGGACATGTGAATGTAGCATGATGCTCGGTTTCCATATAGCACAATGCTCGGTGCGCACGTTCCACCTTCTCGATATTAACAGTGCACCATGTTCGGTGTGAATGTGTAATCATAGTCGGTGTGAATGTTCAACGTTCGCCGTATCAATCTAGCATGTTTCATCGTGTTCATAAATTCACCGCGTTTTACGAGTTTGAAGCGACCACGTCTCGGCCAATTCCAAGATTTTTGTACAAAATTACATACGAGATACGACGAACGTACTGTACTATATTTTTATACATATGCCTATAGGCCTACCCAGTTGAATTGTTGTTTATTCCAACCAACTAAGTCAACAAACAAATATGGTTTTTCAGCTTTTTATTACTTTTTTTTCAAATACAATTTTCACATAGTAACGACACTCTTGATGTGCACCTCCTCGATATGAATGTACAATCTTGCTCGGTTTGGACATGTGAATGTAGCATAATGCTCGGTTTCCATATAGCACAATGCTCGGTGCGCACGTTCCACCTTCTCGATATTAACAGTGCACCATGTTCGGTGTGAATGTGTAATCATAGTCTGTGTGAATGTTCAACGTTCGCCGTATCAATGTAGCATGTTTCATCGTGTTCATAAATTCATCGCGTTTTACGAGTTTGAAGCGGCCACGCCTCGGAATTCCAAGATTTTTGTACAAAATTACATACGAGATCCGACGAACGTACTATATTTGTATACATAGGCCTATAGGCCTACCCAGTTTAATTGTTGTTTATTCCAACCAACTAAGTCAACAAACAAGTATGGTTTTTCAGCTTTTTATTTTATTTTTTTCAAATTCCATTTTTGACAGTAACGACACTTGTCTTTCGATGTGCACCTCCTCGATATGAATGTACAATCTTAATTGTCGATGTGCATGTAGGGTTTTGCTCGTTTTGGACATGTGAATGTAGCATGATGCTCGGTTTCCATATAGCACAGTGCTCGGTGTGCACGTTCCACCTTCTCGATATTAACAGTGCACCATGTTCTTTGTGAATGTGTAATCATAGTCGGTGTGAATGTTCAACGTTCGCCGTATCAATGTAGCATGTTTCATCGTGTTCATAAATTCACCGCGTTTTACGAGTTTGAAGCGGCCACGCCTCGGAAGCCCAAGATTTGTGTACAAAATTACATACGAGATCCGACGAACGTACTATATTTTTATACATAGGCCTATAGGCCTACCCAGTTTAATTGTTGTTTATTCCAACCAACTAAGCCAACAAACAAGTATATAGTTTTCCAGCTTTTTATTAAATTTATTTAAGAACAATTTCAACTGAAACGAGACTTTCGATGTGCACATTTTATATGAAAGTACCAAGTTAATCATAAGCGCAGCTAAAACTAAAAGTATGCTTATCGGGTCTAAACAGAAAGTTGCCAATGCCAATCTTGCCCTAATTCTTAATGGAGCCCCAATTAACCAGGTTAACTCTTTTAAATGTTTAGGTGTTATTTTTGACAGTAATTTGCGATGGACTCCACACGTTGAGCATGTCATAAAATCAGTTTCCTCCAAGTTGGCCATGTTAAAGCGTATCCGCCATTGCGTAAACAAGGTTACATTGCTTACTCTTTTTACAAGTTTAATTATGCCAATACTAGATTATTGCTGTACCGTGTGGGGTAATAGACTTGCAAAACATAATGACACTTTAAATAAATTTCTTAAAAGGGCAGCAAGATTAATTTTAGGATGCCACTACTTGACCCCGTCGGCTGACATGTTTAATGAACTCAACTGGCTTATTTTTCCACAAAGGGTGAATTTCAGAAAGGCTGTTCTTGTTTTTAAATGCTTACACTCTATGACCCCAAGCTATATGCAAAATTATTTTACTAAATTTGAAAATGAATGTAGAACAAGACAGTCCAGTAACCGCACTTTGAGAGTTCCCGCTGTCCGTACAGAATATTATGCTTCCAGCTTTTCAGTCAGTGGTGCCAATACTTGGAATCAACTGCCACCCCATGTAAGGACCGCCCCTTCACTAACCATGTTTAAATCACAACTCCGCGACTTTTATTTTAGCAACTTTTCTTTAGATTCTATATAATTTTATCCTGTCGTTCGTGGTGTTTTATATTGTCATCTTGTTTTTACTTTGCTGGGTCCAGATTTACCCTTATCTTTATCTTTCTTTTACTGCCTATCAATTTTAATTTGAATCATTTTGTATTATTTAGGTTGTTTGTTTGTTGTTTGTTTTGTTTTGTTTTCGTTTCGTTTTTGTTTTTGTTTTTGTTTTGTTTCTGTTTGGGTTTTGTTTTTAATTTATTTATCACTAAAAACGTTATTTTACTTTCTTGTGGTTTTACTTTGGAAATTCTTATTTTATTTTAATTATATTGTAAACAAAGAATGATGTACTTTATATTATTTTATTTTGTCATTATAACAGGGCCTCAATGAAAACCAGCTTTATGCTGTTTGAGCTTTTACCCTGTATAAATAAAGGAAATAATAATAATAATAATAATAATGTACAATCGTGTCGATGTGCATGTAGGGTGTTGCTCGATATGGACACGCCCCGCCCACTGCCGATAGAGGGCGCCATTCACACTTCGACCTACCGAAATACGGTATTGTATCCTTTGGCAGGGTCACGTGCACGGTTCCCTGAAAATTCCACGCACATTCCAAGCGTACCGAGCGCATACCAATGACGTAATGTAATGTTATGTATGGCACCCAGACGTCTTCGTTTTGAATTCTAGTTTCGCCGCGCCGTTACATGCCCAATTATTTATCGATCAAAATAGTTTGTTTTGCCAAGATCGGTAAAGGGCAGCCATGACGGGCAGAATTCTACCCGTCACGTGGTTATTATTATTATATATTTTTTTGTAAGTGCGCATATTTTGCATTGACATTTTTAACCCGGCCGTGCGTGTCGAACATATCCAATTCTGTAAATAAAGTACATTGCCTAAAGCAAAGGGCTTCGCCAATTTTAAAATATATAATACACAATGCGCACGCGCAAAGACGACCAATCACGGATCAAGATGAAGCGCCTTTTACCTGTCCTTATATTCTCCTATGTGGAATATGTGGACGGGAACCAGTCTTGTCGTGTATGGATCCTAAATCGGACATAAAATCGTTAATAATTAATTTTGTCGGAAACGATTGCCCTTTTTTTAAAAATGTAAGTAGATCGAGAAGTCACGTGACCTCGGTTTTTTGAAAATTGCTAAAAAACGGCAAAATTCCGTGGTTTCTTTTCAGGATATATTCAGTTTATTTCGGAAGGGCATTCAGAATCTTGTATGGGTCAATTTCGAGCCCAAAATAGCCCAACGAAGCCGGTGTTACCTTTAAAGGCAGGATGTTTTACAAGTGTTTACATCCTGTATTTAGACCAGACCAGAAAGTGTTCAGACCAGCTGGTCTTTATCGTCTGATAAAGACAGGACATCCCATGTGACTGTCTGATGAGCGAAGATTGTACATAACTGGATAAAAATAATAAAATATATACAGCAATGAACAATTATTAAAAGTCTAAAAGTGACCTTACTTTTAAATAATTGTTGTACGGTAAGTGCTCACGCTTGCGAGTGACAGGGCACTTTAGAGGAATCCTTGGTATGAATACCAGAAATAAATAATAATACTAATAATTTGCATGAAGGAATTACATGTCATAAGAAAATGTTTTCTGCTGCTGAAAACAGCTGAATCTGTTGATCTTGTTGATACAGAAGATCATTCCGTTATGTCAAGGACCTCATTGCAATCATCCTCTTGCAACAGTGCCCCTTTAACGCACTCCCTAACTCCTGCGTACAGTGGCCCTGTTGAAAAAGGCCCCATTTGGCGGTGGGACTAGCGACAGAAATCTTGTCGCCTCTGCTGGACCAATCAGGACGCTTACAGTACATTGTGCAGCACGATTGCAGGCATTCAAATGTAACGCGCGCAGCTGTAAACACCGTGCATGCATGTGATACATGTACTCGGTAATGCTGGCCGTTGTCCGCGTCGGCGATTGGCTGCTATTTAAAGCATATTGGGGAATCCGTTCCATTACATTCGTCAGCATGCATCCCTGTTATTAATTTGAAAAACTGCGGAGTAAATAAGGTTCGTCGTTTGAAAGTTTGGTAGGAATGGGACAGTCATAAGGAACGGAACCCAATACAATTTCTGGAAAGTATAGAAATTGTTTCTTTTCGGCATAACATGACCGAATTGATTAAATTACATCAAAATGACTCGGGCGTGAGTTGGCTCAAGACAACAGCCAGCTCGCTCCGCAGAAGTGCGTGTATTTCCTCAGGGTATTGTTACGTCGCTTTGCAGAGTAGAAATTCCCTGAGATCTCAGGATGCATTGCAATCAGCAATCAGGGTTGTAGTCGAGTCCATCACAAGTCCTCGCAAGCCTTTACAAGTCCACCACAAGTCTCTGGGTCTCAATTCAAGTCACAAGCTATTCAAATGAACTCCAACAAAGGCATTTGTTGATACTTTGTCTTGGAGATTCATGTCCTTCAGGATTATCTGTATTGTTACAAACAATTATTGGAGATAATCAAAACTCTGCATCAAATTCAGAACATGAAACAAAAGCACTGCAGTGCAGTCCCTAGTACCTGCATGTTGATGCAGTATTCCAATAACATGTCACATTCCAAAATGTAATACAGTTTGTAATTAACAGGCACAGACTTCAAATGTTGCCTTCATATTTCCGTTATTATGCTGATTACTTACATAAAAGCATCATGAGCAGCTCCACGTCTGAACGTCCGGCATTCATCCTCAGTCCGTAATATCCTCGAGTCATGAAACCGAGCATTATGCTACATTCACATGTCCAAACCGAGCAAGATTGTACATTCATATCGAGGAGGTGCACATCGAAAGTGTCGTTACTATGTGAAAATTGTATTTGAAAAAAAAGTAATAAAAAGCTGAAAAACCGTATTTGTTTGTTGACTTAGTTGGTTGGAATAAACAACAATTCAACTGGGTAGGCCTATAGGCATATGTATACAAATATAGTACAGTACGTTCGTCGTATCTCGTATGTAATTTTGTACAAAAATCTTGGAATTGGCCGAGGCGTGGTCGCTTCAAACTCGTAAAACGCGGTGAATTTATGAACACGATGAAACATGCTAGATTGATACGGCGAACGTTGAACATTCACACCGACTATGATTACACATTCACACCGAACATGGTGCACTGTTAATATCGAGAAGGTGGAACGTGCGCACCGAGCATTGTGCTATATGGAAACCGAGCATCATGCTACATTCACATGTCCAAACCGAGCAAGATTGTACATTCATATCGAGGAGGTGCACATCGAAAGTGTCGTTAATATGTGAAAATTGTATTTGAAAAAAAAGTAATAAAAAGCTGAAAAACCATATTTGTTTGTTGACTTAGTTGGTTGGAATAAACAACAATTCAACTGGGTAGGCCTATAGGCATATGTATAAAAATATAGTATGTTCGTCGTATCTCGTATGTAATTTTGTACAAAAATCTTGGAATTGGCCGAGGCGTGGTCGCTTCAAACTCGTAAAACGCGGTGAATTTATGAACACGATGAAACATGCTAGATTGATACGGCGAACGTTGAACATTCACACCGACTATGATTACACATTCACACCGAACATGGTGCACTGTTAATATCGAGAAGGTGGAACGTGCGCACCGAGCATTGTGCTATATAGAAACCGAGCATCATGCTACATTCACATGTCCAAACCGAGCAAGATTGTACATTCATATCGAGGAGGTGCACATCGAAAGTGTCGTTACTATGTGAAAATTGTATTTGAAAAAAAAGTAATAAAAAGCTGAAAAACCATATTTGTTTGTTGACTTAGTTGGTTGGAATAAACAACAATTCAACTGGGTAGGCCTATAGGCATATGTATAAAAATATAGTACGTTCGTCGTATCTCGTATGTAATTTTGTACAAAAATCTTGGAATTGGCCGAGGCGTGGTCGCTTCAAACTCGTAAAACGCGGTGAATTTATAAACACGATGAAACATGCTAGATTGATACGGCGAACGTTGAACATTCACACCGACTATGATTATACATTCAAACCGAACATGGTGCACTGTTAATATCGAGAAGGTGGAACGTGCGCACCGAGCATTGTGCTATATGGAAACCGAGCATCATGCTACAGTCACATGTCCAAACCGAGCAACACCTATACATGCACATCGACAATTAAGATTGTACATTCGTATCGAGAAGGTGCACATCGAAAGTGTCGTTTCAGTTGAAATTGTATTTAAATAAATGTAATAAAAAGCTGGAAAACTATACTTGTTTGTTGACTTAGTTGGTTAGAGTAAACACATATTAAACTGGGTATGTATAAAAATCTAGTCAATCTGTGTAACATTTACATTTTCTTACGTCAATTTGTTTGTAGATTACTTTATATGCATACATTTTGTGGGGCGTTTTTGTTAATGGCCGCCTATAGGCACAGCCAAAAACACTTTGACACTTGATATGGGGCGATCTGTCAGTAGAAAAACCGCAATCACCAAACTTCGATATAAACGCACTGAATTACATTTACACCTGTACGAACATCTGCAAGGCTGGAAAACATGAAAACCCGAACTCGATACAAACAGTGGCATTGGGACTACAGTGTATTGACTCACTGGCTGACCAAAAGCAACGTGATAATACTAAATCCACTGCACTCCACGCCCACCCAATTCACCAGACAACGTCTGTGTGCTATTCGTATCATTCATTCATTACCCGTAGAAAAATAACCGCTGACACCAATCATCCAAACGCACGCATTGCATAGCACTTACTATGAACTAATTCACTACGCAGCTAGCAAGACCCTAATCCCTGACCTCGATAACCCGCCCGATTCCAGACCCTGTGCCACGTGTATTGAAACACTACTCCACCCGCGGTACAACACACAGTTTTAGTTCATAAACACAAAACGTGAAGGTCGCCCAATCCACGATTTCCTATCCTTCCGTGCGTACCAACATATAGCTGTAGCAATACATGTACACGTAAGCTAAGTTTGAGTCTGAAACAGCCGTTGTGACTAAACGATAAAAACTGAATATGGCATTTCAGGAACTACGTAATTTTTCAAAAAGGTCAAGACAGAAGATGCACATCGACAACATGTTACTAGCACCATTCATTCAGACATGATGAAAGATGCTACACTGATACGGCGAACGTTAAACATTGACACCGACTATGATGGAACACTCACATCGACAAGGTGCAACACACAACACTCACATCGAACATGGCGCACTGTTGATATCGAGAAGGTGGAACGTTCACACCGAGCACTGTGCTATATGGCAACCGAGCATCATGCTACATTCACATGTCCATACCGAGCACCACACTACATGCACATCGACACGATTGTACATTCATATCGAGAAGGTGCACACCGAAAGTGTCGTTCCAGGGCCACCGTAGTCACTTGACCCAGTCTGCAGCTGATCTCCGGAAAGTCTCCATCCCCAAACTGCCCTAGTTTGTGAACGAAGGTCACGAATTTCAAATAACTATCTGACAATGGTTCTGTTTCTAGCCTCCTACTGTCCGACTGTTCACACTTTACGCAGAGCTTGAAATTAGTCTCTCGACTTGCTATCGTAGTGAGAGCAGAGGTATGTGGTTTTCCCTAAATTTTTGTTATGATTCCATATATACGGCGTCGCGATATGCGCATAAAAGACACAGTCAACTGGCCTTTTATAAAACTTTAACCCTTAGACATGACTTGAGATTTAATTGTACATCAATCCTCACCAAAAACAGTAAATACCCCTGATATTTCGGTACCACAACAGCTACTGAAATATTTTCCTGCCAATGCCCCCCGACCTCGATCCACAGAGTAGTACGTTGCACATTGCACATGGCTCAGCTGTTTTTCATCTAAAACTGCATAAACAAAAGTAAAGATTGCTGTAGTATTGTTATGATTTAATGTGTCAAGCTCAAGTAGCAACTCGGCGTGGTATGACTGCCACACCCCAACAGAAAAAGGCACCACAGTAACGAAACAGTTAGGGCCAGATTTAATTCAACAAAACTTATCTTTATTAATGTACAAAATAACAAAACTTCGTCGATCCGACGGCACGTCGAGGGAAACAGACGCCGAGCAATTGGTAGCCCACCCTTTTATAACAAATCACAGATTAATATTTCAGGTTGAACGAACCCACAACATGTGATAATCGAACAATTAACAAAGGAACAAACTTATGTACCTGTATAAGGAATGTCAGTATAAAGGATGAAAATGCATGTCCAAAAATATACATCATATGGGCGTGTACAGGTGGCATTGTACAGGCTGGCGGCATAAGAGTATACACCTTCGTTCACAATATATTTTTCAAAAAAGATCTAAACTCAATTTACTTACATGTGAAAAGCAGACTAATGGACACTCACCAACTTTAGAATCCCAAATTTAGCTTTTTATGAAAGTTGCCATTTTAAACATGGCAGATGTTGCCCTCAAGAGTTCTCATTATAGATAGCTGTCCTTGTGAAACATTCTTGAGAGATCACAAAATTTACAATAATTATTTATGCTTCTGAAATATAAAGCTACTTCATATTTGGACGCAGGCATTACAGGATTGGTCATATTTTGTATGTTAACAGTGGTCCTAAAAATGAACCCAAGTTGACATCTTGCCACTTTAACAGAACCCATAATTGCATTACTAATAATAGTTATTTTAATATAGAAGCTCAGATGCCCACTTGCCTTAAAACTCTTTGCGAACCCTTCCAGAAGGAGGATTTTATGTAAAGATGATCTATGAACTTTGACCTCAAATCAAGGTCACTAAAGGTCAATAGAAAAAATGGCAACAACAATTTTATTGTTGTGAGGACTCAGCAGAATACATTTATGATAGTTGCCATAAATTAACAGGAAATATCTACGGGAACCCAAATATATACATTGGCCCCCTACTATGATTTCAAAAACAGATAAGAAATAGCGCGGGTAGGGTATCTCAGGTACGCAAAATATACGCTTGGTACCACGTTTTCCAAAACGTCTTTGGAAAAAAAAAGTTAGAAATTTGATTACCTTCGACAAATAGTCCAGTCAATCTAAGCAATTGTTGGGCTCAACCCACCACTAATTACAACATAATTGTTTTAACTGGTATGCATTTTAGTAAAGTCTCCTGAACACCAAACTAAAGGTTTACCAAAATATATTTGGTGGAAGTGTGTCAAATTTGCATAATATGCAAATTACCTGTTGCCATTAGGACAAATTATATTTTTCACTCTATATATGTAGGTACCCAATTAAAGCACACGAAGTGTCTAAAACTATGTTTGCATGGTCACAGCACACGATAAACATGTTTCTGATTTATTAGTGTGTTCACAAATATGCAAATTAGCGGCCGCCATTAGGAAAAAACAATTACTCTGTATTTTCGTACGCAAGTATCTACTCAAAACTATTTACATGTATTTTTTGCAACGTACCCAGGTTTTTATGGCCAGAGAACATAAACACGTTTCTAAGTTTATATTGTTAAGATAGATATGCAAATTAGGTACCGAAATTGTATTAAAGAAAAATACAATCTGTGGTTTTTACCCAAAAACTCTAAGCCAATTTCCTGGTCAGGAAAATTAAGATAAGCACACTTCTAGAATAATCCATTTTATGACTGTTCGGTAAAATATATAATTCACATGCAGTCGTACGCTTTGCTATAGAGACCTCAACCACTCCCACGTAACAGCGCATGAATAGGCAACTTTCGACCAATGAAAAGCCAAGAGGGGACAAATGTATCTGTCTGGTGCAACAGTTGTGCTATCAACTGCGTGTTGGCATGTTGTCAACCCACCGCCCACCCTCACCCCTTCTCCGCCTTTGATCATAATTATGTGTAAATATTAGAGTGTGGTGTTTTATTTAAATTTGATTCCTATTGTAAGGCAAACATTTGCATAGAAGGACCTTTGTAGAAGCAATACCGAGCACTTTTGGACAAGCTGCTTCTGTGGCAAATAAGCCAAGGGCTTTGTTTGTGAAAAGAGTGCCATTTACTCTTAGGGCAAGCGTGCCAAGTACTTTTGAAGCAAGCATGCATGCCCTCTTTTGTGGAAAATATGTCAAGGACTTTGTGGCAAGTGTCCCAATTACTTTGTGACAAGTGTGCAAAGTGTGTCAAGTACTTTGCGGCAAGTGTGCTAAGTACTTACACATATACATCGCTTTGAACAGATACCAACGTACAAAGTTGTATTGTAAAACGGTTTTCTTTGCATAATTTGCATATGTGTTAACACTATTAATTCGGAAACATGTTTATCGTGTACTATGACAATGCAAACACAGGTTTAGACACTTTATGTGCTTTGATTGGGCACCTAAATATAAAGTTACATTAACAAGTATAATTTTTCCTAATGGCGGCAGGTAATTTGCATATTATGCAACTTTCCACGAAATATATTTTGGTAAACTTTTAGTATGGTGTTCAGGAGACTGAAATGCATAGCACTTAAACAAATTATGTTGCAATTAGTGATGGGTGTAACCCTAATTTGACTGGTCCACTAAAAAGGCATGTCTTGTTTCTAGGGAAATATTGATCTTGTGCATATTGGCACGACTGTGTTTCAATGTGAGTAACAGTACAGTTGAAATGGCACAATGCAGGTCTTGCAGATGCAAAAGTACGATCACATCTTCAATTGTATTGTGAAAACGAAACAGTCTGCCCGTGTCCCTGCTCGGCAATGTTATTCACCGTCCTGATTACTCTTTAAAAAAACTACGTTCATTATTGTTATCTCGACACGTATAGCGTTTTCAGGACGTCATACGTGTACTTTATAAGATTATGTAATACACCCTCGTTTATTTGTTTGTGTGAGTACGAGTACATTATAATGAGTATGAGCACAAGTAAAAGAACATTTTCATGAGTACGAGTGCGAGTACTACAACTTCGCCTGATGGTAAATACCTAGCCACAGCTAGCAAACGCAACAGGCTGAAATAGCATTACAGAAGCCTCTGTCTTGTTGCAAGTAAAACAGACGTCCCAAATGAACAGTCAAATTAACATTGTTCGTTTCGCCTTCGGAATTTTATGAAATTCTTATTGGGCCTGCATAACAATTTCCGGGATTAAAAATAATACACAAATTTCGATTATTGGTTATTTTGAGTACAAATCACAAGCTATGTTCCCCATGCCACATTGTTTTTCAACTGTACACTGATTTAAACATCTAATTTATTGTGCCAAAGAAACTTGGTACAATTTTGAATACTCCGTATAAAACAGTGAACACTTGGCCTCCTAATTGTTCACTTGTCACATGCAGGTACCCAGTTGTATTCTAACAGACACCTGCTCGACATGGAGGGCTATTTTTAAACAGCACCCCTAAAAGCCAAAGGCGTCAAATGAAGAGGCCCAATCTGTTAAGCGAGCATACCACTTGTGAGTGATATGTCAATTAATTTTAGCCATATTAGCTCGTGGATACGCGGTGAGTGTGCTTGAGTGCAATGCTGCAATTAAAGGGACATAATTTCCTTGGATTGGGCGCTTTGGGGCTACACAAATTAAATTAATATGATTGGAACGTTTGTCGAAAAGTATAATATATTGATTCACATAAATATACCTTCAAATTGTATGGGTTGTGTTTAATTTCGTGTCAAAAAATGTGTGAGTCTTCCAGTCGCATCTTGTTAAAGCTAAGCCCCCTGGCACCTGTGCAGACAGGGCGAGTAGGCTAGGGGGCAAGTCGCTCAGGGGACAAAATGGTAAGGGGCGAGTCGGTCAGGAGGTGAGTTGTCGAGGGGGCGAGTTGGCCAGGGGGCGAGTTGGCCAGGGGGCGAGTCTGTGGCGTGAGGATGAAGCAACGACGTCTACAATTGAAGGCACCGTCCGCCATAGACTACTAAAGTGAAAACGTCACTCTTTGTGTGTTGCCATTGTTCTGGGGTCTACACTAAAACCAGTGACCTGTTTCCCTGCGCTATATCAATGGACCCAATTACCATGGCAACCGACGTCACATTTTAGTAGTCTATTGTACCCCACGTAATACACTGCCTTGCCTAGACTGGTCATACTGTCTTCACTAGTCTACATCACGGTCAACATGTGTTAAGTGTACTGCAAGCGATCGCATGGACCGAGGAGCAGTCTAGGTCAAGCATTGTTCGTGGGGTACAATGGCGGCCGGTGCATGGCTTCAATTTTCATACTGTCTTCACTAGTCTACATCACGGTCAACATGTGTTAAGTGTACTGCAAGCGATCGCATGGACCGAGGAGCAGTCTAGGTCAAGCATTGTTCGTGGGGTACAATGGCGGCCGGTGCATGGCTTCAATTTTCGTATAGCCAACTGCTATTGCATACTTCATCGAGTGTATATATATCGATGCGTGAGCTCGCAACATCTAGTCCCGTATGACTACTAGAGCTAAATCCCAGCGCGTTGGCATCATAAGCGACCTCTCACAGTAAACTGTAGCCAGCGACTAGGCTGGTTACCGGAATATCTTAGTCTGAAAACCAGACTTACACGCCCGTTATAATAGCAACATAATAACATCGACAATTTCACATCAGAAACGCTCTGTGACCCAAACATTGTAAAATCACAGGTTTTACTTTTTTACAGTGTACCAAAATGTTGATGTAATGTCGTCCGTTCTGTTCGAATACGTGCTCCTTCCGTGTCCAAAATGGACTGTCGGTTATATCATCCACTCTTTAGTATTTGCACCCAATTTTCAATTTCCCCGGTTGCGATGAAATGAGAAAATGTATCTAACTGAAAGAGAGTGATCTACACTTTTAAATGGTGTGCGATCCGGGCAGGTATATATACAAGTCATTAGTTTAAGTAACATAGGCCTATGAACATTTAGGGAGAGTGCTCGTTTTAGCCGTAATTTTCCCGTTTTAAACACCAATTTGTGGGGCTTCGTGGCCAAATGGCCGCAGGTTTTTCAATTGACCTCATTCCTCCAAGCGGAGGACGCAATGAAGTAGCGAACCTTCGCCTTGTTATGTACGAGGGGGTCAGCATAGGCTGATCCAGAACATTTGTTGAGTGGAGGGGGCTGAGAGCCATTTTTCCCAAAACTCTCGTCCTTATGTTAAAAACGTTATAATACCTGGACTACTACCATATACTACATGGGAAGGGGAGTGTGTTCTTCCCTCTATTTCTTCCTTCTTTTTCTTATTCCTTCTCTATTTCTGTTTTTTTTTTCATTTTTTAAATTATTATTTTGTGTTTACAATTTTAGGGGGTGGTGGGGAAGGGGGAGGGGGTGGTTAGCACAATTATTGAAGGTGGCCATAAAAAACGGTGCCCTACATCACAGAAATGCTTCAGGCGGTGTGCTCCAATCAGAAGTGACCCTCCGTGGAAGGTTTGAGACCCATAGATCTGAGTTTGAGCGACCAGCACTGTCTCTTGGAGCGTGCATGTTCATGGGGACCTCAGCCCCTGGAAGCATACGAATTGCAAAGTTTGACTTTGTTGCCACTGGAGCCTTGCGTTATAGAGATGTTCAGCTGGCGTCTCTGTTTTAACTGGGAGACATCGATCCCTCATTTATCAATGGGCGAATGTTTGAAATCAGAGTATCCTTCTGGACGAGATGAAGAGTTGTCTATTCAAAGTATCAATGAATCACATCATGGGGTACTATATACAGGTTTGATAACTGGTTGTTATTTCACAAGACTTGTTTAGGCTCCAGTTTAAATGCTGTCGTCCCCGGTGTAGTGATGACAGTTTGGGTTGTTGCGTGAGAGGTGTTTGCCAGTTAGAGCGAGGTTGTTTCTCAGAGGGCCAATTTCTCGGCCGTTGGTTTGTTATACTGATGCATAAATGCATTCGTCATGAATGCTAAACACCAATCACGCACTTTACGACGTTGAGTGATGATCTGAGATTGTCACGAGTTATTAAACAAAACCATCTGCTTTCAATTTATCACTTTCCTTTTATTTTTCATGAAAATACCTCTTCGATCTTTTTTTCTCAATCTTTCTTGCGGTTTTCGTAATTGCAACGCGCGGAGAATATAACTTATTATATTTCGACTCCGCATTTGTACATAAATATAATTAAAATGTGTTTAATTAAGAACGATTGCTTCAATAGTTTGAGTAGGATTGAAGAGGTTACGGCACTAACGTTTTTTTGGGTGAGAAAGAGTTTGTCCATGCAAACAAATGGGTTTTGACTAATTTAAAAACGTTTCACAAAATTGCCGCTCGAACGCAAGCAAACGGAAACAACTGTTTACTATTTTGGTTTGTTTGCTTCTTACATAATTACATCACAGTGACTGTGTTCTCGCGATTTAATTTAACATGTAGAAACGCAGGTTTCCTGACAAATGTTTGACTGGAACACCAATATTCTGCTTGAGTTGAGATCTTTGGGTGATATTTGGGGCGCTTCCAATATGAACAAGGACACGCAGTGTTGGACACAAAGCAGAACATAATCATTAGCACATTGCCTCGCTTGGTTGTCAGAATGACCCGGAATGCTGGGTCGGGCCCTTTTGACCCGGAATATTGGGTCAAACCCGTTTGACCCGGAATTCCGGGTTATAATTGACACGACCACTTCCGGGTCAGAATGACCCGGAATGTTGGGTCAAACCTCTTTGACCCATAATTCCGGGTTCTATTTGACACGACCATTCCCGGGTCAGAATGACCCGGAAGGTTGGGTCAGGCCTTTTTGACCTGCCATTCTGGGTCATCAGTAATGTTGGGTCAAACATTTTTGACCCGGAAAATGGTCAGAAAATAAACATGTGTTCCACAGCCAATGATGGTGTAACTAGGCTGCACAGGACACTTGCCATTGCTTGCCAATGCTGGTTTAAAGCCTTGCTGGTTGAGCCAAGAACACATGCTTACCTTCATACTGGGTAGGTCTGGGACACAGGACTACCTGACAGAAATAATAAA
Source organism: Henricia sp. BOLD:AAB3569 (assembly GCA_037783545.1). Classification (NCBI taxonomy): domain Eukaryota; kingdom Metazoa; phylum Echinodermata; class Asteroidea; order Spinulosida; family Echinasteridae; genus Henricia; species Henricia sp. BOLD:AAB3569. The sequence continues at coordinate 149,651 of JBBELK010000122.1, forward strand.
GATCATCAGTACATTTAGCAGGCAAACAGTTACATGCATTTATTGAGCAAACAGATTGAACTTCATTTCACCTAAAATGTGTTTTGAAAAATGGCATTTTATACACTTATTTCAAGAAAAACTTCTTTGTTCGTGAAAAAGCAAGAAACAAACAATATTAAAACCACAAATTAAAGGAGCGTGACCAGTTTTTCCAGAAAAAAAATGGATTTTGTTCTAACTAAACACAACATCAAAAATAAGTTCCCCCTCTAAAGAACCCCTCAAAACTTCCAGGTATCAATTTTTTAAAGATCAAACCTATCAAAGGATATAGCTAGGGTTGTTAGGAAGCGGTTTCGTGAACAGTAGCGAAATCCGTGACTTAACGGCTGAATGAGCACATAGTAAAGACAAAATGAGTCCCTTTTAAAATTCGCAAGAGTGATTTCATGCCCATTTTCACTGTGATACAGCATGCAATTTAATGCAGTTTAAAATCCCCGCCAAGGTTGCACATATGTCATGATGTCATATCCTTTTTCTTTTGAATTCATACTCGGTCAGGCATTCATTAATGGGGTACCGGGAGGCATTCCTAAGATTATGAATGGTGAAACACACATTCAATACAAAAGGATCTGGTATCAACAATGAAATGTAGGCCTATAAAACCAATAGAATTCCTGACCAACACTCACTTGTACACTAAACACAACCCTTCCATTGCACTAATTGATCATGCCCAGGTTATCTGATCAGGATAGGGCAATTGCAATTGGCCTGTTGGAAGCTGGCACCTCTGTCAAAGGATGGGTGTCAGCCCCAATGCCATCATAAAGCTGCAAAGGAAATACCAGCAGACTGGTCAGGTGCGGGATAGACCACGCAGTGGTCGTCCAAGAGTCACTACTCCAGCAGAGGACCGTCTCATCATAATCCGAGCTCTAAGACAAAGAGCCTCAACAGGTAAGATCATACGCATGCTTTTACGAAGTTAAACTGATCCTTTTAAACAATTTCCGACAAAAGTGTTTCTCTCAAAAATGTGAATTAATTCTTCAAATTTTAATGTTATGTGTTTCATTTTCAGCACCGCAGATCCAGGCTGGACTACGACCACCGAACCGTCAGAGGGTTAGTGCGTCTACTATCAGAAGACGTTTGCACAGGGCCGGTCTTCACGCTCGTCGTCTTGTAAAGAAGGCCATACTGATGATACGACACAGGGCAGCCCGTTTGCAATGGGCAAGGGCGCATTCACGGTGGACACAACAAGAGTGGGCAAAAAGTCCTGTTTACAGACGAAATGCGCATGTGTCTTCGTCATGTTGATGGAAGGACAAGAGTTTGGAGACGAAGGGGTGAGCAGCATGCGGAGTGCTGTGTACAGCCAATCACAACATTTGGTGGTGGAAGCGTTATGGTGTGGGCGGGGGGAAATAACTGCAACGACCAAGACACCGCTCGTCCTGATCAATGGACACCTGAATGCCATCAGATACGTTGATGAAATCCTGCGTCCACATGTCGCACCAGTCGCCGCTGCCATTGGTGATGACTTTGAACCGATGGATGACAATGCCCGCCCACATCGAGCAAGAGTTGTGGATGCGTTCTTGGCACAGGGCATTCACAGGATGGTGTGGCCCGCCAACTCACCTGACCTTAACCCACTGGAACATCTGTGGGACCAGCTGAAGCGAGCTGTATCTGCACGCATTAATGCCAACACCAACCTTGCTGACTTAGCCCAGATGTTGGAAGAAGAATGGAATGCCATCCCCCAGCAAAGAGCCACAAGACTCGTGAACTCTATGAGGCGACGGTGCCAAGAAGTCATTGACAAACGTGGTGGCTACACACATTATTAAACTGTCATTATTAAACTGTCATGCATGACGAGTGACATGGTATAAATCTTGGGTCTCTCTCGTTGCTTCGTTTGCTTCAATATTCGCCCCGTCCCAGACCAATACATTGTCGGCTACTCCGATCCAGCGATCGCCAGTACATACTAAAAAATGCAGCAAAACATCTCAAGAACAACAAGTTCAAGGATAAGAACATTTTCATAACAGATGACGTCACACCCAAAGTTAGAGCGCAACGGAAGGAACTGAGGGAAATGCATCTACGGCGCATAAAGGAGGAAGAACGAGTCCATTTCGCTTATATACCTTGGTCAGTTCCAGCCTTGATCAGGTACAAGATTCGCGATGGGCCGTTCAAGTCATACCGTCTCAAGAGGGAGACCTGAGAAATACAGTCACTCGTCCTACGAATATAATCATTAATTTAATGTCACTATGTGTTTTGTTGTTTGTTCGTTCATGTTTGTTTGTGTGTACATGTACCAGTGTGAGAAAAACCAAAATTAAATACCCTACCCTGCTTGTATTCTACAATTCTAAATGTGTCTCAGTCGCGGATGCGCATCGGGCGCAGGTGTATGAGGAGCTTAGCAAGTTCTTCAGACATTTGTGCTTGGTGAGTGTCTGCGATTGAGATACAGTTGATTCTAACAAAATAACCCACCATAATCTCATGAACTTTGCTATAGATCCAGACATAAATTTTGACAACCCTGAAAATGATTGCAATTATTATGACCAGGATGAATTCTGTAATCAGTTTAGTATGAACACTGATATTAAACTACTACATTTCAATGCTCGCAGTTTACGAAAAAACATATCAAGCATTGTCCAGTACATTGATATTTTACAAACAAATTTTGCAGCTATTGGAATATCTGAAACCTGGTTAAATGATATGCACGATCCTACTGTACAAATCCCAAAATACCACCTTGTGGGGAATTGTAGACAAGACAAGCGGGGTGGAGGTGTTGCAATTTATATAAATGAAGACGTAATTTACAAAATTCGTCCTGATTTATCTTTTAATAATTCCGATATTGAATCATACTTTGTTGAACTTGTTATTCCAGGGAATGCAAATATTATTATTGGTGTCATATATAAACCCCCATGTGTACCATCAAACAACTTCTTGGAATGCTTGAATACAATTTTGTCAATAGTAGGTAATGAAAACAAAAAGTGTTATATCATGGGTGATTATAATATTAATTTATTAGAGTGTGATACTGATAATAGTGTGCACAATTTTATGAATGCCGTACTGTCTCAATCCTTTTATCCGACTATTGACAAACCAACAAGAATAACGGGTGAAAGTGCAACACTTATCGACAATATTTTAACTAATGATCTTATGAGTCACTCGGCAGGTGTTTTGATGACAGACATTACTGACCATCTCCCTATTTTTTTAGTAATTAACAATCTCAAGGAAAACCCCCGTGTTAACTCAACATTTAAAAAACGTAATTTTAACATTAATAATATCGAAACTTTTATCCATGACTTGAATGAGACTGATTGGGATATTATGACATCAATCGATGACATTCATTGTATGTATGACACTTTTTTGTTACGAGTTCAACAACTTTATGACAAACATTTTCCAGAGCAAGATGTGAAATGTCGTTATGATAAATGTAAATCTCCATGGTTAACAGATGGCATTTATAATTATATAAGACATAAAAATCATCTGTATAAAAGATTTTTGAGAAATCCAACTGCGAATAACAAAATTGTCTACATTTCATATAAGAACAAACTTAATTATGTAATTAAGACAGCAAAAAAAAATTATCTGTGTAAAAAGTTTAACGAAGTTAAATCCAACATTAAAGGTACTGGAAAGTTATAAACCTTCTACTTAATAAGCGCAAGCAAAATTTACATACTCCTTATTTCACTCAGGATGATATTCAAATTACTGACAATAAGAAAATTGCTGACGCATTTAATAATTACTTTATTAATATTGGCAGCAGTCTTTCGAGTAAGCTCCCATTTTGTAACACATCCTTTAATGCATTTCTAATTAACAACTGTCCAAATTCACTCTTTCTTACACCAATTACTCGGGAAGAGATAGAAGATTGTATCAATGAAATCCCTTCTGGAAAGGCTCCTGGGTATGATGGATTAAGTTCTACTATCATTAAGCAAGCTAAATTTTCATTGTCAATACCTTTATCAAATTTATTCAACAGATCCTTGACAACCGGGGTATTTCCCGACAGTCTAAAAATAGCTCAGGTAACCCCAGTTTACAAGAAAGACTGTAAGCATAATATTACCAACTATAGACCTATATCTGTATTATCCACATTCTCAAAATTACTAGAAAAACTTATATCTGGGCTATTTCACAATAAGTGGTCATTTGAGTAAATTACAGTATAACCCATCCTGGATAACTTTATCCGTGCAAATACATGTTATAAGTGATTTTATATGATGGGTAATATGAAGGACAAGCTACAGAACTATTTTTACATAATTCTACGAGTTATTAGGTGATCGGGCCAACAGCGATTTCAGTACGATTTCTTTAATTTTTATTTTTTATTTGTTTTCCTTCTTTTTCCACTCAAACGTTTCCAGAGCTTTTCTTCAAAACGGTTCAAGCTATCAACTTGAAACTTTGTAGGAACATCAACCCCAATGTGAAGGTGTGCATACAAGTGTGACGTCATTGTGACGTCATTGGGTATCAAATTACAACCCAAAAATGACTAAAATATGCATGTTTTAAAATGCTTCCGTCTGGAAAACCACGTGACCCATGATTTTCGTATTTAGCAGGCTTATAGATAAGATCATGGCCTACGATTTTCTTCGTGTGGGCATTTTCATCTGACCCTTCCTTCTGGGGTCAATCTGAGGTCAAAGTTCAACGAAAACGAAAATCGCAATTTTTGCACTTATTGAGCAACAATGCCCATCAAACCAAGCTGAATCTTTAAGTAACTAAGTACAGGCATAGGTCCTATGGCAGACTTTCACCAGCGTGTATAATATTATAATGGCATCAAGCGTGACGTCATCGTGACGTCATCAAGTATCAAATTACACCCCCCAAAAAAACAAAATATGCATATTTTAAAATGCTTCCGTCTTGAAAACCACGTGACCCAGGATCTTCGTATTTGGCAGGTTTACAGATGACATTCTGTGCTACAATTTTCTTTGTGTGGGCATTTTCATCTGACCCTTCCTTCTGGGGTCAATTGGAGGTCAAAGTTCAACGAAACTGAGAATCTCAGTTTTTACACTTACCAGCAACAATGCCCATCAAACCAAGCTGAATCGTTAGTAAATTAGATACAGACATAGGCCCTACGGCAGACTTTCACCAGAATGTATAGTATCACGATGGCATCAAGTGTGACGTAATCATGACGTCATCAGGTGTCAAATTACAAAAATTCAAAGGTTATTATTTCCAAAATTCATATCTCAAGAACCGTAATAGATACTTGAACAATTCTTTCACAACATGATAAGTCAAAATGAACTGAACAAATCATAAGATGTCATGACCCCTGTGTGACGCCTACTTCCGGTCCAAACCGGAAGTTGTTCGAAAATGTGCATTTTGTAAGCGTTTTGAATGCAAATAGATTCAAAGTGGTAGTGAGTTTGACCATATTTCTACGGAACGAAATGTTTCCACACATGTAGACTTTTTGACTATACCATTTGTGACGTCATCACATGGACGGTGGTTACGTAATGTGGCGTCAAAATACGAAAATTTGGAGCTGAATTGTTTTAAAATGCTGTATCTCGAGAACTACAGCAGATATTTGCATGATTCTTTCGCCACATTTAAGAACTTGATGTTTATCAAATTGTTGAACAATTTGTGCACAACATTGTGACGTCATGATATCGTCACAGGTGTCAAATTACACAAATTCAAAGGTTATTATTTCCAAAATTCATATCTCAAGAACCGTAATAGATACTTGAACAATTCTTTCACAACATGATAAGTCTAAATGAACTGAACAAATCATACGATGTCATGACCCCTGTGTGACGCCTACTTCCGGTCCAAACCGGAAGTTGTTCGAAAATGTGCATTTTGTAAGCGTTTTGAATGCAAATAGATTCAAAGTGGTAGTGAATTTGACCATATTTCTACGGAACGAAATGTTTCCACACATGTAGACTTTTTGACTATACCATTTGTGACGTCATCACATGGACGGTGGTTACGTAATGTGGCGTCAAAATACGAAAATTTGGAGCTGAATTGTTTTAAAATGCTGTATCTCGAGAACTACAGCAGATATTTGCATGATTCTTTCGCCACATTTAAGAACTTGATGTTTATCAAATTGTTGAACAATTTGTGCACAACATTGTGACGTCATGATATCGTCACAGGTGTCAAATTACACAAATTCAAAGGTTATTATTTTTAAAATTCATATCTCAAGAACCGTAATAGATACTTGAACAATTCTTTCACAACATGATAAGTCTAAATGAACTGAACAAATCATACGATGTCATGACCCCTGTGTGACGCCTACTTCCGGTCCAAACCGGAAAAGGTTCGAAAATGTACACTTGTTTAGCACTTTGAATGCAAATAGAGCCAAAGTGGTAGGGAATTTGACCATAGTTCTACGGAACGAAATGTTTTCACACATGTGGACCTTTTGACTATACCATTGGTGACGTCATTACATGGACGGTGGTTACGTAATGTACGTCAAATTAGGCAAATTTGGAGCCGAGATGTTTTAAAATGCTGTATCTTGAAAACTACAACAGATATTGGTATGATTCCTTCGCCACATTTCAGAACTTGATGTTCAACATATTGTTCGACAATTTGTGCACAAAATTGTGACGTCATGATGTCGTCACAGGTGTCACATTACAAGATTTCAAAGGTTATTATTTCAACAATTCATATCTCAAAACGGTGCAAGCTATCAACCCCCCAGCTATGGCGGATATGCAGGGAGGAGATATTAGTTACCGGATTAGTGTATACAGCAGCCGATTTCACGAAACTTTACGCAATTGCGCAAGTAATGGCGTAAGTGGACTTGCGCAATTGCGTAAAGTTTCGTGAAATCGGCTGCTGAACTTCCATTTTTGCCATTCCACAGGTGATAAAAACGTCTGAAATTCATCACAAAATGTTCATTTAGCCCGATCACCTGGCGTTTGTAACAACAAACGTCATACCTCTAGTTCGTTTTGAATTTCTTTATTTACATGCACTTTTAACACCATTTTGGAGTCTCATTTCAAGTTTTACATTAGTTTAAGTGGAAACATTTGTTGATGATGCATTATTGTGGTGAATTTGGTGATCAATCATGGATATATAGTGTTCAACAATATTGTGAAACTTGGGTTGGTGTAATTCGGTCGAAAAATGTTAATTTTATGAACATTTCAAAATAAAGTGGATTTCCCGTTAAATAAAATATGGTAATGTCCTCTCCAGGACAAGGTATTCATGACAATGGAACAGTTTGGAAATATGTACTCACAAGTATGTTTGTATCATCTACAGGACACATTTGATGGAGTAAATATGACAATTTGATCGTGGGAGAGATTTGAGTAAATATTATCAAGATCATATTCAGGGTTGTGGAAAATCCGTTAAAAATTTGTCCTCTCCAGGACAGCAGTTAATTGTAATATAACATGTCAACCATGATTGAAATATTTTATGTTATGTTTGTAAAATTAACAGTACCATTCCTTCTAACAGGACATTGCATGGCATTACCATTTCAACATTTAGTCTGGCCATTATATTGTGATATTCTGTGTTTAACAAAATGTCCTCTCCAGACAACCAATTACAAATCATTATTTCATTGGAAAAAATAAACATGTTAATCATAATACCACGCTCTGATATTTTAGGAATTATTAGTATACATCCTGAAGTTTTTAGATCAACAGAGTTTTTGTGAGTTGGACAAGTTTGAAATTTGACCCCCATTTGCCAGTGAGACTGAAAGTGTACACTTATTGTGAAATAGCCCATATAAACGACTAGTATCTTTTTTTAATGCTAATAATATTATGTGTGATTCACAATTTGGATTCAGACCAAATCGATCCACTGAATTGGCATCATCATATGTTCTTAGTAAAATATATGAAGCCATTGACCATAATAAATTTTCCATTGGCATTTTTTAAGATTTATCCAAGGCTTTTGATACTGTAAATCATAACATTTTGTTAAGTAAATTGGAACATCACGGAGTCCGTGGAACAGCCTTAAACCTTTTAAAGAGCTATCTGTGTAATCGAAAGCAGTATGTGATGTTTAATTCTGCGAAATCTACTACTAGAGTCATTAAGTGTGGTGTTCCCCAAGGCTCGGTGTTGGGTCCCTTATTATTCCTTATTTATATTAATGATATATGTAATGCTTCAGATATTCTTACTTATTGCTTGTTTGCTGATGATACAAGTCTATTATATTCCCATAGTAATGTAAATGATGCTATTAGAAACCTCAACATTGAACTTGAAAAGATAAGCACTTGGCTTCTTGCAAATAAACTTTGTATCAATGTTCTCAAGTCAAATTATATGATATTTTGTTCAAGCCAATTCAAATATACACAATCGGTTCCTTTGATTTTAAACAATACAAGGCTTAACCAGGTTAAAACATTTAAATTCTTGGGTTTAACAATTGATGAAAATCTTACTTGGAAACATCATATCGACAATATAGCAATAAAAATATCCAAGAACATTGGTATAATGAATCGATTAAAATATTACCTTCCAAGTAGGATTTTATTATTATTGTATAACTCATTTGTGCTACCGTATTTAAATTATTCAATATTGATGTGGGGTAGTTCGTCATCCAAATGTCTTAAGTTACTCACTTTACAAAAACGAGCAGTTCGTATCATCTCAAAGGCGGACTATCGTGATCATACTGATCCATTATTTGCTAAATGGGGTTTGCTTAAATGTAATGACATATACTATTTCCAATTGGGAAAATTCATGTTTAAACTAAGAAGTAATGTACTTCCTTTTTGCTTAAAATCGTGTTTTACTTTAACATCAAATGTTCATGAATATAACACTCGAGGTAGTGTTCGAGGTAATTTATGTACAATATAACAGAACGTCAATGTCCAAGAACAGTGTTGTTCATCGAGGAACTTTATACTGGAATAATTTGGATGATTCAATAAAGGTTTTACCTACTATTTTTGCATTCACCAAAAACCTAAAGGGTCGATTTCTTGACTCATACTCATATTAATGCATTATAAATGAATTAGCATGTAGTTCTATTTGGACTTTTCTCACACTGGTATTTGTTGGTATTTGTTTGTGTGTCCTGTTTTTATGTCTAGTACCCTGGTCCTGTATGTTTGTCTGTCCATAGGTTAGGGTACAAAAGCTGATCGCTTCACCTTATACCTAGATGTTGTCCATTGTATTTAATTTTCTTGCTCAAATTACATGTACACTATTGCTACTGCTTTGTACACATTATTTTGGTTCAACACATCAATATGATGCAATATGTATTGTTTGTATTTATTGTGATAAATGACAACATTGAAATAAATGTTCCTGAACTGAAGTCATTAAAACACATTTGTTATTTTTGAAAAAGCGTCATTTTTGGTTCATGTTGTGCTCATTCAGCCGTTAAGTCACGGATTTCGCTAAATTTCACGAAACCGCTTCCTAACAACCCTAGCTATATCCTTTGCTAGGTTTGATCTTTAAAAAATTGATACCTGGAAGTTTTGAGGGATTCTTTAGAGGGGGAACTTATTTTTGATGTTGTGTTTATAACAATCATAAAATATTTTCCCAAAATACTATCCATGAAGAAAACAGTCAATTTGCAATCTCCAATTTGGATGTGAAAGCATAAAGGTTGGTGTACTGTTGGTGTACTGTACTGCTTCATGTAACCAAATAAATTAGTTTACAGAACATCAATGGGTTTTTGACGACATCCCTGAGAATATACGGATCGAGTGTGCGAAATATAAGAATGGTAATAAGAAAAATACGACACATGATAGTACTCTATCCAAATCTCAACACATGGGGAAAATGGGGGTGCTCAAAATGTGATCTGGTCACGCTCCTTTAAATTTTGATACAGACTTTGAATAAACTGAATGTAAATAGTTAGGGATTAAAAGTGGGTTTGGATAATGCCCGAGCCGCCAGGCAAGCTTAGGGTCATTATCAGCGTCAAGGCCCCTAGCCAGTTTTTAACGGATTGTTTAAAACCCGATTATAAATACCTTTTTGTGTAAATCGGTAAAACTCACCAAAATTAGATTGTCGTTTTGCCATGGTTTGCAAACATCGATGAACATATTTTCTGACTATCTCCAAATGAAAGTACAAATTCAGATTATACAAGGTCTTACGAGGTCAGGGAATGTAGTTCAAATGTTATAATGCATCCAGATGTGTGCTGGCTGTCTTCACCAAACTGTTACATTACCTTCTGCAGGAATGTTCATGTCGACAAATCCGTAGTGACTGACGTTACAGGTTTTAAGACATATTGTTCTGTATTCCCCAAGTTAATCAAGGGTGATCCACAACTTATATCTAACTGAATAGCTCAGCCCCCATAGCTGTTAAAATAACTGTCACTTTGTTTACTAATGCAATATTGTATGCAGGGGAGCTCATTAAATGTGCGTGACTGACGTTACAAAAAAAGGACATGCAAAAAAATCAATCATCTTTATTTTCAATTTCTTCTCAAACTAATGATACATTCAAAATGGTTATTTTACCCCTCAAAATAGAAGAGTTGGACCTAACAAACACACCATTTGGAGTCAGAAATATTGCATCAGTATATGTGTATACGTGAAAATATGCGTGACTGACGTTACATGTGACTGACGTTACATTTTCTGTCGTTACAACTTATAACAAAAAAGTGGATACCACAATACCTACAAAACGGACAATACAAAGTGTCCTATACAAATTTACAACCTTAAATTTGGGGTTTTATTTTTTTTCTTCTCATGTCCACCTATTTGCGGAATTGCCCATGTAGATAAACAATGTCAATGTGAAATGTCCAAAATGCTGTGGAACTCAAAACAAACATCTACTCCTGTCAAAAGTGAGTCGACTTCCAAATAATCCAAGGCTTTTTGTTCCACAAACACGAGTGCTACCATGGGCCACTCTGTACTCGCCTGAACGTTCTCCATGGGCCACTATAAACGCACCAACTGCACATTCGCCAGAAAAAAAATCCACTTCCAGCTTTGGACTTTGAGCAAGTTTGAGTGACGAGTCTCTGGACTATTTAGTCGTCCCTTGAATGACGGATAATTTATATTGTTCGAGGGACTCTAGTCAAACTATAGCTGTAAATCGAGCTTGCTCCGTGTTTAATCAACAACCCTGTGCCGCTGTGCGTCGTGAAGAGAAAAGGGGATTGTCGGCCACTGTCAGATATGTTTTTATTCAAAAACGGTATTTTACGTAGTTTTTTAAAACGTAGTTTCCCATTAAGAATATCATTAGACGACCAAATCTGGAAATTGTGCATGTGATTCCAATATTGAGGAAAAATTAGCAAGAGCTGCTGGATGACGAGGATGTTTTCTGTCCCTACGGAAAAACGTAGAGACGTTACAGAATCATTCTGTCTACAAACCAAGTAGCTAAGACAAATGTCAACAGTGTATACCGTGGCCGAGTGGTTTGGGTCATTGACTCGCAATCATGGGTGAAAACTTGGGGTTGCGGGTTTGAATCCGGCTGCGGTACCTGTGCCCTTGGGCAAGGCACTCAACCACACTTGCTCCATCCTTCGGAAGGGATGTAAAGCCGTTGGTACAGTGTGTTAGGTAATGGTAATTCGTGAAGAGCAAGGGGATTCCCCGGTGTCTCTGGCCATTTATAATTCTTCATGGGTTTCCTCACGCTTGCGAGTAACAGTGCAATGAGCACTATTCAGGAATCCTTGGTATGAATACTAATTAATAATAATAAATGCTACTGTAGAGGGAGATCGATCCACAGGCGAGAGAAGACTTCGGTTGGTAGGTGAGTAGGGCGCCACCATGCGGCGAGGGACTTTTCCGTCTCCGCAGGTACGTTTTTTGCCACTTTTTTCTTGATTACAATAACTGGTTTGATATTTGCCTGTACAAAATAATGTCCTAGTTTATCATGAATAACTGGGGAAGGCTGAAAAGGTGTAGAAGCAGGTCTTTTGAGTGGTAAACTTTAGCGATAATTTTGCAAACATGGCGCCTTCCATTCACCGGTGTGTGTGTACATCTGTAGAATGTATCACGCGCACACAGCCGTGTTTCGGTGATAATTTTAACCGTAATGTTTGCGCTTTTGTCGTTGAACCACTATTGTCAAATGACCTAATTAACCTAGTGTATATTTATCAGACACTACTGGTCTTTCTGTTAACTTAATGCTGCAGATTGACAGTAGAATTCAAGTCTTGTGTTGACTGGCGCTCTCTTGTGCTGGTGGTTTAGCTATTTGACCCATGCAAAGACTGTGAATTAATTAACTTGGACTTAATAACCTTACAGCCATGTGAAGAGAAAACGTTGGTAGATCACCTTATTCTTAATTTCCTGGTCATTTAATGGACATATGCCTAGGAATTTGATGTTTTTCCCCTAAATTTAGCCCAGTTTTGTTAAATGTCATGTTGCCCTGGTAACACTTCCAGCCTCCATGAACATGTATTAACTTGTGCTGTTTTGACATTAGTGTGCTCTTGTTTTAATATAATGCCTGCATATTGTTTATTTAAATTCGGCCACATGTTATTGGATACATATACATGTACTATTTGTATTATTCATGACTTAGAAAGAATCACATGATCAGCTATTTTGGTGCATGTATTAAGGCACATGTTTTCATTTACACGTAGATCCCGGCTGACATTTATGTACATGGATAGGCATTTATGAGGTTTTTCATCTTTTTCTTTCCTTTATGGACTGTTGCTGTAACTTTTCCGTCTCCGCATGGTCGTGCCTCTACAAATCCACCAACCCAGGACCCGGTGGGGGTGAATAAATCGTTGCGACACTAGAGTTGAACAAGTCACCTCAGATCTCAAGTTTAATATCGGGCGCCCTCTCCCTGTTCATAATTTTCCCCACCGAAATTAGACTGGCATCCCTGTCCCCCCACTCTCTTACCCCCCACTACATGTGTCAGAAGTGGGATGGGTTTGGCTGTTCCCTGATTAGTCAAGTGACTAGTTTACACCAACGCAGTTTAAACCTACCCAATGGCGCTTAATAACATACGTGTTTAGTCAGGGGGAGGGGGTGTAACCCGCTTCAACCTAGTGGACAATAAACTCCCTGTAGAGTCTCTAAATGGATTTTTGAGGGACGCCAGTGGACTCAAACAGACTGTGGAGGGGGAGACAACTGTGTTGGCAATCCTGGAGGGGAGTGTGTTACCACCGCCGGAGGGGTGGAAGGATACCATTGTCTACGAATCCATCATCCTCGCGACACCAAAGCCCGAGTCCTTCACATGTGCGTCCACGGTATTAATGGCCCCGGATAAGAAACTGCCAACATTTGGTGGCACCGATGATGGTACTGTTTGGAGCCCACCTGTGGACGAGAATGTTGTCGCCATAAAACACTGCCTGCAGCGGTATTTTAAATGGTAGTCCTCGCGTTGAAGCGAAAGCGTTGTTTTTGACGGGTGACAACATCGATGAAGTTCTCACTTATCATACGGTGAGACATTGACAATTAGCGAACTGCAACGTAGTTTTCTAGACCGAAAACATGGACGTGGAGAATTAGATCGCGACTTCGCGGTGGCCCTACAACACGTATTTCTCCGGATCCAAAAGAAGGATCCACACTTGTTTAAGGAGCCTGACAACATAATTCGTGAACAGTTTGTGGATGGTCTTGGCCAGGAGGCCCTCCGAGTCTCATGTCATGATCTGGTGGACAGGAGACCCACAATAACTGTTAATGACCTGAAGGATTTGGCGATTAAGCGTGCGGAAAGGGAGACCTCCTCTTCACCAGTCACCACACGTCAGATAACTGCAGCTGAAATGCAGGAAGCCGACCCCCTCAAGCGGTTGGAAAAACAAATGGACTTTGTGATGCAGTCACTTCGTAGTCTGTCTCTTACCAATCGTCAGGGTTGGTCCCACAATGCACCACTGCCTCCCCGTGAGCCATCTGTCCGGCGTTGTTAAAACTGTCAAGATCCGTCAAACTTTGTTAGACAGTGCCCGTGGTCCCCAGAATTCCCGTCCCAACAGTCGTGTCACTTGAGAACCTGAACAACTGGGCCCACGAGCTCCTGTTCAGCGCAGCTCACAAGCGGAAAACTACTTCCCTCGGCCATCGGGAGCCGGGCGGTTAGAGGGGAACATGGCGGCTCAACCTTTCGCACCAGCGAAGCAGTAGGCAACTGTTCCACAGTGCCTGTCTTGTTTGGGGACATTAAAGTATAATGTCTAGTGGACACAGGGTCGATGGTCACAACAATCACGGAGATAATCTTCAATGACTGCTTCAGGTGTGCCTATGCCCTCAAAAGCATTGAGGATAATTTCCAGCTTTATTCAGCAAATGGGACCAACATCCCGTACATTAAGTTCATTGGGGTGGATTTTGCTGTGCTTGGGGTGACCCTCCCTACCCAGCTTGTTTTAGTCATAGGGGAAGCGCAGTCTTCTGCACCCTCTGGCGCATCGTCAGGGATACTCGGCATGAATGTGCTCAAGAAGTGCTGGTCGCAACTTAGCACACTCCCCAGAAGTAAACATACAGGACGACTGAATTCCAGTGGCTCTAAACAGAGTTGGCAGGCTGCCATGTGACTCGTCCAGAAGTAAATAGAGTTTGACTCGAGTAAAGGACCAATAAGTCGAGCTTACCTTCGTCGGACCACCAGTACTGTATCCGCTAGAGGAGTGACGATTTTTCAGGCTTCAACAAAGCCAGGCCCCGACCACGTCGGATATCTGGCAGTTCTTGAACCCGACCAAAATCGTAACATCCCATCGACCATCACCTTGGAACGGTCACTTGTCTACGTCGTGGATGGCAGGTTCTCCGTGGCCTTGTTAAACGAAACCGACCATGAAGTGCAGTTGCCTCCTCACGGATGCCTGGGAACTTTGTATCCCGTAGACGATGCTCAACCTTGTGGCAAAAACCAGCCTGAAGGAATAGCAGTTCTTTCTTCAGCCTCTGTACTTGCAGCCCCGGGAATAAGTGGTTCCCCGCCCATACACGATGTGAAAGTTGGAGAACAGCTCACGACAGGGGAAAGATAAAAGCTTGTACATCTTATTAACAAGTACGATGATGTGTTCTCCAAGCACGAGTTAGATCTGGGATTCTGCACTGATGTGAAACATACCATTGACACCGGCGACGCAGCTCCCATACGGCAACGCTACCGCTCCCTGCCTCCTTCCCTGCACCAAGAGGTCCGCCAACACATCTAAAAGTTAATCGACGCCAAAGTCATTCAGGAAAGTAAGACTTTCTGGGCTTTTCCCATAGTTGTGTTGAGGAAAAAGGACCAGTCAATTAGAATATGCGTCGATTACCACAAGCTGAATGTGGTCACTGTCAAGAATTCCTTTCCGCTACTTCGGATAGACGAATCGCTTCAGCCTTGGGGAAAGCTAAATTATATTTAGTGTGCTGGACTTAACATCTGGCTATTACCAAGTCGCCATGGCAGAGAAGGACATGGAGAAGACGGCATTTGTTCCGCCTTTTGGTCTGTGGGAATATACACGTCTCCCCTTCGGCCTGTGTAATAGCCCAGCAACATTTCAACGGATCATGCAGAGGTGTTTTGGCGACCAGGCCCTAGAGAGCTTACTCATCTACCTAGACGATGTCATAATATATTCCGCGACTTTCGAGGAACATCTAGTCCGCTTGAAGTTGGTCTTCTCCCGTCTAAGGCAGCACGGGTTAAAGGTCAAGCCTACCAAGTGTGAATTGTTCAAGTCACAAGTGCGGTACAAGGGCCACCTGGTAACTGCAGGGGAGGGTGTTAAGCCCGATCCAGACAAGATCCAGATCGTGGAGGAGTGGCCAGAACCGAAGACCGTGACTGAGTTGCGCTCATTCTTGGGATTCGCCGGGTTTTTCCGAAAGTTCGTGTCTCAGTTTGCAACAGTATCTCCTCCACTTCTCAAATACTTGCAGGGTATATCGGCCAAAGGAAGGGAAAGACAGTAATCTAGTTTGACGAACCCGCTCGAGCCTTCCACGCACTGAAACAACGACTTGTTGATGCGCCTGTACTCAGATTTCCTGACTTCGACCTCCCCTTCATCCTAGAGACAGATGCCAGCTCATCCGGACTGGAGGCAGTGTTGTCACAGCGACGACAAGATGGGTCGAAGGCAGTTATAGCCTATGCGTCGCGTTCCCTACGCAGAGTCGAGAGGCAAGACAAAGACTACTCGTCTTTCAAACTCGAAGTGTTGGCCATCCGCTGGGCTGTTTGCCAAGCTTTCCGGGATTATCTTCTTGGGAACCGCTGCGTGATTTTCACTGACCACAATCCATTGAAATATATGGATACGGCCAACCTCAGTTCAGTGGAGCTGCGTTGGGTCCAACAGTTGGCGTCTTTCGATTTTCGGCTGGAGTATCGGTCTGGTAAAAGTAATCGGGAGCTGATGCCTTATCAAGACTCCCCAATTGTGATACTCGGGAACAGGAAGTGGGGGTCTCTTTGGGTGCTGTGTCTGCCATGACGGGTATGGAAGCTGCGGATACTGAGCTGCCTCACCTGCTTTGCCACCAAATCCGGGTGAAAGGAGCCGAGGGAAGTCTGAGTCTCTCAGGCTACACAGCTAGCGACTTCAGAAAACTCCAGCAAGGAGACGAGATTCTACGAAAAGTGATCACATACCTAGAATAGGTCGCCAAGTCGACGAGAGAGAGAGAGTGACAATAGAGATGTTACCAGAGTCTTGCGGCACCGACGGCAGCTCTTCCTCAAAGACAGGGTTCTTTATCGTAAGTGGACAAGCCCCGATGGCGTGTCAGGAGAACGGCTGGTAGTCCCTCTGGCTCTGGTTGACACAGTGTTGCATTGTTTTCACGACGATGCCGGTCACTTCTGTGCCAAGCGTACACTGAGATTAATTCGTCCCCTCTTCTTCTGGTTAGGGATGGAGGCGGCAGTCCGGTCCTGGTGTGAGCAATGCCAGCGATGCGCAGTGGGTAAACGCCCAACTAGACACACTCGTCCCCCAATGATCACCCTTCGGGCCACTGCACCTATGGAGGTGGTTGCCATGGATTTCACCATGCTGGAACCCTCGAGTGACGGCTACGAGAACGTATTAGTCTTTACGCTTGGGCAGTTCCAACCAGGGACTAACGAGCCGAAACCGTAGCCAAGATGCTGGTAAAAATATCATCATTCCATTCGGTGCACCCCTCCGTCTTCACTCAGACAATGGCCGATGCTTTGAGGCAAAGGTTGTTCAGGAGCTCTGCAGCATCTACGGCATTGGCCGCTCACACACTACACCCTATAGGCCCCAAGGTAACGGACAGTGTGAGCGGTTCAACCGCACTTTGCACAACCTTCCTGTCACTCTGCCAGAACACCGCAAAACAAGATGGACCTAATCGCTCTGTACAATAACACTGTTCCTGCCAGCACGGGGTATGAGCCTGCCTATCTGATGATGGGGAGGAGGTTTCGCCTACCTCAGCACTTTTTGCTCGGTGTCGACCATGCCCAAGTCTGTGGTGAGACCCCTCAGCTATACATCCAGAAGCTATGTCACTGGATCGAGAAAGCTCGTGTGATCGCCTTGGCCAACCTAGATGCCAAAGTTATGTACATGAATAGGCATTTATGAGGTTTTTCATCTTTTTCCTTCCTTTATGCTAGGTTCCCACTATCACAATTCGCGCCACGATTGAAATTGTGGTCTTAATCGTGGAGTAATCGTTGTTGAGATGCGCTGCGATCTCCCACGAACTGTCACGATCTGTTACGCTCTGTCGGGTACCATTGCTCGCGACCTGACACGATTGACTCACGAGTAGATACGAGTTGATACGAGTAGATGCGAGTAAATGCGAGTAGATACGAGTAATCACACTTTTTCACGGACGCTCACGATCTGTTACGAGTTCTCGCGCCCATATATATACCGGACAATATTGAATGCGCTTCATTCAGCGATCTACACTTGAAGAGAGCACATCTTTACTGTCAACTTGCTTTTGCTAGTATTTTGTTAGCCTTTTAGAGATGCCAGCCAAGGGTACCAGAGGCAAGAAGGGAAAGGTCAAGGCTGCCCCACCCCTGAGCCTGAACCAGTCCAGACAGAGCCGGCACCAGAGGAGGCAGAGGAGACACCCCCACCCAGAAAGCCATGAGAAAGAAAACAGTAACTGCCTTTACTGAAAAGCAAAAGGAGGAAATCATTGAGTTCCTCATGAGAAATGAGGTCCTCTACAGCAAACGCCTTGCGGGGTTCAAGGATGTCACCAGAAGGAGGATCTCTGGGCTGTACAGGCTGCCAAGATGAACACTACTGTGGCGCAACTTAAATTATGGTACACAAGCATGAGGACCATGATGGGCCGGCTGAAGAAACGCGCCAGGAAGAGTGGGTCAGGAGGAGATGTCATTACTGACATGAACAGCACAGAGAAGTGGGTGTGCGAGCAGTTCTCCTTTTTGATCCCTCATATTGAGACGGTGGATGCCAGAAATGTGGCCTCCTTTGCAGCAGCAGCAGCAAGTGCCAGTGGCACTGAACTCCCCCCCCCCCCCTCCACCAGCCAAACCTCATTAGTTGCCTCTACCTCTACCTCCAGCAGGGCTCCAACACCACCACTCCCAACAGCCTCGCCACCAGCCTCGCAGACAGCCTCCCAGACAGCCTCTCAGCCAGGGTCGGTCGGCTCCAGACGGGGCAGTGAGGATATGGGGACCTCTGGAGAACTGAGTAAGTATTATCTCCTCCAATAACAATTGCAATTGTTTTTAATTTCCCATTAAGATATACTTGGAGATATACTTACTAGAAATAATAATATTTTTTAAGAAGAGGTTCCCTCGCTTTCTCTCTTTTAGAAGACCTGCTGGTGCAATTTATGTCCAGAAGTACGGCTGCATCTGGCAGCTCCTACTTTGGAAAGTATGTGGAGGAGACGCTGTCCAAGTTGCCCGGGGAGATCAGAAGGGAAGCTGAGGCGAACATCATGCAGGAGCTGCACATGGCTCAACGGGCAGCTGAGCATAGTTTTGGAATGCTACTGGATCCTCCAGCCTCAATTGGGTGTCTAGGAGGCTGGAGAACTGGCCAAGCTGTTGTCTCCTCTCCTCTGTGAGCCATGGTCGCACCCAGAACTGCCTGACTGCAGCTCTCCTGGCCCGTTGTGGTTGGGGTTGTGGCTGGTCTGGCTGCTGCTCGTCGTCCTCCTCTCTGGCGATAATGTAAGCATACAGTAATACTGCAAATGTCACGTTGTCATCATCCTCAACTCCTGCCATCATCAATGATTGTGGGTTGTAGTCTTTACTCTGTAGAAGTTTAAGAAACAATGAAGTCCATGGTCAGTCGGGCTGTATATATACCTATCGGGGTCCAATCGTGGCTCAAACCGTGATCACTCTCGATCCCGATCGTGAAACACATTGCGACCACAATCGTATCCTATCGCAACAGAGCGCATCGATTCGTGATGATCGTATCGGAACGTATCCGAACGTATCTGCGCGTACCAGATCGTCCCAAATCGGGGACCCTGATCGTGATGATCGTGTCAGATCGGGACCCAATCGTGGACTCAATCGGGACAATCCTATCGGAACGTATCTGATCGTATCTGAACGGGAGCCAAGATCGTGACAGATCGTGTTACCTGAAATTGACCAATCGTGACTATATCGCATCCAAGCGCACCAAATCGTACCAGAACGTATCGACTCGCATCAACTCGTATCCAAACGTGAAATTTCAGAAAAGGAAACAAAAATTCCACCATCAGCTACGAATGGCCAATCGTGGCGTTCGTAACGGATCGCACGACAGTGGGAACCTAGCATTATGGACTGTTCCTGTAATTTTTCCGTCTGCCTCTACAAATCCACCAACCCAGGACCCGGTGGAGGTGAACCTCAGATTTCAAGTTATTTCAGCCTTGTCACCATCAATCTCGAGCGCCCTCTCCCTGTTTATCATTTGCCCCACCGAACTTAGACTGGCATCCCTGTCCCCCCACTCTCTTACCCCCATTATACTACTTACAGGCTGAACATCTAACGCTTTAGGACTTGATGGAATCCTTCACGGTGGCCCGCCCACTTCCCTTTACACGTCCTACACCTGTGTAGAAGATGCATAGTAATTGGGTCCTCTTGTGATCATCTGCCAAGAAACACCATATATGGTTATAATATTGCATGATGAAATGCTGAACATGTCAACTTAAAATACCTGCAGATGCAAAAATAAACTTTGCTGTCTTTGCACTTTATTTTATTATGCTAAGTTTAGCTTATATGGCCAAGTTTATAAAGATTTTAGCAAGTACATTACATGTAGTACATGTACGTATATGACTGGACACCACATACAGTTCTGTATACAACCGACGTGCACATGCAAAATTAAGAATAGTTAACACTTTAGGCCTACTGGTTGCGTACATAGATTCCTGCACTTGAAGCAGACATTTTGAAACAATGTTCTGAAAAAGTATGCAGTATGATGTTAATAAGCTATGATGGCTACCTTGTGATCATTCAATGCTTTTTGCTGCTTTAGGAATTCCATTCTTAGCCAAACTTGATGTGTCAACTCTTGGGAACTCCAAGCATGTGTCTCAGAAGCATAAAACTTTCAACATCCACTTACTTCTGTAGGAAAAAACAATTTACATTTTCAAAAAGGAAAAAAAAAACTCTGTTTGCTAGGATAGGGCGACACCCTCAATAGGGCGACAATTTGGTGTCGCCCTAATATTTTTGAGATTATAAACCATTTTTGTAGGTCAAAAACCATGTTTATTAGGTCTAGAACCGTCTCTCTTAGGTCTGTAACCATTTTTGGAAGCTTTGGGTAGAGAAATTTTGTGTCAATTTGAGTGATTCTTCCCCAAATTTCGGTGGTCCCCGGGGAAAGGCTAATTGTCGCCATATTGCTGCATCCAGGGTTATTACAATTATGCTTACAAAAACAATCATTCAACTCGTAAATTACCTACCGAGCAGACAACTCGTACCTGGACCGAGTAGACAACTCGTCCCCGAGTACACGAGCAGTAGTTGAGAAACATGAGTGAGAGTTGGGAAGTCGATCAGACATTTGTTTCTTTAAAATGACTCATCTAGCATTTGAATGTGCAAATTTGAATGAAAAACCCAAATTAAGATTTTGTGAGGGAACACTTAGAAATTGTTCAGCCTGTCTCATAATATGTTTTGCACACAAGGTCGGAAGCCATGATCAACTTTCCAATTCTTTCCGAAACAAGTTTTTAGACAAAAATATTTTACTATTATACTAGGCCCACTACCAGCACAGGTCCCGAGTCAACTAGGTCCTAGGTCAACTCGGTCCCAACGAACTAAGCCCCAGGACAACTCGACCGTCATGGGAAAATAAACGTAGGGGGCCTTTCCTTGGGTTTGTTTTCATTCATTTTGCGTGCGTTGCGTATGCGCTGCGCATGTCCGTATGTATATCAGTCTGTGGAGCGATTCAGACGCACACGCAACGCATGCACGGGACGGATGAAAAATCGGACCAAAGGAAAGGCCCCTGTAGGCTACGTGAAGAAAAGTGTGAAGGCCATAGCTGGCGTAGTTGCCAATTGACCACTTTCACAGACGCCATCCTTGTAGGAAAAATGCTACTGCGTATTAAACGCCATCAAGTACGCGCACGCACACCCTGGAAAATGTTCCACACACACGTGCGTGTTGCTCGAAATACGGCGTAACTGATGCGCGTCACAAAAAATTACGCTCAAAATCCTGATACACATGACATTTTGTAGGAAGTGACGTCATTTAAACGTGATCAATAGAAGTAACGCCGCACGACATCGGACCCAAAAAAATATCAAGGTTTGCAGCATGGTTAGTACTTAAAACGAGAGTACAGCCCTGCTAAAACCGTGACGAAGGAGCGAGTGCAAATCAAATTTCCGCACTCCCACAATGTGCAACCGACTTGCTTGCGCCATGGCCTGCCGCGACACTGCACAGGAAAGTGAACGCAATCCATTTCAGACACAAATCGCAAACGTAAATCTGACGTAAAATAATTTGCGGTGGACATTCGCCTAATTAGTTGAACTTATTAGCGAATTTGTGACGCAAGTCATCAAATTCGCGTCAAGTTCACTTTCGCAAGCTCTTGCATTTGGCGTATCGCGGCCGCGGTCATCCGTCGATTTTTCTCGCACAAGTGAAAACGAGCGTGACCGCCTGGCGAGCTTTCGCACAAGCTCTAAAGTAACTAAACTTTGTTATTTTATAAGGCGAAAGCCGCTTTGTGACGTCAAATTGCCATTCACAACCAGACAGTGAAATTAAATAAACGTTATGTTGCGTCCATCAAATGAATCGAAAAAGTTCGGCTGCTTGGAAATCTTGTACATTTTTCAAGAGCGGTCGAGTTGTCCTGGGCCTTTAATCGTTGGGACCGAGTTGAGTTTCAGTTGACCAAGTTGACTTGAAACCGAATTGAGTTTCATTTAACTTCATGAACTTGGGACCAACTTGACTCGGGACCTGGGAGTGGGACCAACTTGACTGGGACCGGGACCGAGTTGACACGACACCGTTTTAACCCCCATGCACATGGCCTAAAGATTTGTTTCCCCAAAGAAATCTGTCAATGTACAATGTATATGTAGGATCATGGCAAACGGTCGAGTTGACCTGCAGATTGCAATGTCATGGTTTACGCACGATACAAAAAGAATAAAATTGTGGGCACCTGCACGTAACATTTATCACAAGAAACTACAATTAATTAAGCCTGCTTTGGTGGGTTTCTTACCAGGCACGGAAAACATCAACATGATGAAGGAAGCCATGCTGGTTTCACGAAGCACTTTTGTCATGTTTGTAGATCATGAGATTTTCATTGGATTTTTTCTTGAACATCGCACTATCTAGTCAGTAGACGTGGAAAACCGTTGGCGAAACAATTAATTTTATCCAGCGCGAGCGCTTGTGAGAATCATGTGATCATTTCCGGCCAATCACAGAAAGGCATAGGGCGCTTGACACGACGTCAAAAATCATGTGACCAGTCCCATCCAATCGCAAAAAGCGCCTGACACGAAAAATTGTCAATCTTTTTTGGAAAATATCAAGTACGCGCACGCACACCCTGGAAAATGTTCCACACACACGTGCGTGTTGCTCGAAATACGGCGTAACTGATGCGCGTCACAAAAAATTACGCTCAAAATCCTGATACACATGACATCCAATCGCAAAAAGCGCCTGACACGAAAAATTGTCAATCTTTTTTGGAAAATATGGTCAAAAATACGTGCTGTCAACAGGTCATGTGACCATTCTTATCCAATCGCAACAATCGTCTGACCCGGAAAAGGGTCAATTTTGTTGACCCGGAGAAATGGTCAAAAAATTTACCCGGGAGTAGCGAATTGGGCACGACATTTTAGTTACAAGGACTCATAGCTAGTCTCACTTCAGTGTCGCAGTGTAAGCCCGATCATCGAGTTGATAATCTTGTCAAGCATTAGAGAAATTGGGCGCACATTTGTTCAGCTTCTGCTCAATCGCAAATACACTCAACCAAAAAAGTTCTGTCACCAGTAAGACATTTATAGATATTTGTTATTAAATTGGATTTAATGTAGGAAATGATATATCAATTTTTTTTCCTACATTAAATCCAATTTCATAATTAATATCTACAAATGTCTTACTGGTGACTTTTTTGGTCGAGTGTATTAAAGGGACACACTGGCTTTGTTGGGCTATTTTTGGCTCGAAATGGGCCTATACATTATTCTGAAGCGCTTGTGAGTTAGTTGTATTTCCAGCCGTAGAAACCAGCGCGAAGTGCGAGTTGCTTTTGTCATTCGCGGTTGGTTTCTCTTCTTGTTGGAAAATAATGTCCCACGAACACTATGTACATACCGTATTTTCCAATCTGTACACACACCTGCCAACATATTTCGTAAGAAGGGTTTCTGGGTATTGATATATGGACGAAAGAATCTTTCAGATTTCCGTGTCTTCGCTTCGCGTTCGCAGCGATGAATTTTATCCGAAGAAAAAGCAGCATAGGCCTATTAAGGGCGCTAAAGACACAAAACCGTTGCGTTCGATGTGCTTCCTCGAGTCAGCGCTGACCTGAGGGATCATGCAAGGTGTGATCATGAGTCCGGGAAAACAAGGAATCGAGGTTAAACACGTGTCGACCTATATCGAACGCCACCTTTATTTACAAATACATGATACATAATACATCGCGACGGCTGGTAAAGCGTATAGCCCAACATTCGTCTCCTTTGTTAATTTTAAACATTTCAAGTTAATTACGTGACATTTTGATAATTGTTTTTCACAACGACCATCGAAATATTATTGTCAAAGATGCTATATTGCTACATTATGTAAACAGTAAGCCGGTGTGTCCCTTTACGTAAAACAAAATAAGTTTTAAAAGTGTGAATAAGCCAAATTGGGCATTTTGACCTGTCCCACTATGACCCTATAATTGACTAAATTACCCAAACATGAGGTGAACATACAGTCATTGCCATCGTGTTGCCATTGACGCATTAACAGATGTCCATTGAATACTTCTTGCCAAAAAAAACAGATTAAATTAACCCCACGGGCAAAATTTAGGTCGATCTGTTCCCATAGCAACGTACACTCCCTTATATTCCGCAACTGAATAAGGCATACCGGCGGCTGATATATGGCACAACTACTGATAGTTGCTTTTAGAACAGGAAACACACTACAGGAAACACGCGAGGTTATTACGGAGGGTAAGTTTGGCGCCTAAATGATTGAGTTTAAGAATAATTATATAATTAACACTTGTTAGGAAATTAGTCCAGGCGTTCTGACGATGTCGAATTAAAAACGGAAACGGTGTTTGTTTACTAACTTAACAATACTATTTCATAGGTTAACATGTGAACATGTTTGAGAAAACTCTAATTTTGTATTACAACTATAAAGCACTACAGTCAGTGGTGAATTCCAATGACATAGCGTTTATTGCATTTTGCGATGAAACCTCAGTCTGCATGTGTTGAAAGTGTCCCAACGTGGTTAAAGGCACAGGCTCGTCAGCAATGCGCGCGCACCAAATTCGTACCACGAAATACGCAGCTCTGGCCTTTGCTATGGAGCTGCGTGTTTCGTGGCACGAATTCGGCGCTCGCCCATTGCTGACGAGCCTGTGCATGTATAGCCTTGATCAAGGCGTTGGGCTTGTCTTCTAGACTGGCCCGTTAAATATAAAACAGCGCTTACGAGCTACGGCATCTGTTGCACGTAATGGCTCACAGCGCGCCGCGCTACGACTATGCACACACGCACGTACATGTATCGGTACGGACCCTAAACCCAACGCCTTGATGGTTCTGCATTCAGCAAGCGAAAGTCATTACAGTAATAGGGAAACCACCCCTGGGCCAGCGTGAGCTGAAATTTTGTTGGTCGATGCACGACATGTTATGTTTGAAAAACGCTATGATCTGCGATCCCCAGTTTGTTCATCCGAGGCAGTATAAAAGAGCTCCCACAAATCATTCAGGAAAGCTGTCATATTACGACCGTTGTCCCGCAGAAGTGTATCAAATACGTAAACAGAAAAGCACAATAAATGCTACGAACCCGAGAATATTTGTTGTTTTCGTCCATCGATCATGCCACGGTTTTCGTAACGTGGAGGACGCCGTTACATGCATAATGCATGCTTCGCGTCATTACGTGCTACTTATGAAGCTCTTGATTGGCTCAAGACAAATTTTAAATATTCATACCTCGCATACCCGCATATCCAAAGCCCGCCCATTTTCGGCCAAAACTGCCGAAAAAAAAAGAAAGATATGAAACCCGGAAGTGCAGACGCGACAAGGCTGTCTTTCGAGCTAGGGCAGGTCGTACGCAGCTAGTGATGTATGTACGCAGCCAGTGTGTTGCCATATGGGTTGGTACTATGGAAGTCGTGATCGCACGGTGGCTCGTTTTGATGCCGTGTGCAGTTTGCATGCGCTAGACCCAATATTCTCTCGTACAGCAAAAAACCTGGGAACGGCCTTGGACAAAGCTAGTGCATTTAATCTATACAGTTTCAGTTTGTAATTGTCATTCTTGGTAAAGTTCGTAGTACATGTACCTGCTTTTCAGTGGGTCATATTTCTTGTTCTTTCTACAGTGATATACGAGTTGCACAGAATCTGGTTCCGAAAAGTCACGTGACCTTGAATTTTTGAAAAATGCCCAAAAACTGCCAAATTTGACGGCGTCTTTTAACGATATCTATTTTACTCTGGAAAGTGCTTCAGAATAATGTATGGGTCTATTTCGAGCCCAAAATAGCCCAACAAAGCCGGTGTGTCCCTTTAATCTCGGTATGCACTAGAGTACTGAATTAAAAACATCACCTTTTGCATGCTGCCAAGGTTAATGGGTCTACACTATAACCAGTAGTGTTTTTTTATGCGTTTAGCAATGGACGCTTGAGATTATCCGTGGTTGTTTTAATTAGATCTATGCCCGATCGCGATGTGCACATAACGTTGGGTTGATGGTTTTGCCTTGCAACCGCTGGGTCAGACAATACCACTGGAAGGGTGGTTTAAGCCTGGGTTCTGAGATAACCAGTGATCAAATCTATTCACTGGTACTCGAAAGGTAAAGTAATGTAGATGGGGAAAATCTGGGTGATTATGTCACCCTTCTGTGCGATTGTTTTCTCCAACAGAACATACATGTAATTATAATTTCAAATCAAAATGCTAGTACCGGTAAGCGTATTTTTGGTTAAAGGTACACACCGGCTTCGTTGGGCTATGTTGGGCTTGAAATTGACACATACTAGATTCTGAATGCCCTTCCGAAATACACTGAACATATCCTGAAAAGAAACCACATCATTTTGCCGTTTTTTAGCAATTTTTAAAAAACAGAGGTCACGTGACTTTTCGGAACCAAATTCTGGTCCCAAAAAGTCACATGGTCTTGCGAGTTAGTTTTGTGTCCAGTCGCATGTCCAGTCGCATGAAAGTTTCTTACTGCAGAACTGCACCAAATTCAACTCTGATTTGTCCACAATATTTATAAGTAGTTGACAAAAGAGAGACTATTTATACAGGTATGAAACAAAGTTGAAATGTTTGTTTCGAGAGTCCGGAGAATGGGACTCAGCGAGCGCGTGCTAGTATGGCAAACTACGGTGGATCGCCCCGCGCAGCACGGCAAATATCCCGAGTGCACACACGGCGGGTTGGTAGGTGTACATATACGTTCGTGAAGAAAAAACATGATGCTAACTTCTCCAGAGAAAGCGGAAATTCATAATCGGTCGTCCGAGCTGTTCAGTAAAATCGTGATCAGAAAATTGGAGATATCCCGAGTAGGAAAAGAGCGAATCGTTTGTGACAAAGTCGTGAAGCTCGCGCGTAGTTACAGCGGCTGGTAAAGCGTATCAAAATCGTGATCAGAAAATTGGAGATATCCCGAGTAGGAAAAGAGCGAATCGTTTGTGACAAAGTCGTGAAGCTCGCGCGTAGTTACAGCGGCTGGTAAAGCGTATAACCCGTCTTTTGACCGTTTTTGTTAATTTTGCACTTTTTTAGTAAATTACGGGATATTTTCATGATTTGTTTTCACAACGACCATCAAAAAAGTATTGTCAATGCTGCTACATCACTAAATCATGTAAACAGTAGGCCGGTGTGTACCTTTAATGTCCTCGATTTGGTTTATTTTTGAACTTTGTGAATACATTGTTTTTGAAAACGGACAACAAATGGTAGATGGAAATGGCCGTGACGGCATGGGACGGTGGTTAGTTTGAACCCTGTATTTTACACGACGCTCCATGCCAGTCCCGTTGTTTTGGCACTAAAACTGGGGAGGGGAACGGTTGGAGTATGTCATGACAACCTTCATTCGTTGTACCTTACAAAAGTACCTCCTTCGGCGGCCCTTTCGCGAGTAATGTATAAAGACAGCAGTTGGAGACCACTTCACAGATCGTGCTTTGTACATTGAACACTAGTACTATAGCCTCTATTTAATGCTGCAGGTCATATGGCGCCACAGAGCTATATATAGGAACTAGAGTGAGCACTTATCACGTGACCCCGTGCCCTCAAGGGTGCGTGGACGCCATTTTGTTAGTGGGCAAAAAGTACGTGCTAATGTATTGACGACATGCGTATTTTCAGCTTTAATTTTATTTTAAGATTATGCTTTCAGCGATAGGGGTGCAGAAAGATGTGGTTGCTAACTACAATCATCCTGACTGTCGGATCATTGTCCCATGTTTATATTTTACTTTAAAAGATTGAAACTTTAGTTAGGCCAAACACTTTTCTTTCCCCATGGGCCAAACAACATTCAAAATCGTCGCCCGGGTACTGTACAAGATTTGGGGAGTTGATCATAATTTTTTTTAATGACTTATCTAGCATTAGAATGTGCAGATTTGATGGAAAAACTCGAAATTTGGAGTGGGAAAGTTTAAGATTTTGTGAGGAAACACTGGATTTTTTTTCAGCCTGCCTCATCTATTTTGCACACAAGGTCTGAAGCCACGATCAACTTCCTAGTTCTTTCCTGCTACGTCCCCCACTGCTTTTTGCGTGTGTAGGTAGAGCATTCGGGTATACTAGTACCTCAGCCATTAACTTGGGGGAAAGTAACACCCGTTTCATACAGGCGCACGATCGTTCCGATTAAAATTTTGTTTCAGACAGGCGTCGGTATGCGAGCCGCGCGCACACTTAAGATCGACGTCTGAAACCAAGTCGCTGTTCAGTCGTTCGATCTTTCGACTTCTGGCGAACCAAGTCGCTCCAAATTGTTTCATACGTCGAACTTAATTCAAATTTCTGGGATAATTTAGTTCAGCGCGACTGTAAGGTGCAGGATTTCCCGGTGAAACCGACTGCCTAAGGGAAAAACTACCGTTCTACCGTTCACCATGCATTAAGTACATAGCATAACCTAGCGTTTTCAAGAGAAAACTGTATTTTTTTCATTTCTAAAATCACGTTTCTAACAAAATTCGCACTTTTTGTGACATTATTATGTCATAATTAGTGGCAGAGGTGTACGTTACTTATACCTGCCTAGGTACAATAGAAAAAGCTCACTCATGACTGGCGTTAAACAGCCAATAAATCATTTAAAAGCCCATTTATAGCTGCCGCGCCGTTGACTGCAGTGGATACATCCGGGTATTTATCAATCATTTTGACCACTAACAAAATGGCGGACGCGGTCCCAGGGCGGCACGCCCGGGTACCGCGCACAGGCACGGGGTCACGTGATAAGTGCGCACTCTAGTTCTTATATATAGCTCCATGTATGGCGCAGATCTCGGGCACCACTCTCTCAACGCGGTGAGTTTAACCGCTCTTACCCCGCTTTTCTTGACAAAGGCTTATGCACCTTGCATTAGCCTGGTGTGGAATTAGTGTCATTTGAGTTGTCGTCATCAAGACTTAGGCTACAACATTCCACACTTACTTAGTCTGGCACATCTAACAAGACGCGCCTTTACTTATCTAATGCGCCTTTACTTATGTTGCTATAGCTGCTGTCTAGATTTCATCAATATTGATAAGTAGTACGGGTGAATTTGCATTTAATTGACGTAAGTGTAATTTATAATGGTCAATCGAGAAGAAATTTATAGAGTTGAATCGGAGCCAGTCCCATTACAGAACTGATTTGCAAGTGGGAATCCATACTCTCTTCCGGGTTTTACTTTGCTCGCGAACGGCATGTTTTGTCAGGTGCCGCAATTAAAGGGCCCCTTATTTAGGATTTTTATCAATGAAATATATGCTTTAAAACCACTCTACTCAGTTAAAGTCATAAAAACCTTATTTGGAGCTTGCTTTGGGGGTTAAAACAAAGGTTTTTAGTTTTTATGCTAATGAAAATATGCATATTCATGACCAAGGTCACTATGTCACAAGAGCCAAACAGGAAAATCACATTCAACTGTGCACAAAAGATTCCACTTTTTTCTCAATTTTCATGAAACTTTTGTAATCCATGGCTGTTTGAGTTTATTTTACATGTTGCCTGCTGTAAGCCATGACAAAACTGGGGGTAGAAACTGCAGCAATTTGCCACAAGTCCAACTTGAAGTCTTATGTTTTTTTCTTAACTTTTCCCTTCTGTTTTTCTTATGTGATGCACTCAAAGCAGCGCCCTCTGTCTGTGATTTATTGCAGTGAAATCTTCAAAGTTGAAAAAGGCCACCTTTTATTGATTTTACATCCAAACGAACAATAGTATGTCTTGCTGAACAAGTAATCCGTCATTATGAAGCAAAGCTTAGGCACAAAGTTGTTTAGCATGTCACAGGCCCTTTAAATAATTTTGGAGCAAGTTGGACACACATGTGTACATGAAAGTGCTTAAAACAATGACGGTTTTGCTTTATTTTGTTATTTGTTTTTTGAAGACCGCAACTGCATGCACGTTGTAGACAAGTTTGTCGAGGAAATCAAGGACAGGCAAATTTCACAATCTTTTCTTGTCTTTTTTAAAATTGTGGCGAAATAGGATTATGTAAAGCACCTTTCCATATGTGCGATACGAGTACTATTATGTTTCTTAGAAAACCCAATATTTGTATGTGCTTTCTCGCCATTATTAATTAACATATTAATTGCATGCTAAGCCACAATTGTCAGTTTCACTGCAAAATCTAAAGTTTTCCAACACGACGTAAGAAGGATTATTTTGATAATTAGGCAAAACAAGGACTTCTAAAAAATATGTCACGGTAATGAAAATTGTGAAAACATATACTCACTGCAACCGCCAAAAAAGTTCCAAACAGATAATACATCCGAGGACCGACTGGAAGCCAAAGTGAGAAGCGGTTTCGAAAACAGCTGAAGATGGAGTTACGGTGACTGAAAACAATCGTTCCTCGCTGCAGTGTTTGTACCAAGATCCACAAACGAGTAACCAGTGTACACCTCATCAACTCAATCACGGAATAAGCATTTGACAAGTTTGTATGTTTGTCACACCGTCTCGACACAAGGAGATCCTACACAAGAAGCTCTGAAGAATGTGCTACATGTATAGCCTACTACTGCCCACGTGATACTGGTTTCAAAATAGTGCCCAAATTCGCTTTATTTTCTCATCTTGACTGCGAAGCTACTGCAGGGTCATTATTTTTCTTTTGGCAATTAAAGTTCAAAGTAAGTCGTTTAAATCCGCTCAGGCGAGGGACATACCAGTATCAATTGCACGCTAGCAATTTTGTAGCTAAAATTTGGCGGGAACGGTAGTTGCGAAACCGCCACTGTAATGTCACAACATCACTCGTAGAACTCCATGCACACACCGCGAGAAAAAAACAAAAGAGCAGCCGATCGAGAGCTCGAGCGTCACAACCAATATGAAACGGCGCAGCTCACGTTGGCAACAGCAGTGACAGCCTATAATATATTCGCCGTGACCGGTAAGGCATCAGTTCACAACGAATTACGGCTCCCAGATAGCCCGTGTCGCGCGCTGTGAATTGTACCATCTCGCACCATGGTTCCTTCCATCAATCAAAGCTTGCTTACGTATGATAGATGCAAGCCCCGCGTAACGACATAAACAGCGGTAGCATAAAAATGCTTCTTTCCATTGGTTGATGTTAAAGAGGAAGAATCCCCTTTGACGAAAATCCAGCATTTAGGTTTTTTTCGATAGTCCAAACATCCCTCTTGCCGACGTGGATTTTTATTATTTTTTAGTTGTCGGTTTTAAGTGGATAAATTGCAAGCAAAAGTGCGCTTTTCGAAAATGAGATTTTCGCGATTTCTGAAACGCTCATTAGGTATTCATGATATGCGCGTGACCCCGTGACGCAATCCTGAGAAAGAGAAGTCAACACGATAGTTTAGCTCCATACGTTTACACGCAAATAAATTGGAAAACCTTCTCTTTTAGATGGTGTTTTTTGAAGAATTTTGTTGTTCCAAAAAGCCAGAGATATGCCCAGTAGCTGCGTGGTTGCATGTTTTACCAGACACTATGGAAAAAAAGAGCAGAAAGATTTTCTTTTCTATTACCAAGAGATATAAAAATGAGTCGCTCATTCTATAACTTGTACGGCCGATGTCAAAACACGTGGAAACTACGCCCGCAGTGGACCGTACACAGACCGCTCTGAATGCCGTTCGTTCCGTGACAAAACCACCCGTCGCAATGCACCAGTATTTACTTCAAAAGAGCTTCACTGTGAGCCACAATTTCATCGTTTTTTCACAAAACAGGTAATAGTAGATTGCTGTCATATTACATGAAGTGTTTTCACGTTTGTATTTTGAATTACAAGGACAAAATAGGCATGTTAAACATTCACTTCGTGTATTTTCCATTCAATACTGCACAGACCGTTTTGTATGTTTCTCAGGATGACGTCAAAACCCTGTTGATAAACAAGCCGAGTGACCTCGAGCGTTTCAGAATTTGGGTGAAGAGGGTCGGAACTGCTTTACGTTTTAAGCAAAAGTCTGTCGATTTTTTTGTGAAAAACAAGTTGTGATGGTGTTGTAGACACATACACCTCCATGATAAACAGAAAAACTAAAAAAATGTTGAAGGGGGGATTCTAGCTGTTTAAGCAATGTTAGGGCGCAGCCAATAAACAAGACCTGCTTCTATTGTATTCAGCGAAATAAATATACAAATATAGACGGCATTCACGGTTCATTATAGGTTCCATAATGTCTTTAAACGTCAATTTTTGTGTGCTACAAAGGTTACTGGGTCTACACTAAAAGCAGTGAACTGTTTTCCTGCGCTTTACCAGTGTGCGTTTCAGATTACCAGCGAATGTTTAGACCCAATTAACATGGCAACTGACATCACACTTTAGTAGTCTATAAAGACCGCGTAAGACTCGCGGGCAGTTGTGGTGGGTCAGACTTCCGGGGACAAATGGTGCTTCAATGACGATGGTGCTTCAACGTTGTGACTATATTCTTTAATTAATTTGTCACTTTACCGTAACGCGTAATACATTTTTTTTTAAAGGCACTTACATTCTACGGATTAAACTAGTAAAAAAAATAACCCAAAAATAAATAAATCAAATAGTTTTTTTCAAAACTTCTTAAAGGATAACTTTATGCAATCCTTGTCAATACATTATTTACAATGAAGTATACACAAAATAAAAGAATGGTTATAAAGTAGTACAGAACAGAATCAGTTATTATACGCTATGACGAGAAAACAAGCAAATACATTTGTTAACATGATTAGGAGTAGGCATTTCAAGCCATTTCTCACCAGAGCAGAAGCAAAGCCATGTCTCGAGCAGCTACTCTGAAGAGAAAAGGCCTAACAGATTTGAAAATTAAAAAAATCAAAACATTATAATAATAATGATAAATAAATAACATATTGCAAGAAAATTACTTCGGTATTACATTAAACAAGGTAAACAAACCGAAGTGGGAGTATATAGACAGAGGGAGGGAAACCTGGGAAAATGTGAGCGCCGTGTTGCTCCCCCCAGGGTTCTCAAGAAAGGAACCATCAGAGCTGGCGGTGAACAGCGTCATCACGCCTCGCAATGAAACGACAGGCTGCCAGCCCTGGTGGCCCGCAGGAAAGGGGGGAGGGAGGGGAGATACATCAAATCAGCCATGCCATCTTATCAAAAGTGTAAAGAGGCGTTTTAATGGCCCATTTGTGAAGGAATATCGGTATTAGTCTTTTAGAAGTATGGCGGAACAAAAGGAGAGGGCGCAATTTTATTTGGGTATGAATTTTTTTAATACATGTATTTCTTTCCAAAAACATGATTTACATGTTGCAATTATAATACAGAGACATACTTTTAAATAAAATAAATAAGTGCAAAGTGAAAAATGCAAAGTTCGATTTTATACCCACTTCAAAGTGCGCCCTCCTATTGTGTCCGCCATAAATCAAAAAGACTAATGGAGTTCTGGAGTTCGTGATAATTAACATCAAGGACGATTTTGTTTTTTAAACGATACTTCCAAACTACAAGGGGATCTGAGGGGGTGGAGGTGCGATAAAGCCAGTATATAATATTTTTGAGGCTGTTTGAAGGCAGTTTGAAGAAGTGCTGGGATTCAGGTGATGTAAGACTGGGAGTGATGGCAAAACATTATGAAGTAATATTGATATTGTACGTCCCTCTCTTTCTTGGACGAAGGGAAATCATATAATTGTCTTTCGTGGAACGTGAAGTGATGCTGGGAGCCAGCCAAGTTCATGCCAAGAAGGTCATATTGATGGGTGGCAATTTTATGTTGATAACTGTGTATACTGTTTTTTTTTTTTAAGCGAGTGGGCTTGCGTTTTTGTCCGTATCGATGAGAACATGGCCGGATGAAGGGGAATGAGGACTGATGTTGTGAAGACACACTGACTGATGAAGACTGGGAACGATGTTGAAGAACTGAGGGTATGTAGATGATATGGACTGGTGCAGGCGAAACAAAGATCCTGCTTGAGTAGACTGGTTCCCGTCCACATATTCCACATAGGAGAATATAAGGACATGTAACAATATGAGCAATTAACAATGGAAATTGGGCACACACCATTGTTATCAACAATGGTGTGTGCCCAATTTCCATTGTTAGTTGCTCATAGTGTAAAGGGCGATATGTTCGACACGCACGGCCGGGTCACAAATGTCAATGCAAAATATACGCACTCACTAAAAAAAAAATTATAAAATAACCACGTGACCACGGTCATATTTATGCCCGTCATGGCCACCCTTTACTGATCCTTATATTTTCGCAATAAGCGAGAGGATCGAAAACTAATCTACTGCTTGAGCAGACGAAGCGAAGAAAGACAGGAACGAGCTGAGGTTGAAGTTCTTGAGCAAGGAATCACTGGCCAGTATTCGGATCTAGGTCTCTGATGAATTTCATGTTGCTGGCCCAGAGTCGATGGCGAAGGTCGTGACGCCTTGCAAAGGAGCGGTGACAGGTGGGTAGATGAGATGAGCAAGTTGATAACATGGTTGACCGAGTCAGGAAGAATTTCAAATCGAGCTCCCATGGTCAACCAGGCATACAGTACCTCACTAGAAAAACCTGGTAAGCCGGTCAAGAATTTGGGTTCGAGGTCAAGGAGAAAAAGATGGTAGCTGAGATTTAAGTGTTTATACTGGCGTAAATATAGGTTTTCCCGAAAAATTTTCGAAAATGGAAAATGTGCATTTAAATTTGTAAAACAAATTCAATTTCGCGCCGATTTGGGGAATGACGTATATTCCGGTTTAATTTTAGCAATAACAAGCATTTGATTTCATTTTGCGTCATTCAAATAAACGAAAGTGCATAACGTTTCATTTAAAGGATTAAAATACGTTATTAGGCTTTCTGTTCCAGTATACGTTGGCAATTATTACGAATGTGGAATCCAATTCGCAGAAAAATACGTTTTTATTGCGACACGGGCTGAATTTAATATTTCTTTTCATTTGTTATGAACCAAATTCGCATACTTTGCATTCCATTTAAATAAAGTATACATGCCTTAGATCATATTTGTTGTGATCATGGAAAAAAATACTGAGGATATTTATAATTTTTTGTAGACCTGAAAAACCATTTTGGTGGTCATACCAGCCTCATTTAACCTCAAACATGATAAGAATACCAAGATGACAACTGATAAGGGTGAACAACATCATTTAATTTATGTTTTATAATTTGTTTTTGGCCGATTAGATATCATTTTTCTTACATTCAGCTACACTTGACAGCCATATTGATCGCTGTCTTGAATTTAAAGCGTGGTAGCAAAGTAGCACGTACACCAGATACAAATTTGTGAGTAAAAATATATATAACTAATCATTTAAATCATTATTTTGCTATAAATATATGACCTTTTCTATTTTTGAAAATGTTTGGTGACCATATTGGCCACCATCTTGGATATCGCCAGACCATTTTTAATTAACATGTTTTTGTGACATCAAAAGGCACCCCAAAAGTTGGTGTGCGTTAGTTTTTGAAGGTGCAACAGTTGTTTTAATTTTTTTCTTTATTATGTGTCATTTTTTCTCATATTTAGCCACTTTTGGCAGCTACAGTGATCGCCATCTTCAAGCTGTGGGTTATTTTTGGCCCATTATATATCATTCTCCTCATATAATGGCCACTTTTGGCCGCCATTTTATATATCTCCAGAGCATTTCATTGTATTGTATACTGTTAACATGCAAAATATGCTATATATCACAAAGGGCTCCCCAATACACTGTAAGTTGGTGTGGGTTAGTTCTGGGTGGTTGCCTTTAATGTATGTGTTTATCATTATTTTTTGTCCATTATATATCTTTTTTTTCTTCATATTGGCCGCCATATTGGCCGCCATATTTAACTTGAAGCATGATAGTAAAATAGGGGACCCCAGAAATAAATTTGCGAGGGTCAAAAACGTGCAACTTTTGTTATGTGTTGATTATTATTTGTGTCCATTATATATCATTTTTCTCATATTTGGCCAATTTTGGCAGCCATATTGGCCTCCATATTGGCCGCCATTTTGAATTTGAAGCATGATAGAAAAAAGGGGACCCCAGAAATAAATTTGCGAGGGTCAAAAAAATATAACCTTTGTTATGTATGTGTTTATCATTATTTTTGTCCATTATATATCATTTTGCTCACAGTTGGCCACTTTTGGCAGCCATATTGGCCTCCATATTGGCCGCCATTTTGAATTTGAAGCATGATAGAAAAAAAGGGACCCCAGAAATAAATTTGCGAGGGTAAAAAACATATAACTAGCCATTTTTTAAGTGCTTTCATCATATTATTTGGCCAATATATGATTTTTGACCATTTTGGCCGCCATTTTGGCCGCCATTTTGAATAACCCGAGTGCATCGGGTTTTTTTTACTGTTAACATCAAAAATGTGTTTTAGGACCATAAAATGCACCTAAAAAAGTTGGTTTGGTTTAGTACTGGGGGGGGGGGGGGTGCACGGGGGGTCCCCCATAGATACCCGACTACTACTGTACATGCTACGCCCCCATGTATGCGTACATATTTTGTAACATAGCGACATGAAAATGGCTGCATGCATGTGCTAATCGCATGTCACATAATCTCTTCAAGTACTGAGAATGTCTTTTTAATGCAAACATACCCTAAATAACGTCCCACAGTGTGCCCCAGTTATCCTATTTACCTATGAGCGCCTCCACTGCCCGAACAAGCCCTCAGTCACTGCTTATGATTTTTCTTCATTTTCTCGGTATGGACTTCGACGATGTTCTACCTCCATCATTACGTTTACATAACTGTTTGGTATTTTTTACACAAATGTTGGTTAATTGTAACCACGTGGTCCTTATTGCTTAACTGTTGTCAATTTCGTTTTCCCGCTTTCACATTCAATCAACAAATGTGAAAGGAAACAAAGCTATCCAACCTTTGTATTCAACATATCTTATTCAACGTTGGACAAAGACATTTGTTGAACATATGCGCAAAATACGCAAACTTTCAGCATATGTTGCCTAAAACATTTTTCAACAACTGATTAAAGTAATTTAACCAACGGATTTTATACATCGTTTTTGCAGTGTGCAAGCAAATTTGCAATTTTTGTTGTAGTAGTCAGCCTATTTGCAAAATGCTTCTTTAAAACAATGAAGACAGGGAAGTCTAATTGATTCAGGATGTACACGGTAGCCAAAAAACGCAATTGAATCACGACAATTGATATCATGAAGGTTTGTGGACTTCAGGGAATTTGCAAATTCCCCCGTCACATTGACAGTTATTTAACTCTTGGAATGTCGAATCGTGACTAGACGTGAGTCAACCAGGCAGCGTGAAAGGCGGATTACTGAATTTGGTCGCTCATTTTGCTTGTTAGCCACTGTCGAGTGAAGACGTTTGCGGGACGTCTTAAAACACTAATTTGTATTGAAGAAGTTTAGTCGAGAAACATAAGACATTGTGCTAAGCAATTGCAACTCGTACATTATACTTACATAAATAAATCAATAAAAACAAATTACACTGAAAAGCGATTACGTAACAGTTACAAACTGAACAAGAAAAAGTAATTTCACCGATGCCTTGTTAGTATATTTTGTCAAAATATTGGGCGAAGAACCTAATGCCGATTTTGCATACAACGTATTCGTGTATTCCCCATATGAAGGTGCGTTTTCAGTATAACAGCATTATACGTATCCCCAATCCACGTAGGCCTACACTTTTATTTCGTTTACATTTGTCGACCTCATTATTGTTAAATGTTATTTAATTTGTAGACGGATTTTGCGCGCCAAATGTTGTTATTGTCTATGCATCGTACAGACATTGACAGAATTCCGTAATAACCGCCGTTCAAAGGACGCTGTTACCATTGTTTTATCTCTAGACCGGCAATTTGGGGATTAGATTGTATGTGGATAGTAAGTTGCATTCAAGGTAAAAAGTTACATCAAAGTAAAAGTGTGCGTAGACACGCACGTATTGCCAATATACTGTGTAAGTTGACCTCGAGAACTTACGATACGCTGCGAGATTCATCGACATCCGGGGACCTCGGGAAGCACGTGCTACGACCAGTATTTTTTTATTATAATTATTATTATTGTTGTTTTTGTACCATCAGGGCTCCACGTCAACGATTCAGGGTCCACCCAAAAAATTCGTAAAATCCATTTATTACTTGTTGGAAAAGTAATTCATGAAATTGTAAATCTGACCTTTTATTTCCGTCTCTTGAGACAAACTGGTTAGCCTGGACCTAAAATAAAACCACGCAGATGATGTACCCTCTGACGTCACAACAAATCAAAACATGCCCGGCGTTATGCGCACGTATGTTTTACATACATTTTGTTCAAGAATGAGGTCGCATGCCAAATCGTCTTTGAATTGCATCATTACCAAACTAAATTTATGCAAAACAGGATGCGGGCTTAACGACGACCAATTTCCAACAGAGCGCTTTAAATAAACAAAGAGCACATCGTCCAAAAGTACAATTAAATTATGTGAGAACAAACCTGTACGCATATCAAGTAATTTAGGTTGTTCTGATAACTGTAATTATTTATAGTATACTGAGACAGGTTTCATAACCGTTTGTGTACGTTGTGGGGAATCACAGTGAAAGAAAACATACATTGATCATTGGTAAATTGTAGTATCGTACGGTGCTATTTTGAAGCGTTGTGATCTGATTGGATACGCGTATAGAGCGCTCTCTTCCAGCCACACAACCGCAGACTTAATTGCGTGCACACGTACGTACGTACGTTTACGGTTCTTCAGCTAGATTTCACAAATTTTAGCCGATGTCTACTGCAAAGAGGGGATAATATTAAAATTATACTTTTATAATGCGTGTGACTATATTTTTTCTTCTTCGAAGTTCTACTTTTTAAATTATTATTTTCTATTAAAATGTATTCTAAGTAAACATTTCCATTGCCACATTGGGAATTTTAGGAACAGCGGGTAATCAATATCATGCACTGGCGTTGTCACCTGTGGAGTAATTCATGTGATGTTATTTACATATTTAAGAGAATGTGGGTCTGCGTGCGTATCAACTCACAAAATTGTCTTAATTCGTGTTATTACGCGCAGTTGAACGTGATACAATCGAATCGCATTCCCCCATAACTGGCGGCAGTTGATCAATTTTGGAATACATTGATAGCTTTCATCTTTTAAATCGATCTAATCTGGCGCTAGCAGGTGCTTGGTAACGTTGTTAAGAATATTCCGCATAATATGGAGAATTATTTCAAACTTTAACTATTGTTTTGGGTCGATGGCAGCTGCTCCCATTAGATATGCGACAAACTGACCAAGCAGATTGTTTCATAACCCATATATCTATATTTTAATTATTTATTCTTATTGTTTTCACTCATATTGTCACTGAGTAATTTACTTCAGTAAAAAGCAATGCCTCCAGTAAAAAGCAATGCCCGCCCCGTGCGCTCCCCACTCCCCACCTCCCCCCCCCCCCCCCCACCCCGCCCCCGCCCCCATGAACAATTACTGGCTACGCTGCTGATTACACTGGCA
Organism: Henricia sp. BOLD:AAB3569; assembly: GCA_037783545.1. NCBI lineage: Eukaryota > Metazoa > Echinodermata > Asteroidea > Spinulosida > Echinasteridae > Henricia > Henricia sp. BOLD:AAB3569. Next base: position 189,869 of record JBBELK010000122.1, read on the forward strand.
CCCTCAAAAGGGTGGGGCAAATAGATTGTGCATGCGCACAAGAAAGAAGGAAAAAACAGAAAGGGAGGGAATCACGTGATTCCTCATTTCGGTAATTACTCGATAGAATCACGATCAAGTTTCAGTTAAATCATAATTAATTGCCTACAATCGGGTCATGTGAGATTTTACAGCTGGCCAGTGTAATGTAGAAATCAATGGCCACCCAACAAAAAAAGTGGTCATCCAACGAGAGAAGAAATTATGGATCGCTTGCGAAACCTGTAATCTTGGTTTTAATTTATCTTAGTGTAGGACAAACCTGCATAAATTGTAACAGTGGCAAAACAATACCGATTCACTGTTACTAATTTATTATTAAATTCATTTTCATTACTCAGTTAACATGCTTATAAACACACTCAGTGTCCAAATACATGTAGCAGCCATTTAAAGGTAATCCAATAGAGGCATAGGCAACTTGGTTGTCTCGCTGCGGACTAGTTACCCCTCCCAGCCCCACTCGTATCGTGAAGAGACCTGTGTAGGTGTGAAGGGCTGGTTTCTCCGTAATCGACTTCGTTCGCCCTTACCTCGAGTGGTCTGTCGGTCTTGTAATGGGCGACTTGCATAAAACATAATATATCAATAAATAAATAAATAAATAAATAAATAAATAAATAAATAAATAAATAAATACTTTTTTTTTTACTTTTCAAAGGAAGCCTTTATTGATCCTTGTTAAAGACAATTTTTTCATAGAAAAGTTATATGTATATATATATATATAAATAAAAGAATGGTAACAGTTTTGTTTTTGTTTTGAACAAACACGTAATAGTATAATTATTATTTAACAAGATTTGAAGCGATTTTTGTTTTTCTTTGTTGTCAGGCAAAAACTGAAAAGATAATACATGTACATGTAAACCAAACAAAACAAATTTAGATAGTGATTTTAATTTAGAAATAAATCTAAGATTGTACGATGGTCAGGGGGAAAAGGACGAAAGGAGGGTAAAGGGAGAGGTGTGAGGGAAACCTGGGAAAACGTGAGCGCACTGTTGCTCACCCCAGGGTTCCCAAGGAAGGGGACTACCAGAGCTGGCGGCGAACAGCGTCGCCACGCCTCGCAATGAAGCGACAGGCTACCAGCCCTGGTGGCCCGCAGGGGAGGGAAGGGAGGGGAGATACATCAAATCAACCATGTCATCTTATCAAGAGTGTAACTAAAGAGAGCGTTATTAATGGACCATTTGTGGAGAAATTGGGGAATTGATTGATTAAGCTTATGATAATTAAAATCCAGAATAATTTTGTTTTTAAGCCGATAAGTCCATACAACGAGAGGATCCGAGGGGTTGCAGGTACGATATAACCAATATATTATGTTTTTCAGAGAGATAATTAGAAAATTTGCCAGGCGGACGGCTCCTTTGTCACGACTCTGGGCGTACGGTATCAGAGTCCAATATATGTCAAAGTTGATAGTGAGGCTTGGCAGAAGACGACTGATAAGAGTGTGTAGAAGACGAAGGGTAGGCTGTATGGACGGACACGTGATGAAGAGGTGAGTAATCGTGCCCCTCTCGTCGCACCACGCACAGCTGAAAGATATATTCGGGTTGAGATGATGAAGGACCGGAAGTGAAGGTAGAACGTTGTGGAGAAGTTTAAACTGTACATCTCCTTCTTTTTTGGACGTCAGCGACGTGTAGACTGCCCTCCATGGTATATTATGGGAAGGCGAGAAAAAACCAAGTCTATGCCACGGTGTTAAAGTAGTAGGCGGTAGATCGTTGATGTTTCGGTTGAAGGCATTGTAGAGTGACTTTGAGGGAGATGCGAGAGCATCTGTGTCCGTGTTGATAAGAACTTGGCCAGGAGAAGGAGGGTGCAGAGGAATGTCACTGAGAGAGACTGGAAAAAGAAGTCCGTTATCGGGGTTGAAGATTGTGGAGAACGTTGATGATATGGCGTGGTGCAGGCGAGAGAGGTCTTTCTCCAGAAGACGAGCGGACAAAGGGCGAGAAGACGTTGAAGACAGGTGAAGACAGTTAGCAGAAAGCCACTCTCCGGTGTCGAGGTTGATGAGATATTTGATGAGTTTGATGTCACTGGCCCAGAGTCGGCCTGCGAAGACCGCGCCGCCTGGCAAAGCATCGATAAGAGGTGGGTACTTTAAGGGCAAGTTGATGACATGGTTGAATGAGTCCGGAGGTGTTTCGATTCGAGCTCCGAGGATCATCCAGGCACGCAGTACCTCACCATAGAAAACAGTTAGACTAGTAAAAAAATTGGGTTCGAGGGGAAGTAAAAAGAGTTGATAACCGAGGTCGTAGTGTTTGTACAGGCGCAGGTAAGAATCCATCATAGAGTAACAGGGGTGCGAATTGAACTGGAAGTAACGTTGGAGGAGTTTGAACTTGAAAGTGAGGCTGCGTGCCCGGAGACAAGCTAGACCAAGCCCACCTTTATCACAAGTTTGGTACAAAGTTTGTTTTTTAAGGAGATGGCGTTTATTGGACCAGACGAAGTCGACAAGCAAATCTTGGAGTTCGCCAAGGATAGTATCAGGGCAGGAGAGAACTGCAAGGGAATGAAAGACTTTGGTAGCGGCAACTTGATTGGCAATGAGGATTTTACCTTTAAATGACAGGGTGGAGGAGAGGGGTCTCCATCGGGAGAGTGTTCTAGTCAGTTTTTCTTTGCATTTTTCCCAGTTTTGTTTGTTATAGTTATTACTGTTACCAAGGTGAACTCCAAGAAACACGAGACCTTGGTTATTCCATTGAAAGTTAAGTGGCTTGTCGCTTCGTCCGGTCCAAGAACCGGCCCGTAAACCCTGGGATTTTTCGTAGTTTAGACTTGCAGCAGAGGATTTGCTGAAGAGACTGTACACTCTTTTAATGGTTTCAAACCCCGAATCGGAGGTGACAAAAATAGTAATATCATCTGCATAGGCCGATACCGAGCAATATTTTTCCGAGTGGGGCACGAGGAAACTTTCCCCCTGTAATTCATTTCTAAGGCGATTTAAGAAAGGTTCAATTGCAAGCGAGTACAGCAGCCCCGAGAGAGGGCAGCCCTGTCGAATACCTTTTTCGAAGGCAAAGGGTGTGGTCAAAGAGCCGCACACCTTAATGTGGCTCTCGGCGCCGCTGTACAAAAGATTGAGAAACAGTAAGAAGTTGTCCCCGAAACCCATGGCTCTCATTGTATTAAAAAGGTAGGCGTGGTCAACATTGTCGAACGCTTTGCGCTGATCAAGGTTGACCACGCCAAGAGGAATATCATTAACATTACAACAATTAATAACATCGCGAATTAGATTTAAGTTATCATAAATCGTGCGTCCAGGAACGCAATACGACTGGTCTTCAATAATTACATTACCAATAAATTGTTTCAGTCTGTTGGCAAGCAGCTTGGCAAAGATCTTGTAATCGGTGTTGAGGAGGGAGACAGGACGCCAATTAGAAATATCGTTAAGGTCGCCTTTTTTCGGTATAAGAGTTATAACTGCTTTGAGAAAGGAGCGGGGAAGGGAACCGGAAGTTACAGCAAAGTTGAGAACATCAAAAAGATCGTTTTTTAGGAGTGGCCAGAATGAAATAAAATATTCGGAAGTGAGACCGTCAAAACCGGGCGTTTTATTTTTACCAAGCTGCTTGACAGCACAGTCCAATTCCTCAGGACGCAGAGGCATATCAAGGTCCTCCGCATCCTGAGGGGTTAAGCTAGAAATATCAGACAAAAGAGGCCCGAGGGCGCTCTCGTCAGTATGAACGCGACTATAAAGATCGGCATAGAAATCGCGACAGTGTGCTTTTATTTCATCAGGGTTTTCTGTAATTGAGCCTTCAGGAAGGCGGATACTAGAGAGAGTTTTGGATTGGGAGTGGTTTTTTTCAAGGTTAAAGAAGTAAGTCGAACTGGTGTCTGTTTCAATGAGATGTTTAAAGCGAGATCTGACGAGAGCGCCCTGAGCTTGTTTTTTAAGAAGAAGATTTAGCTCATTACGCTGTTCATCAAGAACTTTTTTAGTTTTAGGAGTAATGTCTGGCGCAGACTGAAGTTCTTGGATGTGAGAATCTTTTCAAAGGAAATTAAGGCAGTGTTGTTGTCCTGGGGAACAAGAAAATTGTAGATATTAAATACTGAATTATTGTGTTTCACTTGGGTAAAGATGATGTGGCCAGCAACAATAACACTGGATGCCACAAGGTTAATATTCTTTCGGATTAAAGTGGTGACCCCTGTGCCGGGGTTGGTCCCAGGGGCACAAGTAGGGGTGTAATTTAGCCAATTTTTCCAGCACAAACTTTTTTCAGTTAGAGTGTAAGTTTCTTGTAGCATAATGATATCGGGTTTAGGAGAAGTATTGAACATGTATTGGTAGAGAGTGGCATTGCGCGTGAGATCAGCACAGCCTCCAGTGTTAAGAGTGACTACCGAGAGCGCCATAACCAATGAAAGAAGAGTGTACAGTCTATCCATCATGAATGTTGGAATTAAGATTCAAGTTTCTTAACTAGTTTACGAATCCTATGCTGCAAGTTGTAGGGCACCAAGGAACTACTCTGCAAGGGCCTCAGTTGTTGTACGAGGCCCTGAATATCCTTGGTGAAGGTCTGGGCGACGGACTTGGGGTTTCTTTGTGACTTTACCCTTGACAGAAATTTGAGCATTTGTGACTCGTTTAGGGGACCGGGCATGATAGGAAGCGCTATCTGGGATGATTCTTCATCAGATGTTGGTTGTGAACCATCCCAGATAGAGGAGTCGGTGTCTGATGGTGCAACTGCGGTATTCGGCGAGATAGGGGTAGGAGTGGACGCGGCGTGTCGGGAGTTAGGCCGTTGGAGGGATCTTGGGGCAGGGATGGGGAGAGGGACGGGGCTAGGGGCAGGGCTTGGGGCAAGGGTGGGGGCAGGGCTTGGGGCAAGGGTGGGGGCAGGGCTTGGGGCAAGGGTGGGGGCGGGGCTTGGGGCGGAGGTGGGGCCAAGAGTGGAGGCGGTGCTTTGGCCAGGGGTAGTGCTTAGGCCCGGGGCAGGACTTGGTACAGGGGCGGGGCTTGGGCCAGGAGCAGGGGCGGGGCTTGGGCCAGGATCGGGGGCGGGGCTAGTGACAGGGGTAGAGTAGGGGGTAGCATGAGTGATGAGAACTAGAGGGGGAGGGCTGAGTGTCCAGGTCCATGTCTTTCGGAGAGTCATCAGGAGTGTCGTGGTTGAGGGCTTGCGAGAGGGTCGGGGTCTGGGGTTTGGGGGGTTGGGCCTTTTTCCTTAGTTTGTGTTGGGGCTGTGGAGATATGAGGGGTACTAGGTGGGGTCCGTCCTCTTCAGGTTTCTGGGGCGAGAGTTTACGTTTAGTGACGGCCTCTGTGAAAAGCCTAGTGAGAGGAGGGGGAGTGCCGAAAATGAACTGTGGGTTGTCACGGGTAGGGGACTTGAGGACTGTCTTCGCCCATGAGGACCCGGGCGAGGCCCCGGCGACAGACCCCACCCCAGCAGGACCACCGGCCCCACAGGCCGCAGTCGCAGCTGGAGTTGAAGCCGCGACCGACCGACCGGCAGGGGCCGAAGGTCCAGCAGAGATAGTGCCAGCCCCCGAGGGGCCCGCCGCAGGAGACCCCAAGTGCTTAGGGGGGCGGGGCTTAGGGACAGCAGAAGTTCCGTGTTTAAATTCTTCCTGCCACGAAGTTGGGTATGCCTTGGGGGTATACATGTAAGGGGTAGTGTGTTGGGAAGGGGCAATCCTAGTGGGTCCGGCTAGTGGGGTGGTCTTAGGGGGTCCCGCGGAGGGTGGGGCGGTCGTTGAGGATCCTGCTGTAGGTGGGGCGGCGGAGGGGTTGGACTTCTTTGGAGGGTGTTTGGGGTCAGATTTCTTACTGTGGATGAAGACAGGTGGACGGTTGAGTGGGTTGGTCGGTTGCTGTGGTTCATCATTGTTGCTTGCATCGTCATCGTCGTTGTCGCTGTCCTTGTCGCTGGGTGGGGGGCGGGGCTTCTTACAGGAGCGGCTGATATGGCCAAACTCACCGCAGTTGAAACAGCGCACCGACTCCGTGGACAGGAAGACACGATAGTTGATACCAGACAAGTAGAAATTAATGTGACCGGGGAGAGTGACGTTGGGTTTGACTAAGATTTGGACGTGGCGACGGAATGACATGATATGGGACAGTTGTTTGTTCTTAAATCCAAGAGGTATGGGCCGGATTGGAGATACAACTTTACAAAAACTGGATATGTTGTGGAGAAGGATAGAGTTGGGTATTTCAGGATAAACGTTTGACAATGTTAGGCGGGTAGTAGGTTGGACAAGTGGGCTGAGTTCCAGAAAGGAGTTGCCGTGGGTAAAACCCAGCGAAACAGCATCGGCTACCTCCTCTCTGGAACCCAGGTACACAGCGATACGGTTATTGGAAATCCTGCTGGCAGAAGAGACGTGAATATGGCCAGGCATACATTTGTGGAATTCCTGCATATATGTTTCAATGGACACATTGTCCGCAACTCGGAAAGAAGCACCATTCTTCCTGGTGACGCCAACAAAGGGCTCGTCAAGCAGACAAGAATTGAAAGCCACAGGCGTCACGGTTGGCCGACCCACCGTGGCAGGCCGACCCACCGCGACGCCCGAGGGTCCCGCCTGACTGGCCATGGCGGCCAGCCAGACAACGAAAATGACACAAACTAAACGAAAAATACACATAAAATACACGTAAATTACAGATACTTACACGGTGGGCTTGGTCTAGGGGAAACTATATACAATAAGCTACAAGATTATACAAAACAGGGACCTTACCAGGTCAAACGCGAGAAGATAGGCCTTACACGGGAGCTCGAGAGAAACACGTCCGTCCTCGGCATAAATAAATAAATAAATAAATAAATAAATGAATAAATTGTAAAAATATTATGGCATTTACTTTTGCTTCAATTAAATACATGCACAGCAATTATAATCGGGAAAGTTCCTACAACCCGACATGGGTCGGTACATACATGAAGTAGAACCGACCGCTAACCTCCATGGATAATAATGTGGCGGAATAGGGTAGTAGTGGTTTTCTACTACTTGGTTCCTCGCCCCTACTGAGTTGGTCACATAAGTACGGTCTCAAAAACGAGCGTCTATGGCCTCACTAAGCGCAAGTCCATTTTGCCAGAAATATACCGCGTGTGTAGAACCACCCACGGGATTAAATCAGGAGAAGGGTCTTCACAATTAAGTGACTGATATAATGACAGGCGTTATGGTTTTCCTTTGATAAGTGAGTATTTATTAACGACCTCGGTACTTCACTGATTCCTATATACGTCCCAAAGAGGGTCAAATTTGATTGAGCGTTTAGCCGCGCTACCATCTAGCGCCTCACTCGCAGCTGCCTAGCTACGCTACTCTAGCGCCTCACTCGTACTGCTACTAGCACTTAGGCTTAGCCCTGGTCTCTGCAGCTCTAGCTCGAATGCCACGCGTATAAAACTGGCCTACCTTATCGCCTCTTTGCTGATCACGCAAGGCCCGGCGCCTCAGGACAGAACCGTTCGTCTAGCAGGCGTCCTCATTGATGGGCGTCGGGTCTGCCACGGGCCGCCTCACGTGTAAGGGCGGCGCTTACCCGTAAACGTCGCCTGGGGTTGCACGCTCCGCTCGGTTCGAAGGCTTAACTGTAACTGCCTCTCGCAGCTCGCGGCAGGCTCACGCATGCGCCCAGCTCGCAACTCGCGCATACCACGCCCCTGCCACACCCCTGCCGGCAAAACGCGACCTATATCGCAAATTACTGTGTACTTAACTGGTCATTGCTTTAATAACAATAAAATAGGTAATTCTCAATTTGCTTCCGTGTTACAATACAAACGCTGTTAATACAAAAAAATCGTGACGAGATTAAGCCCCATTTTCCCTTTAATTCTCATTCCCTTTAATTCTCAGAAATTCAGCCAGGCGAAAACACAGGGGTTTAACCAGGAGAAAGAGACGTGCCACAAACAATAGCCAGTATTTGACCTTAGGGGTATTGAATGCCCGATCAGTCCGAAATAAGGTTGAGCTAATCCGTGATGCTATCATCGAACATGATTTTGATATCCTCTGCCTGGTGGAAACATGGCTTACTTCAATGGCCAAGGACGAGTACTTCATCAAAGCCTTGTCCGTCTCTGGCTACAAACTCTCAAACATCCCACGCAGAGGCAATAAAGGATACGGTGGTGTGGCTATCCTGCACAAGTCTACAATGACCCCAGGAACTCCGGCTAAGACGTACGACTATGCTAGCTTCGAGAGTATCGAGATATTCTTCACGCTGAAGTCTCGTGTTTTAAAAGTCATTGTTATTTATAGACCACCTCCATCAAAGAAGAATAAGCTGACTTCTGCTTTGTTCTTCGAAGAATTCTCCAGTTTCCTACAGGACAAAATCGTGGCCTCTGGTGACCTCGTGATTGTTGGCGACCTCAACTTTCACCTAGACAAGGACGCTCCGGATTCGCGACGTTTCAAGGAGATGATCGACTCCTGCAACCTGACACAACATGTGACCTTCCCCACGCACGAAGCAGGTCACATCCTGGATGTGGTTATGTCACCGAACGATTGTGATACCGTACGCGCTATCTGGCCTGGGGACATGATCTCGGACCACAGTTTGATACTGTGCACGATATCAATTCCTAAACCCTCCCATCCCAGAATCGAGCTGACAACCAGGAAATATCGCAACATTGACATTGCCGCTTTCAAGCAGGATATTGCTAATATCTGTGTCTCACTAAACATGGAGAGCGCCGGGCTGGAACAGATGTGCACTGCCTACGAGGAAGGGCTACTCTCGATTGTTGACCGACACGCCCCGGCCAGAACACGCATGGTCACGGTACGCCCGAGTCATCCATGGTTTTCTGATGACCTCTATGCTTCAAAACGTGAAAAGCGCAAAGCGGAACGGACCTGGCGCCGCACTGGTCTGACAGTCCATAAGCAGATCTACCACGAGGCTAGGACGAAGTACAACAATGCACTACGCAAGGCACAGACCACCTACTACAATAGTAAGATTGAAAACGCCTCCGAAAATCCTAAGGAACTCCAGCGGATCTTCAACGGTCTCCTTCACTCTGGAAAGGAGTGTAAACTGCCAACCTCTACTAACTCCGAGGACCTAGCAAGCTCATTTGCTGACTTCTTCATGGACAAGGTAGAGAATATCCGTGCCACCCTGCCAGTAGTGAGGACGAAGTTCAAACTCCCACTGGATGATTGTCTGCCACGCGGATCCTCGTTCGGTCTTGATCACCTTAGCCCTGTGGACTCTAGTGTAGTACGCAAGTTGGTCATGCAGTCACCCACAAAGTCATGCCAACTTGACCCAATGCCGACATGGCTTCTGAAGGAAGTGTGTGACGACATACTGCCACTCCTGACGTCAATCGTAAACAAATCCCTCGCAAGTGGTACTGTGACAAGTTCTATGAAATCCGCGCTCGTCGCACCCATCATTAAGAAACCATCACTTGATGCGGAGCTATTTCAGAACTACCGTCCAATCAGTAACCTCTCATTCGTCTCTAAATTACTTGAGCGGGTTGTTGCAGCAAAGCTAAACAAGTACATGGCAGAAAACAACCTACATGATGTATTCCAGTCAGCTTATAAGGCAAGACATAGTACAGAGACTGCACTCCTTCGTGTGACAAATGACATTCGACGGATGTTGGATGGCGGTGGTGTGGTGGTTCTTGTACTCCTAGATCTAAGCGCTGCTTTTGACACGGTAGACCATGCTGTCCTGCTATCACGGATGAGGGATCTGCTTGGAATCAGCGGAGGCGCTCTGCAATGGTTTGAATCGTATTTGGCTGACCGGTGCATGCATGTCATAGTCCGTGGTGCCAAATCACCTCCACGTTTCTTGAAGTACGGTGTGCCCCAGGGTTCTGTACTTGGTCCGCTTCTGTTCCTGATCTATGTGCTGCCACTTGGGAAGCTGATTCAGTCTCTCAGTATGGACCGCCATGGTTTCGCCGACGACAATCAGACCTATACCATATTCCAGGCCATTAAAGATGCATTGGCTGTGCGCTCTGTGTGTACCAAAGTCGAGAACTGCCTCCAGAACATCCAGGATTGGCTGACCGAAAACTTCTTAAAGGGAAACCCTACTAAGACAGAGATCCAGCTCCTTGGATCCCCTCAACGTCTCAAGGCTGTCGGAGTAACGTCGTTGTCTGTGGCGGGTACCGATGTGCCTGTCACGATGAAACCTGTGCGAAACCTTGGTGTGCTCTTTGATAGTCAATTGGACATGAAGTCACAAGTTAGTGCGCTAGTTAAATCCGGAAATTTCTATCTGCGCAACATAGCCCTCGCTCGTGACCGCCTGACACTGAAAGCCACAAAGTCACTTGTACAAGCCTTGGTCCTCTCCAGGTTGGACTACTGTAATAGTCTGTTGGCAGGCATTTCTCAGGAACAGCTTGGAAGACTTCAAATCGTCCAAAACAATGCTGCCCGCCTGGTCACAAGGACCCCAAGACGTGCCCACATATCACCAATCCTCGAGGACTTGCATTGGCTACCTACAAGATTCTCCTTCTGACTTTTAAGTCCCTTTGTGGACTTGCACCCGAGTATCTGTGCGAACTGATCGCCCGCCATATACCTGGTCGGTCACTAAGATCATCGAGTGGCCCAGTGAGGCGCAAGGAACCGCGCTATCTCTTGGAGTCTCTTGGTGGCAGGGCCTTCTCCTGTGTCGCTCCAAGGTTGTGGAACCAGCTGCTCTCATGTGACATCGATTGTATAAATGCCAATAAACTCCTGCATTTCCGCACTGAACTAAAAACAACATTGTTCAGGTCAAGCTTCATGGAGTAACTTTCTTCAGCGCATCTGAACAGTTTTTCACTGGAAATTGCGCTTTACAAATGACAATTTCATTCATTCATAACATTAAATGCATGGACCTATTCTAAAAAAAAAAGAAACAAACATAAATATTAGGCTGTGTAACTTAGGTTAGTTTACAATTTGTTCACACAAAAGCTGAGAAATTTACAACAAGGGAATTTGTAACAAGGGAGTCACAAAATATCTCACCATAGTTTTAGCTTACAAAACAACTTAATTTGTGTTAAGTACAGCAGCAGAAAAAAAAGCTGCCTGTCGTTCCCTTGCACAGGTAGACTAGCGGGTCTATTATACAACTTTGCGAATGTTTTGGCACTAGACCATCCTGCAGTGAGCAAAATTGTATAAATGGAGACCCCACGACTCACAGCCGCGGGGGTCGAAGCAGAGCGAAAATTATGTGCCCTGAAGATCGAAGTAGTAAGGGATTGGAGGTTCTGACACAACCACTCAATCTCGAGCCAAATGAAAGCTGATAACTGTTGTTTCTAATCTAAAAAAATAGCATGTTAGCTTTTAAATATTTTTGTTACGCTCCCATCGGCCTAAATACGGACATCTTTGATGGACATCTTTGAGATGTGTGGTTCTTTAACCGCACATTTCGCCTTTCAGAACGGAATTCGTCAGGGCTGCCCGATCTTGGGGCTACTGTACTCAATGTTTATTGATCTCTTCCTTAAAGGTACACACCGGCCTACTGTTTACATGATTTAGTGATGTAGCAGCATTGGCAATACTTTTTTGATGGTCGTTGTGAAAAAAAAACATCAAAATAACCCGTAATTTAAGTGCAAAATTAACAAAAACAGTCAAAAGACGGGTTATACGCTTTACCAGCCGTTGCAACTACGCGCGAGCCTCAGGACTTTGTCACAAACGATTCGCTCTTCTTCTGCTCAGGATATCTCCAATTTTCTGCTCACGATTTCACTGGACAGCCCGGACGACCGAAGAGGAATTTCCGTTTTCTTTTGAGGGGTTGGCACCATGTTTTTTCAACACGCCCGTGTGTGTGTGTACTCAGGCTATTTGCCATGCTGCGCGGGGCAAATATCCTACACTCCACGGTAGCCTGCCGTAGCACGCGCTCGCTCCCGTTCTCCGGACTCTTGAAACAAACAATTATGTTCGAATTTTCATATTATGTTTAACTTTGTTTCATACCTGTATAAATAGTCTCTCTTTTGTCAATTACTTGTAAATATTGGGGGGAAATCAGAGTTGAATTTGGTGCAGTTCTGCAGTAACAAACTTTTATACGGCTGGAAATACAACTAACTCACAAGACTACGTGACTTTTCGGAACCAGAATTTGGTTCCGAAAAGTCACGTGACCTCGAATTTTTCAAAAGTGCTCAAAAATGGCCAAAAGACGGCGTCTTTTCAGGATATATCTAATTTACTCTCGAAGGCGCTTCATAATAATGTATGGGTCTATTTCGAGCCCAAAATAGCCCAACAAAGCCAGTGTGTTCCTTTAATAAATTTAAATACAGACTTGCATGGGCAGCATTTTTGTTTCCCTAACACAAAAAAATACTGCTCCGTCTCGGCCTATGCCGACGATATCACTGTATTCATCATCTCCGACTAGAGTGTACCGTCTATTCAGCAGATCCTCTGCTGTAAGATTGAACTATGAAAAATCCGAGGGTTTGTGGGCCGGGTCATTGACCAGACGAAACAACAAATTCCTCAACTTCCAGTGGAAAAATCAAAGACTTTGCTTTCTTGGAGTTCTCTTAAGAAACAACAACTAGACTTGTGTTCGTTCTTGACAACGAACAAATGGCTGTTCTGATTCCTTTTTATGAACATGTGTTGTGTTCGGAATGACCTATTATCACCTACATTGTTATATTCAATTATTTAATCATCTTGTCCCTAGAGGGCGCTATTTCATACGATGACGCCATGACTCATATTTTGGAAAGCTTGAGGGCCTCTGACATTAACACCCTTGACCCCATCTCAATACCCTCTACCAGTTTCACACTAAGGGCCACTTCCGGTTTCGACCAGAAGTGAGCAAGGTCAAAGGTCATCGCCATATTTTTTTAATACGCCGCCCAAGTCGAAGTGTAACACGGTTGACCCCCATCCAGATATCTTGTATCACTTTCAAATGGAAAGGCAAAAAGTGATTGACAAATAGGAAACGAGGTCAAAGGTCACAGCATGTGCGCAGCTTAAAGACCTTTGTTAGTGATCGTGTATGGCGAAAGAATCAAAATGTAAGGTCAAATGGTGGCATTTTTTGATGATTTTTGATCATTGAATGTTATGACATGCCCCTTTAATCGGACACATGCGAGCTAGGTCAAAGTTCGTCACCATATTTTTGGATACCCCCACCCTAGTCGAAGTGTAATACAATTGACCCCATCCAGATATCTTGTGCCACTTTCAAATGGCGAGGCAAAACAGTTTGATCAATAGGAAATAATAATAATAATGGAAATTTATAATGCGCCGGTATCCATCAAAAAAGATGCTCATAGGTCAAAGGTCAAACAATGTTCGCGGAGGTTGGGCGTTTCAAGAATTTGGCGGCTCAACCAGAGGGGCCGGGGATCTCCTGGCTTCATCCCTCTTTCTTTTGTAGCACGTTTCCACTGCATGCCCTGTTTTCTGGCAATAAGTGCACTTGATAAGTGCTCTTCAGAAGCCGGGTTCGAGCCCACTGACTTTGTTGACGAGCTACGGCAGAGGGTTGAATCTGCACACGAGATGGACAGGACACACCTCAAAAAGGCAGCCAAGTATCAGCGCAAACACTACAACCATGAGGCCAGTGACGACCGCTTTGTGGTTGGAAGCGCGGTGATGGAAAGAGTGGGAACCAGAAAGATTGGTCTATCTCCCAAACTGCAACCAAGATGGGACGGTCCCTTCCTCGTTAGAAAAGTACTCAGTGATGTACTTGTCCGAATCCGCAAGAGCGCCAGACACAAACCAAAAGTGGTACACGTCAACCGACTGAAGCCGTACCATGGAGATGTAGATCGATCGTGGCTGGAACCTAAAATAGAAAAACAGGAGTAATCGCTCCCCGTATCCACTTCTCCTGGCCCCGGATCCACCTCTCCCGGCCTCGGATCAATTTCTCCCGGCCCGGGATCCACCTCCCCTCGACGCACTTTAGTACACGATATTTCTGACTTTGACGAGTCTAGTTGGCATTGTCAGAGTGATGACCCAAATGAACACAATTCAAGCGAAGGTGAAGCAGAGCCCACAGATGGAAACCTGGGAAGTAATATATCAGGTTCCCCAAGTGCTGATTCCGCGCAGGTCTCGGACAACAGTCCAATGGCGGTATCAAGGCACGGGCGCCCCCGTCGGCCGCCGCAACGATACGGCAAATGGCAATTTTAGTTGTCAAGTGACGAGCAAGAAGACTGACGGAAGGGAAAGACAACCTAAACTAACGTTCTCTTTACTGTTCTTTACCTTACCTACATGAAGATGGGCTGAGACAGGAGCCGTTCCCCCAAAACCGAAAATTCAAGCAAAGACTGCCAGAAACCGTTTGCCAATGCAGCTAGCTTAAGAAGACACATAGATGAGCAACATATTGGGAGAGAGAAGATGAAATGCCCCTACTGTCCAAGCCTCTTCCGTCGCAAGCATGACTTAAACCGCCACTGGGAGGCCCAACACCAGACCCAACCAGATCCTGAGGTTCCCCCACACCTGGACGGAATCTCGACCTCTTGAGCCTTCATCTCAACAAGTCCGACCGGAGAGCTGTTGAAAAGGACCAGAGTGGCCGGACCAGGTCCCCTCATCCCGTACGAAGAGTGCTGCTATGGAGAAGCGCCACGAAACCAAGGGAGTCCAGACAGAGTGCGGCGAAGGACGAGTTGTTGAGCGCACCACACAAGAGCTCTTTAATGACAAGGTCGTGGTGGCTAGAGTCACGAGGGAGCGTCTATTGTATAAGTAACCCCGAGTCTCAAGATCCGACGTTTGATGTTCCAAGTTGAAAGTTTTCGCGTTCTTCAACGTTTACTAAAAGTTTTGAAATTTATTAAAATTTTTAAAGAGAGTTTTCTTAATGAGAAGCTGATTATTGTTAAAGTTATTTTAAAGCGAATCAGTCCACTTCGTGACACGACAATTAAAATTGTTGTTATATAATGTGGGAACACATTATTCTTAAAGGAGAGAGTGATGTGGCGACCGTGGCTGAGGGCGTGCTTTAAGTTTTACAGGAGGAAACACTCACGCCAGTCACGTGCCGCGTGCTATTTATAGCACTTGTATCCATGCAGTATTTGAGCCTGGGAACGCGCCAGCTAGCCACGCACAACGCACGTGGCAGTCTAGTTCTGGGAAGCCGTAAATTATTGTAAAATTGACTAAGAAAAACACCAAGAACGAGGACTTGATTGTAAGTGATTGTTCTTTTATTTTAAGAATACATGATCAGGTTACCATGATACATGTTACCAAGACGGTATTTAAGTTTCCTTGTCCACCTTTTATTTCTGGCGTCTCCAGTTATTAAGTTTATCTGACAATTAACAGCCTGCTCTGGTCGTTAGCCATCTAGGGTTTAACTTTGCTTGTCAAAACGCCCAGAACGGCAATACAGCGTTACAGTATGAAATAACCTTAAATCTGTTCCGCTAAGACAGTGTCCTGGCAAAAACAAGTTTAAGAATGAGTAGCTACTTTTTGGTGAGTATATGAAATCACAACTCTGCACACACACAAAATAAGCTACATGTACCGAAAACTGATTTAAAGGTTCACAATGCCCCCCAACCCCCCAACGTAGTTTTTACTCTTCACTCAACACAAAATCCAAGTATTAGTTTTAAAGATATACAGTCTGTGCGTTTTGAATTGATATTTTTTTAGAAGTATACAAGATAGTTTCTTAACTTGTTTTTCAAATGACACGTCAACTAAACAAACTGACAAAAGTTTAGTTATCGAACAAGTAGTGTCCCGAAATAATTCAAGGCATATATTTTCCAAAGTCTGTCCTTAGTATGGGCGACCGTATGGGCGCCGGCGGCGCACAAGCTGAGATAAAGATATTCCAAAAAATGAAAACAGTCTAAATATCAGACATACTTACCTGTGAAAGGTTCTTCCACAAACCTTATACTGCCTGTTTCTGCAGTTAATGGCTGCCCAGGACGGCGTATCAAACTTTGAAAAAGCACAAACAACACCAAGATTCGAACTAAGGACCTTCTTATTGTAAAACGAACTCTCTCCTAACCAGACCACGAAGCTGGTTGCAAATCCACCCTAATTCTAACCCTAAACTCTAAACCCTCTGACTCTAACATATCATATAATAGTCTCCGTTAAAAAGGTACAAAACCTCTCGTTTTCCCCACGCTATTATGCTGTAAAAAAACAAAAACCCGCGGGCGGGTCGGGTTGGCGTAGTGGTTCTCCCCTCCTTCCTCGTCTTTCACCGCGTCTCGTGAAAGTCAAACACATCGGATGCAGAAGCTATACTATGGCTGCATTTGTGCACAATCCACATCAGAGGAAGGCAATGAAGCCAGGTGTTATACTTGCAATTGTTTTAAATGTTACCGTCTAAATAGTTAAAACATACCTAAACCAACACTTTTAAACCATTAATTAAGTTTGGTTTGTTTTACAGGGGACACGAACAAAAGATTAATGTTTAAAATACTGTTTATAGCATCTAAACAAAATTGTGTAATATATGAACACATTATATACGTCTATGAACAGCGCCCTCTAGAGAAAAAATATATTTGTACGTGACGTCATTTTTAAAAGCTATAGCTAAACAACAATTTGACCAAGTTTCATCATCATACAACAAAGCATAATGGTGTAATTGCGAATTGTTTAACCATATCCTAACCCAAGTGCTAAGGATTTATGAAGAAGCTTCATTCTGACCAGGCTTAAAAAGTGGGCATTTTCTACCACTAAGCTGCCACCCTGGGAAAAAAATCCTCACTAAGAGCAAGTGAAGCCAACACCCACCAAATGTCCTCAATTAACCCAGGCAGCAATTAATGTAGGATTTCAGACATATAGAATTTAAATAATAAAAGTCTTACACAACATTCTCCCCACTTCAATAGCTGTGTGTATGATCTAACCAAATACAAAATGAAGCAGGTGCTATTGAAATGTTTCAGAGATGACTCTGGTGTTACAACCAAAATACATGTAGTGGCATGTTCAAAAGAAAATTCACAACTTCAGGACAAAAAATACCTACTAGAAACTCTACTCCTGACGAAACTAGCAATTCATAGACACCGGGTTGTCAGGTCAGGAAGCAAGTACCAGCTGTTTATGGAGGTGTCCCCATAAACACAAATCCTCACTGAAAAATTATTCCGAAATTCCGTTTTTATTGGAAACAGTACCCCAAACACCGTAATTTCACATGATAGTTCAAGCTATCTTTGACTTATTGCCGACAAAAAGGTCTTTTAAAATAATTTGGTAGATTCCCTATAAAATGTCTGTAAACCTGTGTATGGCCATAAACCCATAATTATTTGACGATGTGCGGCCGACGCAAGTCGCATAATGATTGGGTTTCGATTTTCGGTTTGGGAAAAATTAACGAAGCGCCCGTGGTCGAGACTCGGTAGACATGAAACTAAGCCGTTCAATCGCGAGACCCTTAGGCACCCTTTGCTCGGCTGTGCCTATATTTTTTGTTTCGCCTCTAGTTTTCTTCATCTCCTGTTTTTACAGTGACCAGCGTCACTGAGCCGGATTGTAATTAAACTGCATCGGTTAATCGATCGGTCCGTCAGAAATCATCAATACTATGTGCTACTGTTTTGCACAGCTGTGCTTAACTTCCCAGGTGTGTCATAAGGCAGTGCACAATGTTAACTTTGCATCTGTCTGCAAACAGCCAAAGTATACAAATTCTTAATGGAATGAAGAAAATAACAGAATGCTTCAAGTAAAATAGTAAATGTATTATGTTGTGTATTTTAGAGATAAACATAAGGCATAGATTTGATTTTTCTCTTCGCAAACACCGTGAGTCGTGTTTCAACCTCTTAATCTGGTATTTTCTGCATGGAGTAGTTGATAATTTACCTAAAATTCACGACGTTGGATACTATCAGGCATGTAGGAGCACCACCCCAGATTGTATTACACTGACCAGCGCCACTGAGCCGGATTGTAATTGAACTGCATCGGTTAATCGATACACCAACCGTATTCCATTATTATAAAATAGGACGTGTAGTAGTAGTTGGGTTGTACATGTATTGATAAAAACAAAACTACCATTTGTTTTATAACTGTATCATTTTTGGAGCATTTACTAATGCGTTTGTATGAATAAAGGATGAATATGCGCTGTTACGCATGCGTTAGTATCCGATCCGTCAATTTATCAATCTTAAAGGTAATAAACTGTTAAGAACGGCGTGATTTCCACTGGTAATTGAAAGCCTTGGTCGAGTAATGTAAACTACCTTGTAGAAATTTCAGCCACATTATTTATAAGTAATACTTCAGCTGTTTCAGCAAACATGAAAAACCCAATCATAGTTTTTGTGCATGAATGAACGGCTCCCAAGATCGCCTGTAGGCGATCTTTGGAGATTCAAATAGTTTCGTCATTTTTCTCATGGGGCACTTTAGACGAAAAACTTTAACTGGATGATTACTGGATGACACATTGCGTACGTTACGTCAGGTGACGGATGCCTCAAACGGATGCCTCGGCAAAATCCGATGTAGGCCTACGTTCAAAACAGAATTGACGGATCCGTCAACTCCGTTTTTCACATGTTTACCCTTCGCCACATTCGCTGCTTTTGAGAACTATTTCCAATACTACATAAAAGAACGAAAACCCAAATCCTATTGGTTTCCACACGTGTAGGCTACCGCAGAACAATCACGGCTGGAACCAGCTCCAGTGGACAGGTGAAGATATCTATACGAGAAGATAATACGAGAAGTTTAGAAACACATCATGATGCCTCTAAAAGAAAATCAGTGGCTCCCCATAGCTACATGGCTTGATAGATGGCATGCAAGTATTGTTCTGGTTCCATACCTTTGAGTTAATAATGATCAAGACTCTAACATTTAATTTTTTCACGCAGTATATTCAATGTTTCAATGTTTTTGAAAATAAAATCCCACTTTTGGGTTTAATAACCTTCTTGCTTAATGTCTTAACTTTAAATAATGACGTATTTTCAATTTATTTGATTAATCTCTGAGCAATTATAAAGCTGTGAACGTGTTCGTCGGTAGGACAAAAAACAAAATTCGATGCGCGTGCTGTTCGCCACCCGTAACGCTATGCACTTTCGGGATCGTCACTATGAGCACTATGAGAACAACTCGGAACGTTGTTCGACAGCTCCATGTGCTTAGTGTGTGTTTGAGCGGCGGTCCTCCAGATTAGCGGTTATATTACTTCATCGGGGCTGCGGACGAGACTTATCTTTATACTGATGAACACTTAGGTAATTTAGTACTATATCCACAAACTAACATTTTGTAAAATTCCATATATTTCTTTATTTATTTATTTTTCTTACGTGAAAACAGCGTTCAGCTTTGCTCGATATTGGTTGGTACCAGCGCGCTCTGTTGTAATACGCAGAAGCAGTGAACGTTCACCAACCAATAATTCATGTTCGTCGGTATGGGAAAAACAAATTAAGTGAAATGTGGTTTTTCGCCGTTTTCAGATGTTTTATAACTAAAAAACCGGACAATATTTTGGATTAAAATGTTCGGAAAAGAACCCCAGAAGAAGAACCTAAAGAATCCCAAAAATGTCAGAAAACGTAATTTGTCAAAAAGTGCTGTTTGTCAGTCTGGGAAAAATGCGACGATATACCCATGTGTAGGGGCAAAGCTGTGGAGGGCCAAAGTTGCTTTGACAAAAACACAGAGAAACATGTGACGGTGACTACAACATCTAATTTATGTACAGTTGTGCTCAAAATTATTCATACCCTTGTAATTTTTAGAGTATTTTGAATCATGTTAATAAATAAGTGAGTTCTGTCTGGCTTACTTATATAGAATAGGTATGTGACAAACAACTGAAGAATAGCAACAAGTGACATTTTCTGTAATATATTATTTTGCCTCTAAACGGTTCCTCTATCGGCGTAACAAGGCTTTGGCATGTTTCCACCGGGATTTTTGCCCACTCCTCCTTTTGCAAAAAGTCTCAAGGTATTTGAGGTTGGAAGGCTTCCTTGCCATCACCCGAGTCGTGAGTTCCCTCCATAGATTCTCGATCAGGTTGGGGTCCGGGCTTTGGCCGTGTTCTTTGGATTGTACGCTTCCCCTTTCTTTCGCAGAACATAAGCAACATCCATGTGCCCGAAAAGCTCCATTTTTGTCTCGTCTGACCACATAATCGATGACCAAAAGCTTGGATCCTTTTCCAGGTGTAGCGAAGGCCAGACGAGCTTCCCGATGTCTCTGTCTCAGGAGTGGCATCTTTCTTGGTCGGCGACCATGGAGACATCCATGATGCAATGTGCGCTGAAGTGTCTGCCTGGGTATCTTGGTCACAGACTCGACAAGGCTGTTGAGGAGACCCTTCATGGTGATGCGGGGATTATTACTGGCTTTTCGGCACACTTTTTCTGCCAGACGAGGTGACACATTCGACTTACGACCACGTCCTTTAAAGATAGTATACATGATTGGTGAACTGTTACAAATAGTGTTATCCCCCTGTGTGATTTATCCCCCTGTGTGATTTATCCCCCTGCATAATGATTGGGTTTCGATTTTCGGTTTGGGAAAAATTAACGAAGCGCCCGTGGTCGAGACTCGGTAGACATGAAACTAAGCCGTTCAATCGCGAGACCCTTAGGCACCCTTTGCTCGGCTGTGCCTATATTTTTTGTTTCGCCTCTAGTTTTCTTCATCTCCTGTTTTTACAGTGACCAGCGTCACTGAGCCGGATTGTAATTAAACTGCATCGGTTAATCGATCGGTCCGTCAGAAATCATCAATACTATGTGCTACTGTTTTGCACAGCTGTGCTTAACTTCCCAGGTGTGTCATAAGGCAGTGCACAATGTTAACTTTGCATCTGTCTGCAAACAGCCAAAGTATACAAATTCTTAATGGAATGAAGAAAATAACAGAATGCTTCAAGTAAAATAGTAAATGTATTATGTTGTGATGCAATGTGCGCTGAAGTGTCTGCCTGGGTATCTTGGTCACAGACTCGACAGGGCTGTTGAGGAGACCCTTCATGGTGATGCGGGGATTATTACTGGCTTTTCGGCACACTTTTTCTGCCAGACGAGGTGACACATTCGACTTACGACCACGTCCTTTAAAGATAGTATACATGATTGGTGAACTGTTACAAATAGTGTTATCCCCCTGTGTGATTTATCCCCCTGTGTGATTGAGAATATGCCTCCGTACTTCGTCTAACTTATGAAAAAACAGTCAAAAAAGGGTTTGCAGTCATTTCTCCCTAAAACCACTTCGCCCTGAACCATTTCGCCCTGGGTTTTCCCCTTGGGCATCTCTGGGGGTTTTCCTCCCACTTCTAAAACTGCAACTCCTTCTTCGTCATCTCAAGTTGATAATATAGTATAGTTAAAACTAAAACCGTATAGTTGATGGCATAAAGGGCCTTAGTTGCCGAAGATGCCATAAAATATACAACAACAACAACAACTTTGTCTATTTATATAAATTTGAACCTGCTGATTTCGAATATGACGTTTCCCAGTTCAAAAAGTGCGCACGAAGGGGTGAAAATTAAAGGTGTACCTTAAACTTGAATAAACTGTACACAAATTGAACTACAAATGTCTAGTTTTGTTTTGAAAATTCAAAGCAAAAATGTTAATGAATATTTACCAGTCTTGCATTCGTTCTTGTTTACTTGAGAAAGTATCGTACCTGGCAGGGGAGGTATACAAGCCATATGACCCTCCCCCAACCCCTCCCCCATCCTCCAAAGAAATTCCCCATTAATGTTCATAAGAAGTCATATATCAGTATGTCCATATACTTTCATTATATAAGCACAAACAAATATATTTCATATTGTTTGCCTTCCTCACTGCCGAGCCCAGCATCCGCCCCCCCCCTCCCGCCCCCGCCCCCCCACCCCCGTAATGAACTGCACCGAAACATTCTTAATCTACTAATAAAAAAAATGTGTCGAATCAAAATACAACACCAATACATGTATAAAACATATTAGCACAAACACTAAAACAGTATTATTTTAACAATAATGCACATTCATAACTCAGATAAAATTGCAATGCAGGGCTCCCTAAAAAAGTGTGCCATAAATAAAGCTGTCCCAGACAAAAGCATCAGAATTGATGTTGTCATCAATTTAAAGGAGTATGGCCAGATCACATTTTTGGGCCTCCCATTTTGTTCATGGTGTTGAGATTTTGATACTAAATAGTGTCTCGTATTGTTCTCATTACCATTCTGAAGTGTCGCGTTCTCAGTCCATATATTTCCGCGCATACATGTATATCGTTAAAAAAAACAAAGTATATTTAAAAATGTATCTGGTTAAATAAAGCAAAATGTGGATTGCAAATGTTTGTTTTCTTTACATGGATTCCGATATATATGGGGATGCATTATGATTATTGGGATGGAACAAAATACATTCTATGGAACCGGAAAAATCTGAGCCCGCTCCTTTAATTTGTGGTGAATTATCTGATGCTGTGATCTTGGTGTTTTTACAGTAACTGCTAGTACACAAGTCTATACATGATAGATCTGATCCACGGCAGCTGCATCATCCATTTCTGTATTTCATCTACATTACCCTTACTAAAATTGTTTCTATGTCCTGACTTGGTCAAAATTTTTCACAAAAATACTTGTGACTCTTATTTTATTTTGAGGAGTGTACATGTACTTGCAAGAACAGTGGACAACATTTTATGATGTCATCTGTGCCAGCCCTGTTGTATCATATCTGTATTGTCAGATGTCCTCCTGATTCAACCCATCCTCTTTATACAGGATTTGGGGCATTGATGTGTGTTTGCAGAGCACCTTGATGTACTGCAGCCTGATAATTGCTCCTCATTACGGCCGGTTAGGTGAACCAATCTTTGTTTGGTGGGAGGACCTCTCATGCATGCAAGCTTTATTGACCGTCTCCAATTTATTTCTCCTGAACTGTGACTCTCATCTGTTAGAAACAAAATTCAGTAAATGTAATGTTTAAATGTGAATTATGGAAAATTAGACAACAAATACATGCTGTTTCAATTCTTACACATTTTAAAAATGTCATTTATCAAGAATCACAGAATTTGCTTAATTAACTCATAAAACTTTATTTCTTTGCCATTTTGCCTGTGCACATCATAACCCAGAAGCGCATATATGATAGGAGTACAGACCTACATCGTACATGTATGACACACGTCAGCATTTGAGGGTGTTCAACGTCATGATCTAATATCACTTCATGGAAGACGTTAAACATTTTTGGTGACCTGATAAACTGCCCCCCCCCCCCCCCCCCCCCCCTCCCCCCCAACCCCCCGCACTCGGTTCCTACGGGTGAGGGTCCGACATGTGGGGTAGTCATAGTGCATTTCGGGCGTAAATGTAGTAATTTATGTAATTTTTGGGTAATTGTGTTTTTACCAGGTTTTTCCCCCTCAACATTCCATAATTTCCAGTGGGAGGGGGGTGGCGCAACCTCCCCCCTCCCCCCCCCCCCCCCCCCCCCCCCCCCCCCCCCCCCCCCCCCCTCGCCAATCGCGGACGATATTGTTCTCTTTGTTAGACCTCCCTAAAACGTCCACGATTGTTTGGGAGAACCAACGCACGGGTTTGTAAACACAACATGCACTTTTACTTCACAGTAAACATGCAGTGTGCTAAATCCCGCTTCGTATCCGATTTTGGCTTTGGCACACACATATGGGTACGTTAATTAAATACAAAGACCAAATTTAAGGCAACATTTCGAAAACGCCGAGTGCGCCCACTGTTGTTTTGTTACCGCATCATCGCATGAGATTAAATGACTTTTTGGCGATAAAAATGGGCCTCAAAAACTAACCTGTGCGCACTTTTCGGCGTGAGAAAAGTTAGTTTTGCATTTTGTAGCTATCTAGCTGTAGTTTTATGGCAAACAATTGTAATCTGCAGGATGGTATCGCAAAACTAAAAGAAAAAGAGGGGTTGATCATGGCCTATAAGCCAAAAACATGTGGTCTTGTGCAAGGCAACCAACTGTCCTACGATACATTGAACGTTTCTTCACAATAGTTTTTGGGAGTGAGGAAATTTAAAAAGTGTTAGATTTTTCAAAGGGTATGAATCATTTTGAGCACAACTGTATTAGGCCGTGGGCCGAAGGCCGATATCGTGTTGAAGTGCTCCTGTCTAAAGGGTGAATACATTTTTTTACCACAATATGAAATATTATCGGCTAAAAATATAAAATCGCCAATGTTCATGTGAAAGTACTGTTTTTTTTTTTAAATCGGTGATTTTAAAGTCAATTTTTGAGCTTCAACCCTGTTCACTGTTCTGTAGTAAGTTTTGCCTTTGCCCTGGGAATATTCACGGCTGCAGTGTCTACCTTAATTTCACTAACATGTGGGGAGCAATACAAAAATGTGCAAGTGCATGGCTCTGGGAATGATCACTTGTCCACATATCACGACGACAGGTGACAGCAGCAGATTGGGAAGTGCGATGTTTTTGTACTAAATTCAGGGGTTTTGGTGCTCGTTTGTGCAATGGATGTTGGGTATTTAAGTATTTTATGGGTAGCGAATATTCAGAAAAGGCAATTTATCAGAAAGTCTCATTGAAAGTCAGAAAATGTGTTCTTAATCGATGAAACACTAAAACATCATGTGGCCTAGATGTAGGCCCTACAAACTACATGTATTTTGTTTGGGATTGTTACATTTTGCGTGACAAAATCCCTGCCCCTGGGGCAGAATTTAGGTGACATAATTCCCCACTCATGGGTGCAAAACATTAGCCTCCAGTTGTATACCCCTTGCGGTTGTTGACTTTTAAAGGTACACACCGGCTTACTGTTTACATAATGTAGCAATCTAGCGTCCTTGACAATAATTTTTCGAGAGTCGTTGTGAAAAAAAAATTAACAAAATTTCACGTAAGTAAGTAAAAATGTTTAAAAATAACAAAAGAGGCCCGTATTACACTGTAAACAAAACTTAGTCAAGCTACGTAAAAAAATTAGTCCAGCTGACCAAATACCTTCGTCCGTCACTTTTCTGTGATGTACGACTAGCGACTAACTTCGATGGACGTGATAAAATTCGTCATTACCCAGAAAATATTAGTCCTGATTGGGGAGTCCCATAAAAACCGGGCCTTGACGAGAAAAGTTCGTCAGAGCTTCGCGTGCGCATGCGCAATGCGGTGTGACGTCACATAAAGAGCGCGAATTTGGGAGGACTCACTCCGCCATTTTGTCTCTCGCCAAATCTGATCTCCACCTTCGAACATCCAAGAAAAAGTAACCCATCCTCACGCAAAATAGCATCATAATCCCAAATCATGGAACCTGTGAGCTCCAAGTTTCGGTGAGTTGCATTTTGCTTCACGTATTTCGCTGAATTGTTTGGTTGTTTTAGGAAATATTCGCAAAGAATGCCCAGTGCACTGTGCTGCAAACACGTACAAGTATGTACATGTACAGTACGGTAGCGTACAGTACAGTACAGTACATCATGTACAGGGAGATCCATGTACAGTACATGTATGCGTGGCATGGCTTACGCTCATGACGCTAGACCCGTGAACAGGGCGTCGTATATATATATATTCTCCGCCCTGGTGCCGTTTCTAACCCCAAATCTGTGACAAACCATATGCAAACTCACGCAAATGAAATATGTCCCTTGTTCTGATATTTGCTCAATAGTTGCACTCGCCCCAATGTTTAATTAAATATTCCGAAGTCAAGTGTACCCATATGACCATAGATCCGATGTCTAGTTTCGGTGTCGGTGAAATTATAGGGCAAAATTCAGACCCTCCGTACGGTAAGATAAAATACAGACAGTTTGCCCCAAAATCCAATATGCGCATCGCAAGAGCGGAGAGGTCAACACAAGCTAGACTGGTTCGCTGTCCTCATTTTTACTTCTCTTCATCTTATACGACGAACTGGACGAAGGGAAGTAAATATAAAGACAGCAAACCAGTCTAGTGTTGACCTCTCCGCTCTCGTGCATGCGCATAGGCCTATTTGATTTTGGGGCAAACATGCAGTCTGTATTTTTGTCACGGAGGGACTCAATTTTGCCCCACGATTTCACCGAAACTAGACATCAGATCGATGCGTACTCTTCGGAATATTTGAACAATTGAGCTCGTGGACCGACGGGTATTGAGCAAATATCAGAGCCAAGGGACAAATTTCATTTGCGCGAGTATGCCACAGATTTGGGGTTAGAAACGTCAACACTACAGGGCGGAGAATACGACGCCCTGTTCACGGGTCTGTAGGCTCACGCATCATGCTTGCGCAACGGTAAGAATTCAGTACTCGATTTTTATGGGTTCATTACCATGCACGGACACCCAAAATATAACTTTTTATGATCTATAAACCATGTAAAAATGTTAGTTTGGATGATTAAAACATAAAATTAAGAGGAAAAAGTCATGATGGTTTTACTAAGGAAAAACTTATAATTTTTCAGAGTTGCCTCATAGATTTATTACGTGGGGTCCAAGTGGGTGTCCGTGCATGGTAATCTTTCCAATTTTGTAGGGAAGTGATTTTTGGAGTGAAAAACATTAATCAATTTCCTTGAAAATACTTACTTTTTCTGCCCTGTTCCATAAACCTAACACACAACTGCTCAGTCTATGGCTCTATATCACCATTTTCCAGTTTAATATTGTACATGTATTTTGGGGAAATTTATCTTTATTTTAGTTGCTGCAAGAATTCCATAGAATTGATGGCAAGTCATCACTGAGGACCCTACTTGATGATGGCCTCTAGAAATACGGAGATGCCTTGGTGACCTCAGCAGCCAAGGCACTGAAGAAGAGGCCAGCTATTCTAGAGAAGGAAATGGATAACATTGGAAAGCAAAAGGAGGCTGCCGCAAGAAAAGGTACACTTTGTATACAAGGACAATAGAGATGTTACGGCACTAGTTCTCCCGCGAGGGTGCTCATCTGTTCACCAGCAGCCCCCGCCCGCTGAGCGGCTCGGCAGCTGTCGGCAACATTTTGTCACCCCTCCGCCCCACCCCCATAATCAAAATGGTCTAGCTATGCCCCCGATTGTATACAAAACATGTACATAAGTATGTATATGATAACAAAAATAACTTATCACACCATTTCGTTTTGTCTTTAAAATTTTCTCAATCTCTCAGAGTCTAGAAGACTTGCGGGCATTCTGGCTATCCCTCCATTGCTGCAAGAAAAGGTGGAAAACATGTTTGTTTTTGAAGATCAAATGGTAAGTTCAAAAAGTCTCAAGGTTGGAGTAATAGTATGCACTTATGCATACTAAGATGTGCTTAATGGTTGCTTGAGCATGGTGTATGAGATGGAATGGAATCTCTCAAACTTTGTTCCTGTACCGACAAGGTCTATATAGTCTCTTTGTTAAAGACGTTCTAACGTTGTTTGGTTTGTGTACGTTCCCGTGGTCAATATTGCACCGTGTGGACAGAGAACTAGTCTGTGCGCCAGCTGGCTGCTGTTTGTAAGAACGTCTTTGGAATCCTCTCACGAGTCACGTGGTTTGCTCGCAAAATTCCTAGCACATTCCACGCATACCATGAAAAACACGATCATGATCTGCCATATAGAATCCTCAAATTACTGCGCACATTTTTCTTTATGTCGTTACGTCGTTACCAAGAACATGTGGACTTATGATGGCGGATCGTGACGTGTTGACATGGTATGCGTGGAATGTGCTCGGAATTTTGCGAGCAAACCACGTGAGTCGTGAGAGGATTCCAAAGATGTTATTACGTCGTTCTCTGTCCACACGGTGCAATGTCGACCACGGGCACGTACACGAACCAAACAACGTTAGAACGTCTCTCACAAAGACTATAGACAAGGTCATGTTACAACCATTTTTGGGAATTTGCCACTTTTAGGTCTCAAGTTTTGTGAATTTCCGACTGCTTTTGTGAAATTTCACAAACGTAGGTGATATTTCACAAAACCTGTGAACTTGAAATTCACAGAAAGAGGAATTGTTTTTACGAAACTTGTGACCTTTTCACAAAAATGGTAAAAAAAATATCACACAACTTGTTAATTATGTACAAAAGTGGTAAATTCACAAAAATGTTTGTAACAGGCCACCACATTTCCGATAGATGTACATGTACTTGGCTAAGTACAATGGCCTCTCATCAGATGGATTTTTGCGTCCTGGCTCATTTTGGAGTTAGAAGTTGGAAAACCCACATTTATTCCCTTAATAAGGGACTTTTGCATAAAACTGATGATGCACACCATGTAGGTTTGGGTAAAGGCGAGCATGTGGATCCTATCATACTTTTGTTAACCAAAAATAATTACTAAAAGTGATGATTAAGTGATTCGGCAGTTGATCATGGATGTGTGAGGTATGGCAATAGCAATGTTGTCTACATGGATTGATGTTTTGATTTTCCAATTTCTTTATTTAGGACTCCAATGGGTCACTAGCGGTCTGCGAAAAGGTGCAGGAGGACGACGAGGATGACGACGATGGGGGAGTGGAGTACACTGCCATGGTAGATGGTATTGTCGTAGTAACCACATCAACGTTCATGGCAGCTTTTGCGAGCTTTTAGCAGTATTTTATTGTTTTAATCTCGCGTACTCCGACTGCTTGAAGAAGTCTTTAAACTTCTTTCAAAAGGTCATCCTCAACATACAGGACAACCTGCCTGTAGACAACACTGCAGTAAAGATTCTTGACAAATTAAATAGAAAAATATCAAAGCAGTAAGGCATCTTCTCGGAATGTACTTTTTTCGGTAGATTTAAATAGCCTTGGAAAGTATCGAATGCTTTCGACAACTTCGACGAAATACATGTAGTTTAATGATACATTTAGGGATTAAAAGTGGGTTTGAATGGTCTTAAACATACGTTTTAAACCGGAAAGGGGCCTGGACGCTGATAATAGCCCAA
Source organism: Henricia sp. BOLD:AAB3569 (assembly GCA_037783545.1). Lineage (NCBI taxonomy): Eukaryota > Metazoa > Echinodermata > Asteroidea > Spinulosida > Echinasteridae > Henricia > Henricia sp. BOLD:AAB3569. The sequence goes on from JBBELK010000122.1 coordinate 218,924, forward strand.
ACCGAATTCGGCGCGGGCCATTATCAGCGTCCAGGCCCCTATCCGGATTTAAACGGATTGTTTAAGACCTGCCAAACCCACTTTTAATCCCATTTTAATGCATTCACTTTCCCTACCGCGTTCGTATGAACTGCTAGCTGTGCGTGTGTTTTTGTTCGACCGCGCGTTACGCAAAATGCAAGCGTGTTGTACGCGCACGCACAGGACCGGGTACTTGTCACAGTATACAATTTGCTTTCGGGAGCGTGCAGTTTCTGTGTGCATGTGCGTGTTTCATACGCACCGACCACGGTGCGGCCGCGAGCCAAAGGTTCAAAAGTTTTTAAGACTGACTGGGCCTTTATCATCTGTTTAAAACTGCCCACGTGACGTGCTCTCGGCCAATAGGGATGCGTAAACTGTCTGAGGTATTTATGAATGTGATTTAAAACGAAATTCATGGGATAATTGGGTTTAGGTCAGTTCGATAAGATACTCAATTTAGATGATTTTGAACTCTTGCCAGTCTTTGCCAAGGTACTCGGCACAATTTATAGCGGACAGCCCCTACTGACCCTATTTTGTGATGGGTGGGTCCAGTTGTTTGTTACATATACATGTACAGTCAACTTCATTAATAGGGTCCTTGGGACTTCGTAGTTGTAAGAGGAACCTTGTACAAATCTATAATCAGGAGTAAGAACAATGAATTGGTTTATGGGGCCTACAGTTTTTATAAGTATAGAATGTTGTATGACAGAGCTCTTTTAAGGTTTGATGGTACATGTATCATACATCAGATAATTTTGAACTGTTGCCACTCTTTGCCAATTAAGTCTTATTGATCAGCTGGCCTGTAATTTTGCCATTAACGTTATTACAAATTAAAATGTACATTGTATTATTTGTGTCACTTTCAGCAGGATGTTTTTTTTGGGGGGGGGGTGGTCTTCCTTCCTCTCACTTCCATACGTCAAAATGTAACGACACAGTTTACGCTCTTAATCTGTTTGCGGGCAATTCGGCAGAAAGTACATGTACATGAATTAATTTTTTTCCCCACAGATGTTTTACATTTTACAGGATAAATTTAGGTTGCATGTAACTTGATTTACGTTGAACATTGATAAAAAGGATCTTCAGGAATTTACAAATGCCCTTCTTTTTAACAGTACGTAGTATTTTGTAATACATGTAGTCGGAAAAAGTAAGGATTTTATGCTTGCCATAAAGTCCAACTGTGCATTATCAGTGCTTTTATTGTCGGTGCTACCACATCAGTTAAATGACTAATTTTAATTGGTCAAGTAACATTTGACTAAGTTTGTAGGTCGCTTGACTAAGTGTCTTAGTCGATTCAGACACCATGGAAAGACTAATAAAACCTAGTCAACTGACAAAATAATTCTAGTCACTGGACTAATTTTTGTTCGTCAGAGTACGTCAGTATGACTAAAAAAAATTAGTCGATTGAGACACCTATTGGACGAGATTTATTTGGTCATCTGGACGAGATTTTGTTTACAGTGTAGGCTATACGCTTTACCAGCCGGCCATCGCTGTATAATACCATGTGTTTGTAAATCAAGGTGGCTTACGATACGGACGGGCCGACACGTGTTTAAACCTCATTTTACCTGACTAATCACACCTTGCATGATCCTCCAAGGTCAACCGCTGACTCGCGGAAGGTACTCGAACGCAGTGGTTTCTTGCACGTCCGCAATACATGGTGCTTTTTTCTTCGGATATTATTTGTATCGCCGCAAATCCGCGAGAATCTGAGAAATTCTCTCGTCCATATTGAACACCCAAAAACCCTTCTAATGAAACCTGCTGGCAGATTTGTATACACATTGGAAAATATAGTATGTAAATAGTGTTCGTATGACATTATTTTCCAACAAGAAGAGAAACCAACCTCGAATGACAAAAGCAACTTGCACTTCGCGCTGGTTTCTACGGCTGGAGATACAACTAACTCACAAGACCACGTGACTTTTCGGAACCAGAATCTGGTTCCGAAAAGTCACGTGACCTTGAATTTTTGAAAAATGCTCCAAAACGGCCAAATTTGACGGCGTCTTTTCAGGATATATCTAATTTACTCTGGAAAGCGATTCAGAATAATGTTTGGGTCTACAGGGTGTATCAAAAAAAAGGAAACCCAACTTTAACTAGCTACTGTGGCAAAGATATACATTTTCTAGCAATAACCATGTTACCATCCAAAAGTAGACAACAAATGCTTTCCGGTGATACCTCACACATTAATTAACGATTACGCATCACTGAGCACCAGCGTTTTGAAATTTAGGTCAATTATTCGACGTGGCTCACTTTCCAAGTCAATGAAATCAACGTGGCTCCTTTCGTAATTGATTTGGGTGTAATGCACCTATCAATTGTTCCCCCCCCCCCCCCCCCCCCCCTCCCCCCGCGCTACCCCACCCCATAGGTGGGGGTTTGGTCACATTTTTCATGCCCCAGGGTGGGACATTTGGCCCATTATCTGTGCATTTGTGCATTTTTGTGCATTTTTGCGCATGTTTTGCACCCGAGGGTGGGGATTTTTGTCACCTAAATGTTGCCCCAGGGGTGGAGATTTTGTCACGCAAAAAGTGACAATCCCCGGGGGAAACAATTGATAGGTGCATAACTGGAAATGTCTTTGCTGATTGTGCAACCACTTGTGGATATAAGCCTAAGAGCTCTGACAGGCCTTCAGACAGTGTGTGTACCCGAGATCACAATGGTTCAGCTTACATTTTTACACCAGAACAGAGAATCTTTGTGGTGAAGACTTACCACGAAACCAGAAGTTTTCAGGCCACTCAGAATGCGTTCGCAGAAACTTTCCCTGATCGAGAACCACCCACAAAGAAAACCATCTGGTCAAACGTAAAAAAGTATCAAGACCACGGAACGAGCCTTAACCGTAACAGGGAGCACTCAGGGAGGCGGAGGACCGCAAGAACTGAAGAAAACATTGCAGCCGTACGACAGCAATTGAGAGGGGAGGGGGGCATGTGGAGGGCATTGGACAGTGAAACAAGTTAAACGTGTTTAGGAATTTCTTGAATAAAATTTCAGAGAAAAAAACACGAGTCAGTGTTAATTTTGTTGCATATCAGAGTGAGCCACCTCCAAAAATTTACCCAAATTCCAAAACACTGCTGCTCAGCGATGCGTAACCGAAAATGTATGAATGAAGTATCGTCGGAAAGCATTTGTCGTCTACTTTTAGATGATACCATGGTTTCTGCTGTAAAGTGTATAGTTTTGCCACAGTGACTATTTTAAGTTGGGTTTCCTTTTTTTTGATACACCCTGTATTTCGAGCCCAAAATAGCCCAACAAAGCCGGTGTGTCCCTTTAAGATTGATTTTCGAGATTTATTTAACAAGGGCTTTACAGATGCACAGCACAAGTAAAACAATTTCAGTTGTAGGCAACAACTCCTAAAATTACCGACCTTGCTAATAAAACAATTTGTTGCATATACAATTACAGCTTAGATAGAACTCTAACCGCTTGCGGGTAAAAACTATTGGTAAAACGATTTGTTTTTGTTTTCAGAGCGCGATAGCGACGACCTGACGGGAGCAATGTAAAAAGATCATTGGCTGGATGTGTTGAATCTTGTTCAATGAGCTTGGCGCGTCGAAGCAAGCACTTCTCATACATGCTATCAAGTGAAGGCAAATCTGCATTTATGATTCTTGACGCGGTTCTGACCACACGATTAAGTCTGGCTTTATCCATTGCAGAGGCACTGCCAAACCATACAGTGATATAAAAAGTTAACACACTCTCAATCACTGCTCTATAGAAGTTCACCATAGTTTTCTTACTCACACCAAACACTTTAAGACGTCTTACAAAATAGAGTCTCTGTTGGGCTTTCTTTATAATACAATTCATATTCTCCGCCCATTTCAGATCGTGAGAGATAACGGTGCCTAAGAATTTAAATTGTTCAACATAATCAACAGCTTGATTGTTGATCGCAAGCTGGGACAAAGAGGACTTTTTTTCTCCCTAAAGTCCACCACCATTTCCTTTAGTTAGTTTTATCAACATTAAGGTCCAGATTGTTTTCCTCACACCACTTCTCCAGTTTACTAAACAAATGAGGAAACACAAGCTGTGACACCATTTAAAGATGCATCCTGGGAAAAAGTATTAGTAATGTGTAAATATCTGTAAAGAGATTGATGGCATAGAGAAGAAAGTAGCTGCTGATTTTGAGATTAGTAAGAGAAACTTCTATGGCTTATTGGCTTATTTCCTGAGCGTATATAGTCTGACCGAAAATTGTTACCTTCATGTGGATGATTATTTATATTCGAACCAGCTCGACCGTTGTACCAGCTCGACTGTTGAGCGCTCAACCGAGGAGTAAACTCGACTGTTGTACCAACTCGACCGTTGTGCGTTCAAAAGGAAAAGTTCGTGGGTGTTCGCGAACGCAGAGGCGACTAATTAGCATAACTGTCATTAAACATCAAACATCGTACAGATAAAAACCCGTATAAAAATGATTACTCATTGTTGCAAATGAAAGGAAATAAATGTTGTGGTAAATGTCTGTGCTCGGTAGCACTATACAAATCGCGGCTCCAGAAAGTACACTCACTTGCGAACGCAAGAAAAAGTTTGCACAGCGCGGTCGAGTTGGTTTGAGTCGAGTTGACTCGCATTTGAAGTCGAGTTGGTCAACGGACGAGTTGGTTCAACGGTTGAGCTTGTACAACGGTCGAGTTGGTACAAAGGTCGAGTTGGTTCGAGTCGAGTTGGCAAACGGTCGAGTTGACCTGCACCCCTACAAAGGCAACATGTGACATGCACATTTTAGGCCCCAAATCCACAAATCATCACCATTCATCCTTTATTTTGTAAACTCATTTGCATTAATAAATTTCTTGGGATTCAAGATTGATGTACACCCTCTAAATATCTCCATTCAATGAAAAATTATGGGTTTCACGTGTAACGGGAAACCAAAATGATTTTATTTACATTAGAACCACACTAAAATCTGTTTTATATATTTATGTGTCTACTTTTCATCTCAATGTTATGATGATAAAAACAAAATTTCACGTGTAACGCTTTTAGGTGGAAACTTGAAATAAGTTTGCAAATTTTGTTGCGCTGCATGTTTAAAAGGCTCCACGAAAATACAATGTAACTAGAAATGTATATTTATTAAGCTCCACAAATGTTGTTAATGTGGTCTGTAAAGTTTCACAACTGAAATATTAGGGGCAAAGTGGTCTGTCAAAATTCAAAATGACTAGATTTTTATTGTTTGCTTCAATGTTCATGTTTAAACGATCAAGTGATTTAAAACCAGGCACAGAATTAATACATTATACATGGAAATTGAGAAGTTGTGGCAGTTGGTATGGCCAGAACACTCAATAATATAGCAAACAAGTTTCACATGTAGCAGGGAAACCAAATGTTACACGTGAAACGCATTTTTGCTAAACCTTTTATGTTAAGAAGATATCAAATTGTTCATGAAGTGCGAGTTTTATTGTCAAAAGCAATGTGTTTCAATCATTTTAGTTTACAAATAACCAAGCTAACCCCCAAAAATAAGAACAATCTTAGCTTTATAATGCTATGTTTAAATGTCAATGTTTTGCCTAAAAAGTGATAATTTTGCCTTTTTTGATCAAAATTAGGACAACGAATATTCATGATACCCATTTTTAAAGTTTTATTTAGTACAAATTGATGCTGCTGGTGACACAAACAAAACACAAAAAAATAGCATGTGGACTAAAATAGCATGACAATTGACTGTGAAAGTACATTTTATCCACTGGTACCCACATGTGTTAGATTTTCTAGTATGGTGATTAAAATGGATTAATGTAATGTAAAAGAAATCAGTTTTGCATAAAAGTAATATTTATTAGTCCAGAAACCTCTTCCAGTGCAGAATATGGTCACAAAAAGAAAAGAAAAAAACACTTGTTTTGTACATCAGTTAGGCTTACATGGCAGCCATATATTGAATGTTTCCGCCATATTGAATTTCATCGACACGAACCAGTATTTTCACATGAACATTTATTTTTCTAAATAAGGGCATCAAATGCTACAATGTGGTATACTGTTAATCCCTTCACCTCTTGGACAGGAGCATTCTCCCATTTCTAGAGCACTTTTTGACCTTCGGCCCACGGCCTATATGTCATTTGGTGGAACTTCAACGCAAAAGTATTTCCCTATTGTTTCGAATAAGGTCGGTTGTATTTGAAGCTGGAATTGTGTATAATTGTGTATACCTAACTTGTATGTTACAATTTTATTTAACGATGAGTCTTACAGAATTAATCAATGCATTTAAGGTGTAGAAATTGCAGAATGTCAAAGCAAAATCCACTTTATTTCGTTTATTGAGTCTGCATTATACATCCTCTTGCAACAGTGCCCCTTTAACGCACTCCCTAACTCCTGCGTACAGTGGCCCTGTTGAAAAAGGCCCCATTTGGCGGTGGGACTAGCGACAGAAATCTTGTCGCCTCTGCTAGACCAATCAGGACGCTTGGCAGTGCATTGCATCATGATTGCAGGCATTCAAATGTAACGCGCGCAGATTGTAAACACCGTGCATGCATGTGATACATGTACTCGGTAATGCTGGCCGTTGTCCGCGTCGACGATTGGCTGCTATTTAAAGCATATTGGGGAATCCCTTCCATTACATTCGTCAGCATGCATCCCTGTTATTAATTTGAAAAACTGCGGAGTAAATAAGGTTCGTCGTTTGAAAGTTTGGTAGGAATGGGACAGTCATAAGGAACGGAACCCAATACAATTTCTGGAAAGTATAGAAATTGTTTCTTTTCGGCATAACATGACCGAATTGATTAAATTACGTCAAAATGACTCAGGCGTGAGTTGGCTCAAGACAACAGCCGGCTCGCTCCACAGATTTGCGTGTATTTCCTCAGGGTATTGTCACGTCGCTTTGCAGAGTAGAAATTCCCTGAGATCTCAGGATGGCATTATATAGCTGTAGGAGTAAACGCGGCAGACCATGCGTCTCTAGCATGCCCCGTGGGTGACTTTAACCGGACCACGGCACCAGTGAACGGTGCCAATATATATTGCATGCAGTAAACCTCGTCTCATTACATACATTTTTCTATAAAACTGTGATGCTACAGTTGGTGTTTTAAGATTTGAAGCATTAATTAAAGATACATTGTGCTCGAGATTATAGGGATTTAGGCATCAACATTTGTGAAGAAATTATCAAAAAATGGGAATAGGATGAATCACTTAAGTATACAACCTCGTCCCATGATCCACTGCATAGATGAAAATTTTCTTATTTCCCGCGTTCTAATTGGTGGACGAAAACAATTTTAATTTTTCCAAAATCAATTCCAAGGCACAGTTACTTTGAACATATATGCAAAATTGCCATTCCCACGTTGCATACAATATTTGGGACAAATCAGCACCTTTCAAATCTTGCCGTATTTAAGAAAAGTGTTGGTGGTCTTCTATCCGACACTACAGGATAAAGCCCACGAAGACGAAATACGCCATGTGCACAGATTTGTGGGTATGCAAATGATACAAATCTTGGGTGGTAGATCTTTGGGAACAAACGTGTTCGACCACCCCGGAGACCAAGATTATGGCTCAAGCGTTCCTTCAAATGCAGAGGCGGATCCAGCCTCGTTAAAATACAGGAATACAATGGAATTCAGGGGGTCGGACCCCTCAAATCCATTGTATTCCTGTATTTTTAGGAGGCTGGATCCGCCACTGAAATGGCTCGTTTGACAGTAATTACCTGATAATGTTTCATATGCCTGTTGGGTGTGAAAATCAAAGCTTACATGGAAACACTTCACGTGAGAGAGATGAAATTATTCTCAGTAAAAACGTTTTCATTGGCAATAATCTTATACACGTCAACAAATGCTGCTCAGCACGCTCTGTCCACTACTTCACGCACCTGACGTGATCATTTAATTTTACTGGTCCCCACATGTGCATGAAGCGCGAGTTTAACAAACTAAACAATCACCTGAAGTACATGATGAACTTACAGTGGTTTAATCTATTGAGCTACTTGAGGTTCTAGTCAGAAATACATGAGGTGCCTCATGTATAAGCAGTTACCTGCCATATGTGATCATGATTTTGGGACCAAAATTGTGTTGTGCATGAGGTGCAGTTACTTTTTACAGTGTAGCGATATATTATTTGTTCACTCTCAGAAACTGGAATGAAAATACACGACAGATGTTTTAGTTCACACAAAAGAGCTGGTAAACATCGCTGCTGTATGCAATATTTCAGTGTCTAAAGTCTGTGTGGTGAAACATAAAGAGATATAGAGTTTTAGTTGTTTCTCTTTTGTCCAAGCGAAATCTTGTTGGCATTTTGTTTGCTGACGAAATGCAATTAATTCAATGCCGACGGAGTGTAGAATATGACATTTTTTTTCGAATTTGAAAGCAATATTCCCAGTGGCTCGTATCGAGCACAATAAGCGGACCAGAGATCGTTGTTTATGTAATGTCACAAAAGGAAATCCTCCGTAGTGACACAAATTAACGGGATGGCCATGCGCGGGGAATGAAAACCGATAGATCTAACTCCAAACAGATGATAGGACACTGGGGTTGTCTTTACCCACATAAATCTATGCTATGTGTCAAATTCACCCTATCAAATATCGGTTCTGTCGTGTTAAACCGGAGGCGGGTTATCATGGGCTGGTTTTGGGTGTCTCGTTAACCTCGCGGCTCAGGGCTGGTAATTTTGTTTTGCCTCCCATGTTTGCCGAGTGGCTAGATTCACGGTAGCTTGGCTATTTATACGCACAAAAGATCGAATATCTAATAGCAAGCGACCAAATACCGCTGAAATATTTGGTAATTTGCATATAGTCTGCGATTCCAGTCGCTGTCTCGGGCTGCGTTAAATGAGCATCGATAAGGACAACGAAATCGCATACTGAGGACGTACTACAGATGACTTGTTCCTTGGTCTTTGACTCGGGTCAATCGATTAAAGATTTATTGTCCGTGCGTCTTAGGTGTGGTACCTCGGAAAATATATTTGTTTTAATCTATATTTTTCTAGAAACATAAAAGTTATGCTGTCCAATAAGACATCAACGAAAATATCGACCAACGTTTAGTTATCGAAAAATTACTGTCAATATTTCGAATTATTGGAAGTCCGCCAAAAATTCAACTCACGGCAAGGCGTACACTTGCCCAAGTCTGACTTCCTGTGCTTGGTCTGTAATGCGCAGCGTACAGCTCGCCCGCTGGACTGGTGACCAAACACGGGAAGTCAGACTTTGTGTAAGTTAAGGCAAGGCGCAAAAACGGCCATATACAAACGGCGTTTTTCACAATGTCTAAAATACAAGGTATGATTTGTTTCCCGTTAAAATAAAGTAAACGCTTTAAAAATTCGTTCAGAGAAACACAAATCGAATTTGCTAAGAACCACGGACAATATAAGTTTAAAAGAAATTCCCCCGGTCAGTTAACGTCACACGGTGTTAACCAAATCTTTTTGAAAGGTAAGTACGTGGACCAGCTAAGAAAATGTTATTGAAAGTCTTTAGCGTTTCCTCGGGAAATGCACTTGGTACACTTCAAGTATTGTTTTTATGACGAGATTGGCCATGATTACAGACATATACTTTTAAGCACTTCTCAGTTACCGCAGTTGATGTGCCCTAGTAAGCTTTTTTTCTCAACTTATGTCTAAGTAGTGCCATGATTTTTTCTCAGTTGCCGAATATGTGTCATTGTTCCTGTGGTTCCTTGGGGTCCTTGGGTTTACGATAGACCGTTCTGTGATTATTGGAGAACACATAGGCAATTATTGCTATTTTTACGTTATTCGTATGAACACATCTAGGTCAAAATTTGACTGCTTCGTCATTTCAAAGCTGGGACAACCCTGCAGCTGTTTGGCCTTTCTACTATTGCTTTATCTGACAGACTTTATAAATTTTCCAACCAAACACTTCGCCTTAATCGCGCAGTGACTGTATTTACACTCGGAGCTAATCGGATTTTCCGAAGAAGAAGAAAATATTTGGAGAGGTTTTATCTGTCTCCGCACGTAGCATTTTTCCTCTGGCCTAAAACTCCTTGTCGAGTTTTGACAGCACTTTCCCGTCTCCAAATCCCCTATGGATTGTTGGCGTAGAGTGCGATGTTTTCTTTTCTTTTCATTTCAACGACATTTCGTGTCAAGTTCTATTATTAAAGCTTTAACGTACGCAGCGAACCGTCATATATCGAGGACGTTTGAAGGACTATCGTCACGTCATTTAAATAAGAAAACATGCGATATAACATGGCCTTCAGTGCACAGAGTCTATTGGTTAAACAGCAGGACTGTGTTTGTGAGAGTAATGATTCCCTTGCGCCATTATAATGTAACTTGTAGCGACGCTGTTTTAATGACTTGGTGATCTATTGTAAAACGTGGCGTTTAGTTTACTTTATTGTTTCTTACATCTCCAAATTACAATTCCTTAGTTTAACATAACAATTGTTAAGGAATGCATGTGTTATGTTCAATAGTAAATACACTAACTGAAGACATATAGCTAGGATGCCAAATAAAAAGCCGAGGCTTATACGAGATCTGGCACCCGTAGTTTCTTATGAAATTAGTATAATTATAATTACGTCATAAAAGTATTAATTATACAGTATGACAGATCCAACAATGATGAAAACTGTATAAGGTACGTCACTCGCCAAACAAAAGTTTACATTGCAGTACCCAATTTATGTTCAATATATGTACCAGTTTAAACTAGCGTTTAAATTTATAAATATTACGCATATATGGAAAATGTTTCAAATTATTCCAAAGAAACGGACTTTGATACCTCACGGTGGATTTTAAAATACTAGTTCTAACTTTTGATATATGGAGTTTGGTTGACAGTCTTGTATTATGTGTATGAACTGCTCAATTCAAAGTAAACATGTTTTGAAGAGTTTGAGGTGAAAGGTTTCTTTCATACTAAATCATTAAGACTCCAGGTGATATTTATAAATATCAGGCAATGTTAGACAATTACATTTTTTAAACATCTCACTGCTGTTTACATCATTACAGTAAGTGATTTCTTTTGTATGATTAATAACTTGTTTAAGTAAGACTCAAGATCATATGTGTTACCCCAAGATAAAACACCATATTGCAAATGAGGAAGTGTCAGCGTATTATATATTGTCATAATGATTCTGGAAGGAACTGCATATTTCAATTTCCGAAGAATACCCCAGTTTCTCGAAATAGATTGTGATCTTTCCAAGTAAGTTTGTCATCAATTTTTACACCCAAAAATGTTGTACTGTGTACCTGGCTGATAACATTATTGCTGAAATGCAATGTGCAATCGAATTTTGTTTTCTTATTGTACATTAAAATATAAGTCGTCTTATCCAAGTTAATTGACAATCGGTTACTGACAAGCCATTGGGAAATTTTAGAGAGTTCATTGTTGATCACACTTATATCAACTTTTAATGTTTTACTTCTATAAACAAATATTCTTGTCGTCTGCAAATAAAATAAATGAGTCAGAATGACTTTGAAGAATGACAAATATCATTGATATAAATCAGGAAAAGCAGTGGGCCTAGAATAGATCCCTGTGGTACACCACATTTTATTAATTGCGACGAGGAGGTAGTATTATTCCATGTGACAAATTGCTTCCGATTACTCGGGTAATTACCAAACCAGTCTAAGGCAGTTCCTCTAATTCCATATTTATAAAGTTTGGAAAGTAAAATGTCATGATTAATTGTATCAAATGCCTTTGAAAGGTCTAGGAAAAAAGTCCAACTGTGTCTAAAGACTTATCAAGGGCTATAGTAAGTTTGTCCACAAGGTCGATTAAAGCCATTTGGGTAGAATAATTTGCTCGAAAACCATATTAAGAATTTGATAATCTGGAATGTAGTAAGGAATGAATTTAGACGATCTGCTTCAAGTTTTTCAAGAAGTTTCAAAAAACCGGGCAATATTGAAATTGGTCTATAATTGGAGATTACACAAGGATCACCTGACTTGAAAACCGGCACAACACTGGCAATTTTAATTTCATCGGGGACTATACAGTGCTTATGTAAGAACTAACGATTTTTAACAAGGGATCGATTATTTACCTTGTTACCTTGTACCGTCGAGTCGTGTCCGACCCCTGGTGATGACCATGACTTTCATCCTCCAATCCTTCCGGCTCCTGGTTGCCCCCCGCAGTCCATCCAGAGTCAGCTCAGTCGCCTGTTTGACACCATCCATCCATCGTGCTCGTGGCCTGCCCCTCTTTCGTGATCCATCACCCATTCCTACCATTATTGATTTTTCCAGGGAGTCATCCGCTCGCATGATATGTCCGAAATAATTTAGTTGCTGCCTCAGGATCTGTGCTTCCAGTGGAAGTGAGGGTTTTATTTGCTCGATAATCGAGATGTTCGTTCTGTGTGCAGTCCAAGGGATTCTCAATAGCCTGCGCCAGCACCACAATTCAAAACTGTCTATTCTTTCCCTCATTCCTTTTGTTATTGTCCATGATTCACTCCCATAAAGCACAACTGGGAAAACTAGTACTCTCATCAGTTGACTCTTCGTTTTAATTGAAATTGCTTTGTCCTTCCAAATCTTGTTTAGCCCTGTCATAGCAGCTCTTCCAAGAGCTAGCCGTCTCACAATCTCTCCCTTGCAGGAACCATTGTTATCGATTCTAGAACCGAGAAAGTTAAAGTCGTGTACTATTTCAACTTTGTTTCCATCCAGAATAATTTGGTCCAGCTCCTCTGTGCACATAACCTTGGTCTTCTTTAGGTTCAGATGTAGACCAGCCTGAGCGCTATGTGTCTGTACACGTTCCATCAGACTAAGGAGGTATTCTTTGCATTCTGCGAGCAGTGTGGTGTCATCAGCATATCCGAGGTTGTTGACTCTTCTGCCACCTATCTTCACCCCTAGCTCTACATTGTCTAGATTGGCTTGTCTCATTATGTACTCGCTATAAAGGTTGAAAAGGTAAGGTGAAAGGATACACCCCTGTCGAACTCCCTTGCCAATGTTGAAACTTTCTGTATCCCCATATTCGGTTCGAACTTTCGCTTCCTGTCCATCATATAATGATTTAATCACATGTACTAGGTGCTTAGGAATTCCCATTTCCGTCAACAATTAATTGATGCTCTGTTGTTAGGGTATTATTGATAAGAAATTATTGAAACACTGTTTGGGTTTCGTTTATTTGTTATTGAGGGCTATATTGATAGTTTTCCAATTTTTTTAAATATCGTTTTGATGTCTTTGAAATGAGTCCGCAAAATATTGTTTCTTTGCAGTTCGAGTCAATTTAGTTAGGGTATTACGATATGCATTATACTTCTTTCTTGTTGAAATGCATGCGGGGCATCCTTTTCAAAGCAACTGTGTAAAGATTGTTTACTTAATCCATACATTTTGATTTCGTCTCACGCACACGTTTTTAATTGTATGCACAAACGTGTGGATAGTATTTGAGCTCACAATCTTTGGACAATAAACCCTTCGCTGGTGGCCATTTTGGGGAAATCGCTTTGTCCGCATTCGGGGACGAGTAGGCAATTCCATTGTCGCACCATTTAAACAAGAACACCTGTCCACAGACATGCAATCGAGTAATTACGCGTTTTCAATAGAAAATAACTAACGTGTTTTTGGAGAAATAAGACGGTTCACGTCACCATTTACATAAATCGCTCTAACGGCTGCCAAAATAATCTCAAGATACCTGGCTTACATTTGGCCAGCAATTGCCCGTTTCTTTCGAATTGTTATTAATGTTTCAATCAAATGTTGGCTTTTTCAAATTATTGTAATTACGTATTTAATGACGTCATAGTGACGTCATACATGCTGCTGGAAGTTTCTACCTAGTCTGATGAAGATTGAGCATAGTTTTATGGGCAATGTTGCTGCATAAGTACAGAAAATACCCTAAAAATGTGATTTTTTTAATTGGCTGAATGTTGACATTCAATTGACTCAAGAACAAAAGGTCAAATGAAAATGCACACACGAATTGTAGCCCATGATCTGGTCTATATGTCTGCCAAACATGAAGACCCTGGGTTACGTGGCTTCGGCCGAGAGGGAAACATTTTTAGAAATACATTTGTTTGTCATTTTTAGCTGGTATTTTGACGATGACGTCACAACAATATGCACACCACCAGGTTCTAAGATGGTACCATATTTGATGTTCGTACCTTCTTTCGTTTTCAAGTAATGCTCTGAACTAAGTTTGGACCACAATAAGGGAAAGAAAAATAGGTGTTCGGCTGAAGACCCGAACACCTACAAATTGCCAAGGAATAACCGAGAAAAAAAATTAAAAGAGCGTGTTCAGATTTTTTTTCACGAACATCGAATACCATCCATGGTAAGAAAACATGGACTTTGCAATATCCTACCTGGATGTGCATCAAAGCAAAACAAATGGTGTAATTAATACACTGCTTTATGGAACTGGATAAATTAGCTTACAAAACATCTGTACACGATCTTTTAAAAGTATATTCCGAAAACATTGGATTATAACACTTTGAACAATAAACACAGTCCAGATCACATTTTTGACCACTGGCCACCTCTCTCCCCTCCCCCCCCCCCCCACCCCCCCCCCCCCCCCCGGCCCCCCGCCCTTCCCCACCCCAACTCCCTCCCCAACCCAATTTTTCCGCATGGGTGTTCATATATTGATACAATACGCCTATATGATTTTTCATATTTTTCTCATTACCATTCTGAAATTTCGCCTTCTCGATCAGTATATTTTAAAGGATACTCTGATGTTTTGGAAACTAATTTATCTGCATCCATATAACAGTGCAGTAATTACACCAACCTGTTTGCTTCTACATCAAAATTGGAGATTAAAAATTTCCCTTTTTCTTCCCATGGATGGTATTTTGGGGAGGTATATTATATGACTGTTAGGTTAAAACGCAATCCATGTTCCGGAAAACATCTGAATATACTCCTTTAACAATACATAAATCAGCGTACTGTTGCGTAAATCTGTTGGAAAGAGAATGATGGGAAAATCTTGCTTTGACCGAGTACGTTGCGTCCACACATTGCGTTCACCATATATAATATATAAATATAAATATAGTGCCCTTTCGAACCATATATTAAGGCGTTGTAAGCTAGTACTAGAAACAAGACTGAAAATGTAAATATCACCTTGTTCAAATCGGTCATATTGATTACAAACTTGAAATCTTTGAATTGATTACAAACTTAAACGTGAAATGGATCCTGTGTGTGAAACTATTGATTTAGCTATATCATCTAGTCTAGTTTTTCCTAAAGCGACCTTTGTGTGAGTTCTGTTTTTCGATAAATGGGTACTTTTTGCAAGGAAATATTTACTTGACTGACGGAAATCGTTGCCCGAGACTTGTGTTTGTGGCGGCGAGTGCGAAAATATATCCGTTTTCCCTTTCAAGTAGACACATCAGTGGGTTCAATCTTCGAATTTCGAAATGCTAATAGTTGCATTTGCTGTTTATAAAATTCAAGAAACAAGATGGTATGGTCAAAATCGGTTGGCACTAAACGTTTCTTTACGGATAGTTGAGTGAGGCCTATAAGTGGCATTACTAAAACGTAGCGTTCGTTAAAAAAAAGCAGCTAATATATCAAATTTCATACCTAACTAATTTTATACCCAATGTGAGCAGCCGCTATACAGACAGTGCTATCTGAGGAGAATCAGGGTTGAATATATCATAATTTTAAACACCAAACCTGTATTTATATTCTTAACGTGGCGTAATGTATTGTTTTTGTATGGATCCATTGTAGATTACAGTATAGTAAATGTAGTGGCGTCGCCACGTCTCCCCAATGTGAGCAATCACCTCACAAAATACAGAGAGTATACTGATAAAAATCAGGGGTACATATCTCAGAGTTATAAACACAAAAAGTGTCTATATTAACGTGGTTTAAGCGGGCCTCCTACTCTGGTCGGGCCATTTGTACAGGCCGTTCCACTGTTCGGTAAATAGAAATTTGTTTTTATAACAAATCGAATCCATTTAGCCTAATGCATTTCTATTCCAGCGCATATTTCCGTGTTGATCTTGTAACCTAATATTCCACCGCCAGGGTGTTTAGTATACCAGTTTTCCTCCATACATTTACTGGATAGATCTTCGCACATCCATAGCCATGGACGCTTCAAAAAAGGAAATGCATTGGCAGTAAAAAAAAAAATGTGTCTTTTGCTTAATGCTTTATTTTAACTGAGAGATCGATGACAAATACAGCAAAAAAAAAAATCATCAAATCAAATCAAATCAAATCAAATCAGAATGTAGGGTACAATGTCCTTGTACAATGTGGAGTGGATCGTCTAGACCGAGACGAAGGAACGAATGTTAAACTTAAAAACGAAAGAAGTGTGGGGGCGGGGTGGGGGGGGGGGGGGGGGGGTGGGGTGCTCACAGTGCGACGAACACACAAGCATACGAAGTAAAGAACAAATGAACTAACGAAATTATCAACGGTGGGGTGCCCACAGTGCGACGAACACACAAGCATGAAGTAAAGAACGAATGAACTAACGAAATTATCAACGAATGGAAGAAGTATACCAGAGGAAAAAGCAAAATTCATTTAAATTGCAGTTTCTGAACGACCACGTATACACAAGTCTTTTGAGGAAAATTTAAACATTCAGAAAATTACGGAGTCTAAATAGCGAAACGATTCCCTAAATACAGATTGAGCGGCAAAAGTAGACAGACAATATCTCAAATATTTGCCATACATAGACCTACATCGTACAAGTCTCCTACGGGAAACGGAGATTGAAGAAATATTGTAATTGACACCTGTTTTATTTAAAGTAACGGGACTATTCATTCCAATAAAGGAGCGTGTCCAGATCACATTTTTACGCCCCCATTTTTCTCATGGGTCTTCAGATTTCGCGCTCTCGATCCATTTTCAAGGATATCGTCAAAAACGCACCGATGTTCTTTAAACTTATTTATCCGGTTACATAAATCAGTGGAGTGATTACAATAAACGTTTTGCTACTACATCAAAATGGGCGATTGCAATTTTTCTGGTTTTTTTCCTCATGGGTATTGTTTTTGGGAGATATTTGTTATTATTGTTAGATAAGAACGAAAACTGTTTCTAAAAAAACAAATCTGAACAAGCTCCTTTAAGCTCTTTTATTGGTGCCTTTGCTTTTAAACACTTTTCTGGATTCATCTGTTTTTGGATATTTTAGTTTTTATTCTTTCACCTATTTTAAGCTTGACTCACATGTAGGCCTATGTCTATTGATCCGTCTGGACATTGCTTCTTATACTATTTCTTGCTATTTGTGTTAAGTAAGGTGTGGATGACACTTTATTGTTCAGATCGAAACCAAAATCATATACCGCGATCATATTTCGTTAATTTGATATACTGAAAAGCCTCGGCAGCAAAGTGAAATTGGTTCTTTAAAGCTGAAAATCGGAGTTTCAAGTACTGAGGTATATTTCCATAAAATTAAGATTCATTGTGCTCAATCGACTGTTCATCATTTAAAAAACTAGCACCGCGTGCTTCTTATGTCGATCGCAATAACAATTTGGAGATAGGGAATTTTTTTCGTGTGGAGCAAAAACAAATGGCATGAAGAGTTCTGTACAAAAGATTTGAGCTGTGGTAACATGTTTTTGACCTAAATAATACAAAATATAGGTCCCAATTCTAATTTGATTTCTGATAATATGATGTTCCTGCTATACAACAGTGTAATTGTTTGTAAAATTCTACGCACGGACGAGGTCATTTAACTCGTGGCATTTTCGTTCGCTTTTACGTAGGTTATGAAAATGTCAAAACAAAATTGCAAATCTGCATATACGGGCTTTGAAGCTGGAATTCAATGTCTCAACATTTTATTAAACCATTTGACCCATCTTCCGAGGGGACCCGCGGCGCACTGACGACGAGTCAACGGTAGCTACAGCTTAAAAAGCTGATAAACCAATTTACGAAACAGTATGCAATGTGCTTTATTCATTGCAGAAAAAGGAAACATGAGGCACGTGACTTTTGGTAGAGCATGACCTAGCAATATTATGTGTCTGTGGATTTCTCTTGTCATTCAGTGTAGGGTCTGGATACTAGAAAACGAGAAGCCAGTCATTTTCTTGCCTTTTCCAGCACCCATTTTGAACCAGTGTTTTGCATATTGCGCTTTAATCCCCGAGTCCGTACATTGTTTTAAAAGAGCGACAAAAGCATGTGCATTAACCTTTGATATACGCAAAATACCGTACAGCGTATAATATTTTCAAACTAGTTTATTAAGTATTTTTCCTCATAAGACAACGGGCGCGTGCAGGATACGTACTATTATACATTTGTGTGCACGAAGCAAACGATCATTACTGCTTCATGCAACGTTGCAGAAATAAAGTGCATCGGCAATTAATGTAAATTGAATCCGACGAATTCAAAAGGCTCCGCTTTGAATTAATTATGAAACAGCCAGTTGAATTACGTTTTATAGGCCTACCTCATGTATTAATCAATAACAGCTTTGTGTAATTTCTTGTAATTTACAGTGTCGCTTTTATAGCGCAGATTAAATAATTAAAAACAAAAATATATCTGTAAGAAAATGATATATATGAGTATATTTTTTAACCACATTCAAAGCATCAACATATCCATTCAAATACGACCGGTTTGAAATATATCCGGTTCATTGGATAAATTGAAAACCATGTAATCCACCGAGTACAGTTTGCAATTAGCTCATAATTAAGTCTTAGACATTTTGTAAGAAACTTCCTTCATCCATGGTGACATTTCTAAAGTTTTGAATAAATACATTGTGAAACAAAATCACGGTAGAGTCTAGTTGTTAATTAAAAATGTATTTCATTTAAAACCGGGGCAGCAAAAAAAGCAGTTTGTCGTATTGACAGTTGAGCTAAATAAAGTGTGACAAATTGGGAATGGTTTCATCATTTACATTTGTACACGAATCAATCTAACTTGGACAGTGAACAGAGAAATAGTGTAATCGCAATGTCGAAAGCGGGATCTGCTTTCATAACTCGAACTTTCACTGAAATTGGCATCGAAAACGAAGGTCTCAGTGCTTTCTTCTGTGATAGAACTAGCACATGAAATACGCGTGACGTAATGGAATGGTCAAGCATTTTAAAGAGGCTTTCAGTGCTACCTGTAGTTTGAAATTATTTTGTAAATACTGTGACGCCACACCCCTCGGCGTGGAAGCGAGTGCTGCGAGGGCGCCCTCCTCCACGAGGTGTTGGACGGCACGACCGGAACGCCCCTGATCGGTTAGAGACGCGTCCGTTGGGATGGAAATATACCGTCCCAGTATTGGTTGCAGTGTTTCGATTGACCAAGATGATTTATACCCAGATTGGTGATGAACAAGATAAATTAAGGCTTGATTGGAGACTAGCACAATGCTAACTTATGTACAAGATCGCTTAGCCCAACCTTTAATAGAGGGCGTCATTGTATAAACATATAATTAGTGACGAAACGGTAATCAGTCTTTATAGAGGGCGTCTTTTAGGAACACGTGACGCAGGGGAGTCAGTTGTACAGTGTACATGTAATTAGCGGTCACAAGCACATTAGAGACTTGAATCGAGTCCACGACTATACTCCAGCAAAGGGAAGTGGCACCACACGCAACCGCGTGGCTCTCGGCGACTATCCCCACACGTCCAATATGGCGGACGGGACGGCTGTACACAAGTATATTGGCTCGTAGCACTACACGCACGTTAGCGGTGTATCAGTGTTACCAGACAAGCACCATCCTAAAAGGCAGTACTTTCACCGCATGCAACACAGTAAATCCATACCAGCCAGGCACCATCCTAAAAGGCAGTACCCGCCCAGCAGGGAACCACACGACAGCCCCACACAATGCACACCCTATGCGGAACCACACAGTCGGGTCCCACACAATGCGTACCTCATGTAGGAACCACACACGCTGTTCCACAGCACACAATGCCGCGCCAATAATAATAATAATAATAATAGAGATATTTATAACAGCGCCTTACGTAAAATACCTCAAAGCGCTTCACAGTCCACAACACCACCCAAAAGACATTACAAAATCAAGTTAATTTATAAAAATACAAAAAATATTAATCTACATAAATGTAACGACATCGCAATCCAGGCAGGTGACAAGGAAACAGTTTTCAGAGGATACCACAAGAGGCGGGTTAAGGAGAATCCCCCAGACACACAGTACCCTGTCCAAATGGTCCCGCAAGGCCGGCCGTTTCCCTTGCAGTTTAAGGGCCCGGGCCCCGCCGGTATTTTTACAGGTCCGCTAACCTCCAGGTGATGAGGGGACGATGGTACTGAGTGTCTGGTCAATCATCCACGCCCCGTCAATGGTGCAGGACTAATAGGGCCCTCCCGATTTACTGCTCAATTCCATGCATGCAATAATAATTATAACATCAAGGTTTAAAGAGAGTGAATCTGGTTTTTGTTAATACAAGGAAACAAGTTAATCACGTTGTATTGTCAAGACATTTTAAGAAAAGATGTGTTTTAAGAGAAGTTTTAAATATTGCCAGTGATTCAGCTTGACGAATCCTAGCTGGCAGGCGATTCCACAGGTAAGCTGAAGCATGGGAGAAGGATCGCTCTCCATAAAACTTGGTGCGTGGATGAGTACTAGGAGGCCGGAGACGCACTTCACTGGAGGAACGCAAGTTCCTGACTGGCCTGTGAAGCTCCACCAGGTCAGTTATATAGTGGGGAGCTTGTTCATGAATGGCTTTGTAGGTAACCAGCAGCATCTTATAGGTGATCCTTTCTCTCACCGGCAACCAGTGAAGCTCATTTAGGAGTGGGGAGATGTGTATTCTACGAGGCAAGCGCAAAACCAGACGAGCTGCAGAGTTTTGCACTCGCTGCAACTTAGCAATCTCCTTCTCCGGCAAACCATGGAGCAGAGAATTGCAGGCATCAAGCCGTGATGTGACGAATGCATGAACGAGTCTGACAGTGGTAGCCTCATCCAGGTATTTCCGAAGCTGTCCAATTTTCCTAATGCCCAGCAGAGCAGACTTGCACACACTGTTAACGTGTGCGGTCATAGTGAGAGAGGAATCCATTATAACACCAAGGTTGCGAGCAAGATTGGCTGGGTGAATAGCAGACTTTTCAATGCTGATGGCAGGTGAACAGGGAACAGTATTGAACTTAGAGGTGAAGTGCAATACTTCAGTCTTGCGATCATTCAAAACTAATTTATTTAAATCGCACCAAGATTTGATGTCAACCAGACATGCCTCAATTGATCCAATAGCCTGATCACGATCTTTTGGGTCAAAGGTCAGATACACTTGAACATCATCAGCATATACAGCACACTGTAGATGATGAGCCATTATGATGTCTTGGATGGGAGAACTGTATAGGGAAAATAAAACTGGCCCTACGACGGAGCCTTGTGGGACGCCACAACTGATATGTGTAGATTCCGACACATTCCCCTTTTCGGCCACAGCTTGGGTTCGATCCTGTAAATAAGACTTAAACCAACTCAAAGGAGTACCTATGATGCCAAAGCGGTTGCAGAGACGATCAATAAGCAGCTGGTGATCAATAGTGTCAAAAGCAGAACTAAAATCCAGCAGCACTAACAAAGCCTCCTTCTGAACATCCAAAGCGGTCAAAATGTCATTATGGACACGAAGAAGGGCCATCTCAGTACTGTAACCCTGTCGATATGCAGACTGCATAGAAGGGTATAGCCTGAACTCATCCAAGTACTCCTGAAGTTGAACCAAAGCCATTCTCTCAATAATCTTGGACAGATGAGGTAACTTTAAGATTGGACGGTAATTGGAGAGAACCTCTCTGTCAAGAGCAGAATTCTTCAGTAAAGGCGTTACCATAGCATGCTTGAGTTAGGCAGGAAAATAACCTGGTGTCAGTGAAGCATTGATGATCTCTGTAATACATGGAACTAATTGGTTAGTACAAGCCTTAAATATGTTGGTAGGTAGGGGATCCAGCGGGCAAGATGTTGCGGAGGTAGACTTCATCAACCTCAACACTTCATCTTCATATACCTCACAGAATTCCCTGAAAGTACTCAGATGCAAGTTTCAGAAGCTTGGCCTACTTGAGCTCTAGGATTGACAGATTCCAAACCATTGCGAAGCTTGGCAACTTTGTCATTGAAAAAACAAGCGAATGTGTCAGCAAGCTGTTTAGAACAGGTATGAGTAGGCAAGGCCTCGGACACCAGTGGCGATGAAAGCTTCTTAATTAGTCGGAAGAGCTCACGTTGATTTGCACCGGCTAGCTGGTTGGTGTGAAATTCAGATTTTGCCGAGAAAAGGAGACTTGAATATTGAGTGCATTTGTCCTTGTAAGATTCCTTGTCCACGGTCAGACCAGATTTCAACCACATTCGTTCACTCTTGCGCCGCTCTTGCTTAACAGTACGAAGTTCATCTGTGTACCAAGGAGAATGTGGTCGTAGTATTATATCTCGGGCTTTCACTGGGGCATGGTTATCGAGAATACTGTTGAGTGTGTCATTAAAATGGGCAACCAGGGAATCACAATCCCTCATCGTAGTTTGGTATAGTAGTGAATTGGCATCATTCTGGAACTGGTCCAAGTCAATGTCCCGAATCCTACGAGAAGGGATAGTTTTCCGACTCGGTGGAGGACGATCAATGTTTAGCTGACACTTAATGACTGCATGATCAGATGGTAGGTCATGATGAATGGTTGGAGAGGTAACAAGGTTCTCATCACGCCTGGATATCAGTAAGTCAACAGTATGATTACCAGCATGGGTGGGACCTAGTACGTGCTGCTGCAAACCAAACAATTCCAATGTGTTCTTAAATGATGTAGCTTCATTGTTATCAGTAGCATCGACATGGACATTGACGTCACCAGCTAGCAACAAATGGTGAACTGATGAGGTCATTTCCATCAGTGACGAGAATTCATCAAGAAACATAGATGTAGTAAGTTGGTTTTTACGGCTCGGAGGCGGTCGATAGACAACTACTAAACGAAGGGAGGATGACAGTGGTGAAGTCACATCAAGGTCAAGTAACTCCATTGACTTAAACCCATTAGTCGAGTGAGACACAATTTTAAAGCCAGAGCGGACAAGAACAGCCACACCTCCACCTTTTCCATGTGTACGGGGACAATGGTGAATACTGACATTAGGCAACATATTTTGAATGTCTGCGATAGTATGGTTATCACGGGTATCCCCAGATAACCATGTCTCCGTAATGGCCACAATATCAAGTTGATTAGTGATATTAAAATCGCAAAGTGCCACAGACTTAGTTTTAGCTTTAAGAGATCTAGCGTTCCACAATGCAAAACGTACTGATGGGGGAGCTGGGGTATGACACGAAACATAAAAAAGATTCGCCTTATTAACGGTAAATTTTATATCACCCTGCCTATTCCTAATCTTTGCAGGAACCAGTGAATAGGTTCGACGGTCATTTTGATAACCACAATTAGATGCTGCCAGGGTTGGTTTTCTAGCTCTTATAGTAATGCCAATTTTACGCCTTTTATGCGTGCCACCACGACTTCCACGATATCGATCAGGTGACATAATGAAACTAAAACTAAAGAACTATAAGCGTACGACAACTAACGTTACAAAACAATAACAGTTTACAAAAAATTACACCAAATGTGTAGCGTACTGCAGCTCAAGATCAGCGCACAAAGCAATAAAGTAAAAAGCTTAAAAAGCATTAAAAAGCAGTGCACAATTTCGTTCACCACGGCCAGTGGCTATCCAGGGGGCAGGTGAGATCTCTGCTGACCCAGGCAATTGGTTCACCCTTCAAGAGAAGGGCTTGTGGGTCAGTTCAGACAATCTCGGACCGAGGGTTGTATGATATATGCCAAAGATAAAAACTAACAATAAAACATGCCAATGTTAAAAACAACAGATTAAAACAGAAGGCAAATAGCAATGATGGCAATATAGGCAATATATCAGATGGCAATAAACCTGTGCATTGCACTTGCACAGTATACCGTTTTCCTAACGTTTCCGGGTGACCGTGCAGTGTGCATAGCGCCCTCAGCAATTGTGTTGCCTGCTCGCATCACTGCTGCGTCACATAGCCTCCTGACAGGCCTAAATGTCCCCATTTTGATTAAGCCGATTATTCGTATTATAACGCAACAGATCAATTCTTAAATCACTGATTGGGCAACTTTACTTTAAAGAAAACTTGAAACACTTCATTGACAACACGTTAACTCAAGAACTATAGCAAACTTGTTTTTCGTAACGTTAATATAACAGTAGATACTCACAGCCTCAACACATTTAAAAAAAGAACATATGTGGGGTATCTTCAATTAGGTTGTAACAACTCGTAAACTGTTTGCATAGCATGTAACGTTACTAAATACAAGAAACACCAATCATTTCCTAATCATTTTCTTGTCAATGTACACAGATTGATTCTTACTTATATACATTAAGCTTCTCGCTTAGCCTCCTGACTCCTACTCTTGCTAATCAGTAGATCATGCTAGCGGTACCTAGCGGGCTTCTGATGCTTTTGTTTGGGGTATCTTCGTGCTGGAGGTGTGTCTGGTATCGCGTTATCATCGTGCTCATCCCTTCGAATTAATTCAGTGGGCACGGGGACGGGTTCACTACTACTGTTTCCAGCCTCCAACTCAATCAACGGCTGTTCTATGTGTGAGTCTTCTTGACTCTCCATAGCTGTATCTGGTTCCTCACAGGGAACAGGTAGTGCAGCCTTCAATGACTCAATCGGATCCCAATTGTAAGGCTTAAGTCGGTCCACGTGGACCACACGTGGTTTCGCGCCATTTGACCTCTGTACGCGAACAACCACATCAGACAGCTTTTTGGCTGGATTAAACAGCCAGACGAACTCCCCCTCACGGATGCAGGGATCACTGCTCTTCCGGTTGTAGTTTTGTATTTGGCGCCTCATGTTCCATCCTCTTGCAACAGTGCCCCTTTAACGCACTCCCTAACTCCTGCGTACAGTGGCCCTGTTGAAAAAGGCCCCATTTCGCGGTGGGACCAGCGACAGAAATCTTGTCGCCTCTGCTAGACCAATCAGGACGCTTGGCAGTGCATTGCATCATGATTGCAGGCATTCAAATGTAACGCGCGCAGATTGTAAACACCGTGCATGCATGTGATACATGTACTCGGTAATGCTGGCCGTTGTCCGCGTCGACGATTGGCTGCTATTTAAAGCATACTGGGGAATCCGTTCCATTACATTCGTCAGCATGCATCCCTGTTATTAATTTGAAAAACTGCGGAGTAAATTAAGATCGTCGTTTGAAAGTTTGGTAGGAATGGGACATTCATAAGGAACGGAACCCAATACAATTTCTGGAAAGTATAGAAATCGTTTCTTTTCGGCATAACATGAACGAATTTATTAAATTACATCAAAATGACTCGGGCGTGAGTTGGCTCAGGACAACAGCCGGCTCACTCTACAGATTTGCGTGTTTTTCCTCAGGGTATTGTTACGTCGCTTTGCAGAGTGGAAATTCCCTGATATCTCAGGATGCTCATGTTCTTGCCAAGGGCCTTTTGCGCCCTCTCGTGAGCCCTTCGTATTTGGCTCCCCAGACTGCTGGCGTGTGGAAATAGCAAATTCTATTAGTCAATGTCAAGTGAATTACAAAAACCAAAATCCACAAACCCGAAAATCACCAGATTTTTATATTTTTACATTTAAATTTCTCTTTCAAAAATAGCGCCCTGTTGGCCAATTTTGGAGAACTGTGTGCATTTCCTATGGAGGTGGCCATGGTACAGTGTATATAGCCAAATTGACTGCTGTGTGTGCAGTTGATTAGCTATTGCTATTAGAGGAAATTCATGTAATGGTTTCTAGTGTCACATAATGCTAAACAATTATTTAAATCATAAGAGTCAAGGCAAAACTTATACTCGAAACAAATTTGAGGTTTCACATAGTCTTGCTTTATTCCATTGCACTTCACTGTGCCAACATCTCATTTGTTTTGCTGAATAGATTTGTGATCTGTGGCCAATTCTGAGATTGAAATACAGTGAAACTTGTATACAGTGGCCAACCTCGGGACTGCAAAAAAACCTGGCCACTGGCCACATTATAGAGGTTGCTTAATGCTTATGCATTGTACGCGTGGCCACTATAAGCAGGAGGCTTGTTTATCAAGGTGGGCTTGTTAACAAGTTTCACTGTTACAGTATTATTAAACGCATTATACATATAAATTAAAGTTAATTTCCAATATGAACATTTTTGTGGAGTTCAAAAATATTATTTAACTGACCTGTGCCTCAAATTACATTTTACTAATCTCTTATTTGTCCATGTCTACTCAACGTCAAATTTGGATAATAAACGGGAACCTACATGTAATATTTTTTTTTAGTAGTATATTGTGAATCATCTCAAACTGTCACTATGATGGAAATTGGGCACACACACTGATAAACAAAAATGGGCAAATTTTGCCCAACTTTGTCTGAAATATCAACATACCCACCTAAATGTTTGGAAATTGTTTCAAATATCCTACACTATTCAGAAATTGCACGGAAATTTCTTCAAAATATTTTGGTAACTTGAAAAGGCCATTTCTACAAATGCATCAAAATGTCACACTTTGGCCCCCATATTTATGGAATGACCCACATAGGCCTAGAAGTTTTACTGTATTCCAATCTCAGAATTGGCCACAGATCACAAATCTATTCAGCAAAACAAATGAGATGTTGGCACAGTGAAGTGCAATGGAATGAAGCAAGACTATTTTTTTTCGAGTATACGTTTTGCCTTGACTCTTACGATTTAAATTATTGTTTAGCATTATGTGACACCATAAGCCATTACATGAATTTCCACTAATAGCAAAAGCTAATAAACTGCACAAACAGCAGTCAATTTGGCTATATACACTGTACCATGGCCACCTCCATAGGAAATGCACACAGTTCTCCAAAATTGGCCAACAGAGGGCGCTATTATTGAAAGAAAAATTTAAATGTAAAAATATAAAAATCTGGTGATTTTCGGGTTTGTGGATTTTGGTTTTTGTAATTCACTTGACATCGACTAATATAATTCGCTATTTCCACATAGTTCTGAGAACTGCGCCACGAAAATCACTTTCTGAACACATTTTGCTGCCTTGCCCCATGGTCTATCAGTGAAGAGTGATCCGTTCTGACAGTTACCTTTCGCCCCGTACAGGTAATGACGAAAGTACTACGGCTAGCAACTCCCGTCTAGTTAAACAGTAGTTTTTCTCAGATTTCCCAAGCTTACGGCTAGCGATCGCAACCACGTTTTCAACCCCATCATGGACTTGGGACAACACGGCCCCAATCCCATCAGAACTTGCGTCTGTGTCCAAAACAAACTCGCCCTCTGGTGACGGAAAAGCGAGAACTGGTGACGTCACCAACTCCTCCTCGAGTCTGGCGAATGCCTCCCGACAGGCATCGCTTTATACAAACTCCTTGGACTTTTACGTCAGAGCATGTAACGGACTAGCAATGGTCGCAAATCCTTGGACGAACCTCCTATACACTGAAATTACCTGGGTAAAATTTTAACCCAAATGGGTTAAAATTTAACCCATCCATAGGGTGAAAAACGCAACCGACCAAATCTGTATTCATCAGGGAACACAAAAACACTTTCAAACCTTTGTTCCCAGAATTTGGTCACGGGACCTATAGGCTGGTCTCCTATACTAATATTTTATTTAACGGGAAATCCACTTTATTTTGAAATGTTCATAAAATTAATTTTTCGACCGAATTACACCAACCCAAGTTTCACAATATTGTTGAACACTATACAGGGTGTCTCTATAAAAAGTATACCCATTTTAAAATTCAAATTATCGCAAAACTACACAATATTTCAGAAAAAGAAAAATACATGTGGAAAGGTTGGAATGTCCTCTGTCCATTGGTATGAGGTTCATTATGTCACTGTCATGGATGACTGAACAAAAAATACAGTTATGAAAGGTGTCGAAATCAGCACTGTGACAAGTTTGTAGACAGTGGTGACCGGACAATGAATGAAGAAACACCATTTTTCTGATCCTTTCCTTTAATTGTGGTATTTACATGTAGGCTACCCGACACATTTAGGGTGATGTACCCTCCACATGCCCACCATTTCTGACGATGCATAGTTGGCATCTTCGTGTCATGTCTCTTACTGCTCGCCTTATCATCCCATGATCTTGGAGGAGATTATTCACTTCATCCACTAACCGGGCTCTTAACTCCTGAATGTTAGCTGGGAGTGTGGTGAACACTTTGCCTTTTAAGTGACCCCACAGGAAGAAGTCGCATGGTGTCAAGTCTGGTGATCTTGCAGGCCATTCAACCTGGTGGAATAATGCAATCACCCGGTTACCAAAAAGCTCTGCTAGACGATTCCTCACAGCAATAAGTATGTGTGCAGGGGCTCCATCCTGAGCCCACCACACCCGTCTGAAGGCTCCGCGTCGCTGTCTATGGAAGATCTGATCCATCTCTGGTACCACAAAGTCATTGATCATATTCAGGTATGCCTGTCCGTTCAAATTTCCTTCAAAGAAAAATGGTCCTAACAATGATCCATTACCACAAAGTCCAATCCACACATTAACTTTCTCCCTACTCATGTTCACGTCATAAGAAAAACCCGGTGGATGATGCAGTTCAGCGTACATGTGCTCGTTATGAAAATTCACTTTCTCATTCATGGAAAAGGCTGCCTCATCTCCGATACTAAGGAACTGCAGAAACTGTGGATCTGTGACATTTATCCACAAACCATTGTGAAAAAGGCAAGTCGTCTGGCAAGGTCAGCTGGTAGGAGTTGATGTTGAACATGGATGTGATAAGGATGGAGATGCAAATCCAGACGTGTGATCCTGTTGAAGGTAGCACGAGGTAATCCTGTATCATTCCTCCTGGTGCTTAGCGTTGGGTTACCTTCGATCGCCTCTCTAACCACGTTGATATGTTCCTCTGACCTTCCAGTTCGTCTGTGCCCAGAATGTCCCTTGTTACGGTTTAAGCTTGTCCCGTGTTCTTCATACTTTCTCACATTTTTCCAAATAGTCATTTTGGTTGGCACTTGCCTCTCAGGAAAGTGGTCCCTAAAGGCATTTTGGACAGCAATGAAACTTCTTGTCTCATGGTATGTCTCGACAACAAATGTCCTCTGTTGAGTTGTGAGCTGCACCATGTTTGCTGTTGGTATGAACTTTTTCTGTGGCATGCAACACTTTTGGTGCATCCAAGAATACTTACATAATGTGATGCATAAATGTACATCCCTGACCTATGAAGTCTTACGTAACAGCAAAGAAATTGTGAAGAACACCTGTCTGAGCGTTGTCATTCCAGACAACAACTTGTCACAGTGCTGATTTCGACACCTTTCATAACTGTATTTTTTGTTCAGTCATCCATGACAGTGACATAATGAACCTCATACCAATGGACAGAGGACATTCCAACCTTTCCACATGTATTTTTCTTTTTCTGAAATATTGTGTAGTTTTGCGATAATTTGAATTTTTAAATGGGTATACTTTTTATAGAGACACCCTGTATATCCACGATTGATCACCAAATTTACCACAATAATGCATCATCAACAAATGATTCTACTTAAACTAATGTAAAACTTGAAATGAGACTCCAAAATGGTGTTAAAAGTGCATGTAAATAGAGAAATTCAAAACGAATAACTCGTAGAATTATGTAAAAATAGTTCTGTAGCTTGTCCTTCATATTACCCATCATATAAAAATCACTCATAACATGTATTTGCACTGATAAAGTTATCCATGATGGGTTATACTGTAATTTACTCAAATGACCACTTATTGTGAAACAGCCCATATACTGTGTGTAGGCTACATATAATATATCCACCATCCAACACCAGAATTTCCGTTTCCCTCCGTTTATTCTTTTAAGGCGATAAATAATTCACCGAAAATTTGATGTTGACGCGTATTTTCGCAAATGTCGCGCAAGAAAGGAAAAAAGGTTGGCATGACGTGGCATACCGTGTTTTTGTTGGCAAGTTTAGAAATGTCGAGACTTGATGGCAAAATTATCAGTGTTGAATTATTTCCGCTTTGGCGTGCCATACGCGTGAAGTCAACAACTTTCATATCCGCCATTACTGTGTTCATACTATGGCACGCCAAAGCGGAAATAATTTTGCCATCAATCCTGGGAAAACAAGTCTAAACCATTTTTGAAAACTTGCCAACACAAGCACGGTATGCCAGTTTCAAACAGTCTATCAACATTTAAAAGTCGTGCCAACCTTTTTTCTTCTTGCGCGACATTTGTGAAAATATGCGTCAACATTAAATTATCAGTGTTGAATTATTTCCGCTTTGGCGTGCCATAGTATGGACACAGTAATGGCGGATAGTAACCGGTTGTCAAGCCAAGTGAAACCCAAGAATACAGTGTAGTGCGTAATTATTTCATGCACAAAAACCATGCATGAATTTTTCGGGTTTTCTGAAGTATTACTGCATCTATGTATAGCTGAAATTTGTACAAGGCAGTATAATCAACATTATTCTTTAGTTATGTAATGCAGTTCCCGTTTTGAAAAGTTTTCAGATCATGTTGGCCTAACCCGTCTTTAAATAATGCGACAGTCGATCCACAAAGTGACTACTCGTGCATTACGCACGGTGACAATGCGACTGCCCCCGTCACGGCCGCCCGTGCAGAGGTCTATTAGTAGAGAGAATTAAACGTTCACTGATGGAGAAATACTATACACTCGAGACTGGCGGTATTAGGCATGTGCGAAAATATCCATTTATACGGTCGAAAAGTTACGTTGAGGTCGATATTGAATGAACTAATTACTCGAATAAAATTATTCAAAGTATTAGATATTCACATCATTTAATTGGCCTTGTGTGTAACATTTTCACAATGTCTGGCGCCCCAAATTCTCACTTTCAAATGGAGGGGCAGTTTAGAATGTCACATACTATATGGTATTGTTGCTGCGTGGTGCACGCCATACCCTAGCAATCAGCAGTCTAACTGATTTATGCCATCATGTCCTACGGTGAACATGGTATTGATTCTGTACTTCACATCTGCCGCGTGCACCACATAAACATTTAGTCTGGTCAAGTGGATACTAAGTGTGCATGCGTCAGTACACCCCGACAATGTTCATGTGAAACACGCAAATGGCCATATGATTCGTTGCTTGGTTTGGGGTGAGGCAATTATTGCATGGCTACAACAAAAATCACGTACATGTATTAAAACAAAATAAACTAGAGGTATGACGTTTGTTGTTACAAACGCCAGGTGATCGGGTTAAATGAACATTTTGTGATGAGTTTCAGACGTTGTTATCACCTGTGGAATGGCAAAAATGGAAGATCAGCAGCCGATTTCACGAAACTTTACGCAATTGCGCAAGTCCACTTACCCCATTACTTGCGCAATAACTTATGGCGTAAGTGGACTTGCGCAATTGCGTAAAGTTTCGTGAAATCGGCTGCTGTATACACTA
This sequence comes from Henricia sp. BOLD:AAB3569, assembly GCA_037783545.1. Lineage (NCBI taxonomy): Eukaryota > Metazoa > Echinodermata > Asteroidea > Spinulosida > Echinasteridae > Henricia > Henricia sp. BOLD:AAB3569. The sequence continues at coordinate 250,630 of JBBELK010000122.1, forward strand.
ATCCGGTAACTAATATCTCCTCCCTGCATATCCGCCATAGCTGGGGGGTTGATAGCTTGCACCGTTTTGAGATATGAATTGTTGAAATAATAACCTTTGAAATCTTGTAATGTGACACCTGTGACGACATCATGACGTCACAATTTTGTGCACAAATTGTTGAACAATATGTTGAACATCAAGTTCTTAAATGTGGCGAAGGAATCATACCAATATCTGTTGTAGTTTTCAAGATACAGCATTTTAAAACATCTCAGCTCCAAATTTGCGTAATTTGACACCACATTACGTAACCACCGTCAATGTAATGACGTCACCAATGGTATAGTCAAAAGGTCCACATGTGTGGAAACATTTCGTTCCGTAGAAATATGGTCAAATTCACTACCACTTTGAATCTATTTGCATTCAAAATGCAAAAAAATTGCACATTTTCGAACAACTTCCGGTTTGGACCGGAAGTAGGCGTCACACAGGGGTCATGACATCGTATGATTTGTTCAGTTCATTTAGACTTATCATGTTGTGAAAGAATTGTTCAAGTATCTATTACGGTTCTTGAGATATGAATTTTAAAAATAATAACCTTTGAATTTGTGTAATTTGACACCTGATGACGTCATGATTACGTCACACTTGATGCCATCATGATACTATACATGCTGGTGAAAGTCTGTCATAGGGCCTATGTCTGTATCTAATTTACTAACGATTCAGCTTGGTTTGATGGGCATTGTTACTGGTAAGTGTAAGAACTGAGATTTTCGTTTTCGTTGAACCCCGACCCCCAATTGACCCCAGAAGGAAGGGTCAGATGAAAATGCCCACACAAAAAAAATTGTAGAACAGAATGTCATCTATAAACCTGCCAAATACGACGATCCTGGGTCACGTGGTTTTCGAGACGGAAGCATTTTAAAATATGCATATTTTTTTTTTGGGGGTCGTGTAATTTGATACTTGGTGACGTCACGATGACGTCACGCTTGATGCCATCATAGTATCATACACGCTCGACTGGTGAAAGTCTGCTATAGGACCTATGCCTGTACTTAGTTTCTTAAAGATTCAGCTTGGTTTGATGGGCATTGTTGCTCAATAAGTGCACAAATTTAGATTTTCGTTTTCGTTGAACTTTGACCTCAGATTGACCCCAGAAGGAAAGGTCAGATGAAAATGCCCACACGAAGAAAATTGTAGGCCATGATCTGATATATAAGCCTGTAAAATAAGAAGATCATGGGTCACGTGGTTTTCCAGGCGGAAGCATTTTAACATATGCATATTTTGGTCATTTTTTGCTTGTAATTTGATACCTGATGACGTCATTATGACGTCACACTTCTATGCACACCTTCACATTGGGGTTGATGTTCCTACCAAGTTTCAAGTTGATAGCTTGAACCGTTTTGAAGAAAAGCTCTGGAAACGTTTGAGTGGAAAAAGAAGAAAAAAAAAAAAGACAAAGAAATCGTACAATAGTAATAGGTGATCGGGCTGTTGGCCCGATCACCTAATAAACGGAATCAATCTTTTTTTGCAACAAACTGAGGCCTTCTCTCAAAGCGATATTTAGTTGAATGGTTTCTTCGCCTTCAACACACTTTCAAGCACCATTAGTGGCGGTATTGGCTCAGGGCAGACTTTAGCACATGCCACCTTTGAATTCTATAGAAAGAAGGTAAATGGAACAATGTAAACATGTCGAATATTTAGTTGCTTATTCGAGTCTTCGTTGCTGTAATTATTGGGGAAAATATATAGTTTCATGTATCACTCTAATAGAGACCTATGCCTCATTTAATTTCAAATTAAATGTAGAAAGCACACAAATTGTAAATTGTCCCCGTCAACAAACTGTCGCGGAATCTGTGCTTTCAAACAAATGTGTGAAGCCACCGTCCTGTTTAGGCTGGTTCCATAGTTATATTTCACACGGGTGCTATACACTTGGTATTTGCCAAGGATCATTGATTTTCGTACATAATTGCAATAAAGTGCTCAAAGAATATTTAAGGCAAACATGCTTATTGATCCCTTGTATAAGAAAAATGATTGAAAAATATTAACATCTTGCACAATGTTCCGCTTTCAGAAAAAAAGGTATCATTAGTAGTTGATCATTTGCAAAGGTAACCTTTTTGGAGTATGGCGGACACGATAGAAGGGCTCACTTTGATTTGGGCATAACTTCGAAATAAATTAAAAATAACTAAATTTTTCACTTTGCACTTATTTATAATTCCGTAGCTGTATTATATAACGTAAATAAAGTTTAGAAAGAAATACAATCGTTAAAAAACCCATGCCCAAATATAAAATTGCGCCCTCTACTTTTGTTCCGCCATACTTGTAAATAGTCTCGTACCCAGACCTGCTGGGGATACTCGCCCATCAGGTCTGGGTACGTGCGATGAGCGCTCTTCGCTGATTGGTTGAGACCCGGTGCGGGACCCCTGCGAAGGATTTGGCTCACTGGCACGCGTGATAAAGCTGGGAAGGCTACACACATACAGCCACGCACCAAATGGCCTTCTTGCGAAGGTTGGTCATGTTTCTCGTAAACATCACATTACATTTAGTTACATACACATCTTTATGGCGTTGTCCCTCGTCAAATACAAAGAATAGCGCCGTGCCGCGTCATATCGCAGGATCTTTTGGCACCCGACGTTGATCGCATGGCCAATAGCAGTGTACGTACTAATGGCATCGCGTTCAACCAATCGGCGATGAACTTTTATCGCACGTGCCCAGACCTGTACGATTGCAGTACATAATTAATTGCCTTACCAGGTGTTTGTGGACAAGTGCTTTGATGATGTCCGGCAAACCCTCCGCCATTTTGATACAATCGTCGTAAAGGGTGTAGGGGACGAAAATGCACATGGACTTCACAAGTTCTACAAGGTCATCCTAGTGTAGAAAGAAAAGGAAATCACTTTCTATAGTACCACATCCGCTTATCAGTTGTGTGAAAAAATGCTCCGATCACCCGCTCAAACAATGTTTGCATGAAGTGTCATCTGCGCGCTCAGCAACCACTTCGCATGAGATCCTGCCAAGAGCGTGCCTGACGTTACCCAGACCCGAATAACACTTGCCGTGATCGGCCAGATTCTATCACCCGACACAGTAAACATGTCGCCCGACTGTCTGGTGACATGTTTACTGGTGTTGGGTGACGTCACGCACGCTCTTTGCAGGATCTCATGCGAAATTTAGCAGTAGTTAGACAGTGCGGAAAACTAAGCTCTAATAATTATTTAGGCGACGTGATTGGTTGATTTGTATTCCAACCTTTGACCTAATGAACTGCACTGAATCAAATTTCATTTCGATTTTTTTCGGGACCAGCCGTACTCGCTCGTCATTCTGTAGTTGGGAAAATAAGCATTTTATCAGATATATTTCTGAAAGTAAACGAAAAAATTGCTCTGTCGGGTGTAAGTAGGGGTCCTCTATTTGTGGAGACGTAATTAATGTGAACGTGGACATTCGAAAGAATAATTGAAACAGGATGAAAAACTAATCAAAAACTAAAATAAAGGACGTGCCCGTGCTCACGGTGCTGTAGCAGTGTAGGAACTGTCTGATTGCTGTTCAACCTGGGAACGGTTTCGCTTCGTTTAAACTGTACAATGTAAAAAGTGACTCTACATCATGCACGTGATTCTACCAAGCTCATGCACCTGAAGTGTTGCGCTGAGCAATGCATACGCCTCATGGTGAGGCGAGTTTCACCTCATGTTGAGGTGACTGTCACTTCATGTTGAGGCGAGTGTCACCTCAAGTGTTTCATGTGCCTGGTATGATAGTCAAAGCTTAAATGGAAACACTTCATGTGCGAGAGATGAAATTATTTTCAGTACAAACTTTTTGATTGTCAATCATCTTACACCTCAGGTGCAACACATGCTGCTCAGCTCGCTCTGACCACCACTTCACACACCTGAAGTGACCATTCAATTTTACTGTTTAAATTTTCTGGCCCCACACGTGCATGAAACGCGAGTTAACAAATTAAACCATCACTTGATGCACATGAGGAACAGTGATTTGATCTACTTGAGCTACTCGGGGTGCTAGTCACTGACACATCAGGTACCTCATCCATAAGCAGTTACCTGCCTCATGTGTTCATGATTGTGGGACAAAAATGTGCTAGTGAAATTTTTACAGTGTACGTGTTATTGGTTTAAATGGTTACCCGTTTTAGAAAAACAAATGTTTTAAATGTTTGATTAAATTGATGCAAACGCGTTGCTTGTCCCAACTCAACTCGCCCGCGCCCCTTACCTACTCGCCCTTTCCAAGTTGTCCCCGACTGACTTGCCCTCTGACCAACTCGCCCCTTACCAAGTCGCCCCCTGATTAACTCGCCCCTGACCAACTCGCCCCCCGACATGCACTGCGAAAGGAGTGTATCTGCGCGCATGTCATACACGTAGTTCAAGTAATCAAGACGGTGAATAACATTGCTAGGCGGAGACATTTGAAAACTGTTTTGCTTCTACGCCAAAATAGTGTATATTTTACTTTTGGATCCGCAAGATTCCGCATCGTGCCATTTCAACTGTAGCACAATTACTTGTTTTGATTGTTTGAAATAAAATATATTATTTTATTCCAAAGTTTATTTGTATCCAATTTGTACCGTTTTTGCTGGGGTTATTTCACATTGGTGGTGTGGGAGAGTTTCCCCGGTTTTTGGTTGTGCGAGTAAAAGAACGTTTTTCAGTTCCTTTAGGTTTAGCAAGAGCTAGCTTTCTGGGCTTCCGTCTGCCCTTCATCAGTTGCGGGTGGATTCAAAATGAATCGGATTACCTCGCATTTGGGTAAATCTTGAGAGCGATAGAACCAGCAATAACCCCAGCAAAAACGCACTCAAGTCAAGTGTTCCGATTTTCAACACTTGACACTTAAAAATCGGTATGCCAACGGCCAATGGAATTATAGACCGGGCACGCACGTACCCGCGTACGTTTTTCTCCGGAAATCGGGAGTTGGGGTAATTTAAACACTAGTGTCAAATTACATTGGGGAAACTTTTTCTAAAATACAAAACGGAAAAGTCAAAGAAATTAAAAAGTGCAACACGAAGTAGACAAGGTACGAGTTCCACACTTCAAATATAGAAGAACAAATTAGGCGAGTTCTACTTACTCAATGGGCGAAGAACATCACGGTTCCAGTTCAGCTTGGATGGACGCGCATGGCCATGGACGGGCGCGTTTAAAAAATTTTATGGATAAAGAAATCGAATTCAAAATTTAAAGCCCCAATTATACATGATTTGCAGTCGTAAAAAAAATTTACTCTAAAGAAGTTGACAAGAAAAACCAGACTAAAAGTGTTATATCTATGGTAACAGACCACATTTTTAACATTCGTTCAGACAAAGCAACAAAAACACGTATTTTCTTAAGTTTTTCTGAAGTATTACTGCATGTGGCTGGAATATTTACAAGGCAGTTTATCAACATTACTCTTTAGTAATAAAAAGTGGTTCCCGTTTTTAAAAGTTTTCCGTTCATGTAATACGTCTTTAACGTGTTGAGAACAAGAGAACCAACAAATCTTCCCCCACCCCCACCGACATGAAAATAATCATTTTTACGGTCCAGGGCTCCGTTCCAAACACGCGAACATTGCAAACGTTCGCCAACGACAGTACCCATGCACAAAAGCACTGAAACCAATGATGAACGTTGGCAACGTTCGCGTGTTTGGAACGCAGCCTAGTTTCAGGTTTACAATAGACCCTGTGTACGGGCGTCCATGACAGGGGTTGTCATATTCACCGTGTGTGATGCACGAGTATCGGCACTTTGTGAATTTGTTGTCGCATGAAAACCTTGTCCCCTGTCATGGCCGGCGGCGCAAAGGGTCTGTATGGGTTTAGTAAAATAGTCGATTAATAATTAGGGACATAATACAACAACATAGTGTAAATTTGGAGTAACTATGTTTCTCTATAGACCTTTATCACGGTGCGTCCATCTGTGTCTTGTACCCCACGGTATGTCGAGAACGATCAGTGTGTCAGTGCGTCTGCCTGTCCGCCTCACAAAGCGTGTAATCTCCCGTTGATGATTACTGCCCACGCTGCGCGCTCTCTTGATGATGCAACGCCTGTACCATTGTGACGCACACAATGAAACATTTTAAAACGGAACCAAACTATTTTGTCTGCAAGCCTCGCTTTGGTTACGTTCATTTTATTAGGAGAAAAGGAAATATGGCCGCACCGTTCAGGAAATTTTAAAAAATGACTTGAGATCTTGTGCACTAAACTAGCTTCGGTACATCTTTTATCGAAATTGGCGAATGCCCATTTCTTAAAATGCGTGCCCACCCACTTTATTTAACACCGATGTACGTACACAACGGTCGAGTTGGTAAAATGGACGAGTTGGTACACCTGTACCCATACGGGGTACGGGAACCGGTCTAGTTTTTTCTACAGCCACGTCGCGGGAGAGTATCTGTCCAAACATGGTCGGAATTAGAACAATTTTCTGCACGTGGTTCCTTCTTCATGATCGACTACTGGAGATACGACAGACGATTAAGGAATCCAGCAGTACGATAAAATAGAGCGAGCAACACGCATTTTAATTATAAATTTGAGTTTTTCTATCAAATCTGCACGTCCTCAAATCCGATAAGTCAAAACAATTATTTATGGTCAACTTCTTAATTCTTTCCGAAGAAAATTACATTTGATGGGTCAACAGTGTTGAGATGTACTTACGGTCTCGTCCACCGAACATTGCCGAGAAAAGCAGCACGGTGAATAAGTAATAGTACACCACAGCCATAGCACCGACGCGTAGGCGTTTCAGATGGGAAAAATCTCTGATAAAACTTTCAGTGTAATTATTTCGTTTACACATAAGCATCAAATGGTTTCATCATGCCCAAAATCAGCCTTAAATATCTTCCTTTCTGCACAAACGCTGCGAATGAACAAAACCTTACACAGCAAAGCACCCAACCCTGGAATGAAACCTAACAATAGATCCCCAAGCAAACTCGACAAATATTCCCAGATAATATTTTCATTTGTTTGTCTCGCCACAACCTTTCTGTTCACGATACAAAATTCAAAGCGCGTGTGGCATGTCCCCGCCATACCACTTGCTATTATCTTATGCCGTTGCAGACGCAACAAGATATTCTTAGATAATTATAGATTTCTAGACAATCGTATACCCAGCACGATATGTGGCAAAGGGACTCCCCCTTAACGCCCCTATACCTCAACACACTCTTCCCTTTTGTTAACGCACCAACACCCTCTTATAACTGAAAGGAATGTTTGAGACACAATTGGGGAACAATGGTAAGGGCGATACCCTCTGCCACACATCATGCTGCATATGTAGAATCGTTTTCATTTCTTTGTCTGGCCACAACCTTTCCGTCCAGGATACAAACTTAAAGCGCGTGTGGCATGTCCCAACCATTATACCACTCCCTGTTATACCCAGCACGATATGTGGCAAAGGGACTCTCCCCTAACGCCCTATACCTCAACACACTCTTCCCTTTTGTTAACGCACCAACTCCCCCTAAAAACTGAAAGGAATTCCTTGGAAATTCCTTGGATGTTTGGGACACAATGGGGGAACAATGGTAGGGGGAGATACCCTCTGCCACATATCGTGCTGCATATGCTTCCTGTAAATTAAGGCGAAATTTGCATCTTGTACAGAAAGTTCGCAGGGGAGCATATTATTATTATTATTAGTTTTATTTATACAGGGTGGCCTCATCAGTTAAAAAACTGCTATCCATAAGGGCCCTGTTACAAGGACTAAAACAAGACTATACAAAAGGAAGTAAAATCATAAACAGCCTTCAACGTATAAAACTAAAACAAATAAATGGATATTAAACAAGAAAAATATGAATTTAAAATGGTTAAAATATAAGTATAAGAAAATATAAAAAATGATCAAACCATAAAAAATATATATATGTACAGAAAACAGAATATATGATAAAACTACTATCAAATGGAAACTACAGTTAAAAGATAAAACCTAAACAAAAACAGTATCAATTTATTTTAAAAGAGAGATTTAAAACACGCTAAGGATTTGGCATGCCTCTGGGCTGCTGTTAACTTGTTCCATCCCAGGGTCCCAAGGTACTGAAATGTGCGCTTGGCGGCATTTGTTTTGGGGACAATTGGGAGATGTAGAAATTCGCTTGATTTAAAACGTGTATTGGCAGTATGTGATGGCGTTTTGAAACGTGTCTTGAGATAAAAAGGACATAAGTTGTTAAGACATTTATAAACCTCGCACATCCTATGACACTCCCAGCGATATAGTAATGACGTCCAGTCGAGTTCTTGGTGTAAGTCAGCGATATGGGTTCTTGGGTGAGCATTTAAGATTAATCTTGCAAGACGATTGTGGAGTTTTTGTAGTTTATCTGAATGGATGCATGCGCAATTAGACCAAACCACGTCACAGTAATCAAATAGTGGCATGACCATGGCTGTGCTCAGCATTTTAAATGTTCGATCATGAAGACATGGTTTGGCCGATCGTCTCAAGAACCCAATTCGCTGAGAGATGTTCTTGGCAATGTAATCTACGTGCTTAGACCAGGTCAGCTGCTCATCAAGAATAACCCCAAGATATTTATATTGTGTTACGCGTTCGACAACAGTGCCATTGGCAGAGATCTGTACATCGCTAAATGCAGAAAGTCGTAGACGGGTGACAAAAAACATATATTTAGTTTTACTCGCATTAAGAATGAGTTTATGACTAGTCAGCCACTGAGTAACTTGGTTGATCCCGTCCACCATGTCACGTTTAACATTATCTGGGGAAGTCCCTTCAAACATAATCATGGTGTCGTCAGCATACATACTGACTTTTGTTCCTGGTATTATAAGGCAAGACGGAAGGCTATTGATAAAAATGATAAAAAGAAGAGGCCCAAGAACAGATCCTTGTGGGACACCAACAGTCACATTGGCCAGGGCAGACATAATGCCATCAATTTTAGTCGCTTGTTTTCTCTCAGAAAGGTAAGATTTAAACCATTTCATTTCTAAGTCCGCAACACCTACATTCTTGAGTTTAGAAAGAAGAATATCGTGATTAACGGTGTCGAATGCTTTCTTAAGGTCCAAAAAGATGGCAGCTGTCACCTTTCCAGAGTCCATATTATATAAAATATAATCAGTGACGTCTAACACTGCAGTTTGAGTGGAATGACGTGGTCTGAAACCAGATTGTTCAGTGGCAAAGAAGTCGTCATTATTAAGAAATCTAAACAATTGGTCGTACACTGCCCTTTCAAGGATTTTGCTGACTAATGGGAGGACAGAGATAGGCCGATAATTAGAATACTCTTCCCGGTCGCCATTTTTAAACACCGGAGAAACCTTAGCGATTTTCCACTTCTGTGGTACAATGCCTTCAGATAAAGATTTATTGACAATATAGGCTAAGGAATGGCAAATGGCAGGACAGGCAAGCTTGAGAAATTTACAAGATATTCCGTCAATACCTGTTGCAGTGGAAGAGTCCATGTGCCTTATTTGCTCCTTAACAAAGTGCGTTGTTATAGGCGTAAACGTAAAACTTGTGGCATTGCACTCTGCAGAAGGTTCGTCAAGAATATTGGTGTCATGTGGCACAAATTTTCGTCCCAGATCTCTGCCAATTCGAACAAAATAGTCATTAAAGTCAGTGGCAAGCTTTTGCTTATTGAAATTGGCACTGGTGGGCAGCGTAACATTGTTCTTAATAGAACTGGCTTCCTTGGCTAAAGACCATAATTTTCTAGAATTGCTAGTGTTATTGGCAATAGCATTTTCATAATGATTCTTTTTTAGATGTTTAGCCAAGTTATTTGCCTGATTCCGTAATTGTTTGAATATTAACCAGTCATCGGGGTTACCTGTTTTCTGAGCCTTAGATTTCATACCGTCACGTTTCCGTCCCAGTTCCAGCATATCTTTGGTCATCCACGGTGCCATGTAGTTCATCCTCTGCCTTATGTGCCTGTAGGGAGCATGCTTATTACAAACATCGTTAAACATTTCTTCCCAAATGCCCCATGCAGCATTAATGTCAACAGTACCTTCAATCAAATTCCAAGGCATGTTAAACATATCTGCTAAAAAGTGGTCTTCGTTAAAAAATTTAAAATTTCTTATTTTCGAGACCCTGGGAGGAATTTTGGTCTTAGCGTTGATTTTTCTATTACATATTAGTCGAGTTTGAGACCTTTGTTGCGTGCTGTTCTACAGGTGTGCACCTATTGGGTTATTTGAAGTATTATCCTTGCGTAAAGTCACAAAAGAAAAGCTCGATATTTAAGGCCGGTTGCATGTATGTTCAAATCACTTGCCTGCTGTCTGGTCACTTAGCAAAATCGCTCTTACTTGACTCTCGTGTGCTTTAGGAAGGTTTTTCGTTGGGAAAAAATAGTCCGGGTGATGGCTGTGATGTACTACGTCTTGTTCAGCGTGCTGTTCCTCTCGGCAGTGGTCAGCGGGACAAACCTTAAGTAGTCTACTGTAAAATACTCTTGACAAATCTTCGTTTGAATTTCGCGGCATACCTGCCCCGTTTTTTACATCTGGCGTCCGGATTCAATTCCGAGTTGTGTATGCGGATTGGGCGCTGGGTTTCATGAGGAGATTCCCTGGTATATTTTTCGTAAACAATAATGAACAAAGGTTTTACGAAAATTACCTGCTGGAATCGACAGATCATCTAATTCTAAGATACTTCCCACTTGTACCTCTGTGGGAAATGTTGCATTTCTGAGATAAATCAATGGTAAAATTACTGCAGAGAGTAATGGATAAAATCATGCCACGAGTGCTCCGTGGGTAAGCGCGACGATGGAGGGCGCTCCATGCGCGCGACAATGGTTCATCTTGTGCACTAACTGAATGCAATAGACTGGCGAAGTGTATACGTCATCTTTGGTTAGTTGCCTCGGCAATTGGCTCTAAACTAAACATCACTCGACCGTGTCCCTGTCCTTTTGCAATGGTACTTTTCTGACAGCCATGATAGCTTAGAGCCAATTTCTGAAGGAGAAAAGCGACAAGTGCATCTGGAAATGATATCTTAGAAGAGGATTATCTGTTGATTCCAGGAGATAATTTCCTTAAAATATCTGTTGGGTGTATTTGGGAAAAAAATACCCCGCCCCCTTTCCTAATGCTGTATCTCCTTTTTTGTCGTATCAAGTTGACTGTTCGAGCTGAAGATGGATTCAGACTGAGTATTTTAGCGCGAAAATTCGACGCGCGCCGCTTTGAGAGGAAAAACAGCGGGGTGGGAGAAATTTCTTGTGAAATGGGGCAAAGAGCAGAATTTGAGTGCCCTATTTCACTCTAAATCCCTTCTACACCGCCTTTATCAAAGCGACGCGCGTCAAAATTACGCGAGAGGTTGTGTGAATCTAGCCTAATGGGGTTCGAGTACAGAATCAACAGTACTCGCTATAAGAGATGTTGTAAAGCAACTATCGGACAATGGCGTGCACCACGTTGCAACTGACGACATAGTACATTTGGACTTTATAAACTGCACTTTCATTTCAAAGTGGGTACTAACCATGCATGTACGTTACGAAACGGACAGGTCACCAAAACAATTTGTTTTCTAAACTTTAATGTTTGTTTTTTTCTTTGAAGAAGCCGGAACGCCCACGTACATGCATATAGGCCCATCTCTCGTGTCGAAGCAGATATCCAGCGAAGACGCCCTTCGTCTATTACGTAAGTTACAGACGGCTTATATGATTGGGAAACCTTTTTTAAACGGGACAGCATTGCATAATTAAAGAATATTGATGCACTGCCTCCGAAAATTTTCGGCCACATATACACAGTACTATACGGAGAACCTGATAAATTCGTGCATGTTTCTGTGTTGAATGAATTGCAGAAATGTTTTAAAGCACATTCAGTTGGCAATTTTTTTTACAAAGGCAGTGGCGAATCCAACCTCGTGAAAATACAGGAATACAAGTCGTATTTTTCGTGTTGACTTTGGAAGTAAAATTAATATTGTAATGGGCTCTAATGTGAAAATGTACAATATTGATATCTGCTTAAGAACGCCTATAGACCAACATTTGAACAAGTACCGATTGCAGACGCGAACAATTCCACAAACCGTCGCCATGCAGCTGGAACATCATGAGTCCATAGAGTATGCAAACAAATCGGTGTTAAAAACGTGTACATAATGTTACCTTTTTATAGGAGTTTAACTGAAGTTGATTTCCGAAATAAAATACTAATTGGCCTCGTAAATTGATCCCTCCCTTCAACCCCCACAGTTGAGAAGACCACTACTTATTTGTGCACCGCGTGTGAAGACGTGATCGGCTTTCTCAAGAACGTCACCATAAATAAGCAGACATTGGTAGGGGGGGGAGAGGGGGAGGGGGGGGGAGAGGGGGGAGGGGGAGGGAAGGGGGAAGGGGGGGAGGGGGGGAGGGAAGGGAGGGAGGGGAGGGAGGGGGGAGGGAGGGGGGGGGAGGGGGGAGGGGGAGGGGGGAGGGGAGGGGAGGGGAGGGGAGGGGAGGGGGAGGGGAGGGGAGGGGAGGGGGAGGGGAGGGGAGAGGGGGGGAGGGGAGGGGGAGGGGAGGGGAGGGGGAGGGGGAGGGGGGGAGGGGAGGGGGGAGGAGGGGGGAGGAGGGGGAGGAGGGGGGGAGGGGGGGAGGGGGGAGGGGGGGAGGGGGGGAGGGGGGAGGGGGGGGGAGGGGAGGGGGGAGGGGGGGGGGGAGGGAGGGGGGAGGGGAGGGGGGGGGGGGAGGGGTTGGGGGTTGACCAAGTATAAGCAATATTTAAGGAGCGTGACCAGATCATGTTTGACCACTATTTTTTCCAGCTTCGTTATCCCAATTTTTGGGATGGGATATGGGGGGATGGGATATGGGGGGGGGGAATGGGATGGGATATGGGGGGGGGGGATGGGATGGGATATGGGGGGGGGATATGGGGGGGGGAGGGGGGGGTGGGATATGGGATATGGGGGGTGGGGGGGGGGGTTGTGTGACCAAGTATAAGCAATATTTAAGGAGCGTGACCAGATCATGTTTGACCACTTTTTTCCAGCTTCGTTATCCCAATTTTTGCCACATAATGACCTGAAGCTGGCCCTGCAATTCCTTGGGGAAACGCTAATGTTGGGGCGTAAGATCCGAAATTTAAATTAATTTCTTCTTCCCTTGTATTATGATGACCTTGCGGCAATTGCGAAGTCCCTGTGCAAATTCGCACCCTACACCCTTCACGACGAATGCATCAAAATGGCAGAGGGCATGCCAGACTTCATAAAGGAATTTGTCGATACGTACCTGGTAAGTTCTGTCAAATCCCTCTTAATCTTCTTCAAGCATGCCGGAACAAAAGGAGGCCACAATTTCATTGTATTTCTTGCCAAAAAAAAAAATATATATATATATATATATATATATAGTTATATATTTATTTATTTATTCACCATATCCAACAGCGGAGAACCGCCAATTACAGGAATGGGAGCAAGTGTGGTTGAGTGCCTTGCTCAAGGGCACAGGTGCCACAACCCGTCGCGGCCCGGATTCGAACCTACATTCTAGTACTAGCACAGGAACTTAAGTTCGACGCACTAGACCGCTCGGCCATAACACCCCATATATATATATATATATATATATATATATAGTAATATATATATATATATATATATATATATATATATATATATACACACACGCACTAAATGAAGTATGTAATAGCAGTTGGCTATACGATAATTGAAGCCATGCGCCGGCCGCCATTGTACCCCACGAATAATGCTTGGCCTAGACTGCTCCCCGGTCCATCCGATCGCTTGCATTCCACTTAACACAAGTAGACCGTGATGTAGACTAGTGAAGACAGTATGACTTGGCAAGGCATTGTATTTGGCGGGGTACAATTATGGCGGATGGTGGATTAAATTTTAGACGTCGTTGCTTCATCCAGTGTATATATATATCGATGGTTGTTACAGATATGAACTTGAAAGTAGCGCAAACTTGGGAGTGGAAATCAGTTTTTGTATTTACTTTAAATCCAAATCAAAAGTGCGCCCTTTGAAGTAAAGCGACACATTTATAACATGTTAAATCAAGTTTCTGGAAATACAGTAGACGGCCGAAGTGTGACGTGTTGCCATGTTAATTGCCTCTAAACATCAGGGACACTGTACAGTGATTTTTAGTGTTTCTTTTCTATTTCTTAGGATCCACAAAAGGTGTGTGCCAAGGCCTGCACAGAACCAACGCCACCAGTGCTGCCTAAAAACTTACTCGAGGAAAAGAGATCGGTCAACTAGGATCGCGATTAGACAAAAGGCACTCAACAAGAATTACTTGATCGATTTACTATATAATGCATTTATTTAGGTTACCAAGACCATATCATTAGTCTGACTATCTATTGTTGGATAGAAAACCAAAAATATGTACCCCAAAACGACGGCAACAAAATAATTGTGATCGCTTTATTGTAACATCACTTAAAGTATAAAATTGGTGGGGCATAATATAACGAAAGGAGATGTTTGCAAATGTGTGATCCAATAGAACGTATGAAATAGCTGTCGTCCTGTATAGGGCCATTTTTGTTTAAATGAATTGCTCAACTATGTAAAGCAGCACAGTGTGTGACTTTGAATTTCCCCAAGAACAAACTTACAAGATGGCAGCTATTTCATACGGTCTAAAGCTATAGTACTGTCGGGACGGGGTTGAAATAAACTAAATTTGATTGCTGTTTTGTTGTGTACTCGCATCATGGCTTGTGGGAATGTTTTTGTTACATTGGGCGGGAGTAAATAAGCACGTTTTCTCTACATTTGTCGATTATACGGCAACACATCTTTTTTGCGCCCTACAAACGAGCTAATCGTAGTAATGGTCCCTTACTGGCCGGCCTCCTATACCGTGTGATCTGAGATAAAAAGTTACGCAAATATGTAGACTATGATTGTGGTGATTTCAACAAATTTTGCATAATTTGTGGAAGTAAGGAGGGGGAAAAAACGACGAGAGGTGGTTATGTCGAGAGAGTATGGCATTCTCTCTCAAACACATTCTTCTACTGCGAAATGGCATTCGCCCGTTGTCGACTTGACCGAATATAATATAGCCATGTAAGTGTAAGTTATACAAAAGTACGAAAGCCAAGGGTGCCATTTGAGCAAACAAACTAGACGCGCCTCGTGTGTGTGTAACCTGTGTATTGCGAAAAGTTACTGCAGTATACGCGATAGCCATTCAAACAGACACGAGGCGCGTCTAATTTGCTAACTCAAATGGCTCCCTTTTTGTACTTCACTTAATTATTGAATTAGATTCGCATGAGTGGTAAATCTTGCGCCAACGGCGGAAGATGCCACCGCCGTCAGTGTAGTTGACGTAGATTTATGTATAAGTAACCACCAAGCCCTCTGCTGCCACCAAGTGTTTGATGTAAGCCATCGTTACCGTTTTGTAGAGGAAAAATTAGCGATTGCAGGACTCGCTTCACTGTAGCACAGAACGAAGCAATGGATGCTCTAATCCGGGAAAAAACTACATGGAACCGGGATGCGGTTTGACGACAACTAATAAATAAAGTCCTACTGTCGGTCAAGCGAAACATTAATTTAGGTAGCACTCTTTTTTCGTTTTTGTTTAGTTAAGTGGAGTCACTGGAGTAAAATGATTATATGTATTCTATTGGATTCTTGTCCAGCATTGAAAGACAGGACTTGAACTAAGTGACCTACAATCGAGTTACTCGCTATAACCACCTCTCGTCGTTCCACTATAGTCTACCTATTTGCGTAACCAACAAATTTTAATCGAGCAAGATGTTTTATCCTAGATCGCACGATATAGAAGGCCGGCCGGTAAAGCGGGCCTCCCACTGTGCGATTTTTGCCACGAATTGGTACGACTATCGGAGACTGCCTATAGACTCTACACACAATCGTACGAAATTCGTGACGAATCGCACAGTGGGAGGCCCGCTTTAAGGGACCATTGCTACAATAAGCTTTTTTTTGTGGGGCGCAAAAAGATTTGTGTTGCCGTATAATCGCCAACTGTAGAGGAGACGTGCGTATTAACTCCCGCCCAATTGAACAAACATTCCGACTAGCCATGATGCGAGTACACGACAAAACAGCAATCAAATTTAGTTTATTTCAACCCCCGTCCCGACAGTATTCTAGCTTTCTCCCAGAGGTATCCTACCTCAGTATAGACCGTATGAATAGCTGCCATCTTGTAAGTTTGTTCTTGGAGATCAAAGTCACACATTGTGCTGCTTTACAAAGTTGAGCAATTAATTTAAACAAATGGCCCTATACAGGACGACAGCTATTCCATAAATTCTATTGGATTATACATTTGCAAACATTTCCTATCGTTATATTATGCCCGACCAATTTTATACTGTAAGTGATGTTACAATAAAGCGATCAAAATTATTTTTTTTGCCGTCGTTTTGGGGTACAGGGTTTTGGTCTTAGTAACCTAAATAATTGCATTATATAGTAAATCGATCAAGTAATTCTTGTCGAGTGCCTCGTCTAATCGCGATCCTAGTTGACCGATCTCTTTTCCTCGAGTAAGTTTTTAGGCAGCATTGGTGGCGTTGGTTCTGCGCAGGCCTTGGCACACACCTTTTGTGGATCCTGAGAAGAAAAAAAAAAAAATGAAACTCTGAATCTGACGCACACTAAAAATCACTGAACAGTGTTCCTGTGTTTTTGCAATGTTACTTTTCCCCCCGACGGTTATGATGTTTAGAGGCAATTAACATGGCAACACGTCACACTTCCGCCGTCTATTGTATTTCCAAAAACTTGATTTAACATGTTATAAATGTGTCCGCTAATTACTTCAAAAGGGCGCACTTTTGATTTGGATTTGAAGTAAATGCAAAAACTGCTTTCCACTCCATATCTGTAACCATCGATATACAGGGTGTATCAAAAAAAAGGAAACCCAACTTAAAATAGTCACTGTGGCAAAACTATACACTTTACAGCAGAAACCATGGTATCATCTAAAAGTAGACGACAAATGCTTTCCGACGATACTTCATTCATACATTGTCGGTTACGCATCGCTGAGCAGCAGTGTTTTGGAATTTGGGTAAATTTTTGGAGGTGGCTCACTCTGATATGCAACAAAATTAACACTGACTCGTGTTTTTTTCTCTAAAATTTTATTCAAGAAATTCCTAAACACGTTTAACTTGTTTCACTGTCCAATGCCCTCCACATGCCCCCCTCCCCTCTCAATTGCTGTCGTACGACTGCAATGTTTTCTTCAGTTATTGCGGTCCTCCGCCTCCCCGAGTGCTCCCTGTTACGGTTAAGGCTTGTTCCGTGGTCTTGATACTTTTTTACGTTTGACCAGATGGTTTTCTTTGTGGGTGGTTCTCGATCAGGGAAAGTTTCTGCGAACGCATTCTGAGTGGCCTGAAAACTTCTGGTTTCGTGGTAAGTCTTCACCACAAAGATTCTCTGTTCTGGTGTAAAAATGTAAGCTGAACCATTGTGATCTCGGGTACACACACTGTCTGAAGGCCTGTCAGAGCTCTTAGGCTTATATCCACAAGTGGTTGCACAATCAGCAAAGACATTTCCAGTTATGCACCTATCAATTGTTTCCCCCACCCCTCCCCCCGGGGATTGTCACTTTTTGCGTGACAAAATCTCCACCCCTGGGGCAACATTTAGGTGACAAAAATCCCCACCCTCGGGTGCAAAACATGCGCAAAAATCCCACCCTGGGGCATGAAAAATGTGACCAAACCCCCACCTATTGGGTGGGGTAGCGCGGGGGGATTGGGGGGGGGGAGGGGGGAGGGGTGGGGGAAACATTATTGATAGGTGCATTACACCCAAATCAATTATGAAAGGAGCCACGTTGATTTCATTGACTTGGAAAGTGAGCCACGTCGAATAATTGACCTAAATTTCAAAACGCTGGTGCTCAGTGATGCGTAATCGTTAATTAATGTGTGAGGTATCACCGGAAAGCATTTGTTGTCTACTTTTGTATGGTAACATGGTTATTGCTAGAAAATGTATATCTTTGCCACAGTAGCTAGTTAAAATTGGGTTTCCTTTTTTTTGATACACCCTGTATATACACTGGATGAAGCAACGACGTCTAAAATTGAAGCCACCGTCCGCCTTTGTACCCCACCAAATACAATGCCTTTCCTAGTCATACTGTCTTCATCATGGTCTACGCGTGTTAAGTGGAATGCAAGCGATCGGATGGACCGGGGAGCAGTCTAGGCTAAGCATTATTCGTGGGGTACAATGGCGGCCGGCGCATGGCTTTAATTCTCGTATAGCCAACTGCTATTACATACTTCATTGTATATATATATAATTTTTATTTGGCAAGAAATACAATAAAATTGTGGCATCCTTTTGTTCCGGCATGCTTGAAGAAGATTAAGAGGGATTGGACAGAACTTACCAGGTACGTGTCGACAAATTCCTTGATGAAGTCTGGCAGGCCCTCTGCCATTTCGATGCATTCGTCGTGAAGGGTGTAGGGAGCGAATTTGCACAGGGACTTCGCAATTGCCACAAGGTCATCCTAATACAAGGGAAGAAGAAATGAATTTTATTTTTGGATCTTACGCCCCAACATTGGTGTTTTCCCCCAGGAATTGCAGGGCCAGCTCCAGGTCATTATGTAGCAAAAATTGGGATAACGAAGCTACACAAAAAGCTCACTGCAAACCACCCCCGCCCCCCTCTCCGCCCCACTTTATGTGACCGGATAACTTGGTTTAATAAACTTCGATGGATTTGACGATATCCTTGGAAATATACAAATTGAAAGCGGGACATTTCAGAATGTCAATGAGAAAAATATAATAGATGACATGGTATCAATATAACACCCATGTGGAAAAATAGGGGTCAAACATGATCTGGTCACGCTTCTTAAGTATTGCTTATACTTGGTTCCGTCCGTCCCCCACCCCTCCCTCTCTCCCGGTCTGTCTGTCCAACCTACCAATGTCTGCTTATCTATGGTGGCGACGTTCTTCAGAAAGCCGATCACGTCTTCACACGCGGTGCACCAAACAGTAGTGGTCTTCTTAACTGCGGGGGTTGAAGGAGGAAAACAATCAATTCACGAGGCCAATTATTAATATTTTATTGCGGAAACCAACTTCAGTTAAACTCCTATAAAAGGTAACATTATGGACACGATTCTAACAAATGTTCAGCTTTCTTTGAAAACACTGATTTGTTTGCATACTCTATGCAATTGATGCATGAAGTTTCAGCTGCATGCCGAACGTTTATGGAATTTGTCCCCGTCTGCAATCGGTACTTGACTAATATCGATATTGTATATTTTCACATTAGAGCCCATTACAATATTAATTTTGCAGTTAGGGCCTACCCAAAATTTCTACGAGGCAGTGCATCAATATTCTTGAATTATTCAATGCTGTTCCTGTTTTAAAATGTTTCCCAATCATATAAGCCGTCTAACTTACTTAATAGACGATTGGCGTCTTCGCTGGGTATCTGCTTCGACCCGGGAGATGCGCGCATATGCATGTGCGTTCCGGCTTCTTCAAAGAAACAAACATGAAAGTTTAGAAAACAAATTGCTTTTGTGAACAGGCATTTTCGTAATATTAATTAATATCCTTCAGAAATTGTATTCAGTTAATGCACAAGTTGAACCATTTTCGGGCGCATGCAGCGCCCTCTATCGTCGCGCTTACGCACGGAGTACACGTGGCATGATTTTCTCCATTACTCTCTGCAGTAATTTTACCATTTATTTATCTCAGAAATGCGACATTTCCGAATCGACAGAGGTGCAAGTGGAAAGTATCTTATAATTAGATAATCTGTCGATTCCAGCAGGTCATTTTCTTAAAATCTTGGTTCACATTTTTTACAAAAATTATACCTGGCAATCTCCTCAAGAAACCCACGCGGCCAAGTAGAGACTGCAAACCCAATCCGCATACACGACCAGGAATTGAACCCGGACGCAATATGTGAAAAACGGGGCAGGTGAAGAGTATTCGACAGTAGACTACTTACGGTTTGTCCCGCTGACCACTGCCGAGAAGAACAGCACGCTGAACAAGACGTAGAACATCACAGCCATCGCCCCGACTTAATTTATTTTATTTTTTTCAACGAAAAACCTTCCTGAAGCACACCAGAGTCAAGTAAGAGCGATTTTGCTAAGTGACCAGACAGCAGGCAAGTGATTAGGACGCGCACGGAACCGGCCTTAAATATTGAGCTTTTCTTTTGTGACTTTACGCAAGGATAATACTTCAAATAACCAAACAGATGCACACCTGTGGAACAGCACGCGACAAAAGTCCCCAACTCGACAAATATGCTCCCCTGCGAACTTTCTGTATAAGATGCAAATTGCGCCCTTAAGTTACAGGAAGTGGTATGGTTGGGACATGGCAATCGCTTGTTAAGGTTGTATCCTGGACAGAAAGGTCGTGGCGAGACAAAGAAATGAAAACGATTGTCTATAGAAATCTATAATTATCGAGAAATATTTGTTGTGTTTGCGCCTATAAGATAATAGCAAGTGGTATGGTGGGGACATGCCACACGCGCTTTGAATTTTGTATCCTGAACACATATGCAGCACGATATGTGGCAGAGGGTATCCCCTCACCCCTACCATTGTTCCCCGATTGTGTCTCAAACATCTAAGGAATTTCCAAGGAATTCCTTTCAGTTTTTAGGGGGAGGGGTGTGGTGCGATCTGCACTTACTGACGGCTAACATTGGTTAATTAGTCATTTTTTGAAGGAATAGTGATGTCCGACATGTATATTCTTACCCGTTAAATCAACAGAGGAAGGATTCTTATGAATAAGGTTCCTGCCCCCTAACGCCACTGTAGACCGTATCGAATAGCCGCCATTTCGGGGGCACCTTTTGTTACTTTAACCGTTCAACAATGGAACCACAATATGTGCAACCATGCATGTCCTCCAGGAACAAAGAAACTGCCCACCGAAATGGCGGCTATTCGATACGGTCCATTCGATACGGTCTATACCTCAACACACTCTTCCCTTTTGTTAACGCACCACACCCCTCCCCCTAAAAACTGAAAGGAATTCCTTGGAAATTCCTTAGATGTTTGAGACACAATCGGGGAACAATGGTAGGGGTGAGGGGATACCCTCTGCCACATATCGTGCTGCATATGTGTTCAGGATACAAAATTCAAAGCGCGTGTGGCATGTCCCCACCATACCACTTGCTATTATCTTATAGGCGCAAACACAACAAATATTTCTCGATAATTATAGATTTCTATAGACAATCGTTTTCATTTCTTTGTCTCGCCACGACCTTTCTGTCCAGGATACAACCTTAACAAGCGATTGCCATGTCCCAACCATACCACTTCCTGTAACTTAAGGGCGCAATTTGCATCTTATACAGAAAGTTCGCAGGGGAGCATATTTGTCGAGTTGGGGACTTTTGTCGCGTGCTGTTCCACAGGTGTGCATCTGTTTGGTTATTTGAAGTATTATCCTTGCGTAAAGTCACAAAAGAAAAGCTCAATATTTAAGGCCGGTTCCGTGCGCGTCCTAATCACTTGCCTGCTGTCTGGTCACTTAGCAAAATCGCTCTTACTTGACTCTGGTGTGCTTCAGGAAGGTTTTTCGTTGAAAAAAATAAAATAAATTAAGTCGGGGCGATGGCTGTGATGTTCTACGTCTTGTTCAGCGTGCTGTTCTTCTCGGCAGTGGTCAGCGGGACAAACCGTAAGTAGTCTACTGTCGAATACTCTTCACCTGCCCCGTTTTTCACATATTGCGTCCGGGTTCAATTCCTGGTCGTGTATGCGGATTGGGTTTGCAGTCTCTACTTGGCCGCGTGGGTTTCTTGAGGAGATTGCCAGGTATAATTTTTGTAAAAAATGTGAACCAAGATTTTAAGAAAATGACCTGCTGGAATCGACAGATTATCTAATTATAAGATACTTTCCACTTGCACCTCTGTCGATTCGGAAATGTCGCATTTCTGAGATAAATAAATGGTAAAATTACTGCAGAGAGTAATGGAGAAAATCATGCCACGTGTGCTCCGTGCGTAAGCGCGACGATAGAGGGCGCTGCATGCGCCCGAAAATGGTTGAACTTGTGCATTAACTGAATACAATTTCTGAAGGATATTAATTAATATTACGAAAATGCCTGTTCACAAAAGCAATTTGTTTTCTAAACTTTCATGTTTGTTTCTTTGAAGAAGCCGGAACGCACATGCATATGCGCGCATCTCTCGGGTCGAAGCAGATACCCAGCGAAGACGCCAATCGTCTATTAAGTAAGTTAGACGGCTTATATGATTGGGAAACATTTTAAAACAGGAACAGCATTGAATAATTCAAGAATATTGATGCACTGCCTCGTAGAAATTTTGGGTAGGCCCTAACTGCAAAATTAATATTGTAATGGGCTCTAATGTGAAAATATACAATATCGATATTAGCTTAAAGATAGTATACATGATTGGTAAACTGTTAAATATAGTTTTATCCCCCTGTGTGATTGAAGATTGGCATGATTAAAACCAAACTGAGCAAAAACCAGCTCCGTACTTCGTCTAACTTTAGAGAAAACGGTCAAAACGGGATTTGCAGTCATTTCGTCTGTGCACGAAGTGATTTGGGGCGAAATGGTTTTGGGGCGAATTGAATTTGTCTCATGTAACGAAAAATCATTGGTTTACTAATTTTTCAAAGACTATAGCACTTCAGACAACCATTTCAGGGCACGTTATCTACGGTCATTATGTTTATATTATGTGAGTTGGGCGTAAATCTGAACATTTCTGATTTTCGAGATACCAATCGTGTATCTGCCTTTAAGAACGCTTATAGACACAAAATTTGCTCAAGTACCGATTGCAGACGGGGACAAATTCCATAAACGTTCGGCATGCAGCTGAAACTTCATGCATCAATTGCATAGAGTATGCAAACAAATCAGTGTTTTCAAAGAAAGCTGAACATTTGTTAGAATCGTGTCCATAATGTTACCTTTTATAGGAGTTTAACTGAAGTTGGTTTCCGCAATAAAATATTAATAATTGGCCTCGTGAATTGATTTTTTTCCCCTTCAACCCCCGCAGTTAAGAAGACCACTACTGTTTGGTGCACCGCGTGTGAAGACGTGATCGGCTTTCTGAAGAACGTCGCAACCATAGATAAGCAGACATTGGTAGGTTGGACAGACAGACCGGGAGAGAGGGAGGGGTGGGGGACGGACGGAACCAAGTATAAGCAATACTTAAGAAGCGTGACCAGATCATGTTTGACCCCTATTTTTCCACATGGGTGTTATATTGATACCATGTCATCTATTATATTTTTCTCATTGACATTCTGAAATGTCCCGCTTTCAATTTGTATATTTCCAAGGATATCGTCAAATCCATCGAAGTTTATTAAACCAAGTTATCCGGTCACATAAAGTGGGGCGGAGAGGGGGGCGGGGTGGTTTGCAGTGAGCTTTTTGTGTAGCTTCGTTATCCCAATTTTTGCTACATAATGACCTGGAGCTGGCCCTGCAATTCCTGGGGGAAAACACCAATGTTGGGGCGTAAGATCCAAAAATAAAATTCATTTCTTCTTCCCTTGTATTAGGATGACCTTGTGGCAATTGCGAAGTCCCTGTGCAAATTCGCTCCCTACACCCTTCACGACGAATGCATCAAAATGGCAGAGGGCCTGCCAGACTTCATCAAGGAATTTGTCGACACGTACCTGGTAAGTTCTGTCCAATCCCTCTTAATCTTCTTCAAGCATGCCGGAACAAAAGGATGCCACAATTTTATTGTATTTCTTGCCAAATAAAAATTATATATATATACAATGAAGTATGTAATAGCAGTTGGCTATACGAGAATTAAAGCCATGCGCCGGCCGCCATTGTACCCCACGAATAATGCTTAGCCTAGACTGCTCCCCGGTCCATCCGATCGCTTGCATTCCACTTAACACGCGTAGACCATGATGAAGACAGTATGACTAGGAAAGGCATTGTATTTGGTGGGGTACAAAGGCGGACGGTGGCTTCAATTTTAGACGTCGTTGCTTCATCCAGTGTATATATATCGATGGTTGTTACAGATATGGAGTGGAAAGCAGTTTTTGCATTTACTTCAAATCCAAATCAAAAGTGCGCCCTTTTGAAGTAATTAGCGGACACATTTATAACATGTTAAATCAAGTTTCTGGAAATACAATAGACGGCGGAAGTGTGACGTGTTGCCATGTTAATTGCCTCTAAACATCATAACCGTCGGGGGGAAAAAGTACCAATGCAAAAACACAGGAACACTGTTCAGTGATTTTTAGTGTGCGTCAGATTCAGAGTTTCATTTTTTTTTAATTTCTTCTCAGGATCCACAAAAGGTGTGTGCCAAGGCCTGCGCAGAACCAACGCCACCAATGCTGCCTAAAAACTTACTCGAGGAAAAGAGATCGGTCAACTAGGATCGCGATTAGACGAGGCACTCGACAAGAATTACTTGATCGATTTACTATATAATGCAATTATTTAGGTTACTAAGACCAAAACCATGTACCCCAAAACGACGGCAAAAAAATAATTTTGATCGCTTTATTGTAACATCACTTACAGTATAAAATTGGTCGGGCATAATATAACGATAGGAAATGTTTGCAAATGTATAATCCAATAGAATTTATGGAATAGCTGTCGTCCTGTCTAGGCCATTTGTTTAAATTAATTGCTAAACTTTGTAAAGCAGCACAATGTGTGACTTTGATCTCCAAGAACAAACTTACAAGATGGCAGCTATTCATACGGTCTATACTGAGGTAGGATACCTCTGGGAGAAAGCTAGAATACTGTCGGGACGGGGGTTGAAATAAACTAAATTTGATTGCTGTTTTGTCGTGTACTCGCATCATGGCTAGTCGGAATGTTTGTTCCATTGGGCGGGAGTTAATACGCACGTCTCCTCTACAGTTGGCGATTATACGGCAACACAAATCTTTTTGCGCCCTACAAAAAAAGCTTATTGTAGCAATGGTCCCTTAAAGCGGGCCTCCCACTGTGCGATTTGTCACGAATTTCGTACGATTGTGTGTAGAGTCTATAGGCAGTCTCCGATAATCGTACCAATTCGTGGCAAAAATCGCACAGTGGGAGGCCCGCTTTACCGGCCGGCCTTCTATATCGTGCGATCTAGGATAAAACATCTTGCTCGATTAAAATTTGTTGGTTACGCAAATAGGTAGACTATAGTGGAACGACGAGAGGTGGTTATAGCGAGTAACTCGATTGTAGGTCACTTAGTTCAAGTCCTGTCTTTCAATGCTGGACACGAATCCAATAGAATACATATAATCATTTTACTCCAGTCACTCCACTTAACTAAACAAAAACGAAAAAAAGAGTGCTACCTAAATTAATGTTTCGCTTGACCGACAGTAGGACTTTATTTATTAGTTGTCGTCAAACCGCATCCCGGTTCCATGTAGTTTTTTCCCGGATTAGAGCATCCATTGCTTCGTTCTGTGCTACAGTGAAGCGAGTCCTCCAATCGCTAATTTTTCCTCTACAAAACGGTAACGATGGCTTACATCAAACACTTGGTGGCAGCAGAGGGCTTGGTGGTTACTTATACATAAATCTACGTCAACTACACTGACGGCGGTGGCATCTTCCGCCGTTGGCGCAAGATTTACCACTCATGCGAATCTAATTCAATAAAGTGAAGTACAAAAAGGGAGCCATTTGAGTTAGCTAATTAGACGCGCCTCGTGTCTGTTTGAATGGCTATCGCGTATACTGCAGCATCCTCTTGCAACAGTGCCCCTTTAACGCACTCCCCAACTCCTGCGTACAGTGGCCCTGTTGAAAAAGGCCCCATTTGGCGGTGGGACTAGCGACAGAAATCTTGTCGCCTCTGCTGGACCAATCAGGACGCTTGCAGTGCATTGTGCAGCACGATTGCAGGCATTCAAATGTAACGCGCGCAGATCGTAAACACCGTGCACGCATGTGATACATGTACTCGGTAATGCTGGCCGTTGTCCGCGTCGGCGATTGGCTGCTATTTAAAGCATACTGGGGAATCCGTTCCATTACATTCGTCAGCATGCATCCCTGTTATTAATTTGAAAAACTGCGGAGTAAATAAGGTTCGTCGTTTAAAAGTTTGGTAGGAATGGGACAGTCATAAGGAACGGAACCAAATACAATTTCTGGAAAGTATAGAAATTGTTTCTTTTTGGCATAACATGACCGAATTGATTAAATTACATCAAAATGACTCGGGCGTGAGTTGGCTCAAGACAACAGCCGGCTCGCTCCACAGATTTGCGCGTATTTCCTCAGGGTATTGTCACGTCGCTTTGCTAGGTGGAAATTCCCTGAGATCTCGGGATGATACTGCAGTAACTTTTCGCAATACACAGGTTACACCACGAGAGGCCTGTCAAACACACACGAGGCGCGTCTAGTTTGTTTGCTCAAATGGCACCCTTGGCTTTCGTACTTTTTTATAACACTTACATGGCTATATTATATTCGGTCAAGTCGACAACGGGCGAATGCCATTTCGCAGTAGAAGAATGTGTTTGAGAGAGAATGCCATACTCTCTCGACATAACCGACAGTGCAGTATGCTAACTAAATATTTCAAACAAATGCCTACCTTTTCTCATGAAATTATGTGAGTTATCTTGCTTGCAGTAAATATACCCATGTTATCGAATGTACAAGTGCACTGTGATTGCGTCGATTTTCTCCGTGGGGAGGTTCTTGCCAATGAACGCGGCGATCTTCTCAACATTTCCTCTAGGGTCCTGTGTAATAGTCAAAGATATTGTACACCTTTGGGGAATTTCCCAGACAAAATGTTTTGTAGCAAAGCATACTCGATGTTTGTTAGACTTTAGATGTACTACTTTGTGTCAAAAAAACATGTCCTACATTTGGATCCCATTCTGCGGTCGCACATGATCCTGGCACTTTTGTGACCCGTTGTCGAATGCCTTTGCATATGGGCATAGCACCGTGACTAGAGTGAAAACAAATTCGTTCATGCTGAGATACGTGTACGTGTTGCGTAGACAACATAGAGGTTTCGCAAGGTGACGAATACGGATACCGATATGATAACGGTAACCGTTCACGTTGATGCGTTTACTGAACTTGGTTTCGCATAGCCTTGTCCAAGGCCGTCACCAGGTGTTTTGCTGTACGAGAAAATATTGTGTCTAGCGCATGCAAACTGCACACGGCATAAAAACTAGCCACTGTGCGATAACGACTTCCATAGTAAACCCGTACGGCAACACACTGCCTGCGTACATACAGCACTAGCTGCGTACGGCCTGGCCTTCCGGGTTTAATGTCTTTCTTTATTTGTTCGGCCAGTTTTGCCCCAAAATGGGCGGGCTTTGGATGTGCGGGTATGCAAGGTATGAATATTTAACATTTGTCTTGAGCCAATCATCAAGAGCTTCATGAGTAGCACGTAATGACGCGATTTATGCATGTCATGGCGTCCTCATGTTACGAGAACCGTGGCATGTTCCATTGACGAAAACAACAAATGTTCTCGAGTTTGTAGCGTTTATTGTGCTTGTCTGTTTACGTATTTGATTACACTTCTGGGAAACAACGGTCGTAATATGACAGCTTTTCTGAATGATTTGTGGGAGCTCTTAATACTGCCTCGGATGAACAAACTGAATTTATGGAATCAGTCAAATGAATTTCAAGTTTGCACTTTCCTGGTGATGTGCAACTTGTTCACAAGGCAAAAAGACTAAGCTGCTGAGCATGCATGTCAATCAAGAACCTGTGTACTTACTTCCATGTCATCATGCACGTGCGCATCTACATATGTTCTTTTTGCCCTGTGAACAAGATGATGCATATTACGTTACAATATTACAATAATACAATACAACAATGGATTGAAACTCCACAAACAACAGCAAATACAAATGGGATCGTCCGTACACAATTCCGTATTATTTTGTTTGTTTGCCTACTTCATTGGCTATATTTAGACATGTCAGAAGAAAAACACTTATTTCCTCCCAAAATATGATCCTCCGCTTCATGGTGCGGTGAATAAAAGCATTGATGTGTCATATTGTAACAAATCACTTGACTACTTTTACCAGCTGATTTATTGTGCAACCTAGCAAACTAGGGCAAGGTGCATGGGAGCTTATTTACATTTAAATAAGGGTAGGGGTACTCCCGCCGCTAGTGGTATACATGTATGTATAAAAGCTGGGGCACACTGGTGAGGATTTGCGACTGGTTGTAGGCGGCATGGCAGTAACACTTTGTTTGGGCCCACCAAAATACGTGTAACACAAGTTCTGCTGCCAAACTTATTCACAGTGGAAGATATCTAAGTCATTTATGCACTGTTGTGTCGATCCCGTGCCCTATTCCAGCCATACCCACCTTAATTTTTGTATAATTTTGTTGTGATTTAATTATTTGATATTGTGTTTGACTGTATTTACTTCCTGTGGACGTGCAATCCCTGTTTTATGGGGAATATTTTAGGGAGGGATTTGCTGGTTTTCGTCAAGGGGTTGTTTGTCCCCTTAAACAATATTTTAGAAGGCAGCCATGGCAACAAATTCCCTTAAAGGTTGGAAGCAATGTCTTCATAGAAAGTTAATGCATGTTTTGATTGGCCTACTTTAGTTCGGAAGGCTATCCTAGTTTGACATAATTTATATTTGTTGGCATTTTGAATCCATACTGCCGAAATTGTAAATATGTCTCTTTGTAATTTATTATAAAGTATTTTCTTTAAATGATAAAAGCCCCCAGTGCGAGATTGTAGCACTTGGCGAATTGAAGTGAGTTTTCTTTTCGGTATTGTACAACAAGTGTAGCGCGCTATTTAAAGCGCGCGCTTACGTAACACGTTTCTGTGTTCATGCCTATATAATGGGCTACTCGCTTCTTTCAATTCATTCTCGGTTGAGCAGCTATACCTCGCCGGTTCTACATTAGGTACAACCTGTTCTTAACCATGAATTCATCTGACGTCGACGCTTCGAACAACGAAGTTCTACGGGCTATACAGTCCCTGTCCAACTCGATTGACACTAGGGTCGAGTCTGCGTGCAAAAAAACAACGAACACTCGCCGGTGATTTTCCCGACTTCAAGAGCGAGGGTAACAAGGACCAATACAAGCACGCAGAGCAACTTGGCGGTTTGATCGACAGCGCCCTGGCATCGTTGGACACAGGTGACTCCACGGCGGTCAGAGAGACTCTCGTCGCGGCCAGTGAACTTGTTAAACAACGCCAAAAGCTAATTAAGCTCGCCGACCGATCGTCTCTTGGCTGGGCAACGGTCAAAGAATACGTAACCGACGATTTAGCCGACAATTCAGACGATGAAAAGCGGCTACGAAAGGCAGAAAAGTCTGCAGCAGCAAAGAAAGCTAAACCATCGACAAAGTTCAGGGCTAAAGCACGTCCTTCAGCGGGCTTCGCTTCGACTCCTGGTCCTTTTCGTGCTTACAACCACTACCAGTACCGCCCCGACATCCGTACCTGCTTTCAATGCGGGATCGTCGGCCACGTGCGCACCAACTGCCCGTCCTTGCGAGCACTTCGTCAGCCACGAAGACCTCAGTCATCCGCTACCACAGCCATTGAGCCCTCCACCGTATAGGAATTGGGAGGCCTCGCAGCCAGATACGTTAGACCAAGTACCTACAGGTGTAAAAGGTAGGCTTAAACCATGTATGGCCTTTTGGCAAAATATACTGCAATGCAGCCTCTTCTTACAAGAGGTTATTTGTTCGGGGTACAAAATTCCATTTTTTATCGAACCCCCACCTGTTTTCATGGAAAATAACCAATCCAGTTTGCAACACGCGCAATTTGTGGAATCTGCCATTTTGGAATTGACAAAAAAGAAATGCATTACGCAATTGTCACGACCGCCATATTGTTGTAATCCTTTGACAGTTGCGGTGGGGAAAAAGCTGCGGCTAGTACTTGATCTTCGCCACCCCAACAAATACATTTGGAGAAACAAATTCAAATACGAAGATCTAATTCACATTTCCCCATCATTGGATCGTGACCAATATTATTGTTCTTTTGACCTAGAGTCGGGCTACCATCACGTAGAAATTTTTCCCCCTCATTTCAAATATCTTGGATTTTCTTGGCGACATACAGACTCGGTTATTCGTTATTACAATTTCACAGTCTTACCATTCGGTTTGAGTAGCGCATGTCACTTGTTTACCAAATTAACCAGGCCTCTTGTCCATTATTGGCGGAAGCAAGGTATCGTGTCATTCATGTACATCGACGACGGGTTAATTGCATCCCCGACACTTGAAACGGCTAAAAAGAACGCCGAGTTTGTCCAAAGTACCATTTTGCAAACGGGTTTTGTCCCCAGCAAAACTAAGTGTATGTGGTCCCCTACTAAACACTTGCAATATTTAGGTATTATCATCGACTCCGAAACATTCCAGTTTTTGGCACCTACACATAAGATTGACAAATTGCTGGCTTTGGCTTCACACCTTCGGTCATTACATAGCGCGAGAACCCCGATTCCTGTTCGGGAACTCGCATGTTATACAGGTCAAATAATTTCTTTGTCTTTGCCTCTCGGACCAATTACCAGGTTCATGACTAGATCATTGTACAGAACAATTGAAAGCCGTACTTCATGGCATGATTCTGTCCCTCTCTCGGAGGAAACGATCTCCGAGATCGAGTTTTGGTCTACCAACTTGGTGTCCCTTAACGGTTTCACCATTAGAGGCGTATTGGTCACTTCTGTAGCTGTGTACTCTGACGCCAGTGATACATGCTATGGAGGCTACGTTGAGCATCAACCAAATACCAAAATTCATGGTACTTGGTCACGGCAGGAAAGAACAAAAAGTTCTACCTGGCGTGAATTGTCTGCAGTTCATCTAGTACTCTCGCAGTTACAAAACACTCTTTCAGGCAAAAATATCAAGTGGTACTGCGACAATTCCAGCGTTCCACGAATTATTCAGCATGGCAGCACAAAGAAAGACTTGCATGCCATAGCTATTCAGATTTTTCGTCTCGCCCGTTCAATTGACTGCATTATTTTCCCAGAATGGTTACCCAGGGAACAAAACAAAGTCGCAGACAAGATCAGTAAGTTCCTTGATTATGACGACTGGGCCATTGACAGTGCTTCTTTCGCATTCATAGATTGCATTTGGGGACCTCACACAATTGACCGTTTTGCATCGCCACACAATGCCAAACTAGCGAGGTTTAATTCCCGCTTCCTATGCAAAGGTTCATGCGGAGTTGATGCTTTTTGTCAACACTGGAAGGGGGACAACAACTATATTTGTCCACCAGTGTCTTGCATAATTCCGGTTATTAAGCGTATTATTTCAACCAACGCAACCGGAACATTGATAGTGCCTTATTGGCCTACTTCATCTTTCTGGCCTCTTGTTTGTCCAGACGGTGCTCATTTGCATCACAAAGTGGCCGATTGGCGTTGGGTGAATATTTCTTTCACCCCACCCTCTTTGGGTACACACTCCGTTTTTTCTCCATTCCCGTCCTTTGCCTGTTTGGCACTGCGTTTTGACGCCGGCAGAAAATCCCGGTTTACAAACGCGGGCTTTTGCCTCTTGGACGCCGGCATTTGTCGGCAATGCGCGTTTAGCGCTTGACCTTGAGGAGTTTATTCCTCGTCGTCTGTTTGTGACGACAGTGGTTACGGCACATTCGTGTTATGATTAAGTTTTTCGTTCAATTCGAACAATGTTTTCTACCCTTTGCCCTTCTGTTTGCGTTCTCTGCGGGGTGAGCATGCTCCACCTTCCCAAATGTGCTCCAAAAATATTGCTTTGTATCATTCATTTATTACTGTTCTAACACATGAGGGAAATATAGAAAAGAAAACGTTTTCTTTCGGAAGAATGGAGAAAGAAAGTGAGTTTTCTTTTCGGTATTGTACAACAAGTGTAGCGCGCTATTTAAAGCGCGCGCTTACGTAACACGTTTCTGTGTTCATGCCTATATAATGGGCTACTCGCTTCTTTCAATTCATTCTCGGTTGAGCAGCTATACCTCGCCTTACCCTCCCTCCCTCCCTCTGAAACCGTTGGTTATCGTCACTCGGAGCAAGGGGGCGTGACCTTCGTCCAACATCCGGGTCACGCTCACGTTTCCTCCACAAGTTCGGGGGTTTTTCGTGGCCACCGAGTGCTGGTTCCAGTAACCAGACTGGTGTTGGGCGCCGAGTTGACGTCGCAATTTCTGCGTTCAGTACAAGTTTTGTGCAGTCTTATGACGAATAGATCGTCCACAAAATTTAATAGTTTAGCCATTTTTGGCAGTTTTGTTTCAATAACCTTTTTTGGTTTTCGTAGCAATTTTTTGCTATTTTCCAGTATTTCTGGTTCTGTTTGGTTTTTTGGTTTTTCAGACGCATGGAAGGAAATAGCTCGCAACATTGCCGATCCCAGTCTTCAACGTGTGGCCGAAGACCAACTCCCAGCCTTGCTCATTTCAGCCAAAGCCCCATCTACAATTAAAACCTACAAATCAGCTTGGCAGCGTTGGGAATCGTGGGCATTAACCAAGACGGGAGTTTCTGTGTTTCCAGTCCGCCCGATCGATTTCTGCCTCTACTTGGCAACAATTCTACCGTCGGGTCACAAGTCCACTGCAGACGCTGTAGCCTCCGCAGTAAAATGGACACACAGCATGGCAGGACTACCGTCGCCGACAGACGACCCAATCGTCAAGACCGCCATCCAAGGCTACAAGAGACTTACGGCTTCGCCACCGAACCGCAAAGAGCCAATATCTCCGCAAGTGATGGCCAAGCTTTTTGACACCTACGGGCATACCACGGCCACATTAGCCGATCTGCGTGTACTGTTCATTTCTTTCATCAGTTATGCGGGGTTTCTTCGCTTCAGCGACCTCGCCAATATCCGACGCCAAGATTGTATCCTAAGATCTGATAGTCTGCTCATTCACCTAACTAAATCCAAAACCGATCAATTTTGACAAGGTGGAGACATTGTAATTGCCAGAACCCAATCTCCAACATGCCCAGTCGGCATAGCGGAGAGATATTTCGACGCGTTGGGTGACCCACCCACATCTTCATTACCACTACTACGCAGAATTGCTCGCTCAAAGTCTGGTCCGATTTCCACCAACCACGCTTTGAGTTATACTAGAACTAGAGAGATTGTGCTTCAAGCTTTGAAACCCTTTGTACCTGACGTAACCAAGTACGGTCTCCACAGTTTTAGGTCGGGCGGCGCATCCGCCGCATCTGATGCCCTTATTCCGACTCATCTTATTTCTAAACACGGTAGATGGAGCTCCGATAAGGCAAGGAACGCCTATATCAAGGTCAATGACACAACCAGTTTGATTCCCTCGTTAGCTTTGGGAATATGAGATTATAACGTTGTTTATAACGTGAATGTACCATTATTAAGTGTGTTATGTGTTTACGCGATTTCGATATTATGTTGTTGAATAAAGCGGGGTGAGCATGCTCCACCTTCCCAAATGTGCTCCAAAAATATTGCTTTGTATCATTCATTTATTACTGTTCTAACACATGAGGGAAATATAGAAAAGAAAACGTTTTCTTTCGGAAGAATGGAGAAAGAAAGTAGATTTTTGTTTTGGAATAACTGACGAATTCCTGTCCAGTGGTGGTTACAATTTTATGCATGCACATCCAGTTATGTTAGTCTGGTTCCTGTCACACTGCAATGACTGCATTGATGATGAAATTGATGATATTACTGATCTTGCTACTTTCACCATGAAAACCTTATTTAAAAGTCTTATTTGCACCATGAAAATGTGCTTAAATTGCAGTATAAAAAAGTTTCTCAGTGGTTTAAGTGGGAAACTGCATTTTCACAGTTTTGAAATTCATAATGTCAAATGTACTAAATCAATTGCAAGCAAATTTCATTTGGGTCTCCATACCCTGGGCCTTCGGTACTAAACCTAACAAAATCCAATATCACATTACACTCCTATACACTCTGAATATCTTACAAAAGAAATATGGTACACTAACAAATATTACAAATACGCGGTATTCATACATGTTTGTAATTGCAGTGTTGTTCAGTGTTCTTTCATGTGAACTGTACATGTACATGTATGTCAAAAGTTGAAGAACATGAGCGCCATTGGGTGAAAACGGATCCAAACTTGGAATTTTACAAGGAATTCAGTTTTTGTGGTCTCGCTTTCCGGAAAAACCGGGAAAGTTGTCTAATTTGCATACATTTGAAAATTTTATGCAATGCACTGATTTGTTACGTATTAGATCATGTTACACATTAGCTATAGGGTTTTAACGGTCGGAGGTTATATTTTTCACCTCATTTCATTGATTAGACGTTACTGATGAGCAGGTGTAGGGATGCATCAAATCTAAATACACATGTAGCTTATTTACTTGCGATATTACCGCAGATGCTGTTGGATCCTTTGTCTCAAGTGACAAGTGATCATGGTCAATTGACTTTTAATGTTACCATAGGAATCAGGTCGCCAGGGTATACCTGCTTCTCGGGAAACATCATTTTGTAACAATAGTAACCATTAAATGTGCTCAGACAGGTGGGTGATCACCTGGCAGTGGGAACTTTTCAAATTAATGAAACTTACGTAAGATCGCGTTTAACGGCTTTCTTCGAAAACTGGTAGATTCATTGAAGCTGTGGGAATTCGGGTCATATCGAGCGAGACGATGGCTAATTTCTGAGAAAATGATGACCACCGCGTGTGAAAAATAATGTCATTGTTTCTTCGCTTTCCACGCAGAATTATATGGCGAGAAAAAGTGACATTTATTTAAATGAAAGGGATAAGATTGTTTTTAATTATTTCAACATATATTTAATACGTAACAACTGGAGAGGTTTTCAAATCTAGAGATATCTTTAAATGTAATTCGTAAATACCTGAGACATTTTACGCATCCCTATTGGCTGAGAGCACGTCACGTGGCCAGTCTTAAACGGACGATAAAGACCGGCCAGTCTTCAACACTT
Source organism: Henricia sp. BOLD:AAB3569 (assembly GCA_037783545.1). Taxonomy (NCBI): domain Eukaryota; kingdom Metazoa; phylum Echinodermata; class Asteroidea; order Spinulosida; family Echinasteridae; genus Henricia; species Henricia sp. BOLD:AAB3569. Next base: position 285,800 of record JBBELK010000122.1, read on the forward strand.
TTTAACCTCGCCCGCGCCCTATTCAGCGCTTATGGAACACGCACACGCACAAAGAAACTGCACGCGCCCGAAAGCAACATGTGCACTACAAGTACCCGGTCATTGTGTGTGCGCATACAACACGCTTGCAATACGCGTAACACACGCACGAACAGTACAATGCAAAACATGGCAAAACGACAAGATTATCGAGGAATTTTGGTGATTTTTACCGATTTAAACAACAAAAGGTATTTATGAATGCATAGAATAAAACTTGGTTTGGCTAGTCTTAAACAATCCGTTTAAAACCAGCTGGAGTCCTTGTTTCTGTTAATGGCCCTCGCCTTCGGCTCGGGCCATTATCACTCGTGCAGACCCCTATCCGGTTTTAAACGTATGTTTAAGACTGGTCAAACCCACTTTTATTTCCTAATTAAAGATATTTAGAAATGCTTTCAAGATATTTCTTAATGTTTTCAAGGTATCTTGTAAACGATTTAGAGATATGGACGCCGCCATTTTGTCTAAAAACTGGCAAAGAATTACATTTTCGCGGACAAGTTTGTGTACTCCGATAGCAATACTATACAGAGCTCTGGAAATGCCATCCGACTTGTTGAGATCCTAAGATAATTTATCGCAGAATGACGACATATTCAGAGCAGTGTGGAAATCCTGTAATAATTATTAAGAATATAGGATGACGGCATTTTGCACTGAATATGTTGTCAACCTGGGATAAATTATTTTAGGATCTCAACAAGTTGGATGGCTCCTTTAATTTTAATATTAAAATGTCACTTTTTATCGCCATACTTATATATAATTCTGCGTGAGAAGAAACACCTGATACATTAATGTTCACACCCGGCGGTCATTATCATTTTCTGAGATTTCACCAATCATCTGGATGACCCCGATTCCCACAACTTCAAAAAATGAAACTGCCAGTTTTTGGGATAAAGCTGTTAAAACGTAAGTTTTGTCGATTTAACAAGTTCTCATGCCCAGGTGATCACCCACCTCCCTAAGTGTACTCAATTGTTAAGATGTTTCCCGAGAAGCTTGCCAGGTAGACCCTGGCGACCCGATTACCATGGCAACATTTAGTGTCAAATTGACGATGATCATTGTCACTTGGGACAAACAGCATCTGCGGTAGTATCGCAAGTAGACTTGATATATCCCTATATTCGCTCATCCGCAATGTCTAATCACTAATTAAAAAAATGATGTGAAAAATAGAACCTGATCTTTTACCTGAAAGACCAATGGATTTTTGCAAATTAGACACATTTCCCGGTTTTTCCGGAAAGCGAGACCACAAAAAATGAATTCCTTGTAAAATTTCAAGTTTGGATCCGTTTTCACCTAATGGCGCTCATGTTCTTCAACTTTTGACATAGGCGGGCCACGCCGTGACTGCAGGACACAGTTCTTAACAATTGTAATTCTTTCATCTTGTTTATGGCACTTTCAGGAAAAAAGAGAAAACCAAAGAGACCATGTATTTTCTGTGGGATTTTTCAGTCCAGACTGAGTCCCCATATTATGTGCTGCCATAAAGAGGAAGATGATGTCAAACTGCTGCAGAGGTTTCCTCAAAGAGAGAGACACAGGGCCTTAAAGAAGCTGAGACTACAGAGAGCAATATAAGCTGAATATAACAGAGAGCAATTAATGAAAACAGATGATGGCCAACAGGAGAATTCAAAGGTCCCAGAAAAATAAGACAGACATAAAGCTGTGTGAGAACTGCAATGGTTACTTCAGTAGGCACTATTTTTGGAGTCACAAAATCCATTGTTCCAAAGAGTCAGCCATTACTCCAACATCACTACCAACTACCAAGACAAAAGGATAAAGAGGTTGAAGTCAAGAAGTCAGTGATGGCGGACATGAGACGTCTCGAAGGACTTTACTTAGAATTCAAATCAACTGACTACAGAAACTCGACACAATCGGCTGCTGATATGATCAACAGGGAAAATGTTCCGTCACTGCAAGAGGCCATCAGTATTTTTACTGCGAAAAGTCAAGATGCAATCAATGCAGGGCTGAGATGTGCATTGTTCTATCTCCTGGTGAACATGGCAAAAATCCTGCAAGGCACCCACCTTATTCAAGGAGAAGACAGTAACGCATCAGACGTCCAGAAATTCGTTGAAGTCCTAAACTTAAATTATGATTTCATATTTGGAGATGCTATACTTACTTCCTGAACAGGAATCGACAAACAAAGCGCAGGAAGTCAGACAACCTTACACTGGAGAGCGATGTGAAAAAGCTAAGAAACTCACAATAAAAGAGATGAAGAAATTGACAAGCAGCAGAATTTCATCAGTTCATGAATATGTTAAACTCCGGAATTTGACGGCGAGTAGGGTAACCTTATTTAATGGAAGAAGGGGAGGAGAACCTGCAAGATTACTACTGAAAGAGTGGGAGGATGCCATAAATGATGCTTGGCTGAACACTAAATATCAAGAGACACTCAGTGAAGTAGAGAGGAAGGTTTTTGCTGATAATAAAGTAACCTTCCAGTCGGGTAAAGGAAACAATCACCTTGTACCTATCATAATACCCAAAGACAGCATCGGTGAAATGAAGGTACTAACAGACCAGAAATCAAGAAAAGTAGCCACTGTCAAAGAAGACAATCCATATGTCTTCCCGAGTACGCAATAAAGTGACAGTCACATAAATGGCTGGTATGCCATACAAAGTATTTGCTCCTCAGTGGCTCCAGAACAGTTGACTGCAACTAAAATGAGGCACCGAGCAAGCACGCTTTATGCGTCAATGGACATACCAGAGGGGGAACGACATTTGTTTTATAAACATTTGGGACACTCCAGCCTGGTTAATTCTCAAATTTACCAGGCACCTCTCGCAGAGCAAGAGATAACATAAATTGGTGAACGATTGCATCAAATGGACAAAGGTACGTAAATATAATTTAGTTGAATAACTTTAATAAATTAAAAACTAGGTATTAATATTGTTTGTCTGCATTAATTTTCATTTAATCCCCCCTCCCCGAATCGATCACCTGATCTATCTTGTTGAGCTTGGGTAATTACGCTTCGCAGAGTAACTTAAATAGCAATTCTATAGTTACTTACATTTCATTCTATGTAATTAAAGCCTGTGCACTTATTGTCAAGCGCCGTAATTGACCACAGATTTCAAGGAATTTCGCAGGCCTGCAACGCACCTGCAGAAACATTTCAGTCCTAAAAATAAGGGCTTGTATTTCTTCTAAAATATTATTGTTTAAACATTTTCGTTTAAGTGAGTATTCAGTAGGCAAACGGCCTTTTAATGAATAGACTGGACGACCGAAAATTAATACAGGTTACGTCTAATTAGTATGCAATTTTGCATGACCCCTCCAAATTCTCGCGCATGTGCACATACCACGTGTTGCGCTGGAAGCATTTTGCACAGCGGTGTGCTACTTCCGGTCAATACCAGAAGTAGTTCCTCATTTGAAAGTGGAAAGAGCAAGGATCATGATTCTTCCACTAAATGTCAAGGTTAGGCCCTATAGGTCTTTCTTTTAGACAAGTTGTAAGACCTATGTGACACTTAAACGGGAAGTAGGTCTTTATTTGAAATAATAAACACCTGGTGTTTGTTACAACAAACACTTAAGTCTTTTTTATTTTATTTTTTTTCCTGCTAGTGCAGGAAATACAGTCGATAACTGTCTACTATCCGGAAACATCAATCCAGTGAGCACCGATGGTCTGTCCATCAAAATACTTTCCAATTATTGTTGTATCGTGGTTATTGTTATTCTGCATCTATTCAACTAGGAGGGATTCCCCGGTGTCTCTGGCCGTTTCTAATTCAACTTAGAAGTTGATAGTTATTCGAACATCTATGTTAATTGATCCCATTCCTGTAATTGGCGGTTCTTCCGCTGTTGGATGTTGTGAATAAATAAATACATAAATAAATAAAAACTAGAGCTACGTCTGTTCTATGAACAGATCGTAGGGCTTTTTCGAATTTTTTTAACTTAAAAAATGAGCAAAATTAGATGTTAGCATATAAAGTATTTAATTAAAAAAATGTTTATCTTTAATGTGTTACCTTTAAAGGATTGATGACGTAATCAATGTTTTAACAACACAGACATGTTTGGTGGTCGACGCACTCTATAATCACCACTACTGGGCTAATTTGCGCAAACACTGCTTTTAAAGGGTTATTTTAAGACTTCGCCGCTAGAGGGCGCCCTTTTATGGAATGACGTAAAACTTACATTTTTGGAAACCCTATTTACCTTAGACACTAACACTACCAACCGCATCTCGGCAGCTTTCCCCACTTTTACAAAATAGGTTCATTTAAATGCACTTCCGGTTTCTACCGGAAGTAAGCAAGGTCACAGGTTATGGCGATATTTTTTGGATACCCCACCCTAGTCGAACTCAAACACCTTGGACCCCATCCAAATACCTCTTACCAGTTTCAAATGGCAAGGCAAAGTCTGTTTGACAAATATGGAATGAGGTCAAATGTGAAGGCATGTGGGCATCTGAAAGACCTTTATTGATGATCGTATATGCCGAAAGAATCAAGATCGTAGGTCAAACGGTTGATTTTTTTATGAATTTTTGCATATGGAAACATTAAATTTCATACCCCTTTAAACTTACACCTGATGACGTCATGATGACGCCATTGTTAGGTGCACACCTCTTCTACTATGTCTTTGATGTTACCAAGTTTGTTTAAGAACGACCTCAAGTTTGGGAACAACCTCAAAAAGTGCCGACAACGCCCATGCGTTATGTCAATGGGGGGGGGGGGGGGGGAAATCAGAAGAAGAAATAAACGGAAAAGCCAAAAGTTAACGACCTTTGCTAGTGATCGTATATGGGAAGGAATTATTATTATTTCTTTCTGGTATTCATACCAAGGATTCCTCAATAGACAGCCGAAGTGTGACGTGCGTTGCCATGGCAATTGGATCCAAACTATCATGGCCGTCGGGAAAAGCACTGGGACACGGTTGAGTGATTTTTAGTTTGGATCCAATTGCCTTGGCAACCAACAAAAGGTGACGTATTCACTTCGGCAGTCTATAGTGCTCATTGCACTGTCACTCGCAAGCGTGAGGAAACCCATGAAGAATTAGAATTAGAAATGGCCAGAGACACCGGGGATGATCCCCCTTGCTCTTCACGAAAGAATGCTCTGGGATCTTTAGAGTGCGTTTCCTAACACACTGGACCAACGGCTTTACATCCCTTCCGAAGGATGGAGCAAGTGTGGTTGAGTGCCTTGTCCAAGGGCACAGGTACCGTAGCCGTGGGAAGGTTCGAACCTGCAACCCCAAAATTTCACCTATGATTGCGAGTCAATGACCTAAACCGCTCGGCCACGGTACCCCACAAGGTGATGACGTCATTATGAGATCATCAGTTAAATACCTTTGTTAATGACCGTATATGGCGCAGGAATCACGATCATAGGTGAATCGGCTGATTTGTTACGAATGTTTAAATATGGAAAACATTAAATTGTATGCTCATTTAATCTTATACCTGATGATGAACAGTTTTTGAGTTGTGTCAGTTTGCCTGAGTGTACTGCTATACAGATGTGCCACTTCCAGGTGTTTGGTGAACTGTGAGATACCAAGTCATGGCGCAGGTAAACACTTTTGATTACTTAATTAGCTCATTGAGGAGTATCATAACATGTAGGTTCAGGATTTATACTAAGAGAGTCTTGAGCCAAATTTCATATAAAACAAAATAACATTAACATACAATTACTTTCTTGTAGAGAGTGGACTCTCTTAAAGAGGAAGAATCCTCCTTGACGAAAATCCAGCATTTAGGCTTTTTCTGATAGTCCAAACATCCCTCTTGCCGACGTGGATTTTTATTATTTTTTAATTGTCGGTTTTAAGTGGATAAATTGCAAGCAAAAGTGCGCTTTTCGAAAATGAGATTTTCACGATTTATGAAACGCTCATTAGGTATTCATGATATGCGCGTGACCTCGTGACGCAATCCTGAGAAAGAGAAGTCAACACGATTGTTAGCTCCATACGTTTACACGCAAAAAACTTGGAGAACCGTCTCTGTTAGATGGTGTTTTTTGAAAAATGTTGTTGGTCCAAAAAGCCAGAGATATGCCATGTAGCTGCGTAGTTGTATGTTTTACCAGACACTATGAAAAAAAAGAGCAGAAAGATTTTCTTTTCTATTACCAAGAGAGAGAAAAATTAGTCGCTCATTCTAACTTGTACCGGGCGATGTTCAAACACGTCGAAGCTTCCCCCGCAGTGAACCGTCCATTGCTGTAGACAGACCGCTGTGAATGCTGTTCGTTCCGTGACAAAACCACCCGTCGCAATGCACCAGTATTTACTTCAAAAGAGCTTCATTGTGAGCGACAATTTCACCTTTTTTTTCACAAAACAGGTAATAGTAGAGTGTTGTCATAGTACATGAAGTGTTTTTCACGTTTGTATTTTGAATTACAAGGACAAAACAGGCATGATAAACATTAACTTCGTGTAATTTTCAAATCAATACTGCACAGGCCGTTTTGTATGTTTCTCAGGATGACGTCAAAACCCTGTTGATAAACAAGCCAAGTGACCTCGAGCGTTTCAGAATTCGGGTGAAGAGGGTCGGAACTGCTTTACGTTTTAAGCAAAAGCCTGTTGATTTTTTTGTGAAAAAATAAGTTGTCATGGTGTTGTAGACTCATACACCTCCATGATAAACAGAAAAACTAAAAAAATGTGGACGGGGGGATTCTAGCTGTTTAAATAAGACTAAAATAACATAAAAGATTGTATCCTACTCACATGTCCTTTTGTTAAACCATCTTCTGTTAAATTACACGTCCGTGGTAGACACAGTTAAAAGACTGCTGCGCTTCCACGCAATAAGTTACCGTGTCACCGTCTGGGCCGGCGCCGTGTCACACAGGGCACACGTACATGTAATAGACAGCTGCGGTAAAAATTGATTTCTGCGAAGTTTTGCTCGCATTGAGAACGGTCAAATCTAAAACTAGGCCCCTGGCATAACACTGGTTACTGCTCAGTCAACCGAAAACATAATGACATGACCATGGTGTCATTTTAAATAGGAGATTCAACCCTAACAGATGATATCTCCTGTTCATTCATACGCGCCCTACTTTAGTTACAATTAGCAATAATATCTCGGTTTCGTTTTTTTGTTATTCACCCTGTATATACGGAAATGTTGACTTGGCTGAACTTTGGCCTTCAATTGACCCAGGAAGGAAGGGGCAGATGAAAATGACTACACAAAGGAAATTGTAGCCCAGGATCTGATCTATAATGTCTGCTAAATATGAAGACCCTGCGTCATGTGGTTTTATAGAGGGAAACATTTTTGCCAATTTTAAATAATTATAATTACGTAATCATTGACGTCATGGTGATGTTCTACATGGTGGTGGAAGTTTGTGTTGGGGCCCATACCTGTACCTAGTTTTATAAAGATCAAGCACATTTTAATAGGTAATATTGCTTCATAAGTACAAAAAATACAAACAATGTGATTTTTGAATTGGCTGAACTTTGACCTTCGATTGACCCAGGAAGGAAGGGTCAGATGAAAATGCCTACACTAAGAACATTGTAGGCTAGGATCTGATCTATATGTCTGCCAAATATGAAGACCCTGCATCAAGCGGTTTTGGCAAGGGAATAATTTTAAAAAGTGCATATTTTGGTCATTTTCGGCTTTTTAGGCATTTTTAAACTATTGTAATGACGTAACTGATGACGTCACAATGAAGCTATATTGGGTGCACACCTCTTATACTATGTCTTTGATGTGACCAAGTTTTGTTAAGATCAATGTTTGGGAACAACCTGAAAAAGCGCCGACAACGCCCATGCGCTTTGTCTATGGGGAAAAAAATAAGAAGTTGAAATAAACGGAAAAAAAACCTAGAGCTACGTCTGTTCTATGAACATGGCGTAGGGCTTTTTCACATTTTTTTACTGGAAAAATGAGCATGCTTACATATCAACTATTTAACTTCAAAAATATTAACCTTTAATGCGTTACCTTTAAAGGACTGATGACGTAAATAATGTTTTAACTACAGACATGTTTGGTGGTCGACGTACTCTATAAGCACCACTATGGGCTAATTTGCGCAAACATTGCTATGAAAGGGTCATTTTAAGAGTTGTTAATTTCGCCGCTAGAGGGCGCATTTTTTGGAAAGCATTTACCTTAGACACTAACACTGCCAACCCGATCTCGGCATCGTTGACCACTTTTACAAAATAGGTTTATTTAAATGCACTTCCTGTTTCTACCGGAAGTGAGCAAGGTCAAAGGTCAACACCATATTTTTGAATACCCTTCCCTAGTTGAACCATAACACAGTAGACTAGCTCTGATCACGTTTAAACTACAAGGCAGAGTCTGTTTGACCAATATGGAATAAGTCAAATGTCAAAACATTTGGGCATCTGAATAATAATGATGAGATTTATACAGGGTGTATCAAAAAAAAGGAAACCCAACTTAAAATAGTCACTGTGGCAAAACTATACACTTTACAGCAGAAACCATGGTATCATCTAAAAGTAGACGACAAATGCTTTCCGACGATACTTCATTCATACATTTTCGGTTACGCATCGCTGAGCAGCAGTGTTTTGGAATTTGGGTAAATTTTTGGAGGTGGCTCACTCTGATATGCAACAAAATTAACACTGACTCGTGTTTTTTTCTCTGAAATTTTATTCAAGAAATTCCTAAACACGTTTAACTTGTTTCACTGTCCAATGCCCTCCACATGCTCCCCCTCCCCTCTCAATTGCTGTCGTACGGCTGCAATGTTTTCTTCAGTTCTTGCGGTCCTCCGCCTCCCTGAGTGCTCCCTGTTACGGTTAAGGCTCGTTCCGTGGTCTTGATACTTTTTTACGTTTGACCAGATGGTTTTCTTTGTGGGTGGTTCTCGATCAGGGAAAGTTTCTGCGAACGCATTCTGAGTGGCCTGAAAACTTCTGGTTTCGTGGTAAGTCTTCACCACAAAGATTCTCTGTTCTGGTGTAAAAATGTAAGCTGAACCATTGTGATCTCGGGTACAGCTCTTAGGCTTATATCCACAAGTGGTTGCACAATCAGCAAAGACATTTCCAGTTATGCACCCCTCCCCCCCCCCCCCCCCCCCGGGGATTGTCACTTTTTGCGTGACAAAATCTCCACCCCTGGGGCAACATTTAGGTGACAAAAATCCCCACCCTCGGGTGCAAAACATGCGCAAAAATGCACAAAAATGCACAAATGCACAGATAATGGGCCAAATGTCCCACCCTGGGGCATGAAAAATGTGACCAAACCCCCACCTATGGGGTGGGGTAGCGCGGGGGGAGGGGGGGGGGGGGGAGGGGGGAGGGGTGGGGGAAACAATTGATAGGTGCATTACACCCAAATCAATTATGAAAGGAGCCACGTTGATTTCATTGACTTGGAAAGTGAGCCACGTCGAATAATTGACCTAAATTTCAAAACGCTGGTGCTCAGTGATGCGTAATCGTTAATTAATGTGTGAGGTATCACCGGAAAGCATTTGTTGTCTACTTTTGGATGGTAACATGGTTATTGCTAGAAAATGTATATCTTTGCCACAGTAGCTAGTTAAAGTTGGGTTTCCTTTTTTTTGATACACCCTGTATAGCGCACATATCCACCCAGCAGGGTGCTCAAGGCGCTGTTACCATTATTACCGCTGCCATCAGGGAATCACCAGAACCATTTCGCTTCAACTTGGTGGCTGCTGGTCAGGCGCAAAACACTATCAGCAGTTAGATTGTGGCATTCCCCTTAACAGCTTCCCATATATCGCTTGGGTTTACGAGGCAACTGGGATTAAGTGCCTTGCCCAGGGACACAGACACGTTGGTCGAAGTGGGGTTCGAACCTCCAACCTCTGATTGGGAGTCCCGCTTCATACCCACTAGACCACACGCGTAAGATGTACACGTTTGCCCGCCACATTGAAACAGGAGGAATTGCTCCTTTTTGCGAAGGTTCCCGAAGTTACCCGAATGCACGTCCGGACGTTATCGTTAATCGTCGGGTATGATTCGTCATTGTTTCGAGAATTTGAGTTGACGTCGCGTGCACTATGCGTGCCGCTGCGCGTGTATTTGGTGATGCAACGGATTCAGAACTACTGCGCAGTGGCTATAGTTACGGTAACCGTAAAGCGATAATGAATGGCTATATATTTACGGGATTACAACAGCAGATTAAAAGTACAATATGGAGCTCAGCTGGGTGATGCAGACAAGGTTTGAATTTGCTTTTAGATGCTAGGCCTACATGTATATTAACATGGCATGTGTAATATATTAATTGTTTATGAATTTGTTTTGAATTAACGCGCGCAAATTGACGTCACACTCTGCCAGCGAATAGACTACTAAAGAAAAAACGCCACCCTTTACGTGTTGCCATGGTTACTGGATCTACAGTAAAACCAGTGAACTGTTTCCCGGCGCTTTACCGATGGACGATTCAGATTAGCAGCGATTGTTTAGACCCAATTACCATGGTAACTGACGTCACACTTCACCACACTTCACGAAATTTTACCATATTGTTACTTGGTGATATGTACAAATGTATACTTATTTTGTTTAGAAGTAGTTTGGAAGCATCACAATTAATCCTCGTGCGCGCTGTCAGTCCGCTTTGCGAGCATCGTGCTTTGTCGTGCGTCCATCGCCCATACTTCATATGAACGCGTACAATACACACGACGTACGCGCGTTTTGGAATAGCCGTGAGCGCTTTAAACCCGCATCATATTAGAGACTATATTGGGGACCATTAGAAATAATACAAGTACGGGAAACGTATGCGGTTAGGAAAAATCGGGTGGTTGTATCACAATTTTGTATCACAATTGTGCGTGTTTATTTAAGAAATTAGCGAATGTGTACATGTACAGAGGCCTATTGATGTGAATTTCTCAGATTAACAACCACGCAATATTTCAGGACAATAACTAACGGCCCGGTTTTTGACTGTTTTCTCAAAAGTCACCGTCAGAGAGATTACACTCTTTGTAACGGTTGACCAATCATGTATACTGCCTTTAATTCAAATAAACACAATTTAAGAAAAATAAAGAATGTCTTTGGTCTGTGTCTCCTTTTGTCAGCGGTGCAGTAGTGTTTTGTGAAATTAATTAACCACTTTTGTGAAAAACCAACCCGACCCATCCTCTGACAATCCACTCAATCCACCACCCACGTTCATGCACGGTAAAAACAAGAAATCAGATCCTAAACACCCTCCAAAACAGTCAAAATCTTCCTCGACCGCCCCTCCCATTCCTGCCCCGCGCTCGACCGTGGCCAGTGGCGGCCCGTCGTTGTCGGCTGGTTTTTCCGGCTCGGCCGGCGCGCCGAGCGTGGCCGGCACTCTGCAGCCGGCCATTGCCGGTGGGCTTGCCGGGTCCGCGCCGCCGAATTCAACCGGGGCCGGGTCCGTCGCGGGCGCGTCTTGCGCGGATGCCACCCCTCCTCGACAGAAATCCACACACATTCCTTGTTCTCCCCCCGCCCCTTCCAGAACCTTTTCTGCAGTCCTTACCAAAAGAAAACAACCTCCATATACCTCTCCTAAGTCTCCCTTTAAAATGACCACACTTAAATCCTCTTCACCAGTTCGAAAAATAGCTCGAAGTTCTCCTTCCGTGTCTCAGGCACTTGATATCCCAACACCAGTTCCACCCCCTTCCCCTTTCCCCCCTCCCGTGTCCACTCCCCTTGTCTCTCCCGTATCCACCCCTCTTTCCCCCAGCCCCACACGTCCTCCCCTCACCCCTATCTATGTCCCCATACTACCCTCTTTTTCCTCCGCCCCTCCCACCCCTCAGCCGGGCCCCAGTGCCCCTGCCCCTGATCCCAGTGCCACTGCCCCTCTTCCCAGCGGCCCACCCGTACCAAATTCTACTTCATCCCTTCCTATGTCTCAAACCTCAGTTGTTTCTACTCCTGGCAGCGGAAGCACTGACACGGACTCGATGACCTGGGAGGATAGTCGGACATGTCCATCCTCTTGCAACAGTGCCCCTTTAACGCACTCCCCAACTCCTGCGTACAGTGGCCCTGTTGAAAAAGGCCCCATTTGGCGGTGGGACTAGCGACAGAAATCTTGTCGCCTCTGCTGGACCAATCATGACGCTTACAGTGCATTGTAGCACGATTGCAGGCATTCAAATGTAACGCGCGCAGACTGTAAACACCGTGCACGCATGTGATACATGTACTCGGTAATGCTGGCCGTTGTCCGCGTCGGCGATTGGCTGCTATTTAAAGCATACTGGGGAATCCGTTCCATTACATTCGTCAGCATGCATCCCTGTTATTAATTTGAAAAACTGCGGAGTAAATAAGGTTCGTCGTTTGAAAGTTTAGTAGGAATGGGACAGTCATAAGGAACGGAACCCAATACAATTTATGGAAAGTATAGAAATTGTTTCTTTTCGGCATAACATGACCGAATTGATTAAATTACATCAAAATGACTCGGGCGTGAGTTGGCTCAAGGCAACAGCCGGCTCGCTCCACATATTTGCGTGTATTTCCTCAGGGTATTGTCACGTCGCTTTGCAGAGTAGAAATTCCCTGAGATCTCAGGATGGACATGTCAGACTGAAGAAGATCTCACGTCTGACATCCTCCCGGTTACACATGGCCCCCTGTCGTCGAAACAGCTCATAAAATTCTTATCCTCTGTGAAATCTGTCAAAAGACCAGCCCAGATTGCCAGAAACTTTACTTCTGTCATTCCTGGGCTGGCCCGACAACTGAAAACTTTACGTACTCACGCACCTCTGGGGAAAAACATGCTGCAGCGGATACATAAACTTTCTACCACGTTAGGTAAATAAATGTATTTATTTGTTCTTTTCTCATGAAGTTTCTGTATCTGCTTTTTGCCTGCGCGATGGCACTGTCTTTAATTACTTTAAATACAGGAGGCTGTGCCTCTCCCATTAAAAATGCTTCTCTTAAAGTCTATTTCGATAAGGTTGATTTCAACCCAGATATTTCAACTCATAATCTTAATGAAAATAACTCTTGCTGGAACTTGTGGTCCCACACCCCGTTCTGCTCTCCTTCCCCCACTCCGGGGTCAGGATTCACGACTCTTATCAATACTTAAAAAGTTGATGTAATTTCATACTCTCCTGTTTTTGCTGGACATGTCCATTATCTTCATATTAAATTCCACGATACCAATTTTCACCTTTATAATACTTATGTTCCCCAAAATGACAAAATTGCCCTTAATGCTATACAGTCCATCGTGGACCACAGTTCCAGCATCAATGACAGTGTCATCGTTGCTGGTGATTTTAATTGTACTCTAAATCCCAGTCTCGATCGTCTGCGTACGTCCGTTGAACGCAGGCCCAAAGTTGCCATGGCTCTCAGAGGCGCTGTTGATGCATTGTCCCTCAGCGATGCCTGGCGCAGACTGAACCCCTCCGAAACTGAGTTTACCTGGCTTCGAAACAATCCTGCCCTTGTGCAGGGTGTTTCGAAAGCCAGGCTGGACCGCTTTTACATTCCTTCCCATTTGATATCTTCCGTCTATTCTTCGTCTATTATTCCCTGCTCTCTCTCTGACCACAGTGCTGTACAGATCACCCTTAGTTTTCCCACTACCTTCCAGAAGGGAAGTGCCTATCGGCATTTCAACAACTCCCTTCTGGAAGATGAAAATTATAAAGAAATTATTCGAACATTTTGGGATGATTGGACTAATAAAAAGTGGGACTTTCCGGATCTAGCCTCTTGGTGGGATTTCGGAAAGTCCCACATAAAATCTATCACTCAGATGTACAGCACTAAAGTGGCCAGAGAGAAGAGACAAAACTTTCTTCAACTTAATCAAAGAATAAACGAACTTCAGACTGTGCCAGACTTCACACCCGAAATCAGAGAAGCTCTCAATGAACAAAAACATAATTTAAATTTTCTTCTCAGATCCGAAGCTAAAGGCGCTCTCGTCAGATCACGTTTTAAGAAATTGACACTTCTTCTACCTTCTTTTTTAATCTTGAGAAAAATAACTCCACCTCTAAATACGTATCTCGGGTCCGACTCTCCTCCGGGAGTGTTTCCGAGGACCCGAGAGAAATCAAATCTCAAATTCGTGATTTTTACAGTTCTCTTTATTCTGGCGCTCCTACTGACGAGGGCGCCCTTTCCGAAATCTTAACTGGTTTAAATCGACTGGATCCTGCAGATTCGGAGGACCTCGACCGTCCTCTGACTTTGCAGGAACTTGACCTTGCCGTCAGGGAACTTGGCAAAAACAAAACTCCTGGCCTCGACGGCCTCACTTCGGAATTTGTTCAATGCTTTTGGCCCCTTCTTAAAGATGACTTTCTTTCAGTTCTCAATGACTCCTTTGTTTCCGGTTTTCTCCCTCATTCCCTTAGACGGGGCGTCATTACCCTTCTTCCCAAGAAGGGGGACTTGGCCGATTTGGCCAACTGGCGCCCCATCTCCCTTCTGAACACTGACTATAAACATTTTGCCAAGTTGCTTACCGGCAGGCTCAAGCAATTCATCGGCAGCGTCATCGACCCGGACCAGAGTTACTGTGTTCCGGGTCGATCCATTTACAACAACATTAACTTAATTCGAGACGTTCTTTTCTATTGTAATAGCAAAGACCTTCCCTTAGCCGTGGTCAACCTCGATCAAAAGAAAGCTTTTGACAACGTTGACCACGGCTACCTGTTTTCTGTACTGAGAGCCATGGGCTTTGAAGACCCGTTCATCCGTCACATCCAACTCTTGTACAGCGGCGCCGAGAGTCTTGTAAAAGTTGGAGGCTCCCTGACCTCTCCCTTCTCCTTCGAGAAGGGAATAAGGCAGGACTGCCCGCTCTCGGGGCTGTTGTACTCAATTGCTATTGAGCCATTGCTCCATAATTTTCGCACAAAACTTTCGGACTTTTCTCTTCGTATTCCCGGTACAGACGCCCCCCTAGTCGTATCGGCGCACGCAGACGACGTGACTTTATTTATCACTAGCAATGCAGGCTTTGGCGCCGCTGAGAAGGCCTCAGCGACGCCTCCGCAGCCTGTTTGAACACCCAAAAGTCCCAGGGATTGTGGGCCGGTTCTTGGACCGGACGAAATAACAAACCCTTAAATTTTTCCTGGAACAGTGAAGGCCTCGCTTTTCTCGGAGTTTATCTGGGTAACACCAATAACTACAATAATCAAAATTGGACAAAATGCAAACAAAAACTTAATAAAACTTTTTCTTCCTGGACTCGCCTTCTTCATACACTCTCTTTCAAAGGCAAAGTACTAATCGCCAATCAACTTGCAGCCTCTAAAAATTTTCATTGTCTTGCTGTCTTATCACCCCCTGAAACTGTCTTTGATGAACTCCAGAAAAGTCTGGTCACTTTCGTCTGGTCCAACAAGAGACACTACCTGAAATGTGAAATTTTGTATCAAAAACCTGATAATGGAGGAATGGGTCTAGCATGCCTGCAAGCACGCATCATGACCTTCCGAATCGGTACTGCGCAACGTTTCCTAAACCTTTCTCCCCATCCCGCGTTTTCTTTTATGTCTTACTTATTGCGTCAGTACCGAAAACTAAATTATGATTTTCAGCTTTTTTACTTTCCTACTGACCCCAAATTCCACACCAGTCTCCCCGTTTTCTATAGCGACATTTTGCGTGCTTGGACGGCGTCCGGAGCTCGCATTGAAACGCGACCCGATCATATCAACCACGTCATTAACTTGCCTTTAAACAGCGCCCTCTCTACTCAGGCAGCTGGTGATGGGGAAACGCCTCCTGTGCGGCTAAAAGCGTGCGGGGTCACACTCGTTCGCCACCTCCTCGACTCATCAACCGGACACTGGATAGACGGTCAAGCTCTTATTTCGTCTTTCTCTGGATTTCGGCCTCCGTCTCTTCGCCTCTTGAATCAAGACCTTCAAAATCTTCATTGTCATCTTCTTCAAGCTTTTCCTGCAGTCTTCTGTGCAGATGGTCTTCGTTTTTCCCGGGTCGACATCGGAGACATTTCTCATCACCCCGACTCCCCGGTTCGTTTCGTCTTGCCATCTGCTAAGAAAGGACTCTCCGCACCATCCAAAGCCATCTACGCCAACTTCGTTAAAACCGTTTTTCGTTCTCCGTCATCGTTTTCTTCTCACTGGCACAAAATTGGCTTCATCGACTTCTCCACTTCTATCCAATGGACACAAATCTATCAACCTCCAACCTCCAAGAAAGAGAGTGATGTTCAATTTAAACTTCTCCATAATTTCCTGCCCTCACTCACAGTTCTTCATCATCTGAACCCGGACATTTCTTCAACCTGCAGATGGTGCGGAGAGAGAGGCACGATCGAACACCTCTTCATCCAGTGCCCGGCCATCCAATCCACCCTGGACCTCCTCGCTTCCCTCCTTGCCCGCTTGCTTCCGTCTATTCACCTGGACTTCGATGTCTACTGGGCACTGATCCCGCATGCGAAAGGCCGCACAAAAGGAGCAGTCCGCGTCGCAAATTACCTCATCATCAGCTGCAAAAATATCCTCTATTTCCTTTATCGCACTTCCCACTTTGTTGATCCCAAAATCGTTTGGGTCCAAAGAATAAAAAGCAAAATCCTGATCGAATTTTCTTTCTTTAAATGTGTTAATAACCTAGATAATTTTCTCAGTAAATGGTCATTTAATGACACCTTTTTACTTACAATAACAACACAATGACGTGGTTGATATAGCCGCCATCCTTTTGTTTTGGGGTTTTCTTCTCCCCGGGGCGGTTGCTCGACCTTGTCGAGACATGACGTATGCCTCTGCTCCGGGGAGGAGATGCTCCACTGTGGAGCCCCTCCCGGGTCCTTTTCCTGGGATGGACCCTTTTTTTATGGGTTTCTTTCTCTCCGGAACAGCAGCTCGAGCATTCGAGACATGGCAATGGCCACTGTTTCTGAGGAGGGAGTGCCCACCTTTGGGGTCCTCCTGGGATCATGCCCGGGAACGGACCTCCTTTTGTAAAAAGATTTCTTTAAATTGATTGATTATTTTTGTCTTTGTAGGTGGGGGCTTTTGTTTCGGCGTCGGCTCGCTCGTGCTTGGATCGGCTGCTCGACTCGTCGAGACATGGCGTTATACCTCCGATCCTTGGACGGGCTTGTCGGCGTCCACAGTTTGCTGGACCTCCGCCCCCCACCTCCAGTTGTTTAATTTATTTATAGTTGTTCAAATTATTTCTTCCCCCACCCCTTCCCCGGTGGAGGGTAGCTGTGCTCCCCAAAAAGCACAGCGCGGTGCATACCGCCCTCTACCGCCCACCTTTTCCTGCCAGAGCCGTCACGTGCGGATGCACTGCAACCGCACACAGTGGTTGATGGCTCTGGCTTTCCCTGCCCCTCTCCTTTTTTGGAATGGGCATTCCTTTCTCACCTCCCCTCCCCTTAATGATATTCATGTAATAATTAAACTAATTAACTTGTATCTTGGTTTAATTCTCTGTATCTCTGTATTGTTTTTCTTTATTTGTTGTCATAAAACTAAAGTTTTACTTTTCTTTAATTGCATTATCTGTGTACTAATTTAATTAAGTTTGTAAATATTGTATTTTGTTTCACAGAAAATGTAATAAAGTTGTCCTTGGAAAAGTCACAAAAAAAAGAAGTCTTTCTTTCTTCGGGCAAACGGTCACGTGACATCACATATCTGCTAATAACTGCCAAACGCCGTGGCCGATTTCAACCAGATTTGGACAGAGTCTTCCTTGACCGGAGTCCTATCTTGGGTGACCACCACGTGAGGTCAATGGTCACTACTGGTCACTACTGGTCATTTTCTTCAAAAATATAAAATGCTTCTTCTTCCACAGTCTTGACCCAATTAATGGACCAAGCTACATATGGGTTGTTCACAGAATCTGGCCATCGGCTACCTAATGGTCAGTACGGGTCATTTTAGTAAGGGGCTGTAGACTGTACAGTAACGAGGAAACGCCGTATTAGGCATTTCGCTAGTGCAGAGGTAATTGCAATAGACTGTACAGTAACGAGGAACCGCCGTATTGGGCACTTCGGTACTGCAGCGGTAAGGGCTATAGACTGTACAGTATAGTAACGAGGAAACGCCGTATTGGGCATTTCGCTACTGCAGCAGTAAGGGCCGTAGACTGTACAGTAACGAGGAACCGCCGTATTTCGCATTTCTGTACTGCAGCGGTAAGGGCCATAGACTGTACAGTAACGAGGAAACGCCGTATTTCGCATTTTCAATCCAATAGTGCATTGCAAAGGACGCCCTCTGTTGGTGAAAATGATTTGCGATATGGTCTATGGATCAGCATCTTGATTTCCAGTCAAATAATTCCCCAACCTTCTGCAGTGTTCAAAGGTCAGAAAAACCTTTCATAAAAGCTATTTCAGGCTGATATTCGTGCTTCGTGAAGCACATAAGCTCTAGTTTCCTCTTGTTTCCCCATATCCCATTGAACATTTAGAAAAACTACCATACCACCACCTCCAGTTGAGACTTCATGCACTAAATCTATTTAAAGGAAAACTTTACATTTTCACCCCTAAATTCATGTTTCCTCACCATATTTACACTTTCTCAGTTGCGTGTTGTGTCATATTATGAAGGATTAGTGGCGAGGGTGTATGGTGTTTATACGAAAAAAAAAACTGTCCTGCATTTTCCTCTTTTTTTGTAATGACACGCATAGATCATGGAGCTAGCTATAACGTATAACATACATCCCCTAAAAAACACGTACAATATGTACAACGGTTTACTGTGCATGCCATATTACCTCGACTAGCCAGCGCGCGCGCGTACAGCCGGTGTCAGATTACGACTTGATTTGGTTACATATCAAACGGCTGTTGTATTAGTAAACTACGTAAACATGAAACAGTGCTGCCTTTAATCCATGCAGCGATTTATTTTATCAGTTCGGACGCAAGAGGGCGCTATTACAAAAACTCGCCGGGACTTTTGGTTCCACACAATTTTGGAAGAAAAACGACACGGTTTTTTACTGTTTTCTCAAAAGTTGGACTAGGTATGGAGCTGGATTTTACTGAGGTTGGTTTTAATCAAGCATATCTTCATTCACACAGGGAGATGACACTATATGACACTATTTGTAGCGGCTTACCAATGATGTATACTGCCTTTAATAAGAACTCATGCATTATTAAACCAGCGTGAATGAACATCGATGAGACTCAAATGTTCATATTTTGTTCACGTCTGGGTTGTTGTTATTGTAGTTTCCAGGGGCGGATGTAGGGGCGGGGTCGTGGGGGGCGCACGCCCCCCACCCCCCCCCCCCCCCCCCCGTTAAATATTGCCACAGATCGCACCACATAGCATCTGTAATCTATCTAGAAGCTATTTCATTGTCGCTATTTCATTGTCATCAGCATTTCATGCTTAAACATTTCACGCACCCCCACCCCCATTTTCAAAATCCTGGATCCGCCCCTGGTTTCTATATATAATAATGTGTGTCTTTACTCCACAGGAAATTAAGTTCAAGGGAGGCCAAAGAAGTTTTAAATGTGAAGGCTGGAAATGCTGTTGCCATGGCGCTGTATACGCACAAACCACGGATATATAAATTCTGGCAATCCCTGGTCGGAGTTGAAATGTGGCACCAAGGTACTTCGGGGGTACTATTCTCCGTCTTCCAGCGGATCGGCATGTGCCAACACCCCAACACTGCCAGAGCAAATGTTGACAAGATTTGTGAATCTTATGACCACGATATACTCTATTGGAAGAATAGCATTGAAGTAAGTGCAATTAGCAATACACGCCATGAAGGGCTCGAAACATACATGTAATTCACCAATAAAGTTATATTGTCGGTTGTTTTAACAGAACATTTTCAATTGTTGGTGTGTGTGGGGGGTAGGGGGTGGGGAGGGGGGGGGGGGGGGGGGGGGGGGTGTTTAAACGAATAAACGAATCCCCAAATAACCCATTTAAGAGCGGTCTCAGCACTTCCGTTGATTAACAAGAACATCATGAAACCCGCACGCCTGAGTCCACCCTCAATAAATCGATAATTAACAGTAATAATGTTTAGTATTATTTGTTGGGTCGTTGATTTCTCCATTACAAAAAAATTATTATATTTTAGGTTTCTATATGAAACATGTCTATTGACGAAGTGTCACACCCAAAATGCACTGTATAGCCTACTCAGTCTTTTTTACAGACTATGAAAAACTGAATAGTGTGCTCGGGTGGGATTCGAAACCACGTCGGGTAAGGGCAAAAACAAACCCTAATTAACTAAATAATATTGACATTTGTATATATTTTTACTGCGTTGCCAACTTATTAATGTATTTTGTATCGTATAATCGCTTGTCGGGTTTACATGAGACAACTCCCGAAGACAACTTCAGCTTCAGTCTTTCGTGGGACAACATCCAATGGGATGTTAAAAGGAAGCATCAAACAAGTGACGAACAGAGCAGGTTCTTCATTTAAGCCCTAAGTTATGGGATCAGACACAGAACTCCATCGCTCCATCTATCGGTACGTTCTCCTAGACTGGTTCACCTGTCCTCATATTTACTTCCCCTTCGTCGTATTGATCACGTTCAAATGACGTCACTTCCTACAAATCGCTACGTGCATCAGAATTTTGAGCGTATTTTTTTGTGACGCGCATCGGCTGCGCCGTATTTCGAACAAAATTCGAGCAACACGCGCGCGTGTTTGGAACATGTTTCAGCGTGTGCGTGCGCGTACTTGATAGCGTTTAATACGCAGTAGCATTTCTTCCTACGAAGATGGCGTCTGTGAACGTGATCAATAGCGAGAGCAGCGTAGCGCACATGGACAGGGGACCAGTCTAACGTTCTCCGTGGTTCGCAGCCAATTCGAGTTTTGTTTCTAAGCATATTGTTAAAGTATTTTCCTTTCAACGTCACAAAATCATACTTTGTTGTTGAAAACGCATTTTTCATCAAGATTGTTATAGGTGTCTTTCTGCGAGTTAAAGTCAAAGGCTCGTCAACATTGCTCGCGTGCTAAATTTGATCCTGTTCCTGATCCTTTCCCACGCTCGAAACTCAATTGTATCTGTTATAGCGTGGGTCGCGCCCACTTTCCATACATTATAGCGTGGGTCCAACCCCTTTCCCACGGTACAGCACTGCCTCATTTCTTCCTCCATTCTTCCGGAAGAAACTTCATTTCTTTTATATGTTTCCCTCATGTGAGGAGAAAAAACAATTAATAAACAAAAACAAAATCAATTAACGAATTAATTCTCTTTTGGTGAACATTGGAAAGGTCACGGTGGCTAACCTTGCTGCAGAGAGAGACCGCAAAAGAAAGGGGGAATTGAGGTTGTAGTTGTAAGATACCGGTTTCTACATTAAAGTGCCAAACCACGAACATTAACGGCAAAAAGACGATTATGCTCATGAATGCGAAAAACCACCAAAAAGGTAATTATGTACAAAGCTCGGGTGGCAAAAAACCGGGTTTTCAACTTAACTTGGTAATTGACAACAATCGTAAAAATTAACAATATATGGCGTATAGGCGCAAATAGCCCGCCGAAAACCAATTGGTTGCAACAGTAACAGACGGTATCAAATAACCGTTCGATGGCAAATAGCCGAATTCAAGCCTCAAATTGGCCGACTGATACAAAAATGTATGCGCTATTCAAAGAAACATGTACAAAGCATTCGCTAAAGGCGATTAAATGCAATCTTGGCAATAGCCCAAGTTAGAACAACAAAACCCTTTTATTGTCTTTCTATTAGGCAATGTATGGTCGATCCTCAATGCCAAAGACAAAAATTTGGGCGAATGGTTGAATATTGAATTCGGTGTAAGTGAAGGTGGCGAGAACGAAATGTTCAACAATCGCCAGTCGTGGATAGACTTGGTAAAGTGACGTCCGTCGGGGCACACAAATGGCCAAAAATGTGACGACGTCCACTTGGGAACTATGAGGGTTCCAATGCCTTTGCATTTCAAAATATACTTCAATGTCGGCACGATTAGTGAAACGGGTGGGCATAAATAA
Organism: Henricia sp. BOLD:AAB3569; assembly: GCA_037783545.1. Taxonomy (NCBI): domain Eukaryota; kingdom Metazoa; phylum Echinodermata; class Asteroidea; order Spinulosida; family Echinasteridae; genus Henricia; species Henricia sp. BOLD:AAB3569. Next base: position 307,914 of record JBBELK010000122.1, read on the forward strand.
TTGTTTTCACCGTACCAGTTTTTACAGAAGGCGTCAACGCCTTTTGTGCCTCTACACCAAAATCTGGAGTTAAATCGGCAAAGTTTGGTTGTGGAAGGGGACGCAAATCGGTCGACAGTGTGGGGGCCCCACAATGCATCGATAAAATGAAAAGTAGGTTGGTCGATCGACCAGTCATCAAAATCTGACACTCTACTAATAGAGTCTGCCAACCGATTGTCGGATCGTGGTACAAATTCCGGAACTAGTACGATACTTTTCCTGATAGTTAAAGCAAAAACAAGTAATGTAAGCTTCTGCAAGTCCGCTTTTGCGCTGCCATGCTCGAGAATACGAGGAACGTTTGCGTTATCCGTGCGCCATCTAACGCTCTTACTTGCGAGCTCGTCTTGCCATTCTAGCAGTATGAGGTATACGGCGGCTAGCTCGCGCCATGTGAAACTGCGAGACTTTTGGTCCGCTGTCCAAGTACCGTGAACTGTGAAATTCTTCGAACCAACGATACAACCGCCGTAACCGGTGCCGCTCGCGTCGGAGTACGCTGTTCGTGAAATATCTATACAGTGCTTAATGGGATGTCTATTCAAGGCCGATAGGTTGGAATGCCAAAAATCTAGCTCTGAGAGTGCGCCCTCGCGCAAAAATACCGTACCTGACCAGGACAATCTGGTTTCAATCACGGCGTACAGATTTCGCGTCATAAGACGAGTAACTGAACCCAAGGCTAGATGCATCGACATAATAAAACCAGTTATTTTTGCAAGAGAACGTACCGGTATTTCCTTAGAAATCGAATGACATCGAAGGGCGTCATTGATGAATGTCAATGTTTTATTGACTTTGTCCTCCGGCACGGAAAAAGTCAACGAACGCGAGTCAATAAAAAGACCGAGGAATTTGATCGACTGTGTCGGTGCCCAAACACATTTAGTCGAGCTAGGTAAAAAACCGCTTTGAATAAGCGAGGAGTTTACGAATTCCGAGTTACTTAACGCTGTGACCGAGTCCGGCGACACAATAAGGCCGTCGTCGATGTATACAAAGCATGAAATACCCTGTGCGCGCCAGAAATACACCAGCGGTCTGGTTAGCTTGGTGAAAAGGTAACACGCACTAGTTCATCCGAAAGGAAGAACGCGGAAAATGAAATATCTTGGCTGATTACCGTCATTACTGAAATTCCAAAAAAAACCGAGGTATTGTTGGTGAGAAGGAAAAATGTCGACGTGGTGGTAGCCGGACTCGAGGTCAAAAGTGAAATAAAATTGGTTAAAGTCGAGTGTGTGGGAAATCAGTTTCAAATCCTCGTACTTGAATTTTTGCTTGAACACGAATTGGTTAGGATGCCGTAAATCAAGAACAAGTCTTAGTTTTTTCCCTTCGGCGACTGTCAAAGGGTTACAGCAGTAGGGGGCGTCATCGACTTCAACAATGCAGCGTTTTCGCAAAAGGTCTAAAATGGCGTTTTCCACAAATTCCGGATGGGCAAGACTAGAACAATTATTCTTAGCAAAATATGGCGGAGGGGTGGTGTGAAATGGAATTTTGTACCCCTGATCAATGATGCCAAAAACAAATTCGTTGGCCTTTAAAACATTTTTCCAATAAGGTAAACAATGTTTTAATCTACCTTGGACTCCTTCTGGAGGTTGAGGTTGGCCTTGAGCATGCTCCCAATCTCTAGTTTTTGTCGGTTGGTCCCTGTCTGAACTGGAGAGCTCGCAAGGATGGGCATGCTGATCGGACGTGGCCGTGTATGCCGCACTGGAAGCAAACCCGGTCGTCGGTGGCGCCTCGGTAGAAACGAAAAAGCGGCTGGCGGCGAGGAAAAGCAGCAGCAGGAGCAAGTGGCTTGGCTGCGATAGTCGATGCGTAGGCGGCTCTATTGGTGCTTGGTCGCTTCTTGGTAGCCGGTTTCTTGGCGACAGCTGCTTTTTCCGCTTTTCGGATGCGTTTTTCGTCGTCGGAATTCGAGGCCAAATCGTCGGCCACATACTCTTTGACTAACCCCCAACCAAGCTCGGACCTGTCAGCAAGGCGAATCAGTTTTTGTCTCTCCTTGACGGCTTTGATAGCGTCGGTCAAATTGCCTTTTGCTAGCTCGATGTCGAGTGTTTCTATGTTCTGTAACGCTGATTCAACCAACGTCAGCACTTTTTCGCAATGTTGAAATTGCTGCTGATTTCCCTCCTTTTTTAAGGGGGGAGTAGCGGACAGGCGTTGTTTCTTACAAGCCGACTCAACCCGAGAATCGAGTGTGTTAGACAGCGATTGAATGGCGTTTAAAATCTCGCTGTTGCTTGTACCTGGTTGCTGCGTCAGTTGAGAATCATCCGTTTGGGACATTGTAAGCGAGAACAAACAGCTGAATGGCGAGAAAGCTGTAGTTTTTTAGTAGTAGCAAGGTTGCACGCTAGACCGAGAGTGAGTGACCAACGAACCGAGGTGGCGTTATATATGAAATATTACGTAACACAATTGTGTTCCGTACAATACGACACCTGTCGTACAACAACGAAAAGAAATTTCACGTCGCATTACCTTCCAAGTTCTCGGTGAAGCAACACCTATTCACCAGTGCTCCTCTAATACTAAAACTGCTCTCTCTTCAACACGATATAAGATAGCGACTCACTTCAAGATGGAAGAGCTAGATGAGGAATTCTGGAACCAGATAATAACACCTCCAGAGCTACACACCCTACTTGATGTGGATTATTTTGGAATAAACTTTACTGTGTCTGACAACATCCTGCTGAGACCGCTCTTAAATGGGTTATTTGGGGATTCGAGCAACACGCGCGCGTGTTTGGAACATGTTTCAGCGTGTGCGTGCGCGTACTTGATAGCGTTTAATACGCAGTAGCATTTCTTTCTACGAAGATGGCGTCTGTGAACGTGATCAATAGCGAGAGCAGCGTAGCGCACATGGACAGGGGACCAGTCTAACGTTCTCCGTGGTTCGCAGCCAATTCGAGTTTTGTTTCTAAGCATATTGTTAAAGTATTTTCCTTTCAACGTCACAAAATCATACTTTGTTGTTGAAAACGCATTTTTCATCAAGATTGTTATAGGTGTCTTTCTGCGAGTTAAAGTCAAAGGCTTGTCAACATTGCTCGCGTGCTAAATTCGATCCTGTTCCTGATCCTTTCCCACGCTCGAAACTCAATTGTACCTGTTATAGCGTGGGTCGCGCCCACTTTCCATACATTATAGCGTGGGTCCAACCCCTTTCCCACGGTACAGCACTGCCTCAGTCTCATTACCTTCCAAGTTCTCGGTGAAGCAACACATATTCACCAGTGCTCCTCTAATACTAAAACTGCTCTCTCTTCAAAACGATATAAGATAGCGACTCACTTCAAGATGGAAGAGCTAGATGAGGAATTCTGGAACCAGATAATAACACCTCCAGAGCTACACACCCTACTTGATGTGGATTATTTTGGAATAAACTTTACTGTGTCTGACAACATCCTGCTGGGCCTGTATATGATCTTGGGAAACTCGGTACAACTCGCTACATCGGATAAACGAAAATACAGACGTGACCTCTACCCAGCAGACTTCGACGCCATAACCCTCGCATATCATCCATGTATCATCGAGACAGCCAGACGTCCGGATATAAAATTCGACATCTGTGAGCAGCTAAGTGGACTGCGCCATAACGTGGTACCGGCCGCAGAGGATAACCAGTACCTTGGCACCACAATCGCGTACGAAATACGCAGCTCCATGGCAAAGGCATAGAGCTGCGTAATTCGTGTCACGAAATTGGCGCGCGCGTATTGCTGACGATCCTGTGCCTTTAGGATCATTTTTTTTAAATTGTCGCATGATCCATTGCAGAATTATGACCAGTGCCTCCCAGATGAGCTCTATAGTGAATATATAACACTATTTAAGGAACGAATGGCTGTTGTCGTTCAAAGAATCCTGGCCCTTCATCTGACCGAATTGAGCGAGGTTGACGTCATTGAACACGTCCCGCATGTCTACTCTGCCGCAATGAGACAAAAGTCGGCAGTCGCCAATTTAGGGTTAATCAACGAACATCCGTCTAGCCACTCCGGTGTCCGTAACATCATGCGACGCCTCCAAACCCATTACTGCCCTAAGCTTGCAAATGGCGAAATCTTCACTGTTCCTTGTAATAGAGATGGGCTTAGCTTCGATCGCATGCGATTCCAACAGGAAATCCTGAGCGGAGAGCCGATCAGCAGCGACCGTTTGGAGGGCTTACTTCCAACACCACAGGAGTTTCATAAACAAGCTCTCGTGTTACAGGTATTGAACTGATTGATTTGTGTTGCAACCTTTGTTCCAGGTTCCATCTCTATAATAAATGGTAGCATCAATTTGTGTTGTGCAATTAGTGTCAATACTCGACGAAGAGGATCGACTGCAGAGCTAGATGAAGAACTGAATATAGCTTTCAATCGAATATGATTTCGCTTTAAAGGCGCAGCTCGTCAGCAATGCGCTCGCGCCAAATTCGTGCCACGAAATTCGCAGCTCCATAGCAAAGGCACGGATCTGCGTATTTCGCGCAACGAATTTGGCGCGCGCGCATTGCTGACGAGCCTGTGCCTAGCCTTTAAGAGGTTGCATTGCAAATGAACAGAAAGACATAATGTATTATGTTATCTCGACTAGGTTGCAGAATGTCCAATGTATACATCTTCTTTTACCCGTTTCAGGCGCGGATCCAAAAAATATAATGTAATGCATTTTTTGTGTGTCCGCCTGTCCGAGACAAGCTGACATACAAATCTGACGGGCAAAACCCCTCCCTGGTGGCAAAACCCCCTCCTGGAAAAATTCCTGGATCCGCCCCTGCGTTTAAAGGATACCATGAACAGTCTCTTCAAGAATGCAACAATCGGCTCAAAAGGAACGTTGTATCAACTGAAGCAGTATTTCCAGCATAAATCTGTCTCGTCCAAAGTGATAGAAAACTTATATCACGTGTGGGATTTTATGAAGGTAACTTCAGCAGTCTCGTTTACGCATAGAATTGTCACCTGTTCTTTTTCGTGTTTCAAATGTAAATTTAATATCAAAATGACCAGCGTTGATGCTATATAATTGTTTACGTACTGTGAAGGGTACACGTGGTCGGTGAGAAGTGCCTAAAACAGATACCGTGCACGGTAAGAGGGAATGGCGTAAAGCATTCCTTTTTCGGTGGCTATTATTGGTGTGCAGTACGTACGTATTACTTAGCATCAGCATAGTATATTTATAGGAGAAACCCCTACTAGGTGCAAAGACATAATTGATAAGCGTGGACCGTAGTCAATCCATTTGTCCACAAATCCGGCACTCCACTGCACAGTAAAGATAGTATACATGGTTGGTAAACTGTTACAAATAGTTTTATCCCCCTGTGTGGTTGAAGATATGCATGATTAAAACCTACCTGAGTAAAAACCAGCAACGTACTTCGTCTAACATTTCAGAAAACAGTCCTTTCGCCCTGACCATTTCGACCTGTACTACGGCCTGTGCACGAAGTTGTTTTGGGACGAAGTAGCATTTGGGCGATGTAGTGTTTGGACGAAGTGAATTGGGGCGAAATGGCGTTTGGGGGCGAATTGACTTTTCGTCTCATGAGACGAAAACTAATTGTTTTACTTATTTCTGGAAGACTATAGCACTTCAGACAAAACAATTATTTTAGGAGAAGTTTTCTACGGTTATCATGTTCATATTGTGTAAGTTGGGCGTAAATCTGTGAACATTTCTGATTTTCGAGATACCAATGATGTATACTGCCTTTAATTGAATTTATTGCTTTTTTATTTGTTCACCAATTGTTTTATTCATGTATGGATTTATTTAGTTAAATGTAAATTTGCTTATTTATGTTGTTATTTTTGGGGTGCAGTTTGCTACACATGCTTATGTCGTGTTATTGGCTGTAACCCTGACTGACATGAAGAACATTGATGACTGCCCGGTCGGGTTTCCAGTTGCCGGCACCAAAGAAGACCAGGAAGAGTGGCTAAAACGTCTTTCGCAGCGCATAGTCGACCTGATATGGTATGATATATCACGCGAGGATATGGAGGCCACTATTCGCGGTGCAAACACCCATAGCGGGGATGACATGGACGATTACGTGCCCTACGATTATTGCACGTGTCGCAAAGGTGAGACCTTTGTAATTGTTACAATTTAAATCAGTCAAATATAAGTCTATACACTATCTATAGGATACACTCTTCTTTGGTAAATCTGTTATGCTTAGTTTAAATTACACGTCTTCCAGCCCATTAAGTAAAACGCTTATAAATGCTAAATTTTATGACAGTTAAAGATACCTTTTTTTGACGTGATTTCGCATACGGTTAATTAATACTAACTTCAGTGGCAAGATATAATTGTCCCAGTGATTTAAATGTTGACACCTTAGCAAATAACGCTGATATTTTTATAGAAACCTTAAACTCATTTTCTTTCAATTTGCTTCATAAACATTTTTTGCTTTACAAAAATTGGTTAGCCGTAAAAATCTAATGTGATTGACTGGTGTTCTGCTATTCTAATTGTAAAAAACACAAGTTGACATACAATTTTTACTCTTAAAGGCGAGGCTCGTCAGCATTGCGCGCGCGGCAAATTCGTGCCACGAAATACAAAGCTCCATGCCTTTGCTATGGAGCTGCGTATTTGTGGCATGAATTTGCCGCGCGCGCATTGCTGACGAGCCTCTGCCTTTAATCCATTTTTATAAAGCAAACCAAATTTTGATTAATCCAATATTTTTTTCGGCTAAACAGATTTACGAAAATGGCCGTATATCTCAAATCTTTGTTTCATCTTCTTGGCATTGTGGGTCCAAATATAACCTACATCAATTTTACGCCGTTTTCTTTGAAGATAAACCAGGATCCACCATGATCCAGTGCTGCAATGCACAATGTCCGAACGGATGGTTCCATGAGCAATGTATAGACGGGCCAATTCCCAGGGATGAGGAGGATTGGTACTGCTCCAGGACTTGCCAAGACTCGCCTGGTTATGTATACTGCCACTGTCAGCTACATCGCCAAGAGGAAGATAACCTCATGGTCCAGTGCGAATTGGCCGCCGACTGCTACCATCGAGAATGGTACCACCCCTCCTGTGCTGGACTGCAAATTGACAATTTACCCGGTAAAAGAAAATATAGTAGGCCTATGCAAAGATATACTGCCCCTGCCTTTTGAGTCTGGCAGTTTACAAATATTTCTTTGGGTTTTAAATTGCTGTTTTTGTATAAATGGAAACGTTAGTCGCTTTCAAATGCGATATCAACGAAGATAATTCAAAAAATATCTTATTCATGTGATGACTCCTCTAGGCCAAGCTATTTTACGTGTACTACAAGGTACATATTACAAGGTACATATTACAGAAGGAAATTTACAATCAACTAATTCCTTTGCGACACGCGTTTCAAAAAGAGAAATATGGCCTGTGTCTTAAATGATTGTTAATATATGCATGAATCATACCGTATACGCATATTACATTTATTTCCCCAGATGTGTGGTATTGCAGTGCTCAATGCAAAATTGGCGATAAGGGTGATGACCAAGTCTTGAAGCATTCAAGGAGACTCACGTGGGAAGGCCTTTGTCACCTGACACGCCGCGATTTCATCCGAGAAGGCGATGGTCCTGGAATTATTTCTTCCTGGAAGTTTGATTTCATACACTTTCAAGCTTATTGCCCACTACAAGCTTCTACCTCATCTACAGTCTTTTTTTTTGCTTGTTTCGTGGATTCATTTGGACCATTTGTCTACCTTTTATTATCAAGCTGTCGCCATTTGTTTCAGTCTAAGCGACCGGTGTGAAATATGCTCAACATTCACCTTTTGCACTACTTATTTTGTCTTAAGGCACTGTGGAAAAACCGCCTGCAATATAAATTCGCAAACGCAAGAAAGCGGGAAGACCAACATGTTGAGATGGTTCAGTCGAGAAAGCGAAAGCGACCAACCGAGGGAGTGGCTCCTAAAAAAGGAGGTCATCCCCAATGGGGCATCCCGAACTACCAGCCAGAGCGACCTGTCTCGGAGGATGATGGGTCGATCTCCACCCATATTACATGGATCAAGCAAGATAAATCAAAGAAGAAGCCAAACTATGAAAGAGTGGCATTAGCCATGGATGCCACGTTGGCAGACCGACGGGTGCTTATCACAAAAGACATGGCATCTATGTCAGTTATTCAGGAGACGTACCCATGGCTGTTTGATGAAGATGAGGTTTGTTTAATATACTGAACAATTTAAACATTACAATATGTCATCCTGCATACACTAGCAAATACTGATATATGGGCTGTTCAAGTGCAGTTAAATACATTGTGTATTGACTGCTGAGGGTTATGGTCAAGATCATAGCCCCAAGTTGATCTCAAAACCATGGTTTTTCCCCCAGGCATAGTAATCACTTTGAGATCACCAAGGGGCTATAACCCTAACCATGACCAGGATAAATATATATATATATATATATAAAGATTTATCATCTGGTTGAAAGTGAAAATGGTGTTTTGTAGTCCACTAAGGGGCTAATAGACCTACATGTATTCACACGTTTGAATCATTTAATTGGTTATCCTGACTCGCTTCTATTGAAATCAAGCTGCTGATTGGAAAGGTGCCACACTACTTACTAGGCATTCCAAGCCTTGTCTTCAGATCGATGTTTGGAACTCGTACGTCACTGGTGCCTTTACAATTAACAGTTTGCATTCTGCAGAACTGATTCATGGGACACATGCACACGAATAGGGTTTATTAACATTTTCAGTCTTACAGAAACTAGTATTTTTCAAGACCCTACCCTCCCAAAATAATACTAAGCAGACTTTTTTTAACTGTACCGTAAAATGTGAACATTGTCTACATGTATATATAACGCCCAAGTAGATCCCTGTCATTTGATTGGACGATAGCAGGTAACATGGTGTGAAATAATTTAATCATTTTTCAATTGCACGGCGCACCCGTTTCAATTGCACGGCGGCACGCGCACTGCATGCAATTTTACCATTGAACTCGTGATCGTTTGTGTACACAAGGAGTGACATTGCACAGCCCTGAGCAGTCAGTCCGCAGCGCACACAAAAGTGCTTCCTTTTATGTGCACAGTAAGCAAGCGTGACTTCAGCCAGTTGCAGTCTTGCATATTTAATGAGCTTGAACAGCCTGTCGAAAACCAAGGATTTCTCATTCATTTCTAGGGATCTGAACAATAAGAGTAGGATTTTCGGAAAGATGAGAAACATATCTGTCGTCGAGTATCACTATTTTATGTTTTTTTTGTATTTTGAGTTGAGAAATATTCAAGAAAAAATACGTCAAAAAAGACGACAAAAGACACCCAAAACATCGGCAAATATCTCCCTTTGTCACTACTTGCAGCAGTCCATGTTTACCTTTTATACAAAGAATATGTAATATTCTACCCATAAATAATGAAAATTGTACGTACTTTTGTCTAGTCCAGTCAGGAAACGGCGAAATCCAACGGCATTCCCAAAAAACACAAACCCAAAATTACCGCCGTGGCACCGCATAGTTTCCCGTAGTCCGATTGGCTAACGATGACGTCATTGCTAGTTCCAGATTAGACTGGTTTCAAGTCCACCAATGTTTTCGTGGGTTGTACCATGGAGCTAGTTATTGAATGCATGTATAGGTCTACCTTGATTTTCTTTTCTCCTCTTCGAACAGTATAGTTAAGCCCCCATAAATCGAGTTAAATTCAAACCGGTGTAAAAATTCTCAAAGCATAGCCAAGTGTGTATTCAATCTTAGTTTTGATAATTTTTTCCTAAAAATCACTTAGCTAGGATCTGAAGCTTTTTTTTAATGTTTACACAAGATTGAAGTAATTTCCTAATCTTCTGGTTCCTTGTTCTATGCCTCCATCTGCCCAAATAAATTTTAAACAGTAATCAGTCCAGTTGGTAAAAAGGATTATATGACACAGGAAACATGACAGATTGTTAACGGTTCTTTTTAATTTATTCAATGTCACACATCTTTGGATACTATACACAGCAACTGATAAATAAATATGTTAAAACAACTACATGACTTATGATTGACATATGGTGGATTTCAAAACCGTTATTATTGCCAAAAATGTAACCATAATGAAAAACCACGAGCGGAATAGTCACAACAGGTTCTGTTGTTGCAGAGAGTGTATAATTACATAAATATTATTAAACGTTTTTTAAAACTTGATAACTGCCACTCATGTAAACACTGTCTGATTAGAGTTGCTAAAGTATACTGGATCAACTGTAAAAGACAAATACATGTATGACGATACAAAATATATGGTTTATTGCTTGTACATGTATTTCAAGCTGCACAGATCCCAAAAATAAAATATAGGTTGTATCTCTCATCATGCAGCTGGTTTAAAATTATATACAGGTACATGTACATCTAAACTCTATGTGGGACTTGCACTAACATGCATAACAAAAATGAAGTACAAGTTATTAATATCAGTTGACAATTTTGACATACATTGTAATTAAAATAGCACACTGGTACAAACCCTGCAAATAAAAGTCTTGCATATACACACACTGCCACATTTCATTATAGGATAAGTACTGCAACTTAATTACCGGTAAATGTATGTTTTTATGTTCCTTGGCAGAATGCTTGACACTATGTCAAAAGACAGGTGAGTGAGTTAGAATGACTAAAATTACCAGGGATAAATGCCGGAGTCTCTGTGAAGTTGTCAGGAGATGTGTCTCAGATGAAGTTTGCGTTATCCTATGCCATTGTGCTTCTGATGCTGCATACATGTACATAATAGCAGGTCCCCATGATGACCACTGCAGTAATTTAAAATAGTTAAAACAAAATTAGTGAGCACTAATAATAACATCAAGGGGAGGGGGTGTTGTGCCGTGCAGATTTAACCCACATTTTGAGTGGGGAAAATTTAACATTCCCTGAGGAAACACTTAAAAAATCGCAGTGGCTATATATAGTTACAGTAACCATAACGCGTTAAGAAATGCATATAGTTACGGTATTGCAACTGCAGCGTATATCACTGCATCGATGATATCAAGGGGCGAGTCGGTCAGAGGGCGAGTTGGAAAGGGGCCGAGTACATAAGGTGGCGACTTGACCTGATTCCAACTTAATTACCAATAGGCATAGGCCTACCTTTAGAAAAACATAAGGATAAACAAATTTAAGATTTCTTTTAAATTGTGTGAAGAAAGACTTAACAATTTGTCAGCCTGGCACGTATGTTTTGCACTTAAGGTCTAAAGCCATGATCGACTCCCCAAATTTCCCTCAACTTTGAAGTCGAGTCGGTCAACGGACGAGATGGTCCAACGGTCGAGTTGGTCCAATGGTCGAGTTGACTGTCATGAATGTGTTTAGGCGCATTTCTACAATGTCTGCGTGCACACGTACGTACGTACGTACGTGTGCAGCCACAGTAACATCGCACTGCTAAAAGGGTGAAATCTCGCGGTAAAATCGTAGCGCAAAAACCATTGAAAAAACTCTATCAGCAAGCCACATGGCACGTTAAACGAAAGCACTTGTCTTCATCTATCGGAAAAACGTTATTGTTTTCCAAAGTTTTGTCTAGTCCAGTCAGGAATCACAAACCAATTGACCCCCTCAAAATCCACGATACGACCCATCACTTCAGATTTACACAATTACCAAGGAAGAATTATTCTACAAACTTACCCCGCCATCTTGGCCACCAACTACTCGTTAAAAACGCATGCGAGCAACGAAATAAGGCCAACGAAATCTCGCAAACATCCCGGACTTTCTCGCGGCGCGTTCACGCCAATGAGCTGTGCAGATAAAATTGGGCATTTTACCTCATTATCGGGGGCGCTGCGGACTGACTGTGAGTGACATTGCACAGCGTTTGCGTAAGAAGCACGTGTGGTAGATGAGTCGGATTCGGTCATTGTGATGTGAGGGATGTCAGGGACTAGGGTCTTAAGTACTTTTTTATATTCTCAGGCTGTCAAATGTTCTCCAATCAACTGATCAAATAACAATGATCTCTTTAGGCGTTATATAAAACAAATAATGAATGTTTTTCATTTGTTCAATGGAACAAATATTTTCATTCGTTGAAAGATATAATTATTCCATCCAACTCGGCTCCGCCTCGTTGAATGGAACATTCCATCTTTCAAGTCATGAAAAGATTCATACCACTGAACTCATAAACATTCATTATTCGTATAACAGGGCATGCCAGTCATAATGCGGCCCTTGGCCGACCACGCCCCCCCCCCCCCCCCCTCCCCCATCCCTTTGTGCACTTGTACGACTGTCTAAATGTTGACAATTTTAGATGGCCCCTAAGTTATGAATCTGGAAACTAAAGGTTTCTTTAAGACGATCAATATCTTGCAGCTTCTGGCTGAGTTCAAAAGACTACACGGAGAAGAAAGTGGCATGATGGAACTCCTCAGCAGTGGTCTTGACAAATATGGGAAAGCAGTCCAGCATCTATGCAAGTCCAAAAAGGTCGATGGGCTGCTGCAGGAGGCCTTGGATATCATCCCACTTCAACGTGAGGAGAAAACTAAAAACGGTCATTTTATATTTGCTTACTTTTGCTGCCTCTCTCCTTTATTTCCTAAATTGCCAATATACATGTAGTTTATGTACAGTAAGGTACGCCGGGTGGCGTACCCTAAGAAATTGCACATATAGTTCATGTACAGTAAGGTACGCCGGGTGGCGTACCCTAAGAAATTGTTCATATAGTTCATGTACAGTAAGGTACGCCGGGCGGCGTACCCTAAGAAATTGCACATATAGTTCATGTGCAGTAAGGTACGCCGAGTGGCGTACCCTAAGAAATTGTCCATATAGTTCATGTATAGTAAGGTACGCCGGGTGGCGTACCCTAAGAAATTGCCCATATAGTTCATGTACAGTAAGGTACGCCGGGTGGCGTACCCTAAGAAATTGCACATATAGTTCATGTATAGTAAGGTACGCCGGGTGGCGTACCCTAAGAAATTGTCCATATAGTTCATGTGCAGTAAGGTACGCCGGGTGGCGTACCCTAAGAAATTGCCCATATAGTTCATGTACAGTAAGGTACGCCGGGTGGCGTACCCTAAGAAATTGCACATATAGTTCATGTACAGTAAGGTACGCCGGGTGGCGTACCCTAAGAAATTGCACATATAGTTCATGTATAGTAAGGTACGCCGGGTGGCGTACCCTAAGAAATTGTCCATATAGTTCATGTGCAGTAAGGTACGCCGGGTGGCGTACCCTAAGAAATTGCCCATATAGTTCATGTACAGTAAGGTACGCCGGGTGGCGTACCCTAAGAAATTGCACATATAGTTCATGTACAGTAAGGTACGCCGGGTGGCGTACCCTAAGAAATTGTCCATATAGTTCATGTACAGTAAGGTACGCCGTGTGGCGTACCCTAAGTAATTTCCCATATATAGTTCATGTACAGTAAGGTACGCCAGGCGGCGTACCCTAATAGTCTCTCCCCTATTTGGTCTATGAACAGTAAGGTACGCCTGTCGGTGTACCATAATAGTCTGCCCTCTATGGTTCATGTAGAGAGCATATCACAACAGCTTGCCCCTCTGCGTTGTGCTTATTACAAACTGCTTTCGGTGTTATAAACAATGCTCACTACAGTATTGGTCTGTATTTTGTTGTTGTAAAGGCTTTGTCATGTCACTGTTATTTATTTTTCCTGCTAAATCCACTTATTTCAAAGAAGTTGTTAAAAATTACGTTGGAATTGTCAAATATAGAACACAAACGGCCTTAAACACAATAGTTAGTATTTTTTAGTTTAAAAACGGTATGGTTTATTGCCTGTGCCACTTTTGGGTACATATGTGTTACTTATTCAGTTTGGTTTCCATAGTATAACGGATTGTTTAATTTTGGCAGACAACATTTCTAATATATTACTACTTGTTATTTTATTTGTGTAATTTATAATTTAAAAGAAGAAATAAAGATGCTCAGTTGACTAATTATGTTTTGAACGCTTCTAAATTTGTTTGTCATCTGGTGTGTTTCACGTGTAATTACGATAATATGCTGTCAGAACCTTAAGTTTCCCTCAATTTACCTGCAACTTTAAAAAATGCTGTCAAAAAATGTAGTTGGCCTCTTAAAAAGACGTATTTCATTGAAATTAATAGTAAAAAATGAAATAATCTAATTTCCAATAATACCAAAATATATCCAATGCTGTTAGTCGTTAATGGCATTAAATTACATTGCAAGGGTAAGTTCAAATTCATATAATCGCACTGCTCAATCAAAGTTTCTAGGGAAAAGAAAAGTACCTAGAATGACAACAGTATTTTCTATAACTTAGTGGCCTTATCCTTACTCAAAGACAAATACACACAGCTTGGATTAAACCTTTATCCTTTCAACAAGTCGTGTCTTTACAGCTTGATACGCTAATTTATGCAGGGGCAGTTTTAGTGTTTCTTAAAAAAAAGAACTCCAGCCAATTTTTGTCACAGTATGGTAGCACTCTAATTTTGTCTGAACAGTTTGCAAACATGTTTTTCCTCTGGATATTGTGCATTTCAAGGGTGACTTGACTCGGGAAGAATTTTCACCAGGATAACTAAATTAATATTTAGAGACAGGAGAAAATTGCAATGCCCCGACTGGGATTCGAACCCAGATCCTTGGCATACATGGCCAACTACTCTACCAACTGAGCTATCTGGGCATCCCGGCGGAGCATCACAACGGTGCTTGCAATGCATTTTTCTTGTGTTTCTAAATTCATCTCCAATTGTCAATCCTATCATATTCTTTACTTGGGTAACTAGCTGTTTACAGGCCTACAATGTGTAACGATATGCTTACGGTCAACTTATATAGCGCCCTCTAGAGACAGCCAGTTCTAGCTCTGCTAACATGGCCGCTGACATGACTCAATAAAACCCAACATGAGTTACACAATTGAGTGTCATCATTGTGGAATATATAAACGAAACATGGTGTCAGAATCGAGAACCTACTATCCCCTACACGCGAGAATGAGCCATCTTTATTGACTATAGAGCCGTTTCAACGCAATATCGGGGAACTTAAAAACATCGATCGTGCCTTCCTCCAAACCAAACTGAATCGTGCCACGTTAGTGTAATCACGCACCGTAGTACGTGCAACGTGATGAACTGAATGACTGAAATCGAAACGAGGAATGGTTGCTCACGAATGAACTTTATGAACGGTACTTCGTGAACTGAATGGACACTAGGATGTAGTTTATGTAGATCTGAGGTTAGCACTTGCAAACAAATTTGGTAAAATATTTTCCAGAGTTTATACCAAGTTAAAAGCCTAGACTAGACTTGCCACTAGTCGATCAGTTCAAGCAATTTAAACTTTGCATTTATTTTGTAGCTTATTGTAGTTACTATTAAAGCCTACTACGATGGCAACTCCCGCACATATACCACTCCCACCTCCATTGCAGGTGACTGGAGATCTAAAGTCAAACTGGAAAAAATTCAGACAGCTGTGGGACAGCTATGAAATTGTGACAAATATTGTGGGCAAATCTGACAGAGTTCGGGTGGCCACATTTATCACCGCTGTTGGCAGGGATGCTTTAGACATCCACAACTACCTCCCTTATAAAACAGAGGAGGATAGACAAAAAATATCAGCGATCTTAGAGCTCTGGGAAGAGCACTGTAAAGGAAAGACCAACATAATATACGAGAGATACCAGTTCAACAACTGTGTACAAAAAGCGGATGAACGTTTTGACCACTATTTAGTGAGATTGAGGGAGTTGGCATCGACTTGTGACTTTGGGGTTCTTGCAACGGATTTCCTGCGAGACAGGATTGTGTGTGGCATAAACGACCATGCAGTGCGAAAGCGTTTGTTGCAAGAAGCAAACTTAACTCTAGACAAGTGTGTATCAATGTGCAAAGCTGCAGAGGCCACTATAATTCACATGCAAGCCATGAAAATGCCTCAGCATGAAGACACGGCAGAAGTGAAACTAGTGAAACATAAACAAAGCAAAAAACCTGCAGCAAAAGATTTCACAAACGACTGCAGGTACTGTGGTAAAAGACACGAGTTGGTGAAAACTCAGTGCCCGGCATTTGGCAAAACATGCACAAGCTGTGGCAAACCAAACCACTTTGCGCAGAAGTGCAAGCAACATCGGCCAAAGCAGCACAAATGGTCCCAAAGGACAAAAAGAGTGCATGCATTATACGAAGATACATGTGATGATGATTCTGATTTTGAGGTCATGACTATAGATGTAATTGGTAAAGTAGAGACCAAAGTTAAAGGTAAATCCAGTAGAGAATACCCAAACAAGATTATGGCCACACTTATGATCAATGGTCAGAAGATAAAGATGCAAATTGATTGTGGTGCAACATGCAATGTGCTACCTCAGAAGTATTTACCAGTAGATACAAAGATTGACAAGTCTATGAAAACCTTGTCACTGTACGGTAACCAAGCAACCATTCCCGTCGTTGGAACTTCAACTGTACGACTCAAGAACCCGAAAAATAAGCGGGAATACGCGGTGGAATTTGTCGTAATAAAAGGCCAAAGCACGCCACTCATTGGATCGCGAACTGCACAAGAACTAAACTTGATACGCGTACAGCGTCACAATATCGCGATAGTCAACGGACCACGCTCGCAACAACTCGCGTCAGGAGAAATTCCAATGGACTCGAAAAGTGACGTCAAAATCGCATACCCAGATGTATTTCAGGGCCTTGGACACATGCCAGGGACAGTACATCTTGAACTGGATAAATCGGCAGTTCCCACAGTAATGCCACCCAGGCGAGTCCCCATCGCACTTAAAGACAAACTGAAAAGTGAACTTGATCGCATGGAGGGACAACAAATAATTATAAAGGTCGTTGAACCAACTGACTGGGTGTCAAGCCTTGTAACTGTGACCAAGCCAAATGGAAAACTTCGAGTCTGCATTGACCCAAAGCCTCTGAACAATGCTCTCAAACGGGGGCATTACCCACTGCCAGTGATCGATGACATCTTGCCACAGATGTCCGGAGTGAAAGTGTTCACTAAGGCTGACTGTAAGGAGGGGTTTCTACAGTGTGCACTCGATACTGATTCCTCCTACCTCACCACCTTCCAGACACCATGGGGGCGATATCGATACTTACGAATGCCTTTCGGCATTAGTCCAGCCCCTGAAATCTTTCAGCAGAAACTGGACCACAACTTGGAGGGTCTGGTTGGCGTCTGCGAGATAGCGGACGACATTTTGATCACTGGACGCGGTGAGACACTTGACGAGGCCAATCAAGATCACGACAAAAATCTGCATCAACTTTTGCAACGATGCAGAGAGCGACACATCAAACTAAACTTTGAAAAACTCGAGTACAAAATGTCTGAAGTGACATACATGGGACATGTATTGTCAAACGACGGACTTAAGGCAGACCCCAGTAAAGTGGCTGCCATAAAGGACATGCCCAATCCACAAGACGTGGCTGGAGTCCAGCGTTTCGTCGGCATGACGAAATACCTCGCAAAGTTCCTGCCACACTTGTCGGATACCAGTGAGCCTCTACGTCAGCTCACCCACAAAGACACCACCTGGAACTGGGGAGTGGAACAAGTCAAGGCTTTCGCAGCCATCAAACAGTGCGTCTCTGAAGCCCCTGTCCTCAGATACTTTGACCCGAAACTTCCAACAGAGGGTCAAGGCGACGCATCCTGCAAGGGCTTAGGATTTGCTCTGTTACAGGACGGACAACCGGTAACGTATGCTAGCCGCGCCCTAACTTCTGCAGAGACACGCTACTCGCAAATCGAAAAAGAGCTTCTAGCTCTGGTCTTTGGAATGGAGCGCAACCACCACTATGTCTACGGTCGCAAAATTACACTGTGGACAGATCACAAACCACTGGTTGCTATCAGGCTCAAACCGCTCAATGCCGCACCGAGGAGACTGCAACGTCTTCTCATCCGCTTAAACCAGTATGATGTGGAAATTAAGTACAAACCAGGTCCAGAAATGTACTTGGCCGACACACTATCTCGCGCCTATCTTCCACAGATAGACCGATCGCCCGCGGAAATTGCAGTGGAAAGTATCCACATGGCCAATTACTTGCCGGTCTCCAAAACGCGACTCGCGGAAATCCAGCAAGCAACAGCGAGCGACTCGACACTACAGCTGCTCATACAGCAAATCACAGTTGGTTGGCCAGACACTGTGCATGCATGTCCACAAAAGATTCATGCATACTTTAACATTCGCGACGAACTGACAACTCAGGACGGCATGGTCTTCAAAGGGTATCGCTGTGTCGTGCCAAAGACACTAAGGCCAGACATTATACAACGCCTGCATGCCGCCCACACGGGAGTACAGAGCACACTCAGACGGGCCAGAGAATGTGTTTACTGGCCTGGGATGAACAGCGAAGTGAAAGACTTTATTTCCAAGTGTGAAACGTGCAACACTTACCAGTCCAGCCAACCCAAAGAGCCCCTGATCAGCCACAAGATCCCTGAGAGGCCTTGGCAGAAAATCGGCTGTGACATATTCACACTGGGAACCCATGACTACCTATGTACAGTTGACTACTTCTCAGACTACTTTGAAATCGATCCACTCTCTGGTAGCAAAGACGGAACCACCATCATAAAGAAACTAAAAAAACACTTCTCCGACCATGGCATACCAGACACTCTACAGTCCGACAACGGACCTCCATACAACTCGCGGCAGTTCGAGAACTTTGCCAAGCAATACGGCTTCAACCACACGACCAGTTCTCCGGAATACCCGCGAAGCAACGGAAAAGTCGAAAATGCTGTCAAGATCGCAAAGCTCTTGATTAAAAAGACCCAGCACGCTCAAGGCGACTTCTACCTAAACTTGCTCATCTGGCGTAACACTCCAACTGAGGGGTTAAACAGTTCCCCCGCTCAGCGATTTATAGGACGCCACACAAAAACAGACATTCCAGTGGCCAGCAAGTTGCTCAACCCGCAGATCATAAGGGATGTTGCAGCAAAGAAAACACAGAAACAAGCCAAGCAGTCATTCTACTACGACCGCACTGCCACACCACTCCCTTCTCTCTCTAAAGGAGAAACGGTGAGATTCAAGCAAAAGCAGGATAGCAAAGTATGGCAGAAAGCTCAGGTCCAGAAACAAGTGGGCATCAGGTCGTATCGGATCATTACAGAAGACGGTCGCGAGTACCGCCGCAACAGACAGCATCTCAGAAACAGCACAGAGACGTTCATCGAAACTCCGCAAACAGCTACGATCCCCTCGCCGGTGTTTCCTCGTACTGACACTGGACAAACGTCAAATAAGCAAATGACCCCAACGCAAACTACTAACGCCACCTCAACAGCCAACTCACAACCGATCCTCAGGAGAAGCAACCGATTTCGCGAAAAACCCAAATATCTGGAACAGTACGTCACAAAATGACTCTGAACTCGGAAAGAACACTACAAGGACGAACATATATATAACTGTGTATCGCTTTATTGTTTATGGTAGTTTTAGTGCATGCGTTTAATTAAGAATAGTTCTGTAGTGACCATCAGTTCAAACAACCACTAAGAAACTATTTGTTCTTTATAAAAGGAAGGGTGTAACGATATGCTTACGGTCAACTTATATAGCGCCCTCTAGAGACAGCCAGTTCTAGCTCTGCTAACATGGCCGCTGACATGACTCAATAAAACCCAACATGAGTTACACAATTGAGTGTCATCATTGTGGAATATATAAACGAAACACAATGTACATGTAGTATACCATTCACAAGATAAACGTCTTGAAAGATCAAATTGCCTTCCAGGAATTTCCAAAGATTTTTTTTTTGGAATGATACATACACTGGGCTTTTTAAAATGTTTCCTACTTGTATATTTCACGGTTGGGATGGCTGATGAACATTGCAGTTGTGATATTTGACAATTGCTGGCTGGTGTAAAGTGGGATATTGTTTTAACAGCCGAGAGACCTCACAGCACATGAGGAAAAATCCAAGAATGAGCTCCATTGGGTGTTAAAAGATAATTCCTACGCAACATCAGTCAGCAATTGTTTTGTTATATTCTGTATTAGAATACTTTGCATAAGTCATTCATACAAGATGATTTGTTTTAACATCATGATGCCAACTCGTATGCTTGTATGTCCAGTATTTCAGTTAAAAACGATTTTTTTTTTTACTTGGTTCATATACCGTGGGCAGAGAATTAATGTATACGTGTGGGCAACCTTTCAACTTCTGTGCTTGACAAATTCTGATTTTAAACATGAGTGAAATGCCTATTAAACAACTGATGTCTGTAGATCCGTCCATCGTTGACAGGACCTGCGTATGCAGCAACACCAACTTCATCCTCACTTGGTTCCTCATCCTCAATTTCTGGCTCTCTAAAACGCTTGGACAGGTTGTGCAAGACTGCACAGGCAAGTATTATGTTACTCGCTCGTGCAGGACTTACCCTCAGACCAATAGCCAGACATGGACAGCGCCGCTTCAACTGACCGAACATTTGTTCTACAATAACGCGAGTGCGCTTGTGGCTGTTGTTGAAGCGCCGCTGTCCATGTGTTTCGGGATTACTGAATGGTGTCATAAGCCATGGTCGATCGGGCATATTCTGAGTCACCAAGTAGTACACCATTCATCAGTCTGGAAAGGAAAAAGAAAACTAAATTGTAATTTTGTTATTATAAATTGTAATGCTACATACTGAGTTGACATCATGCATGTACAAGGACTGAAAGTTTGAGAAACCAGAGTAAATACATGTAATTAATGTTAAGGGGCTGTGTCACGGTTTGCACATGCGCAGCAAAACTTGGGCTAACTCTTTCAAAAACCTGACAAAACATAACAGAAACGAAATCGAAAGATGTTATTTACATGGTTGGATACAGCAATTTGTTCAACATTGATTTCCAAAACTGGTATGTCTTGGAGTCCCTATTTTTTTACCGGATTAGTCTATACTTGAGTGAAATGGAAAAAAGGGAACAGTAGATTCATTACAAACCTTCCGTTTTCGAACATTTCCCCAATCGAACTGCCTTGAAGTATAGCGCTGTCATGGCTACTGCCTGGCCATCTTGCCACAACATTGGTGATTTCATTATAGCATTGCAGACCATCTGCACTTTGAGGCTGTGAAAGCCCTTTCTATTTACAAACACATGCTCCTCATTTCCCATAGGTGCAGTGTATAGGCGCACGTGGGTACAATCTATGACTCCCACAACACCTGAAATATGAAAGTTAAAACAGTAGTCAATTACAGGTTTCATCAATGATTGTATATAGCTTTAATATGTACGGTATGCTTGAAATTTTATGTAGGACAAGTAGTAAGTGTACAGTAGTTGCAGTTTATTGAAATAATTGACCAGTTAAGATTGGGGACAAATATTTTGCTAATGAAGATACATGTATACTGTACATGTATCACATCATTAAAGCACACAGTAAAGTCAAACACTGATAATACAAGGTCCTTGAGACTCCATGTTTTAACAGTAATCTCGTATTTATATTAGTCTTGAAAACAAAGGAAAACAAATACTTAGGACCTAAAGTTTTCCTAATTATGAGCATTACTTTGTATTAACAGTGCTCTTATTATCAGTGTTCAACTGTATTAAAGGCAAGGCTTGTCAACAATGCACGTTAACCAAATTCGAGCTACGAAATACACAGCTCCATAGCAAAGGCGTGGAGCTGCGTATTTTGTTGCACGAATTTGGCACGTGCGGATAGAAGTCATGCTTTGTCTTAGCTTTGCCACATCTCTAGCCCGTGTTGGAAACCTCATTTTATCATCCACTTTGTTTGCCAATGCTGCTGACACTTTGTGTACAATGCGGCAGACCGAGGAAATTGAGACTCCATGAAGGTCACCATGTACTGAATAAAAGCTGCCTGTTGCATAGAAACGAAGTGCAGCCAGTATTTGGTGTAACGGGTTACTACGCTGTTAATCGAGGAAAATAACAAGTCATTCCATTAAAATCTACATTATACGGTACACCTCAAAATTGCAGTATAAATATTTACATTTTTTATTTATTTATTTACTTTTATTCAGGCCTATTTGATTAAGGCTTTTTTTTTTAAATATTATTATTTGTATTATTATGGAGCTTTACCGGTTGCAATATTAAACATATTGAAGTATTTTTTATTAAATTTAATATTTATGTGGAGAATAAAATAATTAGTTTGAGTTCAATATGTTGTACCCTGAATATTGTTTTGGAAATGTTTGTCTCCTCCTTATGCACGTAATTAATATTTTCGTATTGTCAGAAAGAAGAAAATGTAAGAATTGAGAAATTGATCATGAGTACAGTATTTTAAAAGTGAATTTGCAAGCAATATTTAGTGGTAAGTGTACATGTACCTTTGACAGAAAGGCCCAAATTAAAGATGGGAAAGATTTTCTGACAAAGCAGTCTCATGTTTCACACACAAGCTTTAAAGCCATGATCAATTAATCAATTATTTCTGTAATTTATTATTGCCAAGTGCAATAAGTCGACTTCCCTGCTTCCTAAATTAAATCAGGTGGCTTGGCGAGATATTTTGTTGCCACGGACGCCGTTTTAAATCTACTAGGTTGACTTGGCAACAAATCATCACCAAATCGACACTTGGTAACAAAATTAATTTGCAATTCCTTTCTAATCTCCCGCAATTAGCAACAAACAAAATATTACGTTTGGAGTGGCAGTTCCTGACAACACACTTGTCACTCCTTTTATTCATCTTGTTAAACATTTAACAATTCTTCAATACAGAAATCCGTAAGTCAGTCTGATATGGTAAGACCAACAATTTTTCATTATGAATAAATATACAACATAACTCGCTTGTAATTAAAAAAAACAAACACGAGAAGGCATATTGCCCGAAATTCTACCAAACGATACACGCAGATTACTCGTCAATGCGACGTACATGGGCACCAGACTAAAGCTACAGCTCCGAGTCATTGGTCACCAAGCTAAAACCAAGCTCCGAGCTAATTACTCGTCAATGCGACGTACATGGGCACCAGACTAAAGCTGCAGCTCCGAGTCGATGGTCACCAAGCTAAAACCAAGCTCCAAGCTAATTACTCGTCAATGCGACGTACATGGGCACCAGACTAAAGCTACAGCTCCGAGTCAATGGTCACCAAGCTAAAACCATGCTCCAAGCTAATTACTCGTCAATGCGACAAACATGGGCACCAGACTAAAGCTACAGCTCCGAGTCAATGGTCACCAAGCTAAAACCATGCTCCAAGCTAATTACTCGCCAATGCGACAAACATGGGCACCAGACTCTCAGAGCTCTCAGCTCCAAGTCGATGGTGATATCATGACTAATATGCTATCGGTCCAATATCGGATACATCTGCTGCCAATCCCGCAGCGGCCCGTGCATCAAGTTCTAAAGAGTCAGCACACACGCAACCCCTACGCTTGCCTAGATAAAAACCCGTGGGCCAAAAAACTAGGAGAGAGGACGTGTCTGGGGGTACTAGGCATGACTCAAAGTGCCCAGGTCACTTGAACTAATGCAATCCTACCACACTTGTAACCTGCAAAAAATATGTTAAGTAAACTTGGCGTGTACGCCATGTATGTGTGTCAGGAAGCCGAATGACAAACCGCAAGAACACAACACTTATATGGCCTGCCTAAGCAACGCTTGATTGCCCAGGCAGGCCATACCCCCATTATAATTGCTTACGAACCGAAAGGAAAGTGTTTCTCTTCTAACAAAAGACCGAAAAGAAACACATTTAAGTCGGTATCTAAACAAGTACGATGGCACTAAGAGAGCGCCATGCAGACAGAGGCAGACTCAGTAACTGTTGGGGGCTGCTATTCCTTGAAAGCGGCGACGATGGGCGTAAGTTTTAGGCAATAATCAAATGGGGGCTCAAAATAATGACCTACAGTGCGCGTATGATTTACACGCATCGTCTGCTGTAAAACGTGTTGTAGTTCCTCTTGGAGTTTGTGTAATCCCTCTCGGGTGAACCTGTATCGAGCGCGTATTATTCATCGCTTAGCGAGTCGAGCGGATTCCTTCGGTCGCGAAATAGCCGTTCGCGACGAAGAGCTCGACCGTTCTCGCGCTCAACAATAAGTAACAGCGCCATTTTTGTAGAAGATTTGGTGGCTTGCGCCACTGAAAGACATGGCGTAGCTTGCGCAATAGAATCTGGCGCAAGGCCTTGGCTTGCGCCACTTTTGAAAGTGGCGTAACTTTCGTTAAACCGGCGCAAGATTGTTGCGCAGCTTGCGTAATAAAATGTTGCGCAAGCGGCCTTACGCAATTGCGTAAAGTTTCGTGAAATCGGCTGCTGCAGGAAGTAGCACAATAAAGTTAGTCCAGGGTAGCACAGGAAAACAAGCTGATGAGTTACAGGAAAGGAGACCATACCTTCTGTTATTTCTGAAAGGATCACGGGCAGCCAAAGAACAGCTTGCAAGAGAAAAACCTGGTCTTTTCAATCATTTCCAGAAAGTGTGGGATGTTAAGATGCATCACCAATGGACTGCCGTCATATATCTTCCAACTGCTGCCATGCTATGAAGCAAATTGCCCTCATGTAGTAGTGAAAGAGAAGTGTTGTGGTTTGAAGGAGGACGCACCCCCCCCCCCCCCCCCCCCCCCCCCACCCCCACCCCCACCACCCCTTATCATTCATTCCCCCTCCCAGTTCATGACCCTGGAAAAGCATGGGGTGGACCATGCAGTGAATGCAGTGGCAACTGTAGTGGTAATTTACTGCACTATCCAAACAACCAAGACGGACAAGCATCTAGGCCCACAAGAGATGTCATTGCAGATGAGTTCAAAACTATCCAAATACCAAACGACGAGTTCTGCAAGCAAACCATCTTGGAAACGGCTAAAGAGACTCTCCCATCTGTGGATGAAGTTAATAACATGTGGTTAGAACATTTGGAGGGTATAAAGCAGCGTCGAATCTGTGGCTCTCAAAAAGCAAAAAACACAAGAGATAAGAAAATCGCCATACAACATCAAGAGCCCGAAGCTGACAAGGGAAGCAGGGATGAAGACGACGGGGATTTCTGTAGTCACCGGTGAGTCAAGCCTCGGGTTTCATTACGTTTAACCCTAACACTTCTCAATCCTCCAAAATAAATATGATTTTACATACACCCTAGGGAGTTGGGGTAATGCTTGTCACCTGTCTCATCATCTGGTTATGGACGTGCAGTACAACATTTGCATGCAGCTAGATTTTTAAAAATGGGTTTATGTATTGATAAGGAAATATTAAGGACTTCAGAGTGGTTTACCATATACAACTCGATCAATTATAGTGCTAATGTTAAAGTAAATATATAATGTCAAAAAATGAAATAAAAATGCTATTTTTTTCGATTGAAATACAGATTTTATTTTATTTCATCTAAAGTCCTATTTTGCACCAAATGGCTAATATCATGCCTAAAGAACATACTTTAAAGAAGACCCCCTTCCCCCAAGTCGTAAGACTGTCCACCAGTTATTGATTTATATTTTTGGTTTTAACTTTTTATGTTTTTAACTTTTTATGTTTTGTATTACAGCCGCGGTGAATTTGGAAAGATGATCTTGTGAGATAATGCAGCTTGCCCTCAGCAATGGTTTCACTATGGATGTGTAGAAGTCGTCCGAAAGCCGAGGGGTCGTGACATTGCCCGGAATGCAGAACAGAACCAGCACCAGCATCAGCGACGGAGGTATTTTGCATCTGTAAGAAAGAGGAATACGTACGGACAGATGGTTCTGTGTGACAACAAACGGTGTACAGTTGGTTGGTTTAATAGACCGATCCAGTAAGCTCCGCCCATTTAGGAATTGCCTACACTCTAAAAACTCCTGGGTCAAAATTTCGACCAGTTCTCTTGGTCAGATTTTATTGACCCGTTTTGTGTCATTGTGACCCAATAAATGGTCATTCACTGTAAAATGTTCTGACCATTTACGGGTCAAACATAGGTAACTCTATTATGGATCATTTTAACCCTTAATTCTTGGTCAAATTTTACCGTGACCCGTTTTGCGTCAAATTGACCATTACAATGGTTAATCGCCATTTTTTTGCATAATTTTGTGTCATTGTGACCCAATAAATGGTCATTGACTGTGAAATGTTCTGACCATTTACGGGTCAAACATAGGTAAGTCTATTATGGATCATTTTAACCCTTACTTCTTGGTCAGATTTTACCGTGTTTGGGTTAAATGTATCAAAGACAACCCAGTTTGTGTTAAATTGGGATTTTTTTCTGGGTTGAATTTTTGGGATAAAAATTACGTAGTAGGCCTTCTATTCCTGGGTAACAATATTTGGGTAATATTTCTGGGTTAAATGATTTTTGAATAACCCAATTCTGAGTTAAATATGGCTTTATTCACTGTAACAAAAATTTGTTGTTTAACACCAGTCTACAACGGCCTTTCTGTTATTAGATGTTGTTGTGTTTTAATAGCAAAACTTTTTTTAATGGATAACAACAAAGTAATACTGTAAACGAACAGGGGCCAATTTCATAAAGCTGTTTAGCAGAAAAATGTGATTAATCCAATATTTGTTTGCTTTATAAAAATGGGTTTTCTGTCAATAATTATTGTATGTCAACTTGTGTTTTTAGCATAGCAGAACATCAGTCAATTGTAATACACGGCATAAATATTTTGAAAGAAAACCCATTTTTATAAAGCATACAAAATTTGGATTAAGCAAATTTTTCTGCTAAACAGCTTTATGAAATTGGCCCCAGGCACAGTAGTCACAGTAACATGCTGCCTCGTCCAAAATGGTTGGAAAAGTTGTTTAAAGCCTGCTGGCTTTTACAATTATTCAAATATGTGTAAAGTAGTTCACCCATTTATTGTTTTTCAAAGCAGCAGTGTACATTGCTGTATAAATATACATGTATTTATCTAAGGACATTGGTGTAAGTTTTTGTGTAATGCGCACGAAATGGAAAGTTACAGACTGCCACTGGTACCTCGCGGTTGTTTGCATTAACTGGTGAATGTACACCGCGCACACATAGTGCAATGAGAAGTACGCACTGCGTATGCCGCATAGCGACAAGTACGGTAGTCGCCCTTCGCAAATCAAAATATAGGCCCAGATATTCCGTTGACATTCTGTTCTTTATATATTGTAAAATTAATTTATTAGTGATTTATTTTGTAGAAAGCACCCTTCTAGAATTATTGTCCGAGTTAATTCACTTAAATAAGGATAAAACTGAGAGTCTATAACACCCGTGGGGCACATGAATATTAGTGTTCGATCGGAGATGCGGTCTCTTTTAGCGTCGTTTCAACCACGCCATGCACCGTACCAGTTATGCCCAGCGGACCGAATATCATTGACATGGTGAGGGACAGATTTTGTAATTTTTATTATATAATTAACCTATTGATTGGATGCTACTTGTGTCTCAGAGGTTCCATCATATTATATAGAACATGGGTGTTCAGTTTCATGAATATAAGTCCAGGCGATGGGCAACAATTCGATGTGATTCTGTCATTGTACAATGTCAATGTAGGCCTGGCTTAACTTATAGCTAGCCCAGGTTGGACGTCGTCTTCATTGCATTGCGACTGACGTCCAGGTTATCAATTCCTGCTGCCATAGCGAAATATTTTACAACATAATGTGACAAAAATGCCCCCATCCTAGTCTAAATCTTAGCAAATATTCTTACCTTTAAGGCCTCTGAAGTAATATGATGTTTAACTACATTTTTGTCCGCTATTTGTCTCGATAAATTTGAGCTAAACATGTGTTTAGGCAGCGTTTATGCATCGCGATCGATGATTGTGCATTCATATCAGCTGTTCAGTTCACGAACATGTGTTGTGTGCTATAAATAGAGTTTGGGAAAATCCAAGATGGCAACTGTTTTCGACATGACTTTCAGGCTCAGGATTGGTTTGAAATTGTATATTATTTACTTGAAAAGTAGAGCTGGAAATCCAGATTTTATTATAGAGAAGTCTGTTTAGGATTTATTTCATCTTAATTTTAGTGTTTTTAAAGAATTACAATTGTTGGTGTAATTTTGAGAACAGTTTTACGAAGTCGTCTGCAGAGCGGGAAAATGCTCATTAATTATTCATGAGGATGATGTCATAGGATATTCATGAATGGCACCTGTAGTTTGTTTACGTTTTGGTACATGCTATATTGACACCTGCTTTTATGTGATTGTTGCAAGTTATTAGCAAGTTTGAGTACTGGAATATAAGAGTACATATTCAGGATTATTTAAGATGCTTTATTTTAGAATTTAGTGCATAAAATGTGACTTTTGAGAGATGTTTTGAAGATAGAACCACCTACGAGAAGCACTTAGTTTTTAGAGCTCTGCAAATTGTGGGCGTGGCCATTTTACTACGTGCGCGTGAAGTTTGCAGCGCGTGAAGTTTGCAGCGCGTGAGCGCGCGATTCAAAGGTATAAATAGTGGTGCTCGGAAGGCACTTAGCTCACTTGTTCTTGGTTCATTGTTTACTTCGGTCTGACTGATAAGTTGTATTGCCCACCTCTAAATAATCTTGGGGAGCTCCTGTCTTTAGAATTCCATTGGTTTTTGGGGAGCACCCTTATTTTTTGTGTGTAGCTGCTTGTGCACACGTACTTATATTGTGCCAACACACTGCAAGGACGGGTGAGTCCTAAAGTAAATTAATTACTAGTTTGGGGAGCAGCGGGGAGCAGGTTCTCACTGCATCAACCGTGAATTTAGGAGGAGCAATTTGTTTCCACTGGGGAGCACATTGTTTTCTGAGGAAGACAGACTGTCTCCGTTGGGGAGCTCGCTGTTTTCATTGGGGAGCAATTGGTTTCTGTGGGAAGCAGGTTGTTTTCACCGGGGAGCAATAGAAACTGCAGTATTTGGGGAGCAGATTTCCTGATAATGCAGTAATATTGAGAAGTGTTAATTAAGGAATAACTATGACCCTCAGTGCTTAAACGGATATAGTCAAGGATAGTTTGAGGCCTTGATTATCGTTTCGGTTATCGATATCAAGAAATAACAGAGGCGTACGGAGAAGCCTGGTGTGAAATTATCGAGTTGTTTGTGAGCTCCGGGAGCTTTCGTTTATTTAATTGGCTTAAGGATAGCCAATCGCGGCGCGGCGAAGTTTATAAGGCGAGTTAGGCCTATTTGGAAGGGCTCAGAGGAGCCGGGTTTAAGGGCTCAGAGTAGCCGAGTTTAAGGGCTCAGAGTAGCCGAGTTTAAGGGCTCAGAGTAGCCGAGTTTAAGGGCTCAGAGTAGCCGAGTTTAAGGGCTCAGAGTAGCCGAGTTTAAGGGCTCAGAGTAGCCGAGTTTAAGGGCTCAGAGAAGCCGAGTTTAAGGGCTCAGAGTGGCCGAGTTTAAGGGCTCAGAGTGGCCGAGTTTAAGGGCTCAGAGTGGCCGAGTTTAAGGGCTCAGAGTAGCCGAGTTTAAGGGCTCAGAGTAGCCGAGTTTAGTGTTTATTTAGTGGCTTACGGAATAGCCAGATGCGACGCGGCGGTTATTAAGGCGCGCGGTGTGAGTTTAATAAGCAGAGACAGAATTTATGAGAGGTTTCCGAGAGACCTAGGTTTGAGTTTATTTTGAGGCTTTTGGGAAGCCTGTGTGGCGATACTCAGTGGCTGACGAGAAGCCAAGTGAGTGATATTTTGCGACGTATATCGTACAGTTAGTCGGTACGCGAATTAATTCGGTACGCGAGTTGTTGCACTGAGACTTCATAGTTATTCCTACGTGTATTTCCTCCTCCCTAAGAAAAGTAAGTGTTTGAGACACACAAAGAGTCCTTGTCAGGACTGGGTAATTAATAAGCATTATATCCCCAATCTTTTAAGTAGTAGAGTTTCCCCAAGTCTAGGTAAGATTACCGTAAAGAGTGTATATAAGTGTAAATAAGTTCCATAGAAATTAAACACTGTTATTGAAGTTGAATTGCAATTTACGGTGTGGAACTAAGAGTCATTTCAGGTTCTCCTTCCCCCGACCCCAGGTCATTTCCCCTTTTGTCCGTCCCCACCGACACCCTTTCCGGTCATATATTTTGACCACGGACCCGAGCCGACCATCGACGAAAGCTAAACCGGAGAGGCGGAACTCCGGAGGTTTAGGCCTAAAACTATTCCGCCTGGTGGCAGCGCTATCCCTGAGAGCGATCCGAGAGAGATCCCCCACCCCTTTAACCGCCACACTGGTGGCAGCGGTGGGATAAACGAAAACAAAAAGTTGTCGGTAGGATACAAGATAAAAGGACAAGAAAAACAAGTTAACAGTGGTGTAAACACTGTGAGAAAGGTAACGGTTAAAGTGATAAAAACACAGAAAGCCGTGAAAAGTTAAAAAGTGTCACGATAGAGAAACCTGTGCCATATAAGAATACAGAGAGAACTCGCATAATTTCTTGCAGAGTCTTGAGATTTTAATATGGAAATGCACAGAGAAGATTGCTCGGCGGTGAGCAATACAACTCCGATAGTGAGTCAGACCGAGGTGAGCCAAGACAAAACGAGTCAAACAGAAAAAGAAAAAGAAATCATAAGTCCTAACACTGGACTTGGTGAAGAGGGCAGAAAAATGCCTTTTCATGATAATCTTGAGCAGGGTGATTTTATGAGGCGTGATGGAATTCACAAATCTCGAAGTTATCGAGACGAATTTGACAGTAATGAAGTCAGGTTTAAATACCCTGAACTTGAAATAAGTAGACAGCAGAGTCCAAACATAGAAAACAGGGACTCGCAAACTGGAAGAGAGTATGAACAAAGAGAGCCTATCGGTGGAAACGAATGGCTGAATATGCCTCGTGGTCAGAGAAATAACTATGCTAATGAGCAAACAGATTATGAACCACCAATAGATCAGGTTTACTTGAGTAGGAGAGAAGTAATCCCTGACAAATTTGATGGACGCATTGGTTGGAAAGATTACTTGAGGCATTTTGAGGTATGCAAAGTTGTGAATAAATGGTCAGATAGAGAAGCTGCATTTCATCTGGCTACGCGTTTGCAAGGGCCAGCTTTGAAAGTTTTAGGAAGCATGCCAGTAGATGGGTACTTGTCGTACAGAGAACTGACGGCAAAGTTATCCCAAAGATTTGGACCGGGTAAACATCCCGAAAACTATCTCCTTGAATTAAGAATGAGGAGAAGAAGACAAAATGAGACCTTTCAGGAACTAGGCCAAAAAAATAAGAGACTTAACTGCTATGGCTTATCCAGAGTTACCCAGAGAAGTCAGGGAAAGATTGGCCAAAGGTCACTTTCTTGACGCAATTGATGATGTAGAAATTCGTGCAGGAATGTTCCGCACTAGGCCAGAAACACTACAAGATGCGATTAGATCGGCTCTTGAGACCGAATGTTTTCTCCTGGTTGAGCACAACAGGGAGAGAAGACCTGGAAAATACACAAGAAGCATTACTGACAATATTGCAAAAATTGAGGAAATGAGTGTAAAGAGTACTGCTAAGGAGTTAGCTGAACTCAAAGTGTCCCTGGCAGAAATGATGAGGGAAATGAAGGGCGAGAAAATGCAAAAAGTCAGATATGAAACTAATGCAAATCGTCCATTTCAAGCAAATAAAATGGCATTCAGTAACTTAGAATGCTATGCATGTGGGCAAAAAGGACACTTCGCCCGAGAGTGTCCAAACAAAGAAATTGGAATGAAAATGCCGGTAAACGGCCAACGGCCAACTCCGAGGGTCAGAACAAAGGCCCTATGATGTATCCGAGAAGGAATTTTTCCAGTTAGAGTGTGATGTATCTCAATTAAATGAGAACTGTTCACACAATGTTGATTTGCAGGCTGGAATTTATGTAGAAGGAATGATATGTGACACAAAAGTAAAATTTCTTTTAGACACTGGGTCAAGTCACACTGCTATTTCCAAGGCAATGTACGAGAAATTAAATGCTGATAACAGACCGAGATTGACAATAATATGTTTTGGCATCAAACAGGCAGATGGGAAACCTATAGAAGTTTTAGGAAGTGCATGGATGAATGTGCAAATAGGCACTACATGCACTGCCGTTGAAGTGATAGTGGCAGACATATTCAATGATGGAATTTTAGGAATGGATTTCCTGTTAAAAACTGAAGGAAATCTAGACCTGAAACAGTTGCACTTGAACATTAGAGGAGAACAAATTCCTTGCGTTGGTGCAAGCGATGAGAACACTGAACTACGAGTAGTTACATGCGAGCAAGTGACGATCCCAGCAGGGCACGAAATCGTAGTTGCAGCAAATTTCAAGAAACAAGTCAGATGCCCAGAACAATTTGGGATAATAGAGGCATTACCGAAGTGTGACTTGATAGACAGAGGAATTTTAGTTGCACGAACACTAGTGCAGGCCAATAAAGAGGCACTGCCAGTACGTATGATGAATGTTGGTGATCATACAGTAACACTTAGTGCAGGCACTGTAGTTGGACTGTATACTGCAGTTGATGATAATGCCATTACAGAACCAGTTACAGAGTTGCCAAATGTAGACGGAATATGCCTCTGACTGACACAGAATTAAAAGTCCCAGAGCACTTAGAAAATTTGTGGAAAGAAACAAGTGCAGATTTAAGTGAATCTGATCAAGAAGCAGTGGCGAGGCTACTGATAAAATACCAAGATGTGTTCTCAAATGATGACTTTGACATAGGCAGTACGAAGTTAGTGAAACCTGGTATTGATACTGGGACTTCGGCACCGGTAAAACAAAGACCAAGAAGGGCACAATGGATGAATAGAGATGAGATTAACAAGCAAGTCAAAGAATTGCTTGAGAGAAAATCGATCGAACCATCATCAAGTCCCTGGGCATCGCCAGTGGTGCTAGTTGCAAAGAAAGATGGAAGTAAAAGACTATGCATTGACTATAGAAAGCTCAATGACTTGACGAGAAAAGACTCGTACCCAGTCCCAAATATTGAGGACTCACTGAATGCATTAGCAGGTGCAAAATGGTTCTCAAGCTTAGACTTAGCCTCAGGATATTGGCAAGTTGAACTTGATGAAGATTCCAAAGAGAAATCAGCCTTTGTTGTGCAAGGAGGGCTGTATTCATGGAATGTTAAGCCCTTTGGGTTATGTAATGCCCCTGCAACTTTTGAACGACTCATGGAACGAGTCATGGCAGGACTGCAATGGGAAATCCTGCTACTGTACATTGATGACACACTGTGCTTTGGCAAAACAGTACAAGAAGCACTGAGTAGACTAGAGGTAGTTTTGCAAAGACTAAGAGAAGCTAACCTAAAGCTGAAACCAAAGAAATGCCACTTACTTAAGCGCCAAGTACAATACTTGGGACATGTTGTTTCAGCAGATGGTGTAGCAACAGACCCTCAGAAAATTGAGGCAGTGAAAAACTGGAAACAACCAGAGACAGTGACTGAAGTGAGAAGCTTTCTTGGGTTGGCGTCATACTATCGTCGCTTTATCCAAGGATTTGCTTGTATTGCAGCACCACTTCACAGACTAACTGAAAAGAACAGATTATTTGAATGGACAGATGACTGTGAGAAAGCTTTTGATGACTTAAAAACAAAGTTGACATCAGCCCCAATTTTGAGTTATCCATTGCCAGACTGTCAGTTCATACTTGACACTGATGCTAGTGGTTATGCATTGGGAGCTGTACTTTCACAGGTCCAAAATGGCCAAGAGAAAGTAGTTGGATATGCAAGTAGGAGCTTGAGTAAACCAGAGAAGAATTATTGTGTAACTAGACGAGAACTGTTGGCAGTGATATTTGCAGTGCAGCATTTCAAGCCATATGTTTATGGTCGGGCCATAACCTTGAGAACCGACCATGGTGCACTTAGGTGGTTGACTAATTTCAAAGACCCAGAAGGTCAACTTGCACGGTGGCTAGAGACAATAAGCCAGTATGACATAACGTTACTCCATTACCTGGGAGACAGCATGGTAACGCAGACGGGCTCTCGAGAAAATGTCACCAATGTGGACGAGATGAGCCTGATGAACAGTCAGTAAAGAAAATGTCCAATGAAACAGACTTGACAGGGCAAGTAGAAATGCCGCAGAAAGTAGAAGTGGCAGCAGGCCAAACTGAAACGAAAAGAACAAGAGAAAATGTATCAGTTATGACAAAAACTGACAATGACATGACAAAAGATGTAGAGTATGAGAACTGTGGGCAAATTAAAGTCATAGCACTTGATGCTGAGATAACTAAAGAAGAAATTCGTAAGGCCCAGTTAGCAGACCCAGTTATTGGTAGACTGCTTAAGATGAAAGAGCAGCAAATGACTAAGCCAACTTGGCAAGAAATATCTGGAACTTCCTCTGAGTTTAAGATGTATTGGTCTCAGTGGGCACAATTAGAAATCAGAGATGGAATGCTCTGTAGAAAGTGGGAATCTGATGATGGCAAACAAGTTAAATATAAGACCATAATGCCATTGAAATTTCGCCAAATTGTACTCAATGAATTACATGGCTCGAGAACTGCTGCACACCTCGGTGTGAGAAAAACTAAAGAGAAAATTCAAGAGCGCTATTATTGGGTAGGATTGAGTCAAGATGTGCGCTCGTTTATAAGGAAGTGTACTATGTGTACAAGACGAGAAAAGAGAAAAGAAATCTCCCCTCCAGCAGTACTCAGTTGGAGCACCAATGGAGAGAATAGCCCTAGATATTTTGGGACCCCTTCCAACCTCAGAGAGAGGGAATAATTATATTTTAGTGGTGGGAGACTATTTCAACAAATGGGTGGAAGCTTATGCCCTGCCGAATCAAACGGCAGAAGTTGTTGCTAAGACAGTAGTTGAGGAGTTTATTTGTCGTTTTGGTGTGCCGAGAGAGATGCACAGTGACCAAGGACGAAATTTTGAGTCCAAAGTGATGGCAGAAGTGTGCCAACTGCTTGGAATTCATAAAACTAGAACGACTCCTTATAATCCGAAGTCAGACGGATTTATCGAGAGGTTTCATAAGACACTTATGAACATGGTGGCAACATTAGTAGACCCCATATAAGCTCAGTACAAGAGTCAGTAAGAGAAACGCCAAACATGATGATGTTAGGGCAAAATGTGGAGTTGCCTGTTGATATAACATGTGCAAAACCCGAGGGAGAAATTAACCCTTTGGACACTGACTTTGCAGAAGAGTTAAGAGAACGCTTGAGTATGGCTCATGAAAAAACTAGGAGTAGCTTGAAACTGGCTGCAGTGCACCAGCAAAGAAATTATGACAGGAAATCTTAGCCAAACAAAATTAAAGAGGGAATGCTGGTTTGGATGCATAATTCAGCAGTAAAGAAGGGCAAGAGCCCAAAACTTAGCTTACCTTGGGAAGGGCCATATAAGGTTGTGAAGAAGTTGACCGATGTGGTTTTCCGAATTCGGAAGGGGAAACTTGGCAAGTTTGCAGTAGTATATGCAGACAGGCTTAAACCATATGAGGGCCCACCTGTAAAAGAGAAAGCTAAGAAAAGGAAGGAATGGTTAGATAAGCCATTGAGGAAAAACCTATTAAAGGACAGAAAGTTGCCCCAAAGATATACTTAAGTGGGTAAAACTTTGTACAGTTTATAGATGACTTATGGGACAGTACAATTTTGTTTTGTTTCACTGCGGAGTCGACTGTCACTTAAAGATGTACCCTCCACACCAAGGACAGTTTTACTGTGGACTGTGTGGAAAGACGTTTAATAAGAGGTTTAACTTTAACCGACACAAGGTGACCCACTACCAGTACCGGGAACAATTTCAATGCAGATATTGTCCAAATGCTTACCCTAGGAGGTATCACCTCAAGAGACATTATAATACCGCCCATGGCCAGTACACCCAGGAGGTGACTCACATCAATCCCAGGATTGAGCAGATCCGGCCCCGAACAACCCAACACCGACCAAAAAGTTACGGCTGGCAAAGGAATGGCAGGCGAGAAGAAAGTCAGATGACGGAGGAAACGAAGCCAGTTGACATAGTTGAGCAACCAAAGCAGATAATTACGGAAGTCCAAGTGGAGAAAGAAAACCAAGAATTCGAGATCCCGGATGAAGCGCTGGCAGCGACGGAAATTACAGCTGGTGACGCTGTCCTGTCAATTGAGGCCTCTGACATTTAAGAGAGAATAAACGCGGCTGAGTCGGAGATTGGGTCACCAAAGAATTTGCAGAATTCACGAGCCTATTCACGAGGGAAGCCAGACATCGTAAGCATGAGGAAGACCATGGTAGACGAAGCAGAAGATGAAGCAGACGATGAAGCAGACGAAGCAGAAGATGAAGCAGAAGGAGAAGAAGAAGAAGTAGACAAAGAAGACGAAGACACACAGAAAATAAAGGAGCTAGATCTAGGCGCACTTAAGAATAACCTAAACAAAATCCGCGAAACGCGCACGGTTACGACATACGATACCAGAGGACATATCAAGAGGACGGAGGTAATTGAGAGGGTTTTCTTTTTAAATAACGTAGGATATGAAGAATAAATAAATACTTAGGTTCGGTTAAGAGAAAGTTGGTATAAATAAAGTGATTTGAATAGTAAATGTATTTGTGTAAAATTTGAGGATATTTGGCTTGTGTAAAATAAATGTAAGTTAGAAGACGGTGTACAAGTGTTAAAATTTTAGATTGTAATTTGTATAAAGCATGTAAAAATTAATGTACACTTTTAAGGATGCACCAACTGAGACGTTTTGGCATAACTTTGGAAGGTGTTGCTTGTAATTTTAGAACCGTAGGATATAAAATGATTAGAGAAAGATGTAAATCTATAATGACACAAGCCGCTAGCGACTCATTTTTGAATTGTATAAAATAAAGGTGGATTCTGAAGCTTATAAATGTCATGAAAGTGTAAAGTGCATAATTATAAAATTTGTGGCATTTGAAACCGTATAACAGTTAACTGAAGATAGCTTGAGAGTTTATTTCTGGATAAGTTTAAAAAGATTAAGCTTGAGATATTGCATTAGACTTACATGTATTTTAAATGGACCCTTTTATTAAATTTAATGTTTGCTGGGGACAGCAAAATCTTGGGAGGAGGTTGTGTGACAAAAATGCCCCCATCCTAGTCTAAATCTTAGCAAATATTCTTACCTTTAAGGCCTCTGAAGTAATATGATGTTTAACTACATTTTTGTCCGCTATTTGTCTCGATAAATTTGAGCTAAACATGTGTTTAGGCAGCGTTTATGCATCGCGATCGATGATTGTGCATTCATATCAGCTGTTCAGTTCACGAACATGTGTTGTGTGCTATAAATAGAGTTTGGGAAAATCCAAGATGGCAACTGTTTTCGACATGACTTTCAGGCTCAGGATTGGTTTGAAATTGTTGGTGTAATTTTGAGAACAGTTTTACGAAGTCGTCTGCAGAGCGGGAAAATGCTCATTAATTATTCATGAGGATGATGTCATAGGATATTCATGAATGGCACCTGTAGTTTGTTTATGTTTTGGTACATGCTATATTGACACCTGCTTTTATGTGATTGTTGCAAGTTATTAGCAAGTTTGAGTACTAGAATATAAGAGTACATATTCAGGATTATTTAAGATGCTTTATTTTAGAATTTAGTGCATAAAATGTGACTTTTGAGAGATGTTTTGAAGATAGAACCACCTACGAGAAGCACTTAGTTTTTAGAGCTCTGCAAATTGTGGGCGTGGCCATTGTACTACGTGCGCGTGAAATTTGCAGCGCGTGAAGTTTGCAGCGCGTGAGAGCGCGATTCAAAGGTATAAATAGTGGTGCTCGGAAGGCACTTAGCTCACTTGTTCTTGGTTCATTGTTTACTTCGGTCTGACTGATAAGTTGTATTGCCCACCTCTAAATAATCTTGGGGAGCTCCTGTCTTTAGAATTCCATTGGTTTTTGGGGAGCACCCTTATTTTTGTGTGTAGCTGCTTGTGCACACGTACTTATATTGTGCCAACACACTGCAAGGACGGGTGAGTCCTAAAGTAAATTAATTACTAGTTTGGGGAGCAGCGGGGAGCAGCTTCTCACTGCATCCACCGTGAATTTAGGAGGAGCAATTTGTTTCCACTGGGGAGCACATTGTTTTCTGAGGAAGACAGACTGTCTCCGTTGGGGAGCTCGCTGTTTTCATTGGGGAGCAATTGGTTTCTGTGGGAAGCAGGTTGTTTTCACCGGGGAGCAATAGAAACTGCAGTATTTGGGGAGCAGATTTCCTGATAATGCAGTAATATTGAGAAGTGTTAATTAAGGAATAACTATGACCCTCAGTGCTTAAACGGATATAGTCAAGGATAGTTTGAGGCCTTGATTATCGTTTCGGTTATCGATATCAAGAAATAACAGAGGATTACGGAGAAGCCTGGTGTGAAATTATCGAGTTGTTTGTGAGCTCCGGGAGCTTTCGTTTATTTAATTGGCTTAAGGATAGCCAATCGCGGCGCGGCGAAGTTTATAAGGCGAGTTAGGCCTATTTGGAAGGGCTCAGAGGAGCCGGGTTTAAGGGCTCAGAGTAGCCGAGTTTAAGGGCTCAGAGTAGCCGAGTTTAAGGGCTCAGAGTAGCCGAGTTTAAGGGCTCAGAGTAGCCGAGTTTAGGGGCTTAGAGTAGCCGAGTTTAAGGGCTCAGAGTAGCCGAGTTTAAGGGCTCAGAGAAGCCGAGTTTAAGGGCTCAGAGTGGCCGAGTTTAAGGGCTCAGAGTGGCCGAGTTTAAGGCTCAGAGTAGCCGAGTTTAAGGTCTCAGATTAGCCGAGTTTAGTGTTTATTTAGTGGCTTACGGAATAGCCAGATGCGACGCGGCGGTTATTAAGGCGCGCGGTGTGAGTTTAATAAGCAGAGACAGAATTTATGAGAGGTTTCCGAGAGACCTAGGTTTGAGTTTATTTTGAGGCTTTTGGGAAGCCTGTGTGGCGATACTCAGTGGCTGACGAGAAGCCAAGTGAGTGATATTTTGCGACGTGTATCGTACAGTTAGTCGGTACGCGAATTAATTCGGTACGCGAGTTGTTGCACTGAGACTTCATAGTTATTCCTACGTGTATTTCCTCCTCCCTAAGAAAAGTAAGTGTTTGAGACACACAAAGAGTCCTTGTCAGGACTGGGTAATTAATAAGCATTATATCCCCAATCTTTTAAGTAGTAGAGTTTCCCCAAGTCTAGGTAAGATAACCGTAAAGAGTGTATATAAGTGTTAATAAGTTCCATAGAAATTAAACACTGTTATTGAAGTTGAATTGCAATTTACGTTGTGGAACTAAGAGTCATTTCAGGTTCTCCTTCCCCCGACCCCAGGTCATTTCCCCTTTTGTCCGTCCCCACCGACACCCTTTCCGGTCATATATTTTGACCACGGACCCGAGCCGACCATCGACGAAAGCTAAACCGGAGAGGCGGAACTCCGGAGGTTTAGGCCTAAAACTATTCCGCCTGGTGGCAGCGCTATCCCTGAGAGCGATCCGAGAGAGATCCCCCACCCCTTTAACCGCCACAATAATTTGTGCACACTTTTACCTGTCACAGATGGTTGAAATTTCGTCTACAAGTTCCTTGGGTGGGGAATTACACGTATGGTAGGTTCAAAATTATTGATAACATAATTTGGTGACATTTATTGTTAAAAATATATTGCAGCTCCACGCTTTTGATGTCAACACTCGACGAACTCGATTCAAGTGTGTACGAGTGTCGCGCGTGCGCGCGTGCATGCGCGGGAACGCTTACCAACCTTTTTTTACGCAGGCGCGGTACAGCTTGTGGGCGTGTGCGTGTACGGTATGATCGTCACGGATTTGGGAAATGTATACACAGTTGGGCGGGCTTATGAAAATTCATGCAAATTTGCCGTTTCGGTTCCAAAATTGTTTGCTCTCGTTTCTCCGATGTTTTCGGGTTTAGTCAATAAGTGCGATGTCCTCCAAGACGCTAATTTGCAGTAACTGCCAGACAACGACCTTTGGAAAAGCGGAGAAGGGCTATACAAGATGTTCTGTAAGGGTTTTGTCAAGCCCTGGGACTTTCAGGAAGGTCTTCGGAAAGGCCCTTACGCCCCTGGAATACAAAACGCAATTCCTATGCTCGGGATGTAGGGACATCTTAGTCTCTCATACTATCCCGAAGAAAAAGGGCTCCTCGATTAAGAGAACATATCATCAAATAGGCACCGTTCAAATCCATTTCCGAATCTTCCAAAAACCTTTCCAGAAATTCACATACGTTAACTTCAAATCAAATCATAACCCGAACATTTTCTCTAGCGTCAGTGAAGCACCCAGCAGCACGATTCTGATGTCTATACCCATGTTTTTAGGGTCAAGGAATCCAATAGATCCACTTACAAGAGCCTAGGACCTACCAATCCAAGATGGCTGCCAAAATTTCAAAATTGCCGCCAGTGAAAATTAGTTTTGCCCATATCTCGGGTGCAGACAGTCCTAGAGGTATGATTCTGGTGTCTATACTCACTTTTACAGGGTCAAGGAATCCACTGGAATATCTCAGAACAGCACAGGACCTTAATATTCAAGATGGCTGCCAAAATATTAAAATGGCCACCACTAAAAATGCAGAATTTTGCCTATTTCTTGGTTCCAGAAGCTCATAGAAGAATGAATAAAAGTGTTGATGTATTTTTAAACATGTTCGAGGATGCTGAATAAAATGAGAGGGGTCTGGGTTTAGGGAAAATGTAGGGAACTCTTATAGGGGGCCTAAGCTAGGACCTACCAGTCCAAGATGGCTGCCAACATTTCAAAATGGCCACCAGTGAAAGTCTGTATTGCGAATGATACTCAGCAACAATACCCAAACAAACTAATAGTTATCCTAATGTAATCAATACAAGAATTGACAGTGTTACAGTGGTGCATACTATGTACTTGTTCATGAAATATTATATATGTCTCATTTTGCTTGCCATAGTCCATTTTTATTCCTATGGTATGTTTTCAGGTACCTAAGAGCTAGGCCTAACATGGAAAATCCCACTCCTTCTAAAGCAGTTCTCCAAACATGTCCAGTAGGAGGAAGGTCATCAAAAGGATCCAACCTACATGCCTACTATGCAAAGAAGAATGTGAATTAACTGAAAATATAACACAATTTGCAAAGAAATGCAAAGAAATGGTCTGGTTTAGACAAGCATGGAGAAGTTTACGACCAACTTCCTTGGGCTAATGGACCTGCAGGCTTCTATGTGCATCATGAGTGTAAGCTTTGTGTTAGTTCGAAGAAGCCATTGTCACAGGCCTTGAACCGCAAAAGGAATGCCGAACAGATTGAAGATCCATCTACACCCCAGAGTTCTGAAGAACCGTAGGCCCCCAAAAGACGGAAACGAAAAGATGGTCCAGTCAGCTTGAAGCATGTATGAAAGGTAGCCCAAATGTTTTCC
Organism: Henricia sp. BOLD:AAB3569; assembly: GCA_037783545.1. Classification (NCBI taxonomy): domain Eukaryota; kingdom Metazoa; phylum Echinodermata; class Asteroidea; order Spinulosida; family Echinasteridae; genus Henricia; species Henricia sp. BOLD:AAB3569. Next base: position 349,405 of record JBBELK010000122.1, read on the forward strand.
CAAAGAAGGAGAATCCAGTTCCGTCGCCTAGATGTTTTAACAGCTTCTTCAAGAGAGCAATGAACAAAGAGAGACTTCAGCGATTCCTTCTTAGTGAATTCCAATCATTGGCATCAGCTCTAGGAAATCAAGTCACCATGTTTTACACCTTTAAGGAAGTGTTTTAATGTAAGCACTGGTGGCGAAGAGTCACACTTTACCTGTCACCAACATGAAGCAGACACAAGACTTTTCTTCCATCTGGCACTTGTTAGAGAAGCCAGGTGTGTCAGCCATAATTGATGCTGAAGACACGGATGTTGCAATTATTGCAGCACATGTGGCACATCACACTCCTGCAAAACTCTATGTGTTGCGTCGAAAGGAGACTTATGATTGCAAACAATTTTGTTCACAAGAAATGGCACAAATCATCATACCACTCATTTCCTGATGACTCTTCTTCTTCTTCTTCTGCAGAGCTTTGAAGTAGAATCGTCAAATTCTCTGGCATTGGTGGTGACTTGGAAATAATTGGAATGATCATACCTGCTTCCAATTGCCAACCGTTGTCTAATGGCGACGGTGGTGGGTTGGGACTGTCATAGTCATACCATATTTTTGCCTGGTAGTTAGCTCGTTGCAAGTGAAAATCAAATTATTCAGGGTCCGGGGGTAGCATTGCTGTCCTTTTCTTCTTCATATTGTTCCACTTACATTCTCTGGCTTCAGCAAGACTTTCACTTCCCGTGTCATTGTAAATTGTTATTATTGTAAACGCGGTCATATATCGCTTAACATTTGAGGAAATATCCGCACTCGTACCAAAATCTTGCAGTAATTTGCGTGCATCACCACTCTTCTCCACCTTGCTGTATATGCGTGCTTTGCCCTGTCCATAGAATCCGCTAACAGCATCAGCACATATGAATGCATGGAGTGGTATGATGATTTGTGCCATTTCTTGTGTACAGAATTGTTTGCACTCATAAGTCTCCTTTCGACGCAACACATAGAGTTTTGCAGGAGTGTGATGTGCCACATGTGCTGCAATAACTGCAACATCCGTGTCTTCAGCATCAATTATGGCTGACACACCTGGCTTCTCTACAAGTGCCAGATGGAAGAAAAGTCTTGTGTCTGCTTCATGTTGGTGACAGGTAAAGTGTGACTCTTCGCCACCAGTGCTTACATTGAAACACTTTTCCTTAAAGGTGTAAAACATGGTGACTTGATTTCCTAGAGCTGATGCCAATGATTGGAATTCATTAAGAAGGAATCGCTGAAGTCTCTCTTTGTTCATTGCATTCTTGAAGAAGCTGTTAAAACATCTAGGCGACGGAACTGGATTATCCTTCTTTGGGAAAACAGTTGGGCTACCTCTCATACATGCTTCAAGCTGACTGGACCATCTTTTCGTTTCCGTCTTTTGGGGGCCTACGGTTCTTCAGAACTCTGGGGTGTAGATGGATCTTCAATCTGTTCGGCATTCCTTTTGCGGTTCAAGGCCTGGGACAATGGCTTCTTCGAACTAACACAAAGCTTACACTTATGATGCACATAGAAGCCTGCAGGTCCATTAGCCCAAGGAAGTTGGTCGTAAACTTCTCCATACTTGTCTAAACCAGACCATTTCTTTGCATTTGTTTTCAGATTGTTCCAAACAAATTGTGTTATATTTTCAGTTAATTCACATTCTTCTTTGCATAGTAGGCACGTAGGTTTGGATCCTTTTGATGACCTTCTTCCTACTGGACACGTTTGGAGAACTGCTTTAGAAGGAGTGGGATTTTCCATGTTAGGCCTAGCCTTTAGGTACCTGAAAACATACCATAGGAATACAAATGGACTATGGCAAGCAAAATGAGACATATAATATTTCATGAACAAGTACATAGTATGCACCACTGTAACACTGTCAATTCTTGTATTGATTACATTAGGATAACTATTAGTTTGTTTGGGTATTGTTGCTGAGTATCATTCGCAATACAGACTTTCACTGGTGGCCATTTTGAAATTTTGGCAGCCATCTTGGACTGGTAGGTCCTAGCTAGGCCCCCTATAAGAGTTCCCTACACTTTCCCTAAACCCAGACCCCTCTCATTTTATTCAGCATCCTCGAACATGTTTAAAAATACATCAAAACTTTTATTCATACTTCTATGAGCTTCTGGAACCAAGAAATAGGCAAAATTCTGCATTTTTAGTGGTGGCCATTTTAACATTTTGGCAGCCATCTTGGATATTAAGGTCCTGTGCTGTTCTGAGATATTCCAGTGGATTCCTTGACCCTGTAAAAGTGGGTATAGACACCAGAATCATACCTCTAGGACTGTCTGCACCCGAGATATAGGCAAAACTAATTTTCACTGGCGGCCATTTTGAAATTTTGGCAGCCATCTTGGATTGGTAGGTCCTAGGCTCTTGTAAGTGGATCTATTGGATTCCTTGACCCTAAAAATATGGGTATAGACATCAGAATCGTGCTGCTGGGTGCTTCACTGACCAAGTTATGGTGATTTTAAGTGATTTTGGCGGCCATTTTGAAAAACGCCCTCTAGCGAGAGTTCCCCACATATTTCGATGGGTCAGACCCCTCTCATTGTATTTTGCACCCTCAAATCCATAAGAAAACACCTTCAAAACTTCTGGTAAAGACATCGAGAACGGGACTTCCATTCTGGACTCTACTATATCAACCTTTTTTAATATTCGTAAACCAACGAGTAGCTACTCACCTCATCGTGAGACATGGCTTTGCCACTACTCTTCTTAAACATTTCAATATCTATAAGTGACATAACCGACACCTTCTCATCAAATTGTTCATAAACTTTGTTTTTTTTTCGTTTTTCACAAGGTTTTTTCGTTTCACACCGAAAATGTATCCCTCCCAAACTGTTTTGTTCGCATTTTTCTTCGAATCCCACGAGTAGCTGCTCACTACGTGAGACAAGGCGTTGCCAATACTCTTTCTCTCTCTCTCTCTCTCCCCCCCCCCCCCCCCCTACCCTACCCCCCTTTTTTTCGGTTTCAAGCTTCATTTCGTTTCCTTTGAAACCCTTGTCACTCTAAGTCTCTGACGTTGTTTTTATTCAAATAGCACATTTTTCAACCCTCCACCCTTCATTGTAAATTGCTTTTTTAATTTCTTTTTTTGTAATTGTTTTCTTTTGGCGCCATTTCCACCAAGCTTTTTCACATTAAAAAAACAAAACCGTTTTGTAAATTTTCTTAGAATCTTCCTTATTATACCTACTTTGTAGGTGTAACAAGCTTTGTTAAGGCGTTTTTTAACTCCACTTTTGTTTTTTTGAAACACACCTCTCTCATCCGATGCTTTTTTCAAGTTTCACCTTCCGAGTCTAACCTGCTGTTAGACATTTCGAATGTTGACAATTTTCAAATTTTTGTGATGTTTTTCTGCACCTCTTTTTCTTTTAATTGTTTACTTCAAATTTATCAAATTTTTGTTTTTAAGGTTCTCTCCCAATTAAATTTAAATTTATGACGTGAAACACATCTCCACTTTGTCCTTGTGTTATTCTTGTACCCCACTACCATACTGCTATCCCCTCGTGCCGGGACTGGCAATGGCTGGATCTTTAACCGGTCGTCAGCATCCATCATCAGGCACTTTCCCGAACGGTTGAAATCCTTCATCTACCACGGAGGTCGTCTCACGTATCGAGAGGTACGTAGTAGGCTTAAATACCTGTTAGAACTTTAGGTTCGTACAGTCTTCCAAGAACATATACAAAACAAATTGTAGATATTGTAAAGAAAATTATTGTAAACAGGTTATTGTAAATAACTGTATAAATTATGAAAAAAGGAATTGTAAATATTGTAATAAATAGTATATAGTAGAAATACTATAATGTATAAATGTAAAAACATATAAATATTGTAAACATTATTGTATGAACGTTACTCTACATATTGTATAAATGTAAAACAATAAATTGTAACTGAATATTAAAAAAATGGTATACTATACATATTACATAAACTGTAGAAAGCATCCTGTTTGTTAATGTAGAAAAATGTCTCATTGAAATTTTGGCCGACTCTTACAGTTGAAACATACAGTTTTATGCCAAATTAATAAGGAAAACCTGAAAAAACAACAGCATATACCACTTTGTCATGCAGTGAGCTTCGTCTATAACCAGAGCTGTAATGCGGTTTCTCCATCTTTTTACTGTCGCCCACCACCGTTGCCGAAATATGGCCTCGGGGGATGAGAAAATCAGTTTAAACTTTCCCTCGGCAATTCCTGCAATGGCAGAAATGAGATATGTATGAGGTCAAGATTGGGTTTCAGATTAATAGGCCATATGCTTTTCTATTACATATTTATTTTCGATAGAGTTGCAATACGATTGTGCAAGATAACCAAGTAGTGGATGATTTTAATTTCAATTCATTTTTGTCTAAATGCCTTTCACAATCCATTTTTTTAAATTTATTATTTATTTGTTTATTATTTAAAATCATCCAGGCCTTTACCCGTCCCACCTTCTTTCGTGGTATCATCCATTTATTCGGCTCGCATTATCGCGGCGCTCGTTACTCCTAGGGCGGTCCACCTCTCTACTTGGTCTTGCATGAGGGACTTCAGGGGCGAAATGACGATCAGTGTGTTGTGATTAACACCGGAATTTATCTGGGGGAAAAAATAGTGATTCTGTTTCAAAAGTATAGCACCCGCCTCCGCACCCACATAGCCGCGAGTTATATTATAATGTTCATTAAATTTGAACTCGCGTAGCAAAGGTGGAGGTCTTGATTTTTATGAACGAACCTTTCTTTTCCGAGAACAATCCATCCACTTATTAAGTTAGGCCTATTTCTCAAAAACTGCAAAAGCTACAGGCCTACTTAATTATATGTAACCGAGTCGGTGTACAATAACAATTCATGACAACAGAGGGCATTCAAACCAACAGGTATACATTTGATTTATTTAATAAATGTATTTACATCGACACTTCAAGCTTAATTTTATTATCAAATTGTTTAGCTCAATGTGCTCAGGCAGGTACTTTCACAAATGCAGAAAGTTAAAAAGGATTGTAAAACGGCACTATCAAACGATACCGTAGCTTATAAGTGTTAAATGACAGTCAACTAGCAGAAACTTGGCGGCACTAGCACAGCCCGAAAGGCAGTGTCACGGGCAGTCGGGACAGAAATAACTCACTATAGACCAGCAAGTAGCACTCCCTTATATCTGGTGTACAGTCATGGTGGATAATGAATAACAAAACATATTGTATCAGGAGGACATACCAAAAATACAAAAGAATTCCACAAGATGGTCACCACCCTCCAGCAATCAGGGTAGTGGCACAAATAACATTGAATGATCAGTATGTGCATTTTTAGATAAAACCAAATGGCTACACTGGGGCTGAACTGTGACCGACCATGCATGAATGTAGGTCCGGTCACACTCACCCCCTAGAAAAAAAGAAATAAAAAATTGCATTCATTATACATGTTGCATTATAGCTCAACACTTTATACTTGCATGTTTATCAATATAGTGGACTAACCAGCATTTACACCGGAAAAAGAGTTTACCTCATTATAATCCAGTACACGGCGAGACTAACTGCAGATATGGAATTAATTGGAAAATATTAATGCATTTACAAATAATGTTATGTTATCTGGATAGGATTTGGAGATATCGGGTGGATATAAGGTCAAGAGGAAAACATACCAAAACGTCCACCTCCAGGATGTCCCTGGAGAAAACGAGATTATCTCAAAAATGGACAGGTACAAAATAATACCTCTTAATTCGGCCTATGTGTCACCACAACTCCAGATTTCCTACAAATTCGGACCACGAAAAGGAATACATTTACCGAATCTTGTAGTTCACAAGAACGTACGGCTGCAAATACACTTGCGTTTAAAAATATATTCCAAATAGGATCATTTGACCCCTAACCAATGTCAAATACTCGATCTGGGCTTGCTAATTCCAAAATGATACGAGTAGAGACAAGGCTCAAGAGAATACAATTACCACATCTATAGTTTTAACCAATACCAGGCATTAACAACATCTCTCATGCTATTAATAAAAGCCCATGGTCTAAAATTGTAAGAAAACATTTCAGACAAAATTGGATACAACCAAGAGAAAATTTACAATTGTATAATTACCAAAATTTGTGAACTGCATTGTTCTAAAATCGTATCCAAAAATGTGTCATTTCTTTTTTAAAATAGGTCCGTCTCATCGACACAATCTGTATAATTATAAAACACCAAGATCAGTTTACTTTAAATAAACTACGCACCATGAATGCACACCAGAACAGGAGTCCTTAAATACCCTTCCAGTCCATGTTCTTCGAGCACGCCAGAGCCGCAGTCAACAGCCAAAATCTGCAATAACAATAACAAAAACAATTATCACCTCCATTTGCTGCGGTTTTAGCTTGTACGATACGGCATATTCTGCCAGAACTGCATGGATAGTTTCTTCCATCTTGAAATCACCACGACGGTACAAGCACTGATAACACATCGTTCCGATTAATTAATCCAAAGTGGTTTTCTTCTTATAAAGTTCAATTGCGGATCTACATCTAGAAACCGTGTGACGAACGCCAAGCCTGCAACTAGGGAAAGATTCGGGAAATTTGAATGAATTTTCATAATCCCGCACTATAATTTCCCGTGTGACAAACACGTACGTGTTACATGTACTCGTGGGCCTGGGACGGATCGCGCACACGCCCACAAGCTGTACCGCGCCTGCGTAAAAAAGAAGGTTGGTAAGCGTTCCCGCGCATGCACGCGCGCACGCGCGACACTCGTACACACTTGAATCGAGTTCGTCGAGTGTTGACATCAAAAGCGTGGAGCTGCAATATATTTTTAACAATAAAGTCACCAAATTATGTTATCAAGAATTTTTAACCTACCATACGTGTAATTCCCCACCCAAGGAACATGTAGGCGAAATTTCAACCATCTGTGACAGGAAAAAGTGTGCCAAAATTATGTTGTAAAATGTTTCGCTATGGCAGCAGGAATTTATATCCTGGACTCCGTCCCCAGTATGCGGACGGAGTCCAACCTGGGCTAAGTTATAGCCCCGCGAGCAGTGCTTCGGGAAAACCCTCAGCCCTGTCGTCTAATGTACTCCAAATCTGTGGCAAACTCACGCAAATGAAATTTGTCCCATGGCTCTGATATTTGCTCAATAGGTGCACTCACCCCAGTTGGCAAATATTCCGAAGAGTACGCATCGATCCGATGTCTAGTTTCGGTGAAATCGTGGGGCAAACTTGAGACTCTCCATCATGTCTGTGCGATAAAATACAGATGTTTGCCCAAAATTCAATAATGCGCATGTGCGAGAGCGGAGAGGTAAACACTAGACTGGTTCCCTATCCCCATATTTACTTAATTCCCTTCGTCGTATTGATCACGTTCACAGACGCCATCTTCGTAGGAAGAAATGCTACTGCGTATTAAACGCTATCAAGTACGCGCACGCACACGCTGTAACATGTTCCAAACACGCGCGCGTGTTGCTCGAAATTTGTTCGAAATACGGCGCAACCGATGTGCGTCACGAAAAAATACGCTCAAAATCATGATGCACGTGGCGATTTGTAGGAAGTGACGTCATTTGAACGTGATCAATACGACGAAGGGAAGTAAATATGAGGACAGGAAACCAGTCTATCTCGTGTTGACCTATCCGCTCTCGCGCATATGCGCATAGGCGCGTCTAAGTTAGTGTCACTGCATGCATTTATTGTCACCGTGTCATGTGCATGATAATACGTGTAGGCGCAGGCCTACACAACATGTAGGCCTAGGGTAGGCGCTGTGCATAGCAAAGGCATTTTTACCGGCATATTTTACACTCATGACACTGTAAGTTAAGTTTAGGCTCGAGCTAATTCCTCTGAACATTAATTGCCCGGAACAGACACCAAATGGCATGAATCATGGACATGATGGAGGAATTGTGGCCTATCTAGTAAGAGTAAGAGTGATATATGATAATACTACAAAAAAGTCTATGAATGATTTGTATGTTAAAATGTGTGTGTGATGATTTATTTTATAGAAGCAGAAAGCCAAACTGTCGACATGAGAACGTCGACCACCAGGGTCTTAGATGAAGCCAGTCAGACCGGCCCAGTGGCACGACGACTAGTGTTGGGTGAGCATTATTAATATTACCGGTAGGCCTATAGGCCTGCACTCTATCAAAGTATCATTAGTATTAAAGTGAAGACGCTTGACATGCTACTTTCAGTGAGCGTGTTTTTGGATTATGTAAAGTTATTAAAGATTAAACAATTATGTACTGGGGTCTTTCTATAAATTAGGGGTCCAATGTTGGTGTCCCCCGTTACATCTTACATCTTGTTTTTGTAAATTCAGGACACATTCTTTAAATACTTTTCATCTCATAAAGTACAATTCATACAAAATGGTTTAAAAGCCATTTTAATGATTTTTGTACGAAAAATTACACCTATCAGGTGTAACAGGGGACACTAATATCACACCTTTGGACCCCTAATTTATAGAAAGACCCACTGCCTAGCTACTAATTATTAAGCCTGCCTAAAATGTATGTGTAGTCCTACATGCCCACAAAGTCCACAACATATGAAATTTCTCATCTTTTTAGGGTTTTGTCCTTACGTAAACATTCGAACTGAAGTCACAAGATCTGATGACTGGAGTTTTACTTCTTATCTGACTTCACCTCTCTTCTGCTTACCGAAACCTGAGATATACAACCCCCGCCATTGTCTTAGCAAACGCAGTCAACACCCATTGGGTGAATTTGAATTTTTTTTGTTCCAATTGTTTAAAGTCCACGCACAGCCGACTATAGGGTTATAGCCAGTAGGCCCTACTATATAACTATAGACCGTTTGGCACCTCGAGAAATACAAAGTTTTTTGAATTGATAATTTTCTAGAAACATAAAAGTTATTCGCTTTCAAATGAGACATCGACAACAAAAATCGACCAACGTTTATTTATCGAACAATCATTTTCAATGTTTCGAATTAATTCGGCCCGAAATAGTTCAAGGCATAGATTTACCCACGTCCGTCCTGTGTTTAGTCTACAGCATCAAGCGCACAACGTACACGCTCTTCGTACTGGTTGCCTATCCAATCTTGTTGCTCCTGTCTCCGAAAGTCTTCCGAGACAGAGGGAACAAACTTTTACAAGCCACTAGTCCAGAAGACGCGGTGCACGCCGAGAAACACGGACTATTTACTAAGTGAGACTTGGGCAAGTCTATAGACTATGCACACAAACGGCCGTACAAAACAACATTTTGTTTCAGGGTTTTACTTTAAACTATTAACCTGGAATTATTCTTGTCTCATAACACAGATTGGAACCAATATCCCAACCTTCCTGGAGAAGAAGATGCAGAAGCAGCCATTTATTATGCTGTTAGGGGACCCCCTGAAACCTGAACAGGTATCTGTTGTAGTGGAGCAAAAGGTTATTGAACAAAGATCCCTCATGAAAGCTTTGGACGTCTGTTTCAAGTTGTTTTATGTTCTGGATCTGTCTTATCCTTGGCAATCCCTGTCCACCTGGGAGTTTTTCCAGAAGGCTGTCTATGGCTTCGGTAAGGGGAAGGGCAAAGAGACCACATCTTGTGCTATACGCTCTTTTCGAGCATTCCTGAACAACCAGGCCAAGAATTAAAGCAGAGTACATGTACACAATTGTTACTCGCCATCTCAGGCTGATATCAACCTAAATAGTTTTGTTATAAAATTTAATACAGTGAAGACATTTTGTGAAAGTTTCACCTTAATAGGTGCTTGCATTTTGGAGGAAACAATGAAAAAAAATACTACTACATGTAGTTATTTCCACTGTTTCCATAATAAAATTTAAAATATAAACATCTGATCAGATAATTTAAATTTTCGATGTTTATTGTTAATTTATTTTACATTTGAACACCCTAAGACAGGGACATTTCCACAAATCGTCGCCGACATCACGAACTAATGATAAAGTTCAGTTCGAGAAATGACGGTAATGTGTGTGCGCTGCACTTCACACAATGACTCGTAATCCAATTATTCAGTGGATTTTTTCAACAAAAAAAATGAGAAAATGCTTCGTAAATGCGAGACACGACTACTTCACTCCATACTGTACTTGTGGGATATTATATAACAATTAACCAAAACACCCTCTAATTTGTTAATTTACAACAGACGTCACTTCGTTAACTGTTCTTTCTAATTATTTGCAAACTGTATTGCCAGTGTTTGACACATTGCGGATAATACACATCTTTCAATGTTGATCCACCTGTAAACACAGGATAACCGGAACTTTCCATATTCTAAAACTTCCCAATGTCATTTCTGGATTTGGATCATGTATGCTGAATGTGTATTTAAACTATTTGATGCACCATTAAGAGGAGTTCACACTATCGGTTCACATTCAGTTCCCAGTGTATCTATTATTATTGACCAAATTGTGGATGCAACAGATTTGCTAAAAAAGGGATATATCTCTAACTGTTCAATAGAGATTGTGTGGCAGTCAGCAACAATGGTATCGATTAGAGACAAGGAAATGCCACTTGCGATGTCAACTCTAGAGTACAAAGCACCGTCAAGTCCCTCTAACAGTGATGCTCTGTAATCCAGAATTTTATGGCAAAGTTCCTGTTCTTGAAGTTCAATGACGATTCTGGAACATCCACCCTCTTTTTGATTGGTATCATGCAAGTTCATATTCTTTAAGTTTGTGAAGCACCAGCCCTTATTTTCTTCCAAGATGTGACAATGCTCATTTTCACAATTACATGAAGAAGAGCAGTTGTCACAACAGGTGTGTTTAGCAACACCAAGTTGAGTAGAATACCCATAGTGTTCAAGTAGTCTTTCATCGATTGTTCGACAATAATGATTGTCGAACAATCGATGTTCGATTGTTTTATCAATAAAGAATCTACACAGATTTGTTTGGAAAAGTGGAGAACAAAGGAGTCGTCTTCCCAGCGGACCAAGGAGTGTCTCGGGACTGGCAAATACGAGTGTCACATGTCCATTTAACAGATGTTGTATTTCTTGTGGATCTTCTTTCACGTCAGCAACATATCCAGCCTCGTTGATGCCACTTCGTTTGAGTATCTTCACCTGGTCTCTCATCAGTGCAATTAGCGGAGAAATTACGATTGCAATGGAATGTCCCTCAACGGAGGCATACTGGCAGACAAAAACAAAAACAATTCAGATTTAGCATTGATTTGTTTTCCTTAATTTTTGTTTTGCTCCCTAGCTGCTTCACCCAAAAACTTTAAACTTTTTCTTAACTCTTATACATTACAAATTGCAGGCCCTGCTGTAAATTGACCCATCATGTATATGTGCAGGCGGCAGCCTTGTTTAATGTTTTACTGTCCCCTGACCCTGTCATCGTTATGCATGTTGCTGCATAAGCATATCATAGGCCTATTGGTAAATCACGCTTCAAGTTCGAGTGTCTTAAATGTGAAAATGAGGCGATGGAGTGGAAATGGGGCGAAGTTGCCAACAAACAATCGGACATGCATAGGACTTTACCTTATTTGATCCATTAATATCATCAACACAGTTTGGCGCTAATTGGTAAATCAGGGACTTCCCGAAGCCAGTCGGAAGGTAGACGAAAGTGTCATTACTACGCAGAAAGCTTTGTTGAGGCTTCAAGTCATGCTTAATACTAGCCCAGGTTGGACGTCGTCTTCATTGAATTACGAGTGACGTCCAGGTTACGATGTCTCTAAACAGGGGGACTGAAACTTCCACATAATTGTTAAGCTATATTACCTTTTCATGGACGTCGAATTTATGTCCGTATATGCTTGACGTCTTTATTTACATAAACGGGAAGTTTAAATGTCATTTATACCAAATTTGATGGAAAAAATAGTGAAATCTAAGGCATAACCTAACGTTAAAGTTCAGAGAAATAAATAGCAGCTGCCGTCGCGTCACGCTTCGTGAAGTTTGGATAGGCTTGCGGCGCGTGCGGCGCCACGATTCCAGGCACGCAATGCGCCGAGGCCATGGCCTAGTTCAGCTAGTTGCGACGCGCGCACGGTCGGCCGGCACGCGTACGCGGGATCGACTACGCGCGCGGTGAGAACAAAATAAGCTGAACTTGACTGTCTGTATTGTAGGGATTTTTGTGCACAAATATATAGGAAATTAGCGTGACTTTTTGCCGTTTTCCTCCGGAATATGCAGTTCGGTGATGTGTAGTGGATTTCTAAACCCATCAATCTCAAAGATTAGGACACATGGAACTTTGTTAGCACATTACCGGCTTCCAGCACAAGGTAGAAATATTGATATTTTTCTTTACAAAAATTGTCCCCCTGTTTTTGGAACTTCATACCCTAGACTCCGTATCCCCATGTACATGTAGTATGCGGTACGGAGTCCAACCTGGGCTAGCTTAATACCGGCCGATGTTTTTACAGTCTCAATTGTTGCTTTCATTACGTTACATTTTCGTCCAATTTATCCATTTGTTAACTCAGTTTTATTGACTGTTTTCCTACGCGAGGAAGGCCTAACGATCATCATCATATCGATGTATGCAGTCGCCATTAATATTATTAGAAAAGTACCTACAATGCATCCTCTAGAAGATTTACAATGAATATGCATTGCACAGAAGGCTTCGTGCGATTTCAACCAATCACATCGTTCCGTCCTGTTCTAGACTAATTTCCCATAGACTCTGCACAAACAGCCGATCCAATGTCCCAAGTCCGAGATTGTGAACTGAAATAGACTAGTTCCCTGTCCCTACATTTCACAAACCAAAAGAGGGCGCTACGGAAACCAAACCACAATCTCGGACTTGGAACCAAGTCTATGTCTGGGCCCTATATACAATACAAAACACTCCGTGCACCCTTTTTTAGTTGCACAAAATACAGTACATGTACTGTATGTAGGAGACTAGTAGGTAGGTAGTACACTGTAAAAATTAAGCAGTCATTCTGCACCAAACATTAGTCAAATTGGAAAAAAAAATTAGTCTTTGAACACGTGACTAATTTTGCAATCTAAAAGACTAACTGGAAATTTGTTTACTAACCAATTTCAGGAAAATACTAATCTGAGTTTATGCAAAGACTAATGCAGATTTTTGTAAGACTTAATTTGTTTGAAAGACTAATTAGATCACATCCAAATTACTAATCATGTTAGTCACCTGAGTTCCGGAAGACGAATTAAATTCCAAATGACTAATTGTATGACTAATTAATTCGTGAAATACTAATTCCTTACAAAATTAGTCAGGCTTTGGAAGATTCCAAGGTTTGACGTCCCTCCCTCTGAACACTTACGTTAAATATGTCTTTCTTGAAGAAAATGAGCACGGCTCCATTGTCAGCTGGAAACTGTTTTTGTTGTATTTCAAGCCAAGAACACAATACAAATATTTGCCCTTTGTGCAGCTGCTTTGGGCTGTTTGTGCACCATACGTGTTACTTATGTTGAGGTAGTTATAGTTCGATTAGTAGAACAGCTGAGTGGCGTGATATTCTTTTTGGCGCTGAAAAACGTAACAGCGTAGGCGTGTATACGTACGTGTATACACAGTACAGTACACACAGCGTTCAGCAGCGACAGATCAGACTCAAAAGAGGTGGGGATTTCGTCCATAATTACCCGATTTATGTCTTTCAATCTCGGTAACTTTATGGCGTTGGCTCACTGGACTGTACTGAGAACTATAAGGCAGCGGCAACGTACGGATAATTTAGCAAACTGCGCGTTTGCGGGTTACGCAATAGCCACGGTTCGCGGCTGGACACTAAAAAGAAGAATCATTCTTTCTTTTCTTTTTTATTTGGATGGAGGACCGATGAGTTTTCGCTAATTTCGTTAAAAAAAATAAAAAAATTCAAGGGAATGTACATTGCTATTGGGGATTCCAATCCACACTTCACAATCATCAAAACCAGCATTTTGTTTACAGAGATCGGCCTAAATAGAATGGCACGTCGTGTGGCGAACCATGAACGATGTATTTTGTAAGGCTTTATACAAACAAGATAAGCACCAAGCGGGTAGTAGTCTGTGTGGTCTAACGGTTACGACATAGCCTTTGAAAAGCGAGCATCGCAGGTTCGAATCCCACTAGACAAAAGTGGGACTATCAATTAGAGGGACCGAGTTCAGATCTCGCTCTGGTTATAGTTTTTCATTAACTGATGAAATACTTTGAAATATATTTCCGAACTGAACTTTAATTTGAAGAACTTGTTTTGCATGCAGGTGATCCACCAATACGAAAGCGATGTGCTGTGTCGTTTGGGGAAAAGATAAACAAAAATAGTAAATAAGTATATAGATACAAAAAACAAATAAATAATGTTGCCCCAACCTCCGCGCAATGCTGTTTCTGATTCCACAGTTTCTGTAAAAATTCAGACAATCCTGCATGGCCAAAACTCGCTGGGCCCCCCGGCCCCCGTTCAATGTTGTTTGATTTCCGCGCGGTCTGTGCTCCAGCGCGGAGTAACAACATTGATCGGGGGCGCGGTAGCCTTTAGTCAAGGCGTCCGTGGCGAGGTTTGTTTTGTGCACTGTTTAGCTAGCGCTTGAGGAAAGACTAACATTCATACTGCAGACTGTTCGCCCCGAACGCCTTTACCAAAGCGTATTTGTGACCTTGTGCTGAATAATTCAACAGCAACGGAGGTGGTGAATTATTCATAAATTGTAACCAACCAGCGGCGGGGAGCTTCTGGAATCATCCATATAAATATAGGTAGCATTCACGAAAAAAGCGAAAGTTATTATTCGTACCAGGAAAACAAAATACATGAAACAGGATTAGTCAAAGTTCTATAGAGTAACTCCACATAAATTTATTAACCATTTTTAAAGTTATAAACTCGCTAACGATGCTTTTCGTGTGGCAAACAAAACACCGCGCGTAGGCCTAGTGTAGTACGCGAAACGGGACAAGTCGTCCCCGAGTCAACTCGCTCCCCTCAATTAACACCTAGGTCAAGTCATCCCCAGGTCAAGTCGTCCCTGGCTCAAGTCGTCCCCGAGTCAAGTCGTCCTTGCACCCCGTGTATAAAACCTATAGCCCATATGACAATTAATTTGAACAAAATCTGACTTTTCTCCTAGGTTTTTCTCAAGTTGCAAGGATAATCGGTTTGGGCATGTTGTTGATTTGTACTGTCATCGTAACTAAATCTTAAGGAATCGTATTAATGAATCGCACAATGCGTAATCATGATCGCAGACATTTGTATGTTTCTGAACAAGTTGCAGATGTCGTAGATTCGCAATGTCATCGTAAGGAATCGTGATGAATCGCAGACATTTGTATACTGAAAATGCAATATCAATACAATACGATAAGCGCTAAGCGTTAACATTTTCTAAGATTTGTAACAAAATGATCGACTGTTTGAACAACACGCAGATGTCGTCACAGTAGATTTGTACTGCGTCATCGTAAGAAATCATAACAAATATAAAGGAATCGTAACAAATAGTAAGGAATCGTAATGAATCGCACAATGTGTAATCATGATCATGATCGCAGACATTCGTAAGTATCCGAACAAGTCGCAGATGTCGTAGATTCGTACTGTCATCGTAAGGAATCGCAGACATTCGTATACTGAAAATGCATTTATCTTTACAATACGATAAGCGCTAAGCGTAAAAATTTTCTAAGATTTGTAAATTCAGGACACATTCTTTAAATACTTTTCATCTCATAAAGTACAATTCATACAAAATGGTTTAAAAGCCATTTTAATGATTTTTGTACGAAAAATTACACCTATCAGGTGTAACAGGGGACACTAATATCACACCTTTGGACCCCTAATTTATAGAAAGACCCACTGCCTAGCTACTAATTATTAAGCCTGCCTAAAATGTATGTGTAGTCCTACATGCCCACAAAGTCCACAACATATGAAATTTCTCATCTTTTTAGGGTTTTGTCCTTACGTAAACATTCGAACTGAAGTCACAAGATCTGATGACTGGAGTTTTACTTCTTATCCGACTTCACCTCTCTTCTGCTTACCGAAACCTGAGATATACAACCCCCGCCATTGTCTTAGCAAACGCAGTCAACACCCATTAGGTGAATTTGAATTTTTTTTGTTCCAATTGTTTAAAGTCCACGCACAGCCAACTATAGGGTTATAGCCAGTAGGCCCTACTATATAACTATAGACCGTTTGGCACCTCGAGAAATACAAAGTTTTTTGAATTGATAATTTTCTAGAAACATAAAAGTTATTCGCTTTCAAATGAGACATCGACAACAAAAATCGACCAACGTTTATTTATCGAACAATCATTTTCAATGTTTCGAATTAATTCGGCCCGAAATAGTTCAAGGCCGATAGATTTACCCACGTCCGACCTGTGTTTAGTCTACAGCATCAAGCGCACAACGTACACGCTCTTCGTACTGGTTGCCTATCCAATCTTGTTGCTCCTGTCTCCGAAAGTCTTCCGAGACAGAGGGAACAAACTTTTACAAGCCACTAGTCCAGAAGACGCGGTGCACGCCGAGAAACACGGACTATTTACTAAGTGAGACTTGGGCAAGTCTATAGACTATGCACACAAACGGCCGTACAAAACAACATTTTGTTTCAGGGTTTTACTTTAAACTATTAACATGGAATTATTCTTGTCTCATAACACAGATTGGAACCAATATCCCAACCTTCCTGGAGAAGAAGATGCAGAAGCAGCCATTTATTATGCTGTTAGGGGACCCCCTGAAACCTGAACAGGTATCTGTTGTAGTGGAGCAAAAGGTTATTGAACAAAGATCCCTCATGAAAGCTTTGGACGTCTGTTTCAAGTTGTTTTATGTTCTGGATCTGTCTTATCCTTGGCAATCCCTGTCCACCTGGGAGTTTTTCCAGAAGGCTGTCTATGGCTTCGGTAAGGGGAAGGGCAAAGAGACCACATCTTGTGCTATACGCTCTTTTCGAGCATTCCTGAACAACCAGGCCAAGAATTAAAGCAGAGTACATGTACACAATTGTTACTCGCCATCTCTGGCTGATATCAACCTAAATAGTTTTGTTATAAAATTTAATACAGTGAAGACATTTTGTGAAAGTTTCACCTTAATAGGTGCTTGCATTTTGGAGGAAACAATGAAAAAAAATACTACTACATGTAGTTATTTCCACTGTTTCCATAATAAAATTTAAAATATAAACATCTGATCAGATAATTTAAATTTTCGATGTTTATTGTTAATTTATTTTACATTTGAACACCCTAAGACAGGGACATTTCCACAAATCGTCGCCGACATCACGAACTAATGATAAAGTTCAGTTCGAGAAATGACGGTAATGTGTGTGCGCTGCACTTCACACAATGACTCGTAATCCAATTATTCAGTGGATTTTTTCAACAAAAAAAATGAGAAAATGCTTCGTAAATGCGAGACACGACTACTTCACTCCATACTGTACTTGTGGGATATTATATAACAATTAACCAAAACACCCTCTAATTTGTTAATTTACAACAGACGTCACTTCGTTAACTGTTCTTTTTAATTATTTGCAAACTGTATTGCCAGTGTTTGACACATTGCGGATAATACACATCTTTCAATGTTGATCCACCTGTAAACACAGGATAACCGGAACTTTCCATATTCTAAAACTTCCCAATGTCATTTCTGGATTTGGATCATGTATGCTGAATGTGTATTTAAACTATTTGATGCACCATTAAGAGGAGTTCACACTATCGGTTCACATTCAGTTCCCAGTGTATCTATTATTATTGACCAAATTGTGGATGCAACAGATTTGCTAAAAAAGGGATATATCTCTAACTGTTCAATAGAGATTGTGTGGCAGTCAGCAACAATGGTATCGATTAGAGACAAGGAAATACCACTTGCGATGTCAACTCTAGAGTACAAAGCACCGTCAAGTCCCTCTAACAGTGATGCTCTGTAATCCAGAATTTTATGGCAAAGTTCCTGTTCTTGAAGTTCAATGACGATTCTGGAACATCCACCCTCTTTTTGATTGGTATCATGCAAGTTCATATTCTTTAAGTTTGTGAAGCACCAGCCCTTATTTTCTTCCAAGATGTGACAATGCTCATTTTCACAATTACATGAAGAAGAGCAGTTGTCACAACAGGTGTGTTTAGCAACACCAAGTTGAGTAGAATACCCATAGTGTTCAAGTAGTCTTTCATCGATTGTTCGACAATAATGATTGTCGAACAATCGATGTTCGATTGTTTTATCAATAAAGAATCTACACAGATTTGTTTGGAAAAGTGGAGAACAAAGGAGTCGTCTTCCCAGCGGACCAAGGAGTGTCTCGGGACTGGCAAATACGAGTGTCACATGTCCATTTAACAGATGTTGTATTTCTTGTGGATCTTCTTTCACGTCAGCAACATATCCAGCCTCGTTGATGCCACTTCGTTTAAGTATCTTCACCTGGTCTCTCATCAGTGCAATTAGCGGAGAAATTACGATTGCAATGGAATGTCCCTCAACGGAGGCATACTGGCAGACAAAAACAAAAACAATTCAGATTTAGCATTGATTTGTTTTCCTTAATTTTTGTTTTGCTCCCTAGCTGCTTCACCCAAAAACTTTAAACTTCTTCTTAACTCTTATACATTACAAATTGCAGGCCCTGCTGTAAATTGACCCATCATGTATATGTGCAGGCGGCAGCCTTGTTTAATGTTTTACTGTCCCCTGACCCTGTCATCGTTATGCCTGTTGCTGCATAAGCATATCATAGGCCTATTGGTAAATCACGCTTCAAGTTCGAGTGTCTTAAATGTGAAAATGAGGCGATGGAGTGGAAATGGGGCGAAGTTGCCAACAAACAATCGGACATGCATAGGACTTTGCCTTATTTGATCCATTAATATCATCAACACAGTTTGGCGCTAATTGGTAAATCAGGGACTTCCCGAAGCCAGTCGGAAGGTAGACGAAAGTGTCATTACTACGCAGAAAGCTTTGTTGAGGCTTCAAGTCATGCTTAATACTAGCCCAGGTTGGACGTCGTCTTCATTGAATTACGAGTGACGTCCAGGTTACGATGTCTCTAAACAGGGGGACTGAAACTTCCACATAATTGTTAAGCTATATTACCTTTTCATGGACGTCGAATTTATGTCCGTATATGCTTGACGTCTTTATTTACATAAACGGGAAGTTTAAATGTCATTTATACCAAATTTGATGGAAAAAATAGTGAAATCTAAGGCATAACCTAACGTTAAAGTTCAGAGAAATAAATAGCAGCTGCCGTCGCGTCACGCTTCGTGAAGTTTGGATAGGCTTGCGGCGCGTGCGGCGCCACGATTCCAGGCACGCAATGCGCCGAGGCCATGGCCTAGTTCAGCTAGTTGCGACGCGCGCACGGTCGGCCGGCACGCGTACGCGGGATCGACTACGCGCGCGGTGAGAACAAAATAAGCTGAACTTGACTGTCTGTATTGTAGGGATTTTTGTGCACAAATATATAGGAAATTAGCGTGACTTTTTGCCGTTTTCCTCCGGAATATGCAGTTCGGTGATGTGTAGTGGATTTCTAAACCCATCAATCTCAAAGATCAGGACACATGGAACTTTGTTAGCACATTACCGGCTTCCAGCACAAGGTAGAAATATTGATATTTTTCTTTACAAAAATTGTCCCCCTGTTTTTGAAACTTCATACCCTAGACTCCGTATCCCCATGTACATGTAGTATGCGGTACGGAGTCCAACCTGGGCTAGCTTAATACCGGCCGATGTTTTTACAGTCTCAATTGTTGCTTTCATTACGTTACATTTTCGTCCAATTTATCCATTTGTTAACTCAGTTTTATTGACTGTTTTCCTACGCGAGGAAGGCCTAACGATCATCATCATATCGATGTATGCAGTCGCCATTAATATTATTAGAAAAGTACCTACAATGCATCCTCTAGAAGATTTACAATGAATATGCATTGCACATAAGGCTTCGTGCGATTTCAACCAATCACATCGTTCCGTCCTGTTCTAGACTAATTTCCCATAGACTCTGCACAAACAGCCGATCCAATGTCCCAAGTCCGAGATTGTGAACTGAAATAGACTAGTTCCCTGTCCCTACATTTCACAAACCAAAAGAGGGCGCTACGGAAACCAAACCACAATCTCGGACTTGGAACCAAGTCTATGTCTGGGCCCTATATACAATACAAAACA
Organism: Henricia sp. BOLD:AAB3569; assembly: GCA_037783545.1. Classification (NCBI taxonomy): domain Eukaryota; kingdom Metazoa; phylum Echinodermata; class Asteroidea; order Spinulosida; family Echinasteridae; genus Henricia; species Henricia sp. BOLD:AAB3569. The sequence continues at coordinate 369,682 of JBBELK010000122.1, forward strand.
CTCCGTGCACCCTTTTTTAATTGCACAAAATACAGTACATGTACTGTATGTAGGAGACTAGTAGGTAGGTAGTACACTGTAAAAATTAAGCAGTCATTCTGCACCAAACATTAGTCAAATTGGAAAAACAAATTAGTCTTTGAACACGTGACTAATTTTGCAATCTAAAAGACTAACTGGAAATTTGTTTACTAACCAATTTCAGGAAAATACTAATCTGAGTTTATGCAAAGACTAATGCAGATTTTTGTAAGACTTAATTTGTTTGAAAGACTAATTAGATCACATCCAAATTACTAATCATGTTAGTCACCTGAGTTCCGGAAGACGAATTAAATTCCAAATGACTAATTGTATGACTAATTAATTCGTGAAATACTAATTCCTTACAAAATTAGTCAGGCTTTGGAAGATTCCAAGGTTTGACGTCCCTCCCTCTGAACACTTACGTTAAATATGTCTTTCTTGAAGAAAATGAGCACGGCTCCATTGTCAGCTGGAAACTGTTTTTGTTGTATTTCAAGCCAAGAACACAATACAAATATTTGCCCTTTGTGCAGCTGCTTTGGGCTGTTTGTGCACCATACGTGTTACTTATGTTGAGGTAGTTAGTTCGATTAGTAGAACAGCTGAGTGGCGTGATATTCTTTTTGGCGCTGAAAAACGTAACAGCGTAGGCGTGTATACGTACGTGTATACACAGTACAGTACACACAGCGTTCAGCAGCGACAGATCAGACTCAAAAGAGGTGGGGATTTCGTCCATAATTACCCGATTTATGTCTTTCAATCTCGGTAACTTTATGGCGTTGGCTCACTGGACTGTACTGAGAACTATAAGGCAGCGGCAACGAACGGATAATTTAGCAAACTGCGCGTTTGCGGGTTACGCAATAGCCACGGTTCGCGGCTGGACACTAAAAAGAAGAATCATTCTTTCTTTTCTTTTTTATTTGGATGGAGGACCGATGAGTTTTCGCTAATTTCGTTAAAGAAAATTAAAAAAAATCAAGGGAATGTACATTGCTATTGGGGATTCCAATCCACACTTCACAATCATCAAAACCAGCATTTTGTTTACAGAGATCGGCCTAAATAGAATGGCACGTCGTGTGGCGAACCATGAACGATGTATTTTGTAAGGCTTTATACAAACAAGATAAGCACCAAGCGGGTAGTAGTCTGTGTGGTCTAACGGTTACGACATAGCCTTTGAAAAGCGAGCATCGCAGGTTCGAATCCCACTAGACAAAAGTGGGACTATCAATTAGAGGGACCGAGTTCAGATCTCGCTCTGGTTATAGTTTTTCATTAACTGATGAAATACTTTGAAATATATTTCCGAACTGAACTTTAATTTGAAGAACTTGTTTTGCATGCAGGTGATCCACCAATACGAAAGCGATGTGCTGTGTCGTTTGGGGAAAAGATAAACAAAAATAGTAAATAAGTATATAGATACAAAAAACAAATAAATAATGTTTCTGATTCCACAGTTTCTGTAAAAATTCAGACAATCCTGCATGGCCAAAACTCGCTGGGTCCCCCGGCCCCCGTTCAATGTTGTTTGATTTCCGCGCGGTCTGTGCTCCAGCGCGGAGTAACAACATTGATCGGGGGCGCGGTAGCCTTTAGTCAAGGCGTCCGTGGCGAGGTTTGTTTTGTGCACTGTTTAGCTAGCGCTTGAGGAAAGACTAACATTCATACTGCAGACTGTTCGCCCCGAACGCCTTTACCAAAGCGTATTTGTGACCTTGTGCTGAATAATTCAACAGCAACGGAGGTGGTGAATTATTCATAAATTGTAACCAACCAGCGGCGGGGAGCTTCTGGAATCATCCATATAAATATAGGTAGCATTCACGAAAAAAGCGAAAGTTATTATTCGTACCAGGAAAACAAAATACATGAAACAGGATTAGTCAAAGTTCTATAGAGTAACTCCACATAAATTTATTAACAATTTTTAAAGTTATAAACTCGCTAACGATGCTTTTCGTGTGGCAAACAAAACACCGCGCGTAGGCCTAGTGTAGTACGCGAAACGGGACAAGTCGTCCCCGAGTCAACTCGCTCCCCTCAATTAACACCTAGGTCAAGTCATCCCCAGGTCAAGTCGTCCCTGGCTCAAGTCGTCCCCGAGTCAAGTCGTCCTTGCACCCCGTGTATAAAACCTATAGCCCATATGACAATTAATTTGAACAAAATCTGACTTTTCTCCTAGGTTTTTCTCAAGTTGCAAGGATAATCGGTTTGGGCATGTTGTTGATTTGTACTGTCATCGTAACTAAATCTTAAGGAATCGTATTAATGAATCGCACAATGCGTAATCATGATCGCAGACATTTGTATGTTTCTGAACAAGTTGCAGATGTCGTAGATTCGCACTGTCATCGTAAGGAATCGTGATGAATCGCAGACATTTGTATACTGAAAATGCAATATCAATACAATACGATAAGCGCTAAGCGTTAACATTTTCTAAGATTTGTAACAAAATGATCGACTGTTTGAACAACACGCAGATGTCGTCACAGTAGATTTGTACTGCGTCATCGTAAGAAATCATAACAAATATTAAGGAATCGTAACAAATAGTAAGGAATCGTAATGAATCGCACAATGTGTAATCATGATCATGATCGCAGACATTCGTAAGTATCCGAACAAGTCGCAGATGTCGTAGATTCGTACTGTCATCGTAAGGAATCGCAGACATTCGTATACTGAAAATGCATTTATCTTTACAATACGATAAGCGCTAAGCGTAAACATTTTCTAAGATTTGTAACAAAATGATCGACTGTCTGAACAACACGCAGATGTCGTCACAGTAGATTTGTACTGCGTCATCGTAAGAAATCATAACAAATATTAAGGAATCGTAACAAATAGTAAGGAATCGTTATGAATCGCACAATGTGTGATCATGATCGCAGACATTCGTATGCATCTGAACAAGTCGCAGATGTCGTAGATTCGTACTGTCATTGTAAGGAATCGTAAGGAATCGCAGACATTAGTATACTGAAAATGCATTTATCTTTACAATACGATAATCGCTAAGCGTTAAAAAATGTTAAGATTTGTAACAAAATGACTGTCTGAACAACCCGCAGATGTCGTCAAAGTAGATTTGTACTGCGTCATCGTAAGAAATCATAACAAATATTAAGGAATCGTAACAAATAGTAAGGAATCGTAATGAATCGCACAATGTGTGATCATGATCGCAGACATTCGTATGTATTTATAAAAAAATCCATATCACAACAATACAATAAGTGCTGAGCATTACGATTTTCTAAGATTTGTTACAGTGCAATCGTAGCTTGTCGTAAAGTTTCGTAAGCTGTGGCTTGTCATGGAGATTTGAACAGGATCAACAAATTTCCTGATCGTAAATTGGGAGATCACTAAGAAAAATAAAGGGAAAAATTTGTATGTTTTCGGAATAAATTGCACATTGTAACCATATCGTAAGAGTTAGAATTTGCAAATTAAAAGATATGTCGTGAAGTGGCTGAGAATCCTTACGACACGTACAATACTTTCTACTTTTGTACGTGTCGCAGTCGCAACAAATTGTGGCAAATCATGCAGTGGGTGACCAAAAACTGTACAAAAGCCCGTGAGAACCTGCGAGACGCTACGAAATTGTACATGTATCATATCTAAAGATAATTGCGACTAGTCGTAAGAAAATATTGCACAGCGGAATACCGGTTTAGCTCCCACTGTGCGATTTGGCTTTGAAATTCCCAAAATTTATGATTTATAAAGATCACCAGAGCCAGCTCATTAGAGACACACTCTCGTGAAAAGTGTGCCCTATTACATTCTTAACTTATTCCTTGTAACTTTGTGGTTGGTCTTAAAGTGTTATCAAAGCCAGATGGTCATGCGGTGACTGGCCACACATCAGAATGCCCCAAGGCCTTGTCAGTAGCAGAACAGTGACTTTCCGTGACCTCCAATCAGCAAAGCTGATTTCACTATACTAAGCATGTCTCGCTCGCAGTATGTGTGGCCCCGTCTATTGTAAAAAATAGGGAGGGATTTTTTTTGCACATAGAAACGCACATTCCAAAGCCTAGGTCAAACTTCACAAAATTAACACATTAAGGTTTCACCAAACTGTAATGATGAATGGGAAATATGTTTCATCTAATTTCAATTAGAACATATGCTGAACCAAATAACTTATAGAAACTACATTAGATTATGTCGAGAGTTTAGCGGTGTACATAAACTTACGAACGCTACCCAAATGAATAAAACATTTGTTTTAAACATGGTAATGAGTTGAAGCAATTTGGGTCATTCTATAAATTTGGGGTCCAACGTACTGTGACATTTTTCTGTCCCCGTTACGCCTGACGTACTGCTATTTGCCATCATTAAAAATGTCTTCAAAACGTATTTTTATGAATTGTACTTTATGTATAAGCACTCATGTTGAAATAGAAGGCATTTAAAGAATATGTCCTGAATTTACAAACTACAACATTTTACAAGATGTCGGACGTAACAGGGACAGAAAAACTGTAGGCCTAGCTACTCTACAAGAAGAGTGGATGCATGCCAACAATTAAACTGCCCACCCAGGGCTAGTACCGGGACTTTTGCACAGTGGCTTCAGTTTAGGTTGAAACAATAAATTACAAATTGGCGGCGTGACAAGTTTTTATATTTTAAGGCCGGCTAATGGTCGGTCGAACAGTAGTCGCGCGATGTTTACATTTTAAAGACTCACGTGAAAGCAAAAGGGCTGCAACTTTTGCAAAAGAGATGCGAATTAAATATTATTTGAATGTGCACAGACTCACGTGAAAGGAAAAGGATGCGACATTTCCCAAAAGGATGCGAATTCAACTTGATTGTATATTATGCAAAGACTCACATGGAAGGAAAAGGGATGCGACTTTTGCAAAAGGGATTCGAATTAAATATGATTTTATTGTGCAAAGACTCACGTGGAAGGAAAAGAGATGCGACTTTTGCAAAAGGGTTGCGAATTAAATATGATTTTATTGTGCAAACTCACGTGGAAGGAAAAGGGATGCGACTTTTGCAAAAGGGATTCGAATTAAATATGATTTTATTGTGCAAACTCACGTGGAAGGAAAAGGGATGCGACTTTTGCAAAAGGGATTCGAATTAAATATGATTTTATTGTGCAAACTCACGTGGAAGGAAAAGGGATGCGACTTTTGAAAAAGGGATTCGAATTAAATATGATTTTATTGTGCAAACTCACGTGGAAGGAAAAGGGATGCGACTTTTGCAAAAGGGATTCGAATTAAATATGATTTTATTGTGCAAACTCACGTGGAAGGAAAAGGGATGCGACTTTTGCAAAAGGGATTCGAATTAAATATGATTTTATTGTGCAAACTCACGTGGAAGGAAAAGGGATGCGACTTTTGCAAAAGGGGTTCGAATTAAATATGATTGTATTGTGCACAGACTTACGTGGAAGGAAAAGGAATGCGACTTTTGCAAAAGGGTTGCGAAATAAATATGATTTTATTGTGCACAGACTCACGTGGAAGGAAAAGGGATGCGACTTTTCCCAAAAGGATGCGAATTCAACATGATTGTTTATTATGCAAATTTAAGACTCACGTGGAAGGAAAAGGGATGCGACTTTTGCAAAAGGGATGCGAATTAAATATGATTTTATTGTGCAGACTCACGTGGAAGGAAAAGTGATGCGACTTTTGCAAAAGGGATGCGAATTAAATATGATTGTATTGTAAACAGACGCACGTCCAAGGAAAAGGGATGCGACTTTTCCCAAAAGGATGCGAATTCAACATGATAAGGAGTTTATTTAAGCAGGATGTCGTGTTAACATTACTGTTATATATTGAGGGTTTAATTTACATTCAAACATTGTATATTTTGAAATTATGTTTAACTTGTATGAACAAGTTTTATTTTTATTAGTACTACTTTTGTTTATTAGTAACAAGAGATAAATCGTCAGTCAAACTTTTTTAGGAGTTTATGATTGTATTGTAAACAGACTCACGCCCAAGGAAAAGGGAGGCGACTTTTCCCAAATCCTTAGTGGGCATATACATGACATGTCTTGCCTGGGCATATGGCTTTAAATAATTATATGAAAAGAATTTTTTTCATCATACCCATTGCCTTTTTGTTTTGCCCTGCATATTGCAAGTAATTGTTTTGTGGGCCAGCTACACTGAGGCGATTGACACGTATTGAGATAGCAGTTTGCTCCCCGGAGCAACCTCCATCAGCGAAGAGGAGCACCGATAATTTTTGTCCGATATGCTATTCAATAATGTAATTATTGAGGGAAACTTATTGAGGGAACTGTATATGGGCATGCTGATTTTTTTCTCGACCCAAGGAGTTGAACGAATGTTGGGCTAGGCATATAGGCCTACATAGGCCTACCCCTGTTTTACTAGTCATCACTTGTCTCTGACAGGTCCATTTCTTTGGCAGAAAAACAAAAATGCAAAAGTCTACATTTTGTACTCTTATAACAAATAAACAACATGACTGCATGCATGTTGTAATTTTAGCATATTCTAGAGGTTTATTTATTTTCTTCATAACTTCAAAATAATTAAAGATTTAAATATAAAATCCTTTCAAAAAAGTATATAAGAAAAAAGCACGTTGTTTACATTAATTTATAAGAAATTAAGAAACCAAATTAAGCTGAGCCCAGCTTCTAAACTTGGGTGTTTTGGAAAACACCCAATATCTGGAAATGTTGAGTTTATGCCAAAATCTTCTGGAGGAGCCAAAATAACATCATTTGTGTTGAGCCAGTGTGAAATCTCGCAACTGCCCTCGCTCGTCGAACTGTAGTGTAAATTCCCCTTGTTTCCATCTGTGCACATTTCTAGCCGAATTGTTTGATACTAGGTTTCGCAATGCGCATTGCTTATTACGTTGTCCTTCTTTGTGACCTATCATTAAAGAAGATTGATCTTGTGCCAAACTAACCAACACTTTGATCAATTTATCGACATGCCTAGCAATTGCATGGTTTGGGTTGATGGCAAATGTGATCCGTCTTGAAATTTAAAAGACGCTCAGGATGTTCGCGAGCGATCGCAAGACCCAGCTTAGATCTTCTTCCCGTTTCATTGTCGAAATCGCCCTTCGGAGTTTGGCCGACACGGTGAGGACAATCTAAGAATGATAGGATTACGAAACGGTAACTTTTCACTGTAAATCTTTAATTTGATAATAACTATAATAGTAAATTTTTCTTTAAAGACTTCCAACATACAGGTAGAATTACATGTACATGTCGAAAAGCTGGCACATAAGGATAAATTCGAAAAATATTCCAAACAAACCGACATTCACTATATTGATTTCCGGTTCATTTTCTATAACAAAAACGAACGCAAATGTTCAACAAAATATACAATAGCAAATATACAAAACAAAGACGCAATTTCAGTTCACTGAAGAAATGGACATACCCGTATATAGCAGTTGGCTTTGGATGGAGAATCGCAACCTTACGGTTCATTTCAGCTTTCGCGGCAGCTGTTAATCTCCTTGTTGCCAAGAAACCTGGTTCATGACGCCGGAGATGCTTTATTATTTCGGTTGGATTTTTCGTGTCAATCAGAAACAATATCTCCGTTGCAGAAATATGGAAATGGCGCGCCGAATGCACAGTGTGACATTATTCTGACCTCAATCATCTTCAACAATAAATTGAATGATATTATCAACCATGAAAACCCCATTCCACTGATACCTGTCTTCAGCATTGTTGCCAACCTTTTCGATATCCAAAGCAACGCCAAGAAGAACATCTTCTTTTTGACCTTTATGTACATCGAGTGCAATAGATTTAAAGCACTTCCTTTGGCTCTTCAATCTTTTAGCGATTACTTTGGATGTCGACAATTTTCTGATAGTGTTCTAGTGTGTTTTTGGTATTGGATCCGAGCGTCGGTCGCCCTCCAACAACTTCCGAGATCATCTTGGATTTCTTCGACAGGTCAAGAGGAGGTGCCTCATCATTCCCCACGAGGCCATTGGCAAATTAAACAGCTTGTATTAACCTTCTGTTCATCTTTTGACTGCCTGTCGTTCTGCATCAGAAAGTTTTGAAGCTACAAGGGATTCACCCCCAAATAATAATAATAATAATAATAATTTATAATGCGCCGGTATCCATCAAAAAAGATGCTCATGGCGCAAATGCACCAATTGATATGGCGCGCCTTTTGTATGTTTCCCTGGGCAAGAAATTATCTTCTATAATAAGCCCCTGCTGCACAAGGAGGGTGTCAAATGGTTTCCAACCTCTTTCTAATCTAGCTTCCTTCTTGACCGAGGAAGGTGACGAGTGCAATCATTCATAGTTTATATTAGTGGCCGTTTGTGGACATTTTCATGCGTTTACAAAAAAGGTGGAAAGGCTAAATGTAAAAGGGGTTAAATCACACAACTCCTCACAAAGGAAAACAATGCGTAGTAAATTGACAATTACGTACTATTTCCTATTTCCATCGGAATATTTCTGAGGCATTTATTAACGTTACTTCTGTTTTTCCCGATGATTGTGTATGTGTTCAAGTGAGATTGGGTACGTCTACTACAGCGTGTGACCTCAAGTTTTTTTTAGGAAGTTACCATGAGTATGCCTGTACGCGTACATGACAAAATACCATTCCACACAAGCACACACTCCAAACATCAATCACGTTTTATTATACCCACACCACCACCGCGACGTCCCGCTGTGTGTGAGAAGGCTGCATGTGGAGATTCAGACTGTAATCAGATTAACTGCAAAGGGTGTAGAGTGATACATTTCTTAACTTTTTCTCATGTAAACCCCAAGCGCTTGGGGTTTACCCATATACTGTAATAGGACGCACTTTTTACGAGAGTGTGTCTCTAGTACAATTGTTACACAGTGGCAGTATTTTTCGTAAGTAATCGTAACTTAAGAGTTGTCGTAAGTTGTTGTAAGTAATTGTCGTGGCTTGTCGCAGGTTGACAGACATTTGAACTTGTTTATCGTAACAAATAGTAAGGAATTGTTAATTCAGGGTATATATAAATTTAAATATCACTAATAAATCCTTTTAAATATGACATGATAAATGCTCCAGAGAGTTTAAATTGGGTGACAAAGAAGCAATTTTAGCAGTAAGAAAATTTTCTTTTGCAGTAAGATTTTGTTGAAAAAAATGTTTATGCCATGCTTCATTGCCTTAGTACATCATACATTGTACGCAAAACAACAATGCACCGTTCGGCATTGCCATGCACTAGCGGGGCAGCCGCCGTAGACGACCGGCGGCATATACCGTACCGGCGCGGCACGGTGTACTGTGCGGCCAGCCGGTTCGGCCAAGTACGATCAGTAGGCCTTGGAGAATTTAATATTCCCCTAAATCGCGATCATCTCCAGAGAGCATGTTCTTGGCCTGGATATGTTGCGACTTATTAAGTTTCCCGAAATATTTAGCTTTTTATTCTTCGAAGATTCATACAAACTACAACTGCCTAATTTTCTATGCGTATGACGTCATGCAGTTTAACAGTTCACCTTCTCATTGGTCAATGGGGAATCCTGACCTCATGCATTATGCACGTAACCCCTCTACCAAAACGGTAGACAGAAATAAAGAAAAACATAAGCCCCAAAAAACGCTATGGTAAAGGCTGTCTGGGCGGACAGTCTGTGCGTGCTAGTCTTTCCTCAAGCGTTGGTAAAACTGACTGCGCGAATATATAACTTGCCAAGGCAGCCTTGACTAAAGGCTAGGGGCGCGGGGGAGGTGGCCCAACCATTTTGGCCAGGATTGTAGGCCTGCGTACGTACGCTACGTTTGTACCGTGTACTGTGACTACAACTTGCATACAAACGTACGTACGTGGAGTGAAAATGTCTGTCTGCAGTACATGTGTTTTAGATGTATGTTGACAAACCGCGATCATGTTTAGTATTGTATGACGAATGTACGTTCTACATTGCAAAATGTTTCTTCGTATGTCGATTAACATGTAACTCGAACGTTGAATGGAATTTGCTTCACAAAATGGCTGTTTATACTCGTGTTAATATTTTTCACAATTTGTTTCAAAAAAATAATTAGGCCTATTATACGTATACTCGTTACAGTGCTTTGCTTAATTGTTCTCAGTATGTACATAAATTACAATCCACACTATTAAAGTTACGTTGAAAGAGGTAAATCGGGCGAAAGCCCTACCTTACGAGTCTGATCTGTCGTCATTCGGTGGAATACGCTGCTTATCGCCGGGTGTATTCCTAGCAGGAAAAATGAGGTCGAAATGTCAGACTAGTTTAGGGTACAAAGACTAATTAAAAGACGAATTATTTTTCGGAAATGACTAATTAAATTTGTTGAATGACTAATTAATTTTTTTGGAAGACTAATTAAATTTGGTAAATGACTAATCACCCGAAAAATTTGCAAGTTGGCACATGATTGGACCGGTTATCTTAAACCAAACGGCTCTTTTCAGAGCCATCCCACATTACAAAAGAGATTCTATTCTAATGCCTGTTGCCTGAACCAAGATAGAACATTAAATAATAGGAGAAAAGGTCGATGCTTTTAAACAATTGATAGGCGCATTACAGTCCCCTCCTGTACGACCATGCAAGCTCAGTGGTCGAGTGGTTAAGACATCTGCCTAGTAATGGGGGGTCATGGGTTCGACTCCCACCAGAGCACGTTATGAGTTTGTAGCGTGTTCTCGGGAATCGCACCTAATATCCAGTGCATTCATATCGTATTGATGTACAGTATACTCTCGTTATAACACCCCCTGATATCAAGTTCATTTTTCTCAGTCCCAGCTATTATACCCTGCATTGTGTATGCAATGGTTATTGCGCTCTCTGGATATAAAGCTCAAATTATTTTGGTCTCTTAGGCTTGGAGAGCGCTATAATAATGAGTTTACTGTATTGAATCCATAGGCAAGTTTGATTCATTTAACACCATATTGACCAAAGCAGTGATTATCTAACAATGTTTTTGTTTGAAATATTTGCAGTTTGTAGTGTGCGGAAAGTGAATTAATGAAAAAACGTGCCACGAAATACGCAGCTTCGTGTAGCAAAGGCACGGAGCTGCGTATTGCTGACGAGCCTGTTAAATGTTTGGGAAAAATACCTAGATGGAACCTACAGCATAGATGCCGGCACACATGCGAGTTGAGTCAACTCGCCCAAACCTACTCGCGACTATGGGAACGTTCCACTATTTTGTGGAGTAAAAAATGTGTTGTACAAAATGGCGGATATTCTTTTGACACGAAATAAAACACAAACCATACAATTAAGGTATGTTGATCTTTATTTTATATTCTACTTTTTGATAATCTGTCATGTCCATTTCATTTTTATAGCCCAAGTTCCAAAATACGGTAATAAAAATTAACACCACGCACTTCGTTCATATTAATTTAACAGATAACATCTTAAGCATCAGTTAACACGGTGTTTGTTCTGAGGTCACAATTCTGATTAAAGGCACAGGCTCGTCAGCAATGCGCGCCCGCCAAATGTGTGCCACGCAATACGCAGCTCCATAGCAAAGGCATGGAGCTGCGTGTTTCGAGCACGAATTTGGCGGGCGCGCATTGCTGACGAGCCTGTGCCTTTAAGTCAACAGATCTGTTACACTAATACGCAACCCAGAGTTAAGCCCTCCTCACAGTGCAAAGAATTAACACGGTGTTAAATGGAACACCGGCTTACTGTTCACATAATGTAGCAATCTAGCATCCTTGACAATAATTTGTTGATGGTCGTTGTGAGAAAACAATTATCAAAATGTCGCGTAATTAACTATAAATGTTTAAAATTAACAAAAGAGGCAAAAATACGCTATACCAGCCGTCGCTATGTATCATGTGTTTGTAAATGTTGGCCGCAAACTTCATAAGTACTGAATCAGATTGTGCATGCCGCATTAGACTGGTCCCCTGTCCGCATATTTATTTTTCCTTCGTCGTATGGTTTGAATGGTTTATTTATTACTGCGACCCCAGATAGTACAGATGCATGTGTAATTAATGGGACATTTTGGAACATTTGCCAATTTTGGTCTTAAAAGTTAGATAATGAACCCAGGAACTCAAATCAAATTGTTGCCATTTTTTTATCGCTTCCGTTTGGCGGCCATCTTGGATTTCAAAATGGCCGCCATTTTCAATATATTTTACACTATATCTCGACTTCCGAGCACCGTAGAAGGCTAAACATGGTGGCAATACCCAGGTTTGTGATAGCAAGGAATGCATTTATTACATCTAAAATGCCAAAGATCAGTTCCTTGATGCCACTACCCTTGATTTCAAAATGGCCGCCATTGTAAAATAATTTGTTCCATTTCATGGCTTCCGAGCAACAAAGAAAGTTCAAAATAGTGGCAATACCCATGTTTATGATGTCCAGGAATATGATAACAAGATTCCCCAAGTCCGTACAGCTAGAGTTTGGTAGCTTCCGTACAATTCAACATGTGTGCACATTCTTACAACAATATATAATATAATTATATTGTAATTTTCTCGAGGTTGAAAATGACTTAGTTTAAATTGTTATTTCATCTGGCTAATTGTGTAAACCTCTGAATCTTTACAGCTGGTCATTAATTTCCTCTGCTTCATTGTTCTATCGTGATAGACATTTCCACCAATTACTGTGTAAGGATCAAATACACTTTTGAAGAACTTGGTAGTACTTACAAATTTCACTTAGTTTGCCTTGTTATTAAACACTATCTCCGTCATCTTCATCCTCATCACTGACATCTGCCACAGCTAGAATGTTGCAGCAATCCTCGCTGGCATTACATTTACATAGTTCTGTGCATTCCAAGTTGTTGTTCTTGCAAGTGCATCGCATGGTAGAACATAGAGTCTTAACACAGTTACACTTAATAAGTTCTGCCACCGCATCTGGAGCACAGTTCATCTCCGTCAATTTTGGCGATACATGTAGTTTGGATCCATCTTTGCACCATCCAAGTTTACATGGGTCATAAATGACTGGATCCACCACATCATCCTGTGCCCATATACTTGCTTGAAGATGGGCTCGTAGACTGTGCTGTAGCATGGCACCTGGTGTGGGAGGTAGCTTATCAATCCCTTGCGTAGGTTTAAGTTTCTTTAACTTCTTCCATCGTAGAGAAGCTGCAGAAGTAGCTGACACATCTCTGGTGCTTAACAGCATACAAATAAACTGCTCACAACCACTAATGACACTTGATTGCGGAACTTCTCCCTTACCAAGATCACTCAAGGCTTTGACAACATTGTCTGGTGCAACTAGCAACTTAGCAAGTGCAGTTTTCTTGCCAACGCCGCTTAATCTGCCTGTTGTGTATGAACCAGTTAAAGCATGAAAGCCAGGGAGGGCCTTAGCTCTAGACGTTCCTAGTTGTTTAAATATAGTCTTCAGAGGTACAAGTGTCCGTTTTTCAGATTTCCCAGTGAGGATACAAGTATTCAGACCCACATCTGGTAGCCTTCGCAGGAGCAACACCCACCAGTCTGTATCTTGAGTGAAGAAGTCTACTTCAATGCCAGAATGAGCAAGTTCAAGCCCGTGTAAAATCATGAGGGTATCTGCCTCCTCCTGTGTGCTCACACCTGTAGTACACTTCAGGTTTAATCTATTTGTCAAAACATCTCTTCTTGTAACTGTAACGACAGGCTTGTAGCATTCTTGTATCAGTGTATCTGCAAGGTAGAGAGTAAGGCTATCCTTAGACTTGCTGCTGGCCATTACCTTCTTCATGTCCTCTACAGGTGTTGTTTCTTCAATGATGAGGTAATCCCCTTCGGTTGTATAGCGGATATCATCTTTGAGAGTTAGCTTCTTGTGGTAATTGTCAAAGATTATATGCCCAACTGCATACGGACGGAGGAGAGAATTGATATTATGTATGAATGCTTTCCCGACATCCTTAAACGTTTGGAATGCACTAGTTGAAGAGGAAACAATTGCCCGGACAACTGCCATTGCATCTACTATTAAATGCTTCTCCTTCTGACAAGATTGCTCTGAGGTTACTTCTGGATGTGGGTTAGGGTTGACACTTTCAGTTGTCAGCTGATTGTTGGTATCCACTTCTTCATTCGAAACTATATTTGGTTCCTCAGTTTCATTGGATTCATCTTCTGACACTTCTAGCAGACTCTCCAGTGCATGGATGAGCTGACTCTTGTTTATGCATGGCAGCAGATGTCCACTGGCGTCCATCAGTGTAGTATTAATTACATTGAGTTCATACTGAGATATGATTTCTTCTAGATCCAGATGTCTCTGAGATTTTGCCACGACTAGCAATCTTGACAGCATTGTACTTGCAGATTTAAGATGCATGAATTCCCCTTTACTTTTAAGCTTCACCTTTTTGCAAAGTTCATTCCAGTTTTGGAACCTTAACTTGGACATCTTCTTCCACAGATTTTCTTCTCCACGAATGCAGGATTCAACAAAATATATCTTTGCTTGTTCCCCTCTGTCTTCCATACCCAGGATTGACGCTTGTGTCTCTTCTGTAACCACTTGGTTAGTCATGAAGTTGTACAGATTTGAACCATCTTCCTGTTTCTTGAAAATGTGCTTTGGATGGATCACTGCTTTCAGGTCACCAATTGCACGTTCCTGTCGTGCTGTCTTTCCTTTAGAGAGGAGGTGATGTTGATCTGTGCACCAGGGAGTTTATCAGTCTAAGGATACATATCCTGAAATTCCTTTCTCCAGCATTGGGTTAGACCAAGCACAAGAACATGCAAACAAATGTATCAAGGGTGATGGAGGAATAAAGGGTATTACAACAAATCCTTCTGCACTACTGAAGTATTGCCTTGCTGCACCAGAACTGTCCCGTATTACACACGAGTACCGTGACATGCTGTGCATGCCTCCCTGGTGCACAGATCAACATCACCTCCTCTCTAAAGGAAAGACAGCACGACAGGAACGTGCAATTGGTGACCTGAAAGCAGTGATCCATCCAAAGCACATTTTCAAGAAACAGGAAGATGGTTCAAATCTGTACAACTTCATGACTAACCAAGTGGTTACATAAGAGACACAAGCGTCAATCCTGGGTATGGAAGACAGGGGGAAACAAGCAAAGATAAATTTTGTTGAATCCCGCATTCGTGGAGAAGAAAATCTGTGGAAGAAGATGTCCAAGTTAAGGTTCCAAAACTGGAATGAACTTTGCAAAAAGGTGAAGCTTAAAAGTAAAGGGGAATTCATGCATCTTAAATCTGCAAGTACAATGCTGTCAAGATTGCTAGTCGTGGCAAAATCTCAGAGACATCTGGATCTAGAAGAAATCATATCTCAGTATGAACTCAATGTAATTAATACTACACTGATGGACGCCAGTGGACATCTGCTGCCATGCAAAAACAAGAGTCAGCTCATCCATGCACTGGAGAGTCTGGTAGAAGTGTCAGAAGATGAATCCAATGAAACTGAGGAACCAAATATAGAAGTGGATACCAACAATCAGCTGACAACTGAAAGTGTCAACCATAACCCACATCCAGAAGTAACCTCAGAGCAATCTTACACCTGTAAGGGACATGAAGAAGGTAATGGCCAGCAGCAAGTCTAAGGATAGCCTTACTCTCTACCTTGCAGATACACTGATACAAGAATGCTACAAGCCTGTCGTTGAGTTACAAGAAGAGATGTTTTGACAAATAGATTAAACCTGAAGTGTACAACAGGTGTGAGCACACAGGAGGAGGCAGATACCCTCATGATTTTACACGGGCTTGAACTTGCTCATTCTGGCATTGAAGTAGACTTCTTCACTCAAGATACAGACTGGTGGGTGTTGCTCCTGCGAAGGCTACCAGATGTGGGTCTGAATACTTGTATCCTGGCATTGAAGTAGACTTCTTCACTCAAGATACAGACTGGTGGGTGTTGCTCCTGCGAAGGCTACCAGATGTGGGTCTGAATACTTGTATCCTCACTGGGACATCTGAAAAACGGACACTTGTACCTCTGAAGACTATATTTGAACAACTAGGAACGTCTAGAGCTACGGCCCTCCCTGGCTTTCATGCTTTAACTGGTTCAGACACAACAGGCAGATTAAGCGGCGTTGGCAAGAAAACTGCACTTGCTAAGTTGCTAGTTGCACCAGACAATGTTGTCAAAGCCTCGAGTGATCTTGGTAAGGGAGCAGTTCCGCAATCAAGTGTCATTAGTGGTTGTGAGCAGTTTATTTGTATGCTGTTAAGAGTCAGTCCACGAAAAGACCATGCAAAATCTTTAAAAATCGGCAAGGTGGGGGGTCAGCGAATCAAAGTCAAATTATACCCACTTAACCCCCTTCTGGAACAATGAGACCCAGTGGAGTAGCTCGGCCAATAATCACACAGGGGCCGAGAACAAAGCACCAACAATTTCCGTCAAAAATGAGGGACTTCTGGGTAGTCATTTTTGAGACGTTTTTAGCGTATAATTATCGTCGCGTTATTCGCTCTACCAAAATCGTATATTGTTGACCTGGGCCCATGTGCATAAAAGGCTACCAGGCCTAGTTGGCAACTAAAATGGACTTAAGTTGCTTACTAAGCCTAGTTGATTACTAATTGTGATGCATAAAACCCAACTAGATATAGTAACATTCTAAAATTCTGGCAAAAGTTAGAGTTGATCTGGGGTACCTCTAAGTCACTAGATGACAACTAATCAGTCTGCCTTTGGACAACATGGCTCGTAGAATCATGGAGCTGAACAACTTTGTGCCTAAGCTTTGCTTCACAATGACGGATTACTTGTAAGTACTGGGCAGTAATGCAATGTTACAAAGACCCTTAGAAATGAGTTATGCTCAGTTGGAATGTGGTTCGAAGCTCAAACACAATAAACTTGTCTACAAGCCTATTGTATCTGACATAATCACCTCCTCTCCAAGGCCATAGCACCCAAATCAGTTACAAACCAAATTGTCCTAGTATGCAACTAGTAAGCAATGTGCCTAGTGAGGTTTTATGCAACACAAATTAGTTGCCAACTCCGTAGGTATAAACTAGGGAATTTATAATCTTACTAAGCACTAGTTGGCAGCTAAACTAGTAGCCTTTTATGCACATGGGCCCTGTACATCAAATGAAAGATCTGTTTCTGCTCTACACGATGGACCATAGACCCTGGAGTTGCAAGTAATCACGGCAGGTTTTTAGGCCTTGAGAAAACATACATCAGTTCTGTAGTAAAAATACATCTTTTACGCGCTGATCAATAACGCAATTAGTGCAGGGAAAAAATTCACCATTCTTGGTCAAAAATATAGTTCAATTATCCAGCTACAAAAATAAAAAATAAAAAAATTGTCAGCTTTTTTAGTTTGGCGTCAGGAGCGGAATGAATTTCTACCAATTCCAGTTAAAGCCACGCCCATCGTACTAGCGCGCTACCAACAGAGGGCGCCATCACATTGCACATTCCCGTCAGCGTGTTTTTGTTTTACACAGCAGGGGTACACCCCAATTTTTCAACCCGAATAGAGTCTAAGTTTCCAATGACTGATACTTCTCAAGTGACAATCTTGGAAATAGTCAGAACTCTTACTCTCACTATTAGAGAAAAATAAGTAACGAGAAATTTCGAAAAATCCCAAACAACACTGAGATTTGAACCAGGGACCTTATTATTGCAAGTCGAGATCTCTTCTAACCAGACAACGAAGCTGGTTGCAAACCGACCGCATTCAAAACCCTAAATTCCTTAAAAATAACCAACCCTAACCCCTAACATATTATATAGTCTCCTCTCAAGGCGCTAAAAAGGTACAAAACCCCTCGTTTTCCCCTCGCAGTGGTGTAAAAATAATTACGCTTCCCGCGTAGATAGCGGCTGTTGTAATGCCGACTGTGGCATTGCAGTGCGATTTTGCTGAATTAGACCAATGTAGAAGCATTCAGTGTGGTATTTACCTGTTCTATCCGAATGAAAAGAAGACATTGAGCATTATTTGCAGATGCACAAAAGACATTCGGAGGCACTTGCAAAAGTGGAAAGTTGCTGTAAATTACGTCAAACTGGAATGGAGACTAATTCTCCTGCGCTGTGGTTTGTTCGATGTTGATGCTCATGGTGATATGACAATATGCCCGGCACATAGGTACAAATTAGGGTTGAGTTGGACATCAACAAGGAAATGTACTCATCCACTCCAGGAAGGAAAAGTGAAACCATTTCGTGGTGTGAATAAAACAACAAGTCGTGAGGTGTTTGATCGATGGGGTACCCTTCTCCCAGTAAGAACGGGTGAGTCATGTCATGCAAGTGAGAGTTATGCACCTGATCAATTGTTCCTCCTCCCCCTCCCCGGGGTGCCCCACCCAGGAGGTGTTGATTCTTACTTTTGCGCGACGAAATCCCCACCCCTAGAGCAACATTTAGGCGAAAAAAATTCCCAATCCTTGGGTGCAAAACTTGCACGCCTTGCTATTTATGCATATCACATTATCAGTGGGTCAAAATCCCCAACCTTGGGCTCAGGTCAGATAAAGCAGGCTGTTACCATTGTGCACCTCTTATCCTGTCCATGGCTGATCTCTTAAGAAAAGTGAGCATCAACATTTGAAGGGGTATGACTTCTCTGAGGTGCAGGCAGGAAAGGACATATGTGATCGTAAGATTAAGATAGCACCAATGAAAGCCCATATCGAGAGGTATGTAAATGAAGGAAACAACGTACTCACTGCTGATGACATGCACACTGCCTTGGAGTCATAACAAGTGAGAGGATGCTATGCCGCCGTTATGACAATCGGCGACATGCCTTCTTCACAGGAAGCTCTCAGATGGCCAGGTGTTACCAACTATACAAATTTCTGTTTTGAGGAAGGTGGAGTGCGCTCCTGGCTTGCTTACAACATCGAGAACCAGTTCCATCCATATGCGAAGCTGATCAAACGACCCCTTGACCCACTGAACACCGTTTTCTCTGTTGGACAGTACACTGATCCCAAAGTCTTTACAGGAGTAATTTGTCAAAAAGAAGCTGTTCAGTTCTCCTGCCCGGAATCAAACTGCATCAAAACCTTCCGAACGGATGAGCTCCTCACACAACACTTGGCAGCATGACAACATATGTTTCGTCCCCTGCGGGAATCTCGTTTTGACCAGATTGCACGTCAATGGGCTGAAAAGGTTGGTGAGATGCCACTTGGTACCTCTCATTCTGATAAAGGTTCAACAGCAGCTCAAGTTCTGCCTCCATGTCCCAGCCACTCGAGTGTGGATGGGCTCGCAAAATGTCCAGGCCAAACAAGAGGTTCTCGCGGGAAATAAAGGATTTTTTGCTTGCTCAGTTCATGGTTGGAGTTGAAACGGGAAAAAAGGAAAACCCAGAAACTGTGTCCCGCCGTCCGAAAAGTCAGTTCCGCAAAGACGATTGGTTGACCAGGCGCGGATCCAGAGGGGGGTTTTGGGTGTCAAACCCCCCCCCCCCCCCCCCCCCCCCCCCCCCCCCCCCCCCCCTGCTCCGACACCCAAAAATATAATGTAATGCATTTATTGCGTGTCCGTCTGTCCGAAACAAGCAGACATAAAAATCTGATGGGCAAAACCCCTCCCTGGTGGCAAAACCCCCTCCTGGAAATGACAAGTTACTCCTCCCGTCTCACTGTCCTGCAGAAATCAGGGACTATACATGTACCCTCCAAGGACCTCGATCTCTAATGTTGAGAACAGTGTGAAAATGGCTGAAAGACAGATTCTTGCAGATGCTGTGCAGGAGCAGTGTGGACTGTAGAGCTTGGGGTACATCATAATTATTATACAAATATCACATAGTTTGAGTGTGAATAGTCGATATTAGCTCCCCAAGGTATTGGAAGTTGACACGCTCGTGTGTCTGCATGCGCGTTGTACCGTCGCGGTGCTGTCGTATCGTGTGTACTGCGCGCTGTATGCGCTATGTCCAGTTGTTTCGTAAATCGCACGCGTAGTATTATTCCCGGGCTGCCAAGAAAGAATGCTTCACAAAGCGCGTGCCTCCCACCCCTGCCACTTTCCACCCCGCCTCGCCGCCCACCACCTCGCCCAATGCCCTGACCGCCCCCCTTTTGAAATTCGGGAATGGGTATTTTTCCAAATTGTGGAAAAATGTGTGCACCCCCAGGTGCCCCCTCAGATGTCTCACCTAGTTACGCCACACCTTCCCACCCTACCCCATGCCATGCCTCCCCACCCCTGCCACTTTCCACTCTTCCTCCGCCTACCACCTCGCCCCAATGCCCTGACTCGCCCCTGCCTTGCCTCTCCACCCCTGCCACTAGCCACCCCGCCTCCAACCATGCACCTTGCCCCAATGCCATGCCTCCCCACCCCCTGACATGCCAACCCACCCCTGCCTCACCCCACCCCTGACATGCCTCCCCACCCCCTGCCATGCCATCTCACTCCCCACCCCCCACCCCCACCCCCCACCCCCACCCCCACCCCACATTTGGAAAAACATGCAAATAGGTTCCTATTGGTAAACAGCTAGATACAATTATGATGAAAATTGAAGTCCCACTACACCATACTAGAAACTGCTGACAATTTTTGTATTAGTGCTGCCAAGAGATCACCATACCAACACTCTTTCACCAGAAATTCATTACTGAAGGACCTTTACAAGTAAACGAAATAAGTTAAATTATAAGTACCAGAGAAGACTGTAAATACAATACAAGTTATTACAGGAACTTGGATAAAATAATCTTTATAAATTTTGCAAGGTTTATGGTTAGACAGTGGCCTATAGTCCCGAGAGAAAAAAAATCTTAATCAAACTCGATCTCTCATGGCTAAGTGCAGTGCAAACTGAACATAATAAACTTCATCACAAAGCTGGCGAGAGAAGCGTTCAAAATTTGCGCCCGACCTATGTTGCGCAGATTCTGAAATTGCGCTGCACAATTTTTGAACTCGGTGAAGTTCAAAATCTGCGCAAATTCTGAATTTGCGCCCAACATAAATAAAGGCGGCGTTTATTGGTTCCGAAAAGTCACGCGACCTTGAATTTTTAAAAAATGCTAAAAAACGGCGTCGTTTCAGGATAATCTAATTTACTCTGGAAAGCGCTTCAGAATAATGTATGGGTCTATTTTGAGGCCAACAAAGCCGGTGTCATTTTAACAGATCTCTTTTAACAGATCTCATCCATTATGCCCTCCCCAGATATACAGTCCGTGGTTCTCTGAAAATTGAATTTTTATGTTTTTTCTCTGAATGAATTGTTGTAGCATTTACTTTATTTTAACGAAAAAACATACTTTGAACTTTTAGACATTGGCAATCCTGTGTTATACAGTTGTTTTTGCGTCTTGTCTATTCTGTTTGTCGGTCAAACATCCTGGCACTTTTGTGACCCGGTGTTGTATCTGGGCATAGCACCGTGACTGGAGTGAAAACAAATTCGTTTATGCTTGATACGCGTACTTGTTGCTTAGACAATGGCTTTGTTCACCTTCGCTTGTAACCATGGGCACACCATTGTTTTCACTTTATCCCTACTGGATGTGATGTGGCAGCAACCGACAGAATAGACTTGGCCAAGTCTGATTTGGTCTGATCCGCAGAGTGCAACATGCTGTTTATAACGGCCTCTATAGAGCTTCTGCACCGGCGGCCATGACAGGGGGCAGGTTTTCTTATTTAAATCATGTAACAATAGAACCACAAAGCACCTACTCACGGATGACACACGGGGCGGGAGTCTACATCCTTATACAAAATTGTTCGCTCGTTAAAAAGAATGGAGGGTCTAAGGCCTTGCTGAAAGAAAACAAAAAACAAACAAATTAAAAGGGCTCTAATAAACTCTTTCACTAAGGGAATTTTAGAAAGGTGGTTGGTACTAGAGACCCTTTCTGTGGTCCCCACTTACAGTCCTCTACACAAGCTTGGGCGCAACTCAAGAATCTTCCCCCTGCACTGTCTCCTCCATTGTCGATTAACAAGTGACAAACTCCCTACCCTGGGTCAAGTTTATGTAACAAAACCCCTTTGAAAAATGAAAAAGGTTATCAAGTTCCCATCTAAGGGGCAGAGCATAAGGGAGGGTGAAACAATTTATGGGTTCTTATTAGTAGCCAACCGTAACAGGTAATTTGCATGCAGTATGTTTAAGCAGAGTTAGCTTATTGTCCTTTGCAGCAATGTGTATCATTTGGGGAGGAGGGGGGCGAGGGGGGAGGGGTGATGCAGGGGAGGTTATGGGCATAGAGGGTGGGTGGGCGAGTTTATAGAAAATGGTTTTCCATGTCTAACTGCTTTGAACTAGCAACACCTTTTTTCATGTTCAAATTTGAAAAGGGAATATCTTTAAGTTTAGGTACACATACAGATGGGCAAATTTTCTATGCATGACTTTTGGGTGCAAGACTTTTGGGTGGATGGGTCTGACCTCATATACATGTAGAAGGACAAATGTTTAAACCCGATATCAAATATTTTTTTCCGATGCCCCCTGGTCTGTCTAAAACAAATGCAAGGTAGTTTATAGTGTTATACTACAGCAGCCCTGCAACAGAACATCTACATTGTACAAATATGGATTTTTCAATGCATTTAAATTATTTGCTGTTTTTGAAATAATTCATTTTTTGAAATTTAAATGTCAGGAAGACTTTGGCTAACCATAGTTTTGCCAGCGAACAGTTGAGTTATCTCTTTTTATCTCTTGCTAAGACCTATGGTCAGAGCAAGGCGACTTAAACAAAAATCATAAACAGTAATGTTTATTTCAATTAATATCTGCAGGTAGGACTGAGTGATGATGGAAAATAAGAACACTTCGGAGGGTATTGAAAAGATCATGCAGAAGCTGCACACCTATGTTCCAGGAGATGGGACTGACAAGCCAGTTCTGACTATGTGTGGTGGAGATCTTCTCACAGTTGAAAGAGAGGTCAGTGCCCAAGATGATAAACAGGATTCCCCAACGTCATCGAGAAAGCTTCTCGGCTTAATGCCCGTTCTGGAAGACTGGCACACATTGGCCAACTTTTATGTGGTATGAAAGCCCTCAAAGGTTGTAGCACATAATGTTACATTATACTCAACAATAAAAAAACATACATGTTTGCCACTGCCAATAATGTTCATGGTAATGGTCCGTGCACAGTGGACACCACCCACGATACAGTCAAACATCGATGAGCAGTGCTAATACAAAATTCTGATTATAAGGACATTTTTGTTCACAATGTTGGTTGTTTGACATGTTCTGTTTTTTTTTCTGATAATGCAACATTTCTGTTAATAAAAGACCGTTTGCACCAGCAGCCATGACAGGGGGTCAGACACATACATTATCTCTGTGCATCATGCATGAATAAGCACTTTGTGGATCTATTGTGACATAAAATAAATATGAAAACTTGGACTCTGTCATGGCCGCCAGTGCAAAGGGTCTACATGTATTCTGCAAAGTCCCAAAGACAAGATTTGACTGTGTAGGTTTGGTTAAATTGGGATAAAGGTTGTGTATTTAATTAGCCTTTATGTTTGAAGTATGGCTGGCACAATAGGAAGCTGCACTTTCATGTACCTGTAGGTATAAACAGGACGTTCATGTAAATGCTAATTAATTAAGTGCATGTTTCAATTCCGTCTCTGTATTATAATTACAACAACCAACCCAAGTTTTCGATTGTAAGGAAATACAAAATTAGTCCCAGAAAAATCGTGCCCAAATAAAATGTAGGACCTCTTTCTTTTGTTCAGCCATACTTCAAAAGGTAAATTTCTTCATTTTTATGTAGGCGTCTTTTTATTTTTGCCAGGTAATTTGGAAGCTTATGTATGACACAGAATCAGCGGCAGATACTGGTACCTTGTACGCAGCTCGGAACTTTCTAAAAGCCTGAGATGTTCCTGTAAACCCTATGAACAAAGTCAATGCTTCAAAGTATTTCTTGCAAAGGTACACGGAAGTCTTGGTTGTCAGTGCTGCAATGACCTTTTTTGGTTTAGAGAACATTGACGATGAGCCCACCAGGCACCTGTACAGTGTTGAGCAACATGACAATCGTACCAAGTATGTGCATGAGGTTCTGAGCCAGTTACTAGATGACTTTGCAATTCCTTCCGAAACGGAGATTTCCATGCAATCTGAACGCCTTTCATGCCCAGTTGATGGTTGCAAGAAACCTACAAAAACCTAAAGGGTTTGAAAGCACACATAACAGCCAAGCATGCCCCTGGTGGACCCACTCCCATCAATCCTCGTCAATCACGAGATGGTGCAGATCGGCTGTATAGCTACAGCCGAACAGCTTTGAGTCTGTGCTTGTTGGCTTGGGATTTTAATGATGCCTGCAAGTTGGCTGACGGAGAGCGTGTCTTACTCCTGTACAAGTACCTGATGTTGTTGTTTTTAAGCAACTAACAAAGTCAAGTATGCATATCAATCCCTCAGGCTGCTAGCTCAAATTTATTGTTTATTAACACCAAGAGCTAGAGGCACATTGCTGCATGCATAACAGGTTCATTAATCACAATGGTGGACTTGACAGAAACATCCCCTGTGAACACGATAACAGGAGCCTCAAAGAGCAGTGTGCTGGCAAGGTTAGTGAAGCAGCTATCAAAAGGGTGAGCGAGTCATCACAGTTTGTGGAAGCACTAATGAGCGAATATGACAAAGGTGTATGCAAACAGTCTGGAAAGCACACCCACCAGAGTCATGAAGATGATGTCAAAGCACTGGTAAAAAAAAATGCATGCAGGGGAAAGGAGCATCTTCGAGAATGTGCCTGGTAGATATCATCACAGTTTTCCGGACTTTCCAACCAGCCCTCTTACAATACTGAATCACCAAGACCTCAGTAAATGGATCCAAAGCACGATCAAGGACTTGGCCTACAAGAGACATTTCTCACAGATTACACATTAATTGGATGCAATGAAACTCAATACCTATACATGTGGGTAAATTGGGGGGAAACGGGACATGGGGGAAAACGGGACATTTGTAATCTAAGCCTTTTTGTTCAAAGTACAATAAGTCGACTGGTTGAAAGTCTATTTGCAACATTCCGCGTGTTTCTTTCCCGTCTCTTGAGGTCGCCCTTTTACTTCCAGCCACTTTTTAATGACGGTTGTCGGCAAATGACGAGGTATACGTACATAGGCATCGGAATTCCACGTTAAAATATTCCTGTAGCCCAGTTTTACGTTGACTAAATGTTTAGTGGGCTGTATGGGTTTGATCCCAAGGTTAAATTGACCCCTTTGTAATACGCTTGCCTACAGGCAGCTTTCGTTTTTCGACTAACAAACATTTTGAGCTGACTATGGTCTGATAAATTATTTTACCGCCCTTTTTCAAGGCGTCCCGTATTACCCCGACTTTGTTTTTTTCTTTGGGGTAAATCGGGACAAATTTAAAATTATTAATTGGGGGTAAGATGGGACAGTTTTTGAAATTTAGATATAAGGATTAAGGGTCAAAATTCTTTCTGAAACTATAGATTGTGACCTTAAAAACAAAGTAGGTCATCCTGTGTAATTATAAACAAGAATAAAATTATAAACAAGAATAAAAAGAAAATACCAATTCAAAACTCATGAATGCCCTTTGTACTTGTTAATTTTGGCCCATGTTGCCCCATTTTATTAAAAAATGTCCCGTCTTACCCCAAAGATTGTGTAAAAAAAGTTTTTAATAATACAATTTACAAAATGTGGGGATTTTTTCAAGTGTATTTTGCAATTGCATGTATTGTTTAAAATTAATATGACAATTGCATTATCACTTATATGATAAACATTTACATTTTTCAGGTTTAAACATGGTGCGCAAATACTGTCGCCGAACTGAACGGGGATATTATGGGTCAGATAACTTAATGTACGCAATCAATGAAGTTAAATGTTTACCTTAATGCTGGAATTATTGTTTAATAATCTGTATTTTTTTCTCTTAAAGATTGTCAATTACATGTGTTACAATAAAGAATATTTATGCTTGTATTGCGAACATGAGGTCTGCTTACGAGCCAACGGCGAAAGATGTGGGTAAGACCCCAAAAAAGGCCAACAATTTTACTGTGGGATGATGTTGTTCAGTCCACGGTACCCCTTGCATCTTGTAGAAACAGTTAAAATATGCAGTTGCAAAAAATCATGCATCCAAAAATTCGTGCCAGAGGCCAGGGTGTTGGGCATTTACTTGGTATTTAAAGTGTCTTAAATTAAAGCAGGTAATTGTTGGTACAAACAAACTTTGAGAGACAAAGTAAAAAAAGAAATAAGTTTCATTCTATATTATATTTGTTTTAATTGTGCCTAGTACAATGAGATTTGTACAAAATGCAAGATCAATTATTAAAACATGAAGTCCGACTGCATTAGTACAATTTATTACAGGATGTGAAAGTTATTTTCGTTGTGGAATTACAGCTTGTAACAGAGCCCGTGCATACATGATTATGCGTTGTGTTCCTTGCTTTATAAGAAGTGGAATGCAGAATGAAAAGCACGTTTTCGTGTCTGCAGTCATCGCAGTTGTTCCTCAAATACCTCTGTGTTGTGTTTTGTCTTTTGCGCGAGGTAACAGATGTTTAAAAACAATATTGAAGAACGAACTCGGAATCTACAAAGTTATTCGAAATAAGCGATAGGATCGGACACCAGTCTATGCTTTCGTGCTAAACCAAAGTTTATGCAAATCACCTCAAGCGATATGAACGCCTTGTGGCTAGCGAGGCGGAGCTCATTATGCTAAAGAGGCCAGTTGACCTGTGTAGGTAACTTATTTCATTGGTTGACTGTGGCATAGTTACTGCATATTAAAGAAAAACGATCTGCAAATTGGGAATTTTGAAGCACTTTCTCTCTCGTCTATAGGCTGTTTACTGCCGTATTGTTTGTCATATGTGCATAGCCTAGTTCATTCAAAATTAGGCCACGCTTGTTTTTGCGTAACCACGCGCGCGCGATGCTGTGATTGGTTGTACAGTTACCTAGCTAGCTCCAGCTAAACATGCATACTGGGTCTGCGCTTGAAATCTTGTGCAAAAATATCAGATCATCAGCTTCTTGCTATAAATCACAAGGCGTTCATATTGGTGGAGGTAATTTGCATAAACTCATCGCCACGTGAGGTCGCTGGTTATGCACCGACAGGTTGCGGGCATTTTGTGGAGCCAGTACAATAGACTACTAAAGTGAAAACGTCACCCTTTGTGTGTTGCCATGGTTTTTGGGTCTACACTAAAACCAGTGAACTGTTTCCCTGCGCTATACCAATGGACGTTTCAGATTACCAGCGAATGTCTAGACCCAATAACCATGGCAACTGACGTCACACTTTAGTCGTCTATACGCCCTAGACTATCCAGGCATGAACGGTTTGGACAAGGCTATGTCTTATGTTTCTTGGATACATGTGGGTCTTTCTACAGTAAAGGGCCATTTTGGCAACAGAGACCATATTTTCGAGGAAATACCTTTGTCTGGTCTCAAAATAAAAGAAATACATTTAAATTGTTCTGAAGAGATAATTTAAGCCCCAAAAGGGTTACAAATAGTGTAAAAAACATGCCTAAAAACCCTGTGTACAAATTTCCAATGTACGCTTGTAACCGGGACGGACAATTGTTACATTTTAGGCCGTCCCGGTTACGAACGTATATTGGCAATGTGTACCCAGGATTTTTAGAAAGACATGTCACACTATTTGTAACCCTTTTTTTGGCTCAACTTTGTTTTTTCTTTTTTTTTTTATTTTCTGGAAAAGATGGTCTGTGTTGTCAAATTGCACCCCCCCCCCCCCCCCCCCCCCCCTCACCCTTTACCGTGGAAAGACCCACATGTACATACTTCTTCTTTAAGTGTAGCACTTTCACTAAAATGTGCGATCATCGTCAGACTAAAAAGATCTTTAATAAACCTTATCGACGTTCTCAATACATCATGGGATTCGATGAAAAGTATTGTCATCTGCTTCCATTTGATTTTCCTGAAAGTTGTCATCTGCTGCGATGGTGACAGCTGTAGAGAAAACATATCAAATTAATTCAGTCTTTTTTTTTGTATTTTGGAAAACTTAATGCTTAATTGTGGTTGATTAACATTTTCATTTCCTAATATTCCACAGGTGACCAACATTTTGTGGTTTGGGTCACAGGCTCGCAATACTCGGGTGAACACTTGGGGTTACGGGTTCGGTGCCCGGCTTGGTTACCTGTGCCCTTGGGCAAGGCACTTAAACACAATTGCTCCAATGGCATTTTTTAGGAGTCCTTGGTTTCAGTACCAGAAAGAATAATAATAATAATAATTCTTCTTAATGCTGCAAACGGCAGCCTTTCCTAAACGACAACCGAAATTTCGGCAAGAATCACTCAAATTGACACCAAATTTCTCTACCCAAAGCTTCCAAAAAATGGTTCTAGACCTATTAAAAATTATTCTAGACCTAATAAAAATGTTTTTTGACCTTAACAAAATTGTCTTTAACCTCCAGAATATTGGGGCTACACCAAATTGTCGCTCTAACCGACCGTGTCGCCCTACGCAAAAAGTTTCACCCTATTGGATAAAATGTTCCGAAAAGCATGTGTGTTCTCTCGCACAAAGGCATTGAGAATTGCCACCTCCTCAAACGACCAATTTGAACTCTATACTTCGTTTGCTGCTACATGTAGGCTCACCAGCCATGATTCTATTATTTTTCTGAAGCAAAATCAAGTGGCCGAGCGGTTTAGGTCATTGACTCGCAATCATAGGTGAAAACTTGGGGTTGCAGGTTCGAACCTCCCCACGGCTACGGTACCTGTGCCCTTGGGCAAGGCACTCAACCACACTTGCTCCATCCTTCGGAAGGGATGTAAAGCCGTTGGTCCAGTGTGTTAGGTAATGGAAACGCACTCTAAAGATCCCAGAGCATTCTTTCGTAAAGAGCAAGGGGGATCATCCCCGGTGTCTCTGGCCATTTCTAATTCTAATTCTTCACGCTTGCGAGTGACAGTGCAATGAGCACTATTGAGGAATCCTTGGTATGAATACCAGAAAGAAATAATAATAAAAATAATAAATAACAATTGTCAGTGCTCAGTTGCAGTTGAATTAAGATAATTTTAAAATGAGGATGTTTGGATGGGATCACTTTTCCATATTTTTACATGAAACACTATAACGCGATATACCTTATAGCTAGGCATACAATGGATTGTACCGGAGGGTGCGCCCCGCCCCCTCCCCCACCCCGCCGCCTCCCCCCACCCCACCCCCTAGATCCGCCCCTGACATGTACCTGGTACTTGGGGAACTAGGCCGATGCAAATAGGCGGTTGCACGTCCCCTCGTATCGTGACGTCCGAGTACTAAATTCTTACCACTGACTTTTGTATTGTGGTGGTACGATAACTAAATACCAAACTTTTGTGGCTCTTACACTTTTTGATACTTTTGGCACACCATACCACCAGAGTGCATTATGTGTGTCATAGGTCGATGGTTGGTAACAGCATGACTAGTACCAGCTACACTGTATATAATAGACTGTACATAGCGTTGCTAAGGAAACGACCCATGTCGGTCTCTCCGTAATTTTCCCAAAGTTTTCTTCACGCGTTTGATAAAGTTCGTGTTTGTTCATCAAGTTTTATCGACTAAATACGCGGAAAGATTTTCCTGACTACAACTGCAGAGAGTTGAAGTCTCTGCGGATATTTTGCACCAGCTTTGGAACGGTGTTTTGCAGATTTGACAGTGATTTTTGCCACTCCAATTATTGCGTGGAACTTTGTAAAATACGCGAATACGTGCACGTAGACTTTGTGTAGCATTACATGTAGCCTACATTGAGATTCGCCTACATCATCATCGTCATTTCAACGTCTTCGTTTTTCGTCATTTATTCTTTGTGTCCTTGTCTTCGTGACTTTCTGAACATATTATGTATCATCACTAGCGGACACAGACCAGCTCTAGGCCCAAGGACCCGGCGCATTGAACGATTAACACGGTGAACACGCTTATTGTGGGTAAGTGATAACTTCCACCATCATCCTTTAACTTACCACTTGCACCCACATTGGTGACCCGGACGTGATTATGGCAACAAATTCAAATCCCGACTCTGCAGGACCGGCTAGTCTACCTACATCCGCTGGACACACCGCACCCGTACCCCTCGCCGGAGTTACATTAAAGCTACCCCCATTCTGGCCAAATGATCCAGCGCTCTGGTTCGCTCAAGTGGAGGCGCAATTCTTGACTCGCAACATCACCCAACAGCACACAAAATTTGCATACGTTGTTGGCTCTCTTCAGCCCGAATTCGCGACTGAGGTGAGGGATATCCTAATCACGCCACCCGCGATTGACGCCTATGACTACCTAAAGACCGCCCTGATCCGCCGTACGACAGCCTCAGAACAGAAACGTCTCCACCAGCTATTAATCTCAGAGGAGTTAGGCGACCGCAAACCCTCCCAACTCCTCAGACGGATGAAGCAACTCCTTGGGGATAATTCACTTGAAGACAATATCTTGAAACAGCTTTTTCTACAACGCTTGCCAGCCAATGTCCAACTGATACTAGCCTCAACCCCCCCGACTGTCTCCATTGAACAACTGGCCGATTTAGCCGACAAGATTGTCGAGGTAGCTGTGTCACCTGTAGTCGGTTCTACGTCAGTGAGCTCCACGCCAAAAGCAGCAGCCGCATCTACAGGGGAGCCACCACACCAGTCCTCTGCCATGCAACTCCTGCAGTCTCAAGTCCAGCACCTCAGCCTACAAGTCCAACAGTTATCGTCCAACATGGATCGTGACCACTATACCCGTGCTCGCAGCCGCACCCGTAGCCAAAGCCGTGGACGGCGGAGTCCTAGCTCTGATTCCTACCCAGACTCCTCTGACGAGTGCTGGTACCACTGGCGCTATGGAGACAATGCTCGTAAGTGCAAGGAACCCTGTAGCTACAACAACAGAAAGGGCCAGGGAAACGCCAACGCCAGCGGTTAGCGACGACGGGCCGTCCTGGCAATGACACGAACGGTCGTCTTTTCTATGTCACTGATAAACAATCAGGAAGGCGTTTCCTTATTGATACAGGCGCTGAGATAAGTGTCCTGCCACCCACGCCAAGTGATCGTAAACATCCATCTAACCAATTCAACCTCCAGGCCGTAAACAAATCGCCCATAGCCACTTTTGGAGAGCGTTCTTTGACACTTGACATCGGTCTGCGCCGGACGTATCGTTGGGTTTTCATCATTGCCGAGCTGTCTACGCCAATTATCGGTGCCGATTTCCTTAGGCATTTTGACCTGGGTGTCGACGTGAAGCACCATCGGCTCATCGATACCACGACCAGCTTAAATGTACAAGGAATTTGCACATTGATAAATTCCCCCAGTCCCACTATCACAGTGCCCGACGTCACATCCAGCTACAGCGCGTTACTGCATCAGTATGCGGACTTAACTCGGCCTTGTTTCAGCGAAACGTCTTTGAAACACGACGTCACCCATCACATTCGCACACGAGGGCCACCTGTGGCATCCCGTCCTCGTCGCCTTTCAGCAGATAAGCTACCAGTAGCTAAGGCGGAATTTGACCACATGCTTCAAATGGAGATCATCCGCCCATCCGACAGTTGTTGGTCGTCGCCCTTGCACATGGTGCCCAAAAAGTCAGGTGACTGGCGTCCCTGTGGTGACTACCGAGCACTGAACCGAAATACAGTTTCCGATCAGTACCCTATACCACACATCCATGACTTTGCTGCGGCCTTACATGGCAAAACAATTTTTTCGAAGGTTGACCTGATCAGAGCCTACCATCAGATCCCAGTTGAGCCGACCGACATCCCTAAAACAGCCATCACAACCCCTTTCGGTTTGTTCGAGTTCACTCGCATGCCATTCGGTTTGAAAAATGCAGCACAAACATTTCAGCGCTTTATTGACCAAGTCATTCGAGGACTGGATTTCGTGTACGCCTATATCGATGACCTGCTAGTAGCCAGCACGAGTGAAGAAGAGCACCAAAATCACCTACACCAGTTGTTCGCGCGACTGCGCGAGTACGGCGTTGTGATCAATTCGGCAAAGAGTCAATTTGGGGTCAGCTCGCTGGAGTTCCTCGGACATCATGTCTCAGGGGATGGCATTCGCCCTCTAACCTCCAAGGTAAAGGCTACCCAAGAAATTCCTCCGCCACAGTCACTGAGAAAGCTCAGGGAATTCCTTGGTCTGATAAACTTCTACAGGCGGTTCATTCCGAACTGTGCACAACTTGTACAGCCCCTCACTGATCTGCTGGCTGGAAAGCCCAAACATTCCAAGACGCCAATCATACTGTCGCCCGAAGCGGAGGCAGCTTTCACAGCAGTCAAATCGGCATTGGCAGAGGCAACGCTGCTGGTCCACCCTCGCCCTGATGTCCCATTATGTCTAATGGTTGACGCATCGGATGTTGCTGTCGGTGGCGTGCTCCAGCAGCTGATCAACGGAGAATGGCAACCCATGGCTTTCTTTTCACGGCGACTACAACCAGCTGCGACGAAATACAGTACATTTGGTCGGGAACTCCTTGCAGTATATCTTGCCATCCGGCACTTCCGGTACGCCGTAGAAGGTAGAGAGTTTTTCGTATTTACTGACCACAAACCACTGACACATGCCTTCAATGCAGCAGCAGACAGGTACTCGCCCCGTGAAATCCGCCAGCTAGACTATGTGTCCCAATTTACCACCGACATCAGGCACGTCAAAGGGACAGACAATGAAGTGGCTGACGCGTTATCCCGCATTAGCATGACATCACTGCCACCGACTCCACCCGCTATACACTTTGAATCCATGGCCAAACATCAGCTTACAGATGAGGACTACATCCAGCACAAGCACAGCTCGGTACTACAGTTGAAGGACATACCATTACCCACTAGCAATGGCACGATCGCATGTGATATGACTACTGGTGTACCCCGCCCATTCGTCCCAAAGTCCTTCCGCCGTGCAGTTTTTGACTCTCTCCACTCCATGTCACACCCAGGGATACGGTCCACCTTGAAACTTGTCAGCGCACGTTTTGTCTGGCCCCACATGAACCGCGAAGTCAGGCAGTGGTCTAAAACTTGCCTCAAATGTCAAACGTCCAAGGTACATCGCCATACTGTGACGCCGTTGGGTACTTTCGCTACTCCCGACGTTCGCTTCAACCATATCCACATAGACATCGTTGGCCCTCTGCCGCCATCAGACGGGTTTCCTTACATTCTAACGTGCATTGACAGATTCACCAGATGGACAGAGGCGATCCCTATTGTCGACATCACAGCCGAGACAGTGGCCAAGGCATTCGTCGCCAGGTGGATTGCGATTTTCGGTGCACCATCAACTATCACGACCGACCGTGGCAGGCAGTTTGAGTCCAACTTATTCAATGCCTTAACAGCCTTGCTAGGTTGCAAGCGGATTCGAACAACATCTTACCACCCTATAGCCAATGGCATTGTCGAAAGATTCCATCGCCAACTCAAGGTTTCCCTCAAGGCTCAAGCTGACCCTCGCAAGTGGACAGAAGCGTTACCACTCATTCTCCTCAGTCTTCGCACTGTTGTCAAGAGAGACCTTGGGTGCTCTACAGCGGAACTGGTATTCGGGACTACTCTGCGGCTTCCCGGCCAGTTTGTGGCACCGGACGAAACTCCGGAATTCGACATCAGCAACTACGTGCATCGTTTACGACGCCTTATGCAACACGTGAGACCCATACCAACCAGATCACACCAACGTAAGGCACAAATTGACCCCAACTTGACCTCTTGCACACATGTTTTCATACGAACTGATCATGTGCAAAAACCCCTCCAGCCTGCATACACTGGCCCATTCAAGGTCATCACCAAAGCTGACAAGTATTTCGTGCTCGACATGCATGGGGTACACAAAACCGTCAGTTTAGATCGCTTGAAAGTGGCATACCTGGACACTGACACGATGGACACTCCACAATCACCAGAACCTTCGCGCTCAGTTGCCCGATCTACATCTAGTGGCCAAACTACTGGTACGGAGAGCCCACATCCGTCGCCACCACCACAACGTTCAACGCGTTCTGGCCGACACGTTCACTGGCCAACAAAGTACCTCACCTACGACTGCGATTGAGCACTTCTCTGATGATACGTCGCATCGCCTGCTTCATTCCCATTCGCTGGCTAGAAGGGGGCTATTGTGGTGGTACGATAACTAAATACCAAACTTTTGTGGCTCTTACACTTTTTGATACTTTTGGCACACCATACCACCAGAGTGCATTATGTGTGTCATAGGTCGATGGTTGGTAACAGCATGACTAGTACCAGCTACACTGTATATAATAGACTGTACATAGCGTTGCTAAGGAAACGACCCATGTCGGTCTCTCCGTAATTTTCCCAAAGTTTTCTTCACGCGTTTGATAAAGTTCGTGTTTGTTCATCAAGTTTTATCGACTAAATACGCGGAAAGATTTTCCTGACTACAACTGCAGAGAGTTGAAGTCTCTGCGGATATTTTGCACCAGCTTTGGAACGGTGTTTTGCAGATTTGACAGTGATTTTTGCCACTCCAATTATTGCGTGGAACTTTGTAAAATACGCGAATACGTAGATTGGCGAAGTTTTTGCTTAAAAGTAACTGAATTTTTGATTGGTGAACAGGAACCTGCACTGCAAAAAATGCGGTGTTAAATTTCTAACACCAAGGTTTTTTAATTATTTGGGTGTTACATTTGTGTCAAACGAACACCGGTGTAATAGATTAACAGCATAAAAAGTGGTGTAAAATGTGCATGGTTTTAAACTTAATAAACTGATCACAATGCATGACGCTTAGTATTCTAATCCCAATGGTTGATCTCGAGAAAATTATGGAATGTCGGTCACGTTTTTACTGCAAAAAAACTTTTGTTGGTGTTAAAAAATAATGCTAAGAGAGCATGCGCGGAAATCCAGCTATTTGATTGGCGACAGGCATTTCTGATCATTTTCCCGCGTTTGAGCATACAAACTGTATTCATCACGTTGTATTTATGGCTAGACTATCTGAATGTTTGTCTCTATGATATCATCTTTACAAACTTGTCAAATATTGTATTTTTGATAAAATTATTTATTTTGTCATTTGTAGTGACACACTGGAACTTTCCAACTGCATGTAAAAAAATACAAAAAACAAAAACAAAACTATAAAAGATTGCTAGTTCGATTCCCTCCCAAGCATGCTAGAGTTTTTGGCGTGATCTTGGTAAAACGCTCTTAGTCTAGTGCTTGCCGCTTCGTGATGGGCAAAAATACTTTCCAGTAACATCATTTGGACCGACGCAATAATGAATTACTTACAAAACTGTATTTTTGGCTGTTCCCACACGGTTGGGAACAGCCTTTGTTTTCGTTAAGATTTTTTTTTTTTTTTTTTTGGCTGTTCCGATTCGGGTCGGAACAGCCTTTGTTTTCGTTACGATTTTTTTTTTTTTTATTCTTTTCCTTCTTCCACTTTTTTCAGACGCTTTTTCGGGCACTTGCACATTCATGATTGACTTCAAACTTCACATGGACATTGGTCACTATGTGAATTAGTGCACAGTACTAATGACGTCATGATGACGTCATCACGTGTCAGATTAAAGGGGCATGAAGTTTAATAAATTAAATATTCAAAAATCAATAAAAAATCAACCGTTTGACCTACGATCTTGATTCCTTCGGCATATACGATGACTAACAAAGGTCTTTGAGATGCGCACACCCCTTGACCTTTGACCTCGTTTCCTATTGGTCTAACAGATTTTGCCTTGCCATTTGAAAGTGGTGCAAGATATTTGGACAAAGTCACTTGTGTTACACTTCGACTAGGGTGGGGTATCTAAAAAATATTTTTGTGACCTTTGACCTTGCTCACTTCCGGTCGAAACCGGAAGTGGCCCTTAGTTTGAAAGTGAAAGGAGGTATTGAGATGGGGTCAATGGTGTTATTACCAGAGGCCCTTAAGCTTTCCAAAAATATAAGTGATGACGTCATCGTACGAAATAGCGCCCTCTACCGACAAGATGATTACGTAATTAAATATTCAAAAATCAATAAAAAATCAACTGTTTGACCTACGATCTTGATTCCTGTGGCATATACGATCACTAACAAATGTCTTTAAGATGCGCACAGGGCTTGACCTTTGACCTCGTTTCCTATTGGTCTAACAGATTTTGCCTTGCCATTTGAAAGTGGTACAAGATATCTGGATGTGGTCAACTGTATTACACTTGGACCTAGGGTGGTGTATCCAAAAAATATGGCCGTGACCTTTGACCTTGCTCACTTCCGGTCGAAACCGGAAGTGGCCCTTAGTTTGAAAGTGGTAGGAGGTATTGAGATGGGGTCAATGGTGTTATTATCAGAGGCCCTTAAGCTTTCCAAAAATATAAGTAATGACGTCATCGTACGAAATAGCGCCCTCTAGCGACAAGATGATTACGTAATTAAATATTCAAAAATCAATATAAAATCTACCGTTTGACCTACGAATTTGATTCCTTCTGCATATACGATCATTAACAAATGTCTTTAAGATGCGCACATGGCTTGACCTTTGACCTCGTTTCCTATTGGTCAAACAGATTTTGCCTTGCCATTTGAAAGGGGTACAATATACCACGATGGGGTCAACTGTGTTACACTTCGACTAGGGTGGGGTATCCAAACATATAGCAACACCTTTGACTTTCCCTACATGTCAGATTAAAGGGGCATGTAATAATATTCAATATTTAAAAATAGATAAAAACTCAACCGTTTGACCTACGATCGTGATTTATTCATATACGATCACTAACAAAGGTCATCCCGAACACCATATATGTTTATAAAAAGGAGGGGAACAGCCATGTGTTCGTTGTCAAGAACGAACACAGGTCTAGTTATGTGTTTGAAGTACATTCATTTGTGTTTGTAACATTCAGGATGAAGCTGCGTCAACACAAAATACCACCGTGGGAGCTTTGTAAAATGTATTGCCAGCTCCGTGAAAACAGGCCAGGATTTAAGGCATGCTACATCAGTTGCTATGTTGGTAAGGAACGGGAAATTGGAAACAATTCTAAGCCTACTTAGTCACTGCATTTTGTTGTTTAACTGTGGAGAGCTAATATGCAATGTAGATTATCCACCCGAAATATACCATGTTATAATTTGTTTTTGCTGTATCTCATACATATTCCGTTGCCATTACAATTCAAGAAAACCTTGGCAAGAAACTTGAGTAACCAGCTTGCTAGAAGTAAAATCTCCCAATTTCGGGGGAAAACAAATCTTTTGCATTACAATAACCTGCAGTATTATGAAGCCCGGGAAGGTACATAGGAAATTTCCTTTTTATTTCGTACTCACGATTTGGTAATTTGTGCCCACAATTGGGTAATTTGTGACCACGATTTGGTACCAACGATTTCACTAACTCGTGCCCACGATTTCACTAAAGCGGGCCGCACATTATAGGATCCGACCACGATCCGACAGTATTGCGGTGATTTACGACCCGATTTTCTCCAGTCGCTGAGCTGTCGCAAACTGCTTCCCGACTCGATCGCGAATATTCAACCTTCGAATCTTTACGATTGTATCACTCACTCACTCACTCCACCGCATAGACATCTGGGGTCCGTCGCGCTGATCTTCTGTGTCCGCGGTCTGTAGCCTGGTTCCAGAGCCTGTTGATTACGCTGGGCTTCCCCAGTTGCTTAAGCCAGGAAGACTTGGGACGGCCTCTTGGCCTTGACCAGCCCGGAGCCTGGGGGGATTCTGCCTCTGGAGGTAATGGCATATTGAGTGCCTTCTTGGCCGGGGTGTTGTAAGCGAGGCGGGCAGTATGACTGAAAAGGGCACATCGACGGTAGCTGATGACTAAGTGACTAATGGTAGGGAGTGCAGTCCTATACGAGACCTCCAAGTTGGTGATGTAGTCATACCATTGGATGCCAAGGATGGTTCTTTGGCACCGTTGATGGAAGGCCTCTAGTCTTCTCAGGTCAGATTGGAGGAGTGTCCATGTGTCTGATCCATAAAGAAGGACAGGGATGATGCATGTCCTGTATATTGCCAGTTTGGTGGTGAGTTTGAGCTTCTTCAGCTTCCATAATTGGTCGTATCGACGACCAGAATACAATTGGATATGGACGACCAATAGTACAAAGCATTTTTTGTCATTTCGATTTTTATTCAGAAGTTACGTGCTGTTATAGGATTCGGGTATTCGGCTATTAAGTAAAGCTTTTCTGCAAAAGCATCGTGTTCGTGCAAGTTATTTTACTGCGTAGACGTTTCCAATTTGTGACTATTTGGCCGTCCATACCCATACATATGTGCGCTTTCAATAAAAATGGCGGCGGATGAATGGACCGAACGAATGGAAGAAGACTTAAGAAGCATGTGGGCTGCTCGAGAGTGCCTGTATAATATCTCGAGTAGAGGTTACGCAAATAAGCAGTTGAAAACCCAGTCCCTGCAGGAGATATCTACCGTCATAGCGGTCCATGGTGAGTACAACTTTGCCCATTTGATGGACTCTGGCTGAACTGAGTGATGGTAGGCCTAGCCTAGCCTATGTCATCATGTGCGATTCTTTTTGGCGCTGGAAAACAGCGTACGTACACATGTACATATAAATAAATACACGTACGCATGTACGTTTACACTAGCTAGCTACATAGTACGCACA
Organism: Henricia sp. BOLD:AAB3569; assembly: GCA_037783545.1. Taxonomy (NCBI): domain Eukaryota; kingdom Metazoa; phylum Echinodermata; class Asteroidea; order Spinulosida; family Echinasteridae; genus Henricia; species Henricia sp. BOLD:AAB3569. The sequence continues at coordinate 408,448 of JBBELK010000122.1, forward strand.
GCGCGCGTTGAACAGCGACGGATGCAGCCACGGCGCGCGACAGATCAGACTCAAAAGAGGTAGGGATTTCGTCCATAATTACCCGATTTATGTCTTTCAATCTAAGTAACTTAATGGCGTGGACTGTACTAAGAACTAAACACAACATCAAAAATAAGTTCCCCCTTTAAAGAACACCTCAAAACTTCCAGGTATCCATTTTTTAAAGATCAAACCTAGCAAAGGATATAGCTAGGGTTGTTAGGAAGCGGTTACGTGAAAAGTAGCGAAATCCGTGATTTAACGGCTGAATGAGCACATAGTAAAGACAAAATGAGTCCCTTTTAAAATTCGCAAGAGTTATTTCATGCCCATTTTCACTGTGATACAGCATGCAATGGAATGCAGTTTAAAATCCCCGCCAAGGTTGCACCATATGTCATGAATTGATGTCATATCCTTTTTCTTTTGAATTCATACTCGGTCAGGCATCCATTAATGGGTATTGGGAGGCATTCCTAAGATTATGAATGTTGAAACACACATTCAATACAAAAGGATCTGTTATCAACAATGAAATGTAGGCCTATAAAACCAATAAAATTCCTGACCAACACTCACTTGTACACCAAACACAACACTTCCATTGCACTAAGTGATCATGCCCAGGTTATCTGATCAGGATAGGGCAATTGCAATTGGCGTGTTGGAAGCTGGCACCTCTGTGAAAGGGGTGGCTCGAAGGATGGGTGTCAGCCCCAATGCCATCAGAAAGCTGCGAAGGAAATACCAGCAGACTGGTCAGGTGCGGGATAGACCACGCAGTGGTCGTCCAAGAGTCACTACTCCAGCAGAGGACCGTCTCATCATAATGCGAGCTCTAAGACGAAGAGCCTCAACAGGTAAGATCATACGCATGCTTTTACGAAGTTTTAAACAATTTCCGACAAAAGTGTTTCTCTCAAAAATGTGAATAAATTTTAATGTTATGTGTTTCATTTTCAGCACAGCAGAACCAGGCTGGACTCCGACCACCGAATCGTCAGAGGGTTAGTGCGTCTACCATTAGAAGACGTCGTCTTGTAAAGAAGGCCATACCGATGATACGACACAGGGCAGCCCGTTTGCAATTGGCAAGGGCGCATTCACGGTGGACACAACAAGAGTGGGCAAACGTCCTGTTTACAGACGAAATGCGCATGTGTCTTCGTTATGTTGATGGAAGGACAAGAGTTTGGAGACGAAGGGGGTGAGCAGCATGCGGGGTGTTGTGTACAGCCAATCACAGCATTTGGTTGTGGAAGCGTTATGGTGTGGGCGGGAATAACTGCAACGACCAAGACACCGCTCGTCCTGATCAATGGACACCTGAATGCCATCAGATACGTGGATGAAATCCTGCGTCCACATGTCGCACCAGTCGCCGCTGCCATTGGTGATGACTTTGAACTGATGGATGACAATGCCCGCCCACATCGAGCAAGAGTAGTGGATGCGTTCTTGGCACATGAGGGCATTCACAGGATGGTGTGGCCCGCCAACTCACCTGACCTTAACCTGCTGGAACATCTGTGGGACCAGCTGAAGCGAGCTGTATCTGCACGCATTAATGCCAACACCAACCTTGCTGACTTGGCCCAGATGTTGGAAGAAGAATGGAATGCCATCCCCCAGCAAAGAGCCACAAGACTTGTGAACTCCATGAGGCGACGGTGCCAAGACGTCATTGACAAACGTGGTGGCTACACACATTATGAAACTGTCAGTAAACTTTCTGATAATGAACAAGTCATTAAAACACATTTGTTATTTTTGAAAAAGCGTAATTTTTGGTTCATGTTGTGCTAATTCAGCCGTTAAGTCACGGATTTCGCTACTGTTCACGAAACCGCTTCCTAACGCCCCTAGGTATATCCTTTGCTAGGTTTGATCTTTAAAAAATTGATACCTGGAAGTTTTGAGGGGTTCTTTAGAGGGGGAACTTGTTTTTGATGTTGTGTTTATAAGGCAGCTGCAAAGTACGGAAAATTTAGCAAACTGCGGGATTGTGCATGAATCCCATTTCGAGTCCAAATCGCGTAGGCTAGGCTATGTGCATAACATACAGGCCTAGGCCTACGTGTACGTGTAGGCTACGTTTGTACCATACGTACGTGTACTGTGACTTGCATACGAACGTTGAGTAAAAATTTCTGTCTGCAGTACACGTGTTTTACAGGAAATACGTCTGTTGACAAACAAAGCGATCATGTTTAGTATTCTATGATAAATGTCCGTTTTTTCGTACGTCGATTAACATGTAACTTGAACGTTGAATGGAATTTTACTTCACAATATTAATGTCCGTTTCTAGGCTAGTGTTGTTCACACATTTGTTTTCTTCAAAGAAATAATTAGTATGCGTGTACGTACGTATACACTAGTTACAGTGCTTTGCTTCACTGTTCTCAGTACATGTAAATAAATTACAATCCACGGTAAATTACGTTGAAAGAGGTAAATCGGGCGAAAGCCCTACCCTACGAGTCTGACCTGTCGTCGTTCGGTGGAATCCGCTGCTTATCGCTGGGTGTATTCCCAACAGGAAAACTGAGGTCGAAATGTCAGACTACTTTATAGTCTACACCCTTATGGCGTAAAAATATCATTTGTGTGCAACTTCGGGTACAATCTTTGATTTTTTCATGGATTACTCCTTGGTTAGTGGGAAACCCAAATCCGCTTGTTGCCTAATTTTGCTGACCCCAAAAAGGTGCTTTTTCGAGGTTTTTTGGGAATAAAAATGCAGACGACGCGACGTGGAATTTAGCGCACGAAGAAATATTACCCAATCACGAAGATGCCCAACTAGGAACCCTTCTGTATTAAGAACTGTACACACTGCGTTCGAATTTGGGTTCAATTCGCAAAGTGATCATGTGATGGTATCGCACACTACAGACAAGGCTAGCTTCTACTAAGTTTATGCAGTCACAAGATACGTGTTAATTTTGGCCGTGCCGTATCGCCGTATGTGAAATCACGTCTGTGAAGTTGTCAGTGTCACTATATCAGGTTTGTTTATGCTTGTATAATCATGGAGGTAGGAATGTCAATGTTTCCCATGCACACTTAACAACATTGCGACAACCATCGACTGTCCATTTCGTGGGGCAGTTTCTTCAGTTTGTTCCTTGAGGACATGCACTGGTTGCGCTTTGCACATATCGTGCTTCCATTGTTAAACGGTTTAAGTAACAAAAGGTGTCCCACGAAATGGCGGCTATTCGATACGGTCTATACGGAAACAGGATAAAGCTGGGGTTACTTTGGGGGAGGTGGGTGGTTTTCATACATGGGAATAAAGTTGTCTGGAGAGACGAGATGTTTTGGACGCGTTGTAAAAGTCGAGCTGTCTTAATGTAGCTATAGGCCTACAGTATATGTTTATATTTCGCTGATCATTCGTGGCGAATTTGCTTAATAAAAAAAACCGGAACGAACACTCAACACTGTACTCAAACGTTATTAATTTTCCTTCATACGATCTTTTAAACATGAATAAGTGTAAATCTAATGAAACAAATTGGAGGGGCAAATACGAAGATTTTACTAGGAACAAAATTAGAATTCTCCCGAGTTGCCTCATCTATGTTTCGTGCAGGAGGGCTATGTGACGACGTCCGACTTATCTTTCCCTAATTGCGTGGAATTTGTTTCGTGTGGGGATCGATTGAAAAAGCGATTTCGTCTTTTGTCATTCATTTTAATAGCACTTTGGTTTTTACGTTCGTTTCTGGTTAATAATGTTTTGTTTTTTTCAATCGTTACATAGTTTCAAAATTTGTCCAGGACAGTTTTATCAATGGGCTTCTAGTAGAAATAGGCCTAACCCCCTTTTAACAGTTTACCAATCATCTGTTCTGCCTTTAAAACCCAGTGGTGTTTAGTTTTCTAATCCGGTCAAAATTTCGTATGTCATCGCACATTTAAAAAGACCATATTTTCAGATTATTAAAGTTCACATAGTTTGAGTAACGTCGACTGCACTTATCACCTTTTTTTCTAAATATTTGGACTAGTAGATGATATTATGGCAAAATAAAAGCCTAATAAGCCCGAACAAAATACCGTTCTGAATTTTTCTGGTACACAAATCATGCACAGGTGACTCCAGTCTCAATTATAGGGAGCATGCTGTTTTAGCATGATTAAGTGATTACTTTTAGGGATTATTACCCAGGGACCGCCGGGGTGAATGAATTCGATACAAATGTGGACAAATCCATATGAGTTTGGGAAATCTGGATGCAGTGAAAAGCAACTTTGCTCCACCGGGATTCGAACTGCATTCCTTCTGCTTAACGTGCAGACGCCCTACCAATTGAGCTATGAAGCCCACTGGTGGTCTCGAATCACGGTAGTACAGTTGTTCCTCACTGATTGGGATTAGCTATTACGTGAGCTTAGCAAGGCATAACCACCCCTCCCAGAGATTAAGTTTTGTTAGTTTTGTTTTTATAAAAATCGTCTATAAAACACTAATTTATTACAGAAAAACAACTCTAACAAGCCTGAAATTATTCATACCCTTACCATATTTTGAATCGTGTACATTTTGAGGAATGGGAGTCTCTTGGCTTAAGTTACAAGAGTGTGACAGGCAGCTGAAGGAATGACTGCAAAGAGACATTTCAAGAAATACATGTACATCATTTCGGGGGTATTTTATTGACAGATTTGCAGAAAATATGTCTAGCCTCCTTAGATCAGTTCAAAGTCCTTTTTACAATCAATGGAAAATGCCTTCAGGTACTGGCTCACAACGTATCTGCGTGGAATTTGGCCCACTCCGCTAAAGTCTTTGAGGTTGAAAGGCTCTCCCCCATCTCGATTGAGTTGAGGTCCGGACTTTGGCCTGGCCACTCTACGCCTGCAGCATTATCCCGGAACCATTTCGTGACTGACTTGGCAGTGTGTTTTGGATCGTTGTCCTGCTGATATGTCAAAATGCTCCCCGAGTTTCTCTGCGGACTGCTTGATGTTTTTCTCCATGATCTTGATGTACTCAGTCACACACTTTGGCGGGTTTTAATGTTAAATATCTTCATTACGAGTTAATTGAAAAACTCATTACAAGTTCTGCTAGACAGTTGTCCTTATATGCGTTAGCCGGCATAGTTATGAAGAATAGTTTTCGAAGTTCCACGTATATTATTAATCTTGATCACATGAATCCAAAATTTATTCATCTTAAGACAAAAATAAATCAACTTGGCATCCTCAAAACCTTGAAAGAACCTCTCCCCTCCCATCAAACATTCTGCTAATGGAGCCCAGTACGATCTGAGATAACCTTGACCTTATTCACACGACCCTGACTTGTCTTTAGATATTCACTTGGCATTCTCAAAATCCCAGAAAGAAATCACCAAAATTACCCAAATTGTGCCAATGAAGCCCAAAAAATGCAATACACAATTTCCATCGACCTCAGCCAGGTAAGTCCGATGTCTAAATTGACCTTGACCACTCGTCACATGACCCTGACATATAAACATGCTGGAATCTTCATAAATAAACTCTACATCACCATACACCTTGCAAAAAACGTTCTTAACATCTAAATGGATCAACTGAGACTGAAATTAATACATACAATTTCCATCACTCCATGGGGAGCCAGGGGTCCTATCAAATTGGCCTTATGACCCTGGCCCTAGTTAAATGAACGTAGCATCCTGTAAATCGTAGTACAGACAACATGATTGTTAAAATTGACCAAACAGGGACCAACAAAGTACATTTTTTTAATGATTAGTGACCCCCTGTAACCTTTAAATTAACCTTTGACCTTGAAGATGTCCTTAAAAATCTTGGAGACTTTAATAAATAAACTCAGCATCCTGTAAATCCTACAACGGACACCACGATTCTTAAAATTGACAAACGAGGGGCCGCCAAAGTGCAATTTTAAGATTGTTTACCCTAGTTGTGACCTTTAAATTGACTTTTGACCTTGAAGATGACCATACAAATATTAAAGACTAATAAATGAACTCAGCATCCTGTAAATCCTAGAATGGACACAACGATTGTTGAAATTGACCAGGGAAAGGGCCGTCAGAGTGCAATGTTTTGATTGTTGACCCTCTGTGACCTTTAAATTGACTTTTGACCTTGAAAATGACCTTACAATCTTGGAGACTATAATAAATGAACTCGGCATCCTGTAAATCCTACAATGGGCGCCACGATTGTTGAAATTGACCAACGAGGGGCCGCCAAAGTGCAATTTTAAGATTTTTGACCCTAGTTATGGCCTTTAAATTGACCTTTAAATTGACTTTTGACCTCGACGATGACCATACAAATCTTAAAGACTTTAATAAATGAACTCAGCATCCTGTAAATCATAGAATGGACACCACGATTGTTAAAATTGACCAGGGAAAGGGCCGTCAGAGTCCAATTTTGTGATTTTTGAACCTCTGTGACCTTTAAATTGATTTTTGACCTTGAAGATGACCTTAACAATCTTAGAGACTATAAAAAATGAACTTAGCATCCTGTAAATCCTAGAATGGGTGCCACGATTGTTGAAATTGACCAACGAGGGGCCGCCAAAGTACAATTTTATGGTTTTGACCCTTTATGACCTTTAAATTGACCTTTGACCTTGAAGATGACCTCTTAAAAATTGGCAACAACCGGATTTGAATTCCTTGATATGAAATTAACATATCCTCAAATTTGCCAAGATTGTACCCGAAAATGCATATGGGGCCCCTTAGTGCTGTAGACTATTAGGGTACAAAGACTAATTATTTTTCTGAATTTACTAATTAAATTTGTTGCATGACTAATTCCTTTTTTTGGAAAATTAATTAAATTTGGAAAATGACCAATCACCCGAAAAATTAGGCAATTTATACAATTGTTAAAGACTAATTATTATTAGTCATTGCACAAATGTAATGACTAATCTTTCGACTGGGTGACTAAATAAAGATTAGTCAAATTATACCATGAAATTACTAATTTGTTTTAGTCAAATGACTACTTAGTAGTAGTTAAATCGTGGACATGAATTACTATTTCGTGGACACGAATTACCGGTACTATTTCAGTGCACTGATAACTTCGGTTAACATGTTTCCTTACACTCACTTGTTAACAGGGCGGGGTGTACAACACGACCATTTCAGCCAAGGATTTCCTCCTTGAATATAAGGGGGACTTCATCCCTTCTAAGGAAGGAGTCAGACGTGAGCAAGAATACAAAACTCAGCCTGATGCTGGAAATTGTATGTATTTCTTCAATATAATATAATAATATAATAATAAATTCTTATAGAGCGCCCTCCATAAAAATTATCTCAGGGCGCTTTATATATACAGTAAAAACACATTAAAATACAGCACATTAAAAAGTACAAAAAGTACAAAAATATTTGACAATTTTATATCTTCCTAAAAAAATGTGTTTTAAGAGATCCTTTAAAAATTTCATATGAAACGGCACCACGTACTAACAGTGGCAGGGCATTCCAAAGTCTCGGTGCACAGACCTGGAATGCCCTGTCACTGTAGTACTTGTTACCGCCAACAGGTTGGAACAGATACAATTCTCCCTGAGAATTCGATCTCAAACAGCGGCCAGTATCACGGACACGCAGGAGCTCATCTAAATAATCCGGGGACATACCGTTTAAAATTTTGTATGTCAAACAAAGAATTTTGAATTCGATTCTCTGTTGCACCGGGAGCCAATGCAGCTCTTTCATAACTGGAGTGATATTTTCATATTTGTTAATCCTGGTAACTAGACGGGCAGCAGAGTTTTGTATCACTTGTAATTTTCGAACTTCTTTGGCAGGAATACCAAAAAGAAGGCTATTGCAATAGTTAATCCGGGATGTAATAAAGGCGTGCACCAACTTTTCTGTCGTTTTGGAATCCAAAAGAGAACGAATTTTTCCAATGCCAGATATCCTGATCCTGTGGTAATCTTGTGGTACAGATAGATACCACAGAAATACCACAGGAAAAAAACATTGTCACAAGAGTACCACACAGGTTTGTGTAGTAATGTCAATGCCAAATATCCTGGTCCTAAATACCACAGCAATTACCACAAGAAAAATATAGGGATGCGTACCACAGGAACCGATTACCACACGAACCGAGTACCACAGGGACGCGTACCACAGGAACCAGAGTACCACAGGAACCGATTACCACATGAACGAGTACCACAGGGACGCGTACCACAGGAACCAGAGTCCCACAGGAACCGATTACCACACGAACGAGTACCACAGGGACGCGTACCACAGGAACCAGAGTACCACAGGAACCGATTACCACATGAACGAGTACCACAGGGACGCGTACCACAGGAACCAGAGTCCCACGGGAACCGATTACCACACGAACGAGTACCACAGGGACGCGTACCACAGGAACCAGAGTACCACCGGAACCGATTACCACACGAACGAGTACCACAGGGACGCGTACCACAGCAGAGTACCACAGGAACCGATTACCACACGAACGAGTACCACAGGGACGCGTACCACAGGAACCAGAGTACCACAGGGACGCGTACCACATGAACCAGAGTACCACAGGAACCGATATTTACCACACGAAATTTACCACAAAAAGAACCACAGGAACAAGTGGACATGAATATGCAAATCGGAAACACAATGTACCAATTTACTGTAATGCACATTGTCGGATGCCATGTATACATAATGTATTATGTTCTGAATTGAAATTGTACTCATTTATCAAATAGAAATATGAATCAATACATTTTGCATAATGCCATACTTAAAGCATAATGGCCTCTTTGTTGTTTTATGTTTGTTTTTACCCGTGACCAACCATGGATAGATAGCTGCATTTGGCCAATGGCCTGGTAAACATTTAAGTCTTGAGCACTAAACATTCCGACGCAAGTTAATGCTCTTTGCAGTGGTTCTTGTGGGCACAGAATGAACAACACTGGTTCAACCCCGAACCACTGCAGAACTGACCTTATAGTCTGGTTTGGCAGCTTTAAGTTGGACAAACCAAACAAAAAATTGGTAAGATTTCGATTGACTTGATTGTTATCACAGGATTATAACCACAGGAATGTTACCACAGGAATTTTACCACAGGAAATTTACCACAGGAATTTTACCACAGGAAATTTACCACAGGAACTTCCTGTGGTAATAATGTCCTGTGGTATATGTCCCAAAATACCACAGGAATATTCCTGTGGTAATGTCCTGTGGTAATGTCCTGTGGTATTTTTTTGTGGTAATACCACAGGACTTTTTCGTAAGGGCCAGAATAGGGGAGATAGTGTTGAAGATCACTAGCTCTTACAATGCTGTATGTGGGATTATCATCATCTTTCACGATGTATGAATGCAAGTGTATGAATGTGCTCATCATCGCCTGAGACTCCAGTAACAACATACAAGTTTGATCTGTATGCGGTTCCAAAGATTTCAACCTCATTAGCGACGAAGACTTCTTCTATGTTCAGGCCAAGTTCCTGTATCACCACACCACCTTCCAGGTTTTCAACCTTGACAGTGTGGCCACTTGCACAACTGAATCTTGTATTTATCCCACTTTGCCATGTAGAACAATGATGCAGTTGAAACTTTGCAGCAACTGACTTGCAGATGTTTTTGAAGTTTGCATTTACATGTCCTATCTTCTTGATGAAAGCATTATTTGCCTCAAATTTAAAGCAAGATGCATTTCCCAAAGGACCCGCTTTTAGAATGCATGTTGCATAGTGGATCATATGATGGTGCTTGTTGATCAAATTCCTGTATGGAAAAAGGTATTTTAAATGAACATGGTGGTCAACAGTTAGGTGTTTCAGGTAGTAGACATGAGATTTACAAACAGGAATTGCCAAAATAATCTCAACACATCTCAGCAACATTAATATCAATTCATAGTAGCGATTTCCCACAGGCACCTTGTCTCCAATAAGAAAAGGAAACATTCTCAGAAGGCAGGCCATTATGAGCTGCTTTTTGTCCTAGTTTGTGATCAGCAACATTTTGCAGTCCTGCTCTTGTTAAATTAGCAGTTGGCTTATTCTTTCTTTCTATGAATGGGTATGCATAGCTTTTTATCCTTCTATTGAGTTCTTCCGCAGTCATGATTCTATCTACTGTTACAAGCTGTCTGAGGACAAGTTTTACTTCGAACGGTGCTACTCCCTCAAAGATGTCATGCATAACATCAAAGTTGTAGTTTGTCGCAATATGAAAAAAGCGTAGATCATTCAAGCTGCATTTCCCTCTTACTCCAGTAAGGGAATTTCCATGCATTTCAGCTGCTTCCTCTGCATGTCTGTCATGAGTTTCTATGTTGCGAAGCTCAAAGTCTTCCTCCAAGTAGTGTTTTTGAGCACTCTCTTTGGTACACAGACACAATCTGCAAAAGTGATTAGCTGAAGGACTGAGAAAGTTAAAAGCATCATGTATTGCAGCAGTATCTCCAACTACGCGTGTGAGTGCAGCACGGAGACACATAGGCCCATAATCCTTCACCTGTACCACACAACCTGCATCTGATTCGAGCTGCTTCAATTCATCCTTAAACTGCTTCAAAACTGGCTCAAACCCATGTTTCTTTAGGTCCAAAGAATGACATACAGCCACTAAGTGAACAGACTGCATGTCTCTGTTGTACATTTTGGGCAAATTTTCAATACTAAAATAAAACAGTCCCAATTTGTGTATCACTCTTTTTGAACCCAAGGTATTAGCAACCTCAACATCGTCATAGTAGAGCTGGATCCTCAAAGTGTCCGAGTAACCATTAAACATACCATGTTCAACAAACTGCTTTCCATCTTTGTAGGTAGCCAAAAATCCTTCTTGTGCTTTTTCTTCACTCTCAATTACAGCTCGAAGAGAAGCTGACGAAAGGATGGATGTCAGTGTCTGTATTACTGACACATATTGATATGTCTCTGTGACAAGCTTTTGCCGGACGGTACCAGTACTTCGATCTACGTATTGGTCATACCGGGTTCCAAGGGCTATGGCCTTTGATGGAACTAGCTGACAGTGGTTAAGAAAGAACTTATTTTGCTGGTCAGCTGTTTCTAAACCTTCAAATGGATTCGAAACCAGGTCAAATTTTGTCAAAAGTTCCTGAACATTATCCGAGTTAACATCAATGTTGCTTTGTGTGAGTAAGTCAAGAACTTGTTCTTTCAAAATTTGCACATTTTCTGTCATCAGGGCTTTTGTTGTATTTATGTAAGCATTGATTGATGTTAACGTGGTACTTGCAGTTCCTCTCATGTGCAAAATAAATGATGCTGCATCTTTTCTTAGAACATCTTCGTTTATATCAGGAATTTCTTCATAAAGTTCAACTTGGATATCTTCATCTGCATCACTCTCTTCATTTGCAGAATCCTCTTGTTGCTCTACAGCGGTCGGGGGAACTTGAATTTCCACATTTTTGTGGTACCGTCTGATGTGTTGGAGAAGTGAATTTACTAAGGTAAATGTTTGCTGGCATCCATCCTGACCGCATATAAAATGTTCACGATTGCCAAAGTAATGCAAGTTACGCAGATGCAAAGCTAGTTTTCTTGTATCTGCGAACTGTTGTTTACATTTGAAGCATGTGACTGGCATTTCTAGCAATTCCTGTGATACCAGTGTAACAGTGTTTCAGTTGTCCAAAATCACATGTCTCGAGTTCAAAGTTACTGTCGAATAAAAGAGGAAAAGTTTGGTTAAGAAATTGTTTTTCGTCAATCAGAACTACATGCGTGATTGCTGTGCTGAACACCATATAAACTGCTAATGACCTCTATTATATAATTTTCCAGCAGAGGTTGATGTACTGTTTGTTTTTGGACATTCAGAGCCCGGGATTTAGATAATTTTCTATCCAATCAAAGCGGCAATATAGTTATAGTCGGGTATACATGTACATGAGCCCCTCTGCTGAGGAGTGGTTCCCCCGACAGGACACTATAACCAAGGATTGAAACTTACAAATCTTAAAATACTGTATCCAATCTATCTTTTGTATAAAATTTGGTTTGGTACGTATATATCCTTTTTCCTTCATGGTTTTCTGAATTTGTGTAAATTAAGGTTGATATTTTGCTTATTAACGCTAGTTTTAATTGCATTATACAATAATGTGTCATATTTAATGTGTTATATTTAATGCCTGTTCAATTCTACGTACTGGTTGTCAGTTCGAATTAGGTGATGGCAATGCGAGTGTATCCTTAGGCAAGACACTTTGCCATTACCTGCAATTCACCAGGAGCAAATGGATATATGAGTCTTTCTATAAATTAGGTATCTAAAAGTGTGACATTTATTGTCCCCCGTTACACCTGATATATGTGTTAATTATTTTTCAAAAAAAAATCATTAAAATGGCCTTTAAACTATTTTGTATGAATTGTACTTTATTATACTCACTCTTTGAAATGGAAAGTATTTAAAGAATGTGTCCTGAATTTACAAAAACAAGATGTAAAATGTAACGGGGACACATATACATGTACATTGGAGTATGGACCCCTAATTTATAGAAATACATGTATGTACATGTATGTACATGTATGTACATGTATGTACATGTATGTACATGTATGTACATGTATGTACATGTATGTACATGTATGTACATGTATGTACATGTATGTACATGTATGTACATGTATGTACATGTATGTACATGTATGTACATGTATGTACATGTATGTACATGTATGTACATGTATGTATGTAAGTTTTATGAAAGTGTTGTGTGTTTGATTATCTCCGCGCCTGTTGGTTATGATACTGTAACAGACTGAATCCAAGATTTTGGTAAGAGGCTGTGTCCAAAAAGCCTCAAAATTCATTTTCAAAAACTAGGGAATTGCACCTGAATGATAAGATTTGTGTTCAACTATATGTGGCAAAAGCATATATAGGGCACCAATGGCTGTGCTGGGGACGTGGTAGGCGATGTTGTAGTCTAGTCCAAAAAAGGGAGTTACAGACGGTCAAAACAATTTATTCATATCCTACTATCGGAGGCCGAGTCCGTCAGCCTCCTACCCAAATGATGCATAAAATGCAAACTTACCACGGATGGTGATAGACGTAACACGGACGAAGTATATGCTTCCAGAATTCCACTTTCTCTATCAAATTCCCCCTCCCCCCAAAAAAAAGCAATCCTAGCTGCCTGTTCCTATAATCTCTTTGAAAAGCGAAAACGGGGTTTTTTTTAGCAAGTAAATCACCAATGTTTTTTCCCAGATTTTTTTACTTCCGAAGAAGCATATGTCTCTTCGTTGCAGGTTCCGTGGGGGGGGGGGGGGGGGGGGGGGGGGGGGGGGGGGGGGGGGGCAAGTAATTTTGTTTTGAGAAAAGGCAGTTTTTGAAAAAAAATTGAGCGAAATTGCGTACTGAATCACAGATGGCTTAGTCACAAAAAGAAATAAATCACAGGTAAATCTGTGATTTTCTGTGCATGGGACGAGCGTCTATTTGACACACAAATAATGGAGAGAAAGGACTTTTCTCAAAGCTACTCGCATCAACTTTATACGCTCAAAAAGTCACAAGAATTTCCCCTTTTCTGACCACTGCCTGCATATGCAACGTACTCACTTGCGTTTACCAAACAGACGCTTGAGGCTATAGGCTTAATTGGACTTCGATTTCTGCGCTCGTATAGGTGACGTGAAATTTGTCCAGCCGAGTTTTAGCCTCAAGCCTGTATTTCGTAAACACTCCCACACTGCGACAGCCGGATGATGTAAACAGCGTGCGACCGGCCGTACGTGTCATCAGCCGGCCAATTTAGTTGAGGGCAAGACTATATAGAGAATTAGAAAGACAAGACAATTTTTGTGGAGCAGAGACATCTGCAAAAAAGGTTGAAAAGGGCCGGGAGTTTGTTACAAAATTGAAAATATCAAATATCAAAAAAAATTGGGGCGGTAGTAAAATCTGGTCGGGCGGTGATGATAAACAAGGAATTAATTTTAATCGGCCTAAAGTGGGATTCTAGAGACATTTGTTTGGACGATGTTTTCGTCTATCACCGACTGTATGCAGATTAATATTATTAGGCATTTATCACCAGGAGGCTCACTGCAGCCTTCAATTGTACGTGTAGGCCGAGCTACCCCAAAAGCAACTGAGTTTTCATAGCCACGATATAGAACCATGGACAAGTCAGAGTCTGGACAAGTCAAGCGTTTACCAAGTCGACCGTTTACCAAGTACGTCGACTGTCAAGTTGACCGCTTAAGCCTATAGTCGACCGCTTACCAATTAGCCTATAGTCGACCGCTTACTTACCAAGCCCAAGTCGACCACTTACCAAGCCTAGTCGACCGCTTACCAAACCGACCGCTTAATTACCAAGCCGTTCGCTTATGAAATTTTGCCCTTAATTGCCTCTGATATTTGCTCAATAGTGTGCACTCGCCCAATGTTCAAATATCCTGAAGAGTACACTTCGATCCGATGTATAGTTTCGGTGAAATCGTGGGGCAAAATTGAGACCCTCCGCGAGATAAAATACATACCGGTAGGCCTACTGTTTGTGCGCATGTGCAAGAGCAGAAAGGTCAACACACTTAAGTTAGACTGGTTTTGTGTCCTCATATTTACTTCCCCTTCGTCATAATTTATAAGACGATCGAAGGGAAGTAGGCCTAAATATGAGGACAGGGAACCAGTCTAGTGTTAACTTCTCAGCTCTCCCGCATGCGCATATTTGTCGGCCTAGCTAGGCCTATTGGCCTATTTTATCTCACGGATATTTTGCCCCACGATTTCACCGAAACTAGACATCGGATCGATGCGTATACTACATGTAGCTCTTCGGAATATTTGAACAAATTGGGGCGAGTGCACCTATTGAGCAATAAACCCTTTCACGGTTTAATATCGACGCCATGCATGTTGTTCACGGGGCAGTTCGAACACGCGTTGCTGTCTGCGTGCGCGGATCGTACGTATTCGAATGCATTGTTAGGTCACTGTGCAGTAGTTACGATCCGCGCACGCACACGGCAACGCGTGTTCGAAGTGCGCCCCGTGAACAAGATGGCGTCGATAACCGTGAAAGGGTTTATTATTAGAGTTAATTGCCACAGATTTGGGGGTTTAAACGGCACCAGGGCGGAGTAGATGTTCATAGTGTCCTGGAATCAACAGATAATCTAATTTTAAGATCTACATGTAGGCTACTTCCCACTTGCACTTTTGTCGCAAATGTTGCTTTTCTGTAGAAAAATCACATTTTCTCCAAAAATTGCATTCAGTAGTGCACAAGACAACCAATGACGAACCATTCCTACGCGCGCGCAGCGCGCCCCCTGTTGTCGCGCTTTACCATGCTTACGCACGGACCGCTCGCGCCGTAATTTTGTGCATTAAGGCGGATACACACTATCACGGAAAAATCACACTTTCGCGCTGCGCTCACCGCATTGCATGAGCTCCCAATCGCCGATTATTCCAAAATAGAAAATTCCACTCTGGTAACTTGGGGCTTCTCTGATACCTCATTGGCTGCGCGTTGGAAAGGTCAGCGCACCGCAGTCAAAGTTCAACAAATTTGAACTTCGACCCAGCTTCAAAACGTTTTGCACGTCGTGATAGGCCACGCACAAGCGGCAAACCAGTTTGTGTACAAACCAATAGAACAGTGTGATTTTTCCACGATAGTGTAAATTCCCTTTAGGCCAATGAAATTAGATGACTAGTTTCTCGTCAGCGCCCGCATGTGATATTGACCCCGCACCAAAAAATTTCATTATTCCCAAAATTTCATTATTTTGCAAAAAAATGGGCGAAATCCGACACAAACTACTCCCAAGCGAAGTTTCTGTTTCGGTTGCGCAGTCAGTGTTGTGCAGCTAGCTTCGTAAAATGTATCACAGAATGCAGTATACCAACCGTACAGCATATCAGCGCTACCCCAGCACCCAGTATGGGCGGTGGGTACCAGCGAAAACCGTTCGTTGCAGGTCGAGTTCGGGCGGTCTGTTCTTAACTCATTCTCGACGGATACGTGGTGTGTGATTCTGTTCCTAGTGCAGTGTTTTCGGGTCGCGTTCGCGCCATGCGTGCCAAAAACAGACCGCCCGAATTCGACATACGATAATTTGTGACCTCGTTTCCAGATCGCGTTATATGCACGGCCTTTGTACACGGAACTCGGGTTGTATATTTTTGCCGTGGTCACGAGGTTGGTAGATCGATTGTTTTCTGGCGCGCATTCACATGCAGATTTTTGTGTCTTTTGCAGTTTTGTGTGGATTTGTCCCGCTATGAATATGTTTTCCATGGCGGTTTATCATGAAGACAGCTGTCTGGTTAAATGGAAGATTGTGGACATCGGGGATGTGAGCGATTCATATTCTTTTATTCAACTTTTCGACGAACTGATGAAGGCCGGTTTGGTCGATGGCATAGACGAAGCAACGGAGTGGTTTCGCAATCGGAACTGTGCATTGGTTGACACGTACAGGAACAGGGACAGCAGCATGCATCCACGGATTTTGGAACACGTGCATCTAGAGAAGGTTTTTGTTGGTAGGAACTGTACCGATCTTATGGAATGCACACCCTCTTTGGGCCGGCCATGGGGGCTGTAAAGGCCTGCCAAATTAAATGTATTGCTCTTACAAAACTCCTTTGACATTTTCCATGATTTTTGCCATCTCAATTCTTCCTTCAAACACAAGCTACAGGTATAACTCCATGGAACTGATACCGGCACTAACTTTCTGGTTTCAAAATAGCAGTTAGTGTATGTATAACGGGTTCCATTTTTCATTGATAAGAAATAATGAATAATGAATAATGAAAAAAAAACCTCATCAAAATTTGAAAAGTGGTTGACGAGAAACTAGTAATCTAATTTCATTGGCCTTACTTTGCAATAATTTTATCATTTATTTAGGCCTATCTCAGAAATGATTTGCGACAAAAGTGCAAGTGGGAAGTCATGGAAGTAGGTAGCTAAGATAATCTCAGCTCTTTTTTTATCATTTTTCATTGGGATGTGGTCTTTTCACCAGTAGAGCTGAGAAAAGTTAAGAACATGAACACGCTATCACAAAACAAATGTGTCATTTTCTCACCGTGACACACTAATTCCCCCTAAAACTCACCCAAACCTTGTCAGGCATAACCACTACGCAGGTCCTTGAGGGAAATAACCAGCCACGATGAATATTTAGCCAACAATTCCAGCGAAACAAACCGGTATGCTCACAGAGCCTAGCTGGTTATTTCCCTCAAGGACCTGCGTAGTGGTTATGCCTGACAAGGTTTGGGTGAGTTTTAGGGGGAATTATCACGGTGAGAAAATGACACATTTGTTTTGTGATAGCGTGTTCATGTTCTTAACTTTTCTCAGCTCTACTGGTGAAAAGACCACATCCCAATGAAAAATGATAAAAAAAGAGCTGAGATTATCTTAGCTAGGAAGTAGGTGGCCTATTAGATCCAGTAACCGAGTCGTACGTTGGCCCTGTTTTTTACGATTTTTTTTTATTGTTTTGGGCCTATACCGAAGCACTGCTCGCGGGGCTAGTAATACATATACTGTGGTATAGGCATACGCGTATGCAGAACTTTAACATGTTTAAATTTACCGCGCCTTTTGCCGAACGATCATGACGATCGATGCGTTCCAGAACTAGAAACTCCCCCAAAAAACAACCAAACAGACTTCCAACCTGGCCGAAAATGCACTTCCTGCATATCACCATATGCATTCTAGTCTTCCCAGAGATCATTCTAGTGCCTTCTTCTGGTACTTACGATCACTGCTTGAGACGGTGTGAATTTAAACAGTTGGAGAAAACAACTGTCAAAAGCTCACGTTGTCATGGTTGAGACGCCATTTTCTGTGAAGAATTTTGGCGATTTGCATAGGCTAAATGTCACATGTCGTATGACGCCCAATACAAACCGCACGAGCCCTGTCACGGGAACATGTTAAAGTTCTGCATATAGGCCTACGCGTATATGTATTGCCTGAGTCGTTAGGCCGCAGCCAAAAAAAAACAATTCGTAAAAAACAGGGCCAACGACTTCAGTTACTTGGTCTAGTGGCCTATATCTGAAAATTTGATGACCTGTTAATTCCATACAGGAGGTCATGGTCATTTCATTCAAATCTTAATTTGTTCAATGTACAAGGAAAAAATACCACGATCGATCGAGTTAGGCCTATACTAGTTAAATCGACCGCAGGCCTAGGCCATGTATGTTGCCGATCATGCCGGTGGTGAACGGGGCCGGGGAAGGCTTGACCTAGGCCTATAGGTCTAGGTCTATCTATCGCATTACCATGCTTACCTTGAAATATCCTCTCGATTTTTTCCTGTCTCTTCGGATCCTCAAAGGCCCTGCGTATTTTGTCTGCAACTGTTCTTGGCAAGTCCAGAAAAGAGGCCATTTTTACGACACAAATAGGCGTAGGGATCGCCGCTAAGCCAAGTCTAATTGACGTGTCTATCAAAAATGGCGAACGTTTTCAGCGCGCGGGCGGCTATTATATGCAAATGATAAGCGTGGACACACACGATTGGCTCCTCGTGAAACAACAAAGGTCTGTGATTGGCTGATGGTCTAAAGCAAAGTCACTCCGAGCGTCGAGTGGCGTTTGCGCGGGAAGTCAACGATTTATTTGATTTATTCAATTTACCGGACAATTTTCGAGTCTTTTGTGTTCTTTTGTACAAATTTGATGTGATTTCAAATATGAATTTGTTTTAAAAACTGCACCTCTCTAATATAATTTACGAACCGTACTGTACAACTTGTTTTATTTATCCCACGCAGAGTCAGTCCAGACGTGCACGAGTGACATCTCGAATCACTCCAAATTTCGAGTGGTAAAATGGCTCACTCGACGAGGAGTGATTTTCTTGAGGCGACTGTGTGGAAATTTTCCACTCTAATTAGAGTGAATTGCGCTCAAAAAGAGTGATTAAGCAGTCACTCGAGAGAAAGAGTGACATTTTCACTCTTTTACATTTAGAGAGTATCAAACATAAATAACTGCAAATTTGATAATTAAAAAAAACATTTTTAGGACTGAGAAAAATTTGAGATTAAAAAACAACATTTTTTTTAGACTTAGGTATCAGTTATTGGTGGACACAATCTTCAAGGCTTCCTGGCTTTAATGTCATTTACAGTAACTTGGACTTCAAAGTTTGTCTTCGAGGAAACTGAAGAAAGAGTTGTGAGAAGCCGTGCCATGAGTGACAGCACAGCACAGAAGAATCCTTGAATTTCTCTTCATAAGGCATCTTACAAGGACCACCATTCTCCTGCATGACCTTGTAATGAAGAACTTCTTGATCACAGAGCTAGAGAAACATGTGAAGCCCGTAAGTTGACTGATGGAATGACTGACAACATTACGCATGTTGACATTTAAACACAAGCCATTTTAATGTCCATGAAAATATTTTGATAATTTAAAATTTAAGTAGTCATAAATAGGGGTGGGACCGGTTAACCGTTTAACCGAAACAATTGAAAACCGGTTTTTGAATTAACCGTAATTCCCGTCCCTAGTCATACAAATGCAAAATTGCCCTTTGAAGTGACATATATAAAGTATGTTTTTGGAACTAAAAAGCTAGTTGACAAGGTTGAGACAGAAAGTTAAACAATTTCAGTATTTTGTAAAACTGATGTAGCCAACATAATTGTTTTGATGTACAAAAGAACTACATGTACTTTATTTTGTGATGACAGACAAAAATGTCAAGACTCTTGAATGTTGGGGAACTGGAGCAGGTGGTGTTAGGAACGGTGTTGGAGCTACAATTACATTGAGGACAATGATGCCAAGACGATGATACTGCTTGTGTACTTTTAGAAGGCTAAAAGTGTTATTTTTAACGTTTATATTGGGACGTTATCATTTTCTATATACACTTTTAGCCCCATACCAATTTAACCCCGTTCGCTACCGTACATTTTGCTGCACGCGGCAAGATGGCCGCCGTACCCCAAACTCTAGTTCACCATACAGTAAAAATTAAACATTGAAAAACTTATCATGGAAGTACCTGGAATCTTCAGAATGTAGTACCGTGGTCCGTTTTACCCGATGATTCTTCTAAACAGAAAACAACAAGTCCAACGTAAATTTTCTTGACATTTTCGAGCACTCTCGGGACAACAGCGACATTTACCACGTGAGTAGAGGTGAGCAGTCAGGGCCCAGATATACCGCCCTCTTGTGGTCATCTCATTGTATGACGTCACTAGCAGTACAATGATCTTTTGTCCATGATAAGTTTTTTAATGTTTAATTTTTACTGTATGGTGAACTAGAGTTCGGGGTACGGCGGCCATCTTGCCGCGTGCAGCAAAATGTACGGTAGCTAACGGGGTTAAATTGGTATGGGGCTAAAAGTGTATATAGAAAATGATAACGTCCCAATATAAACGTTAAAAATAACACTTTTAGCCTTCTAAAAGTACTGCTTGTGTATACATGTAAGTGTTATGTTTTGTTGTATGCTGCTTAATGGAATCACTTCATTAGAGAATGATTTACTGGAACTGACTATGTGGTTTATTCTACATGTCATTCAAGCTTCAAAGATCGCGACTGCCGTAGAACATACAACACATGTGACTAACACTGAGGGCGCTATAACGATATAACAGTATCGTAACAGTAAGTGCCTCATCATATCAGTATACATTAGTCACTATAAACCCTCCCGTGGTATTGGTTGTCTTCCAGATCGAAGAGAGAACAATAGAGCCATGTGGGATTGGGAAATACATGTGGCTGCTAGCAGAAAAGCATGAGGCTCTATTGTTCTCTTCCCTTCTGGAGGACAAACACGAGAGTGGGGGGGGGGGGGGGGGGGGAGGGGATAAAAAAAACACTGCTCATACTCAAAAAAAACAAATGTAATGCTTATATGTGTGTCCACCTGTTCGCAGCAAGCTGATATAAAAATGACACCCCCCCCCCCCCCCCCCCCCCCCCCCCCCCCCCCCCCCCCCCCACACACAAGCTGAGTGACTTTGTCTGCACTCGCACTGGCAAAACCCTTCCCTGGAAAATTCCTAGAACCGCCCCTGTGTTGGTACAGTTCAACCTTGCTAATACGAGCATTCCACTCATAAAGGACAAATTTTGTTGCCCAATTTTGGTTCCCAATTCTTTCAGTTGTTCCTCTTGTTTTCATTTATGATAATACAAGGTTAACATAACAAGTTAATGTGCAAAGTCCAAAGGACCTCTTATTAACAAAGTTCAACTTAACTGTATTTATTTACTATGCTTACATGTATAAAGATAAGTGTTCATAATGACTCCTGTATACTAAGTGCACTAGTATGCCTAATAAAGTAATAGAGTAAGCTGGTTTCAAAAAGTAGAAGAGAGGGACAAAATTGATTTTTGTTTTTGTTAACACTTATTATTTTGTGCAGCTTTCCTGAAACCAAGGCTTCACTGATGAACTACTGGTGAAAGGATGACTCTTTGGGCAGCAGAACAAGGAAAATGTGCTTCATATAGTGACCAGCTCATAACACTCATGAGGATGCAGTTGGGACTCTTTCTCCATGATTTATAGCCAATGTACAATGTATTTAAATTATCAACAACTTTAATGAGTAGAATTGTTGATGAGGTAATGCCGTTGACTTGGAATAACGTGGTAGGGTCAGTTTGTTGTCTACTCAGTCATATAATCCAGGAGCCCTTTGTTGAGTCCAGGTGTAATGATTAAGTTAGCAAGTGCAATTTATACAGGTGAATTTAAACATGAATCTACAATAGGGTCTGTCCACAGTAATGGGGTACATTTCTGTAACATTCAAGATCTTAGGTCCCAGCTCACTTCAAATGTCTTAATTTTATCTTTAAATTATCAAGCTAAACTGAGCAAATAACTTTTTCACCAAAAGTAAGACAAATAGTCCTACAACATACATTTGTGAAAACCTCGGGCACAAATGTTCCTATTACGTATGTAACAAAAACGGAAAAAAAATTCACAAAATTGTCTGTCCATGTTACATGCTAGTGTTCGAGTAGCGTGACTTTATGCACATCTTTTTCAAACTTTCTATCATTTTAACAGATCATCGGAGTGAGGCCAACCGCCAAGAATGATGGTTTTATTCTCTGGACTCAGACTGGGGGCTAGTTGTTGACTGTAATAAACCTTATCGACGTTCGCAATGCATCATGGTATTGGATGACAAAATTGCCCGGCTATTTGTGCATAAACCTATGGGGCGGACGCGAACTCGGCAACTTTTTTGCTCATTTTCACGAAAACCAAAAAGAGTTCAGGAACCAACCTCCCACCACTTTATCTTCAATACATATCAAACATACTGACAAACATGTCCCGAAACAAAAATGTTGCAAATGCGAGAAATCATCGGGGATCCCCTTCGTAGTGGGGGAGTCCGTGTACCGCGCTCGCAGCTCGGTATGTGCAATGCAACACGCGCCGTATTGCCACGGCGTGGTTGGATTGAGTGTTCTGCACTGCGAGTCCGTGTTACACAGACTCGCCAGCCACGAAGGGAATCCCCGATGATTTCTCGCATTTGCAACATTTTCGTTTCGGGACATGTTTGTCAGTATGTTTGATATGTAGGCCCCTATTGAAGATAAAGTGGCGGGAGGTTGGTTCTTTAACTCTTTTTGGTTTTCGTGAAAATTAGCAAAAACGTTGCCGAGTCACGTCCGCCCCATAGGCTTATGCACAATTAGCCGAGCAATTTTGCCATCCAATACCATGATGCATTGCGAACGTCGATAAGGTTTATTAATGGCAAGACTAAGTTTTGGCTGACAATAAACATTGGATTATAGACGTCCCGGTGTAGAACTAGTACTAGTTGTTGTAATAGTACTAGCTACAGCCATTTCGCCAACGCCATGTTCAGCCTCCCGTTTTACGCGCCGAGGAGCGTGGTCGTCATGGTCGTGGATATCCAGCGGTATCGCTGCCGCGATGACACTTTCCGGGCAGTTTAACTCACGCCATCGGTTGCTACAATCCCTAAATTTTGCAAAACTGTTCTCACTGAATTTCACTACTTTAGATTTGACATCAGTTACGTGCATACAACAGTAAAAAGGGCATTCCTCGTCTTCTTCATCCTCGGCAAAATTTGGGTCAGACGTGTCGGACGAAGACGCCATATTGTTGTGGTGGTTACGTGCACGTACCGAAAGACCTGCAGAACACGCTATGCCATTGGACGGTGCATTATGAGAAACGCGTTGTGATTGGACAGCGATTTATTTATTTTAGAAAAAAATAAGTGTAATTTTTCGTCTTGTTCATAAAAATGTGCAACTTTTGGGCTTGGCGAGTTTGAGGTTATTGATAAGCATAATTTTCCACGATTTTCAAACCTAAAATGAAGTAGTTTCTGGAGGGAGATCACAAAACTAACGAATTTACGTGATCGTCCCATGGCCTAGTAATAGGAAAATTTGTACACTTGCTTTTTAAAAATGTATGTTGTGCCAGCAATTTCTTACTTTTTGGGGCAAAGGTTATCTCCTGAGAACAGTACAATGAAATTTCTTTAATTTTGAGATAAACTAAAGACATCTGAAAGGAATTATTGACAATTTTCAAATGTACCCCATTAATGTAGACAGATGTACATACAGTTTTAATAGGGTATTCACTGTAATTATACATGTACTTGCACCACTTGCAATTTGAAATGAAATGCTGCTACGTACATTTGAAGAAATACAGCACATTCACGGCAAGAAAGATCAAGTTGATGGAAAACCCGAGGAAGTATACTAATGTGTAATTATGCATTATATGCTGTAGCTCAGCTGGTAGAGCATCAACCTGACATGTTGGGGTGGGGGGTGGGGGGAGGGAGTGAGTTGACAATCACATTGCATGACATTCTTGGAGGATCTTTTGTTATAAATTATACTGACAACAAACATGGCCACCTTTGCAAAGGGTCTATACCCCTGTATGGCTTCTGTGGTTGAATATCTGCTGTGTGTCGGAGGTCTCGGGTTCCAAACCTGATGAAGGCCGCATGATTTTTGTTCTTCTCATTGCATGTTTGGTTATTCATTTCCATGGTGATTAGGCACCATATACCACGCATATATATTGCAATCATTACAAACCATCGTTTCACCCACTCCTCCCCAGGGCTGTCTCACGTATATAGGAGGTGGTGATGACACCTTGGGTGCAAATAATTCACATTTTGCTCCCAGATGCACTGAAAAATTTGATTTTTATGTGTCAAAATCCCCAGTTATGCAAAAGTGCAAAAGCAGACAAACGATGGGGGAGATGTGTAAGGACTGTCCCAGTTTGGTTGGCTGAGAAGCACTTAAGGCAACATTTCCATAAATGCCGAATCAGAGGCTAATTTCATGTTTAGCAAAAAAATATGCTCAGCACAGAATTGCTTTGCTTTGTATTGCCATTTTGGGTTGCCAGGCCAGGCAAAATTGTAAGTGATTTACTAATTTTGCTACTGTTCAGTGTTTGTAAAAACACAATTTGACATTCAGTTGTTGTTGGGAGCCCATTTTATAAATCAAATAAATTAGTGCTTAGCAAATTTTTGTGCTAAACAGCGCCATGTAAGTGGCTCCTGGTGAAAAGAAAAATTAGGAGTGAAAATAATTTAAGATTTGAGAAACTTAAAGTTAAACGTGGGATGTGCGGCCAGCCACATGACCAATTTTGTACACAAGTCTAAAGTCATGGTCATTAATTATTCTTTCCTCCTGTCGTGTCACAGGCCAAATATTTATGAGGACTAGTATTCAGTGTTGACCTAAAGTTCATTCCTTCTGGATTATCATTAACCCTAACCAGTCCGGCTTCAAAATGTTTTGACGAGACCCCATAGGCCTCGCCGCACGTACCGTGCCACTATATACGCGCCTGTCCCACGCACAAACGATGTTTCCCGTATTTTTTCTTCCCTCGTAAACCTTGGAAAATCAAATAAATGGATTCCTTTATCCTTAAATTTGGCATTTTGCCTTTTGCTATACCCCAAAACGCCATAACTTAACTCCAAAGCGAAGAAAGATAATGCTCAATCGCGTATCGCCATATAAACATGTGCACGTATTATATCGACTCACTTGCTCTGGCCTCCGACGTCTGTCATGCGCATGCATGAATTTATTAGTGAACTGGTCTATGGACAGCCGAAGTGAATACGTCACGTTTTGTTGGTTGCCTAGGCAATTGGCTCTAAACTAAAAATCACTAAACCGTGATGTCCTTGTGCTTTTCCAATGGTACTTTTGCCGACGGCCATGATGGTTTAGAGCCAATTGCCATGGCAACCCACGTCACACTTCGGCTGTCTATAGACCCACAGGCTTTTCTGAAAGCAGCCACACCGGTATGTGCGTTCCTCCACGTGGTTTAATTGTAGTGTCGTGTTCTGGAAGGCAAGTAAACCGCCCCCATACCGATAATAGTAATAGGTACATGTATTTACAAAGCTTGGACTTTGTTTTCTTTTCATTAGGTATCACATACATGGGTGGCTAGTGCATAAAGCACTTGCCTCTCACCATTGTGGCCTGGGTTCGATTTCCAGCCCGGACCATGCATGAACTAAGTTGTGCATTCTCTTCTGAGCCACAGGTTTGAGAAGGGTTTGGTGAAATCTGCTTCCAGACAGCTGAAATTGATGTTTTTGTAATTTCTTTAATTTGGTGGACATCGCATGCATTAATTTTAGGTTTATACATCTGAATGCACGACATTGACGGAATGACCAAGTGATTTTACATAAGTGTGCAATTTGAGGATACAATCAAAATCTCACGTACCATCGTGGCCCTTGTAATCTAAAAAAAAATACGTGCAAACAGCATTATAATGGAAACAAAATATACGGAAAAAGTTGCATACGCAAACGGCAATTTTCAAGCACGATGTTTTGGACTGGCATTAATATGAAGAGGTCACTCGGTGCAGATGTAAGGGGTGGGGGGGGGGGGGGGGGGGGGCCCTACAACAGTCGTCGTTGGTTGATCTTGGCTCAAGTCGTGCAACTTTCCATTGAATTTATATAGCTGTAGACTGAGCACTCATTGGTAAATGTATGGTACGCCAATTATATAATATTTGATGGCTTTAAGGGTGTATGAGAATATACCGCACGAGTCATGAACGAGCCAAAGGCGAGTCATGAACGAGCCGAAGGCCAGTTCGGTATTTTCATGACGAGTGCAGTATATTCTCATATCACCCGAAAAGACATCCAATATTATTATTGTTATATACAATGAAGCTTCTATCTTCTTTGTTTTGTAAGATTTCCGCAAGATCTTTGTCTGTTTTGTGTTGAAAACTTCAGTTCTTTTCATAGTTTACAAATGCAAGCGCTTGCGTTACTGTTGTACAGTATTTTGTGCATGTACTCTGGCGAGCGTTGCACACGCACGCAATACATTCCCTTGATCAATGACGCGCGCATACGCGTTTGTTCGTGGTGCACCCAGCGTGCATGCACATCGATTCTGGGCTCTGTGCTGCACAATAACAGAAACGCAGTGTCCGCAAAAGCTTCATTTATATAATAATTAATTTTATCATGCTTAAAGGCCCTGTGGATGATCTGTTTTTGAGCGATTCTGCGAATAAAACCATTATTAATAATAAATCAAAAGAAAGACATCAACAAACTCATCCGAAGAAATTTCAGCTTTGTCAAATGTACCACGTTTTAAAAAAACCATGAAAATCCATATGCGTTTTCCTGGTCTTGGCGGGGTGTTTTAAATATTCGTTCTCAGTGGATCGGGTACTGTGTGGCTTGCGTCATGCACTCTAGTGGCGCACATCATATACTGCGTGTGCGCGCGATCCATAAAAATGCATTGCGTTGGAATACGCACACGCAGTACACAGCGCCCATGCATTTTGGACCGCGTAGATGCGAACCAAAAATAAGTAAATCGTTTGCAAACGATCTAAATAATTTCATCTTTACGTATTATTTTCTGGTAAAATTATATCATTTTGAGCGGAAACCTTTCATTGGGTAGTTGCTATTAATTCAATCTTTACTTTCAGAACTTTTCCCCTATAAACTCGTCGATTACTTTTTGGGGGTCATTGCAAATGATCCACTGGGCCTTTAAGTGTGTGCAAGCGTTGGCGATAACGGCATTTTAGCATTCTATACAATGCACCAGCTGAGAACATCTTTTATGAAAATTGCTGTTTGGGTATGTAACTTTTATGAAGATTTATTATGATAACAATGGGCCATGATGGTTGATTGTGGACAGATTTGGTTGTATCCTCAAATTGCAGACTCGTGTAAAATCACTTGGTCAATGATTCTGTTGATGCCATGCATTTGGATGGTGCAAAAATGTATCAACCGAAAAGTGATGCATGTGAATGTCCACCAAGTCTGGAAATAAGTGAAAATGGTTTTAGGATGCTTCTAAGCTAAGATCGATCTTAGAGGTGGGACTTGTCTTAGGTCCTGAGATGAGTCGCAAAATAAGACGAGTTTCGTGAAGTGAGTACATGTACATGGTGTAGTAAGTATATATAGCTGTGTAAGTATACTAAAGTTGACCTCCAGTTTAAAACCCTTAAACATATCTTATTTCCTCTGAATCCAGTGTAGATGCAACTCACTCAAATGGTTTGGGAAGATTAGAGAATGATAGCATACATGTGCCTTCAAAGACAAACTGCAAAGTTGTAGTCTTCGACAAGTGTGCTAATGGACTAAAACTCTGTCTGTTCGCAACAAAGGACATTCATGCGGGAGAAGAACTTCGCTATGATTATGGATTTGATGACCTTCTGTGGAGAAATAAGGTGTGTAAATTATCCCATACAACACGTACACACAGAAAAAAGTTGTGTAAAATGTTACCTAAAATACCGAAGTGCTATAATAACCTGCTAATAGTTATGTTAAACTTTACACAACAGAGGTTTGGTAAGAGTTTACATATAAGTTGTGTAATTGTTTTACTTTGTGGCTTGGTAAAGATTATTTACTGAATATTATGGTAAAATAGATTTTGTAAATTTTACTGGGATATTAGGTAAAATAAAACTTGACAGTTGTGTAGGCCTAGAGTTTTGACATTTTACCCCTTTGTTACGGCTCTCCGTAGTGAGCCGCGCACCCAATCAAAGAAAACCTCGGGGCTCATCTCTCGCGGTTAGACTACTTGCGAATTCACCAAAAACTACTATCGCTTCGTCCGTTCCGCAAGCGAAAGGCCAATTGCGTGAACCTAACGGTTTTTCACCCCAGGATATATCGAATCTAGATTCAACCTAGGACCGAAGAGTCGCTTCTAGGTAATCAGAACTTACCCAAAGAGAGCCCAAAAGAGCCTGCCCAAAAAGTTGTTGTTGTTGTTCATTGTATGCCATCAACTATACTAAACTCCTCAACAAAAGTTTGGAAAGTTTTTAGAGCCACCTATTTCTTATTTATTTGAGACCTTTTTGTATCCTTTTATTCATCAGTGGATTAGCTAATTTCCTCCTCGGTCTGTAAAATAACAAAAATTTTGTAACAACCGATTGCATCATGGCTGAATACCTCCCCTTTGTTTGCAGGTGGGTCTCAAACAGAATGTGCCAAATTGACCATTATTTGTCCCCAGTAGAACAAACAAATGCACAGTCTCTAAAAATAAGGAATATGTATTAATTCAGAAAACAATGGTTGCTTTCAATGAATGAGTTGTTTACTGCATAAGAGGTTTTTTTTTACAGGAATAACTGGTCTACAAGTGGCTCAACATGGATAACATTTAAATTAATCTTTCTTGCTGGTCACTTCTTTAAAGTGGTAATTTAGTGTTCAATCCAAGCATCATCATAGTCAGATTATCTAACCTGGATAAGGCTCGTGCTGTAGGCCAACTTAAAGCTGGTGTGCCACAAAGGCAAGTTGCAGCAACGTTTGGAGTGAGTGAAAGCATGATCCAAACTTAAAGTAAAGTTCCGTGAAACAGGCGATGGACAGGCCACGAAGTGGACGTCCGAGAAAGACCACAGCGAAAGAAGATCGATTCATAACTCTTTCAACACTTCGAAACCGCAGATTGTCTGCCACACATCTCCAGGCTAGACATGCAAGACGATATGGCAGACTTGTCTCTGATCAGACTATCCGAAACAGGCTTCACGAAGCCCATCTTCGAGCTCGAAAATCTTCCAAGAAACCCAAAATGACGGCTCTTCATCGTCTGGCTCGACTGCGTTTTTGTCGGCAACACCGACAATGGAACTTGAATCAGTGGCGTAATGTCATGTTTAGTGACGAGTCAAGGTTTTGTTTAAGAAGTTTGGACGGCCGAGTTAAGGTTTGGAGAAGACTCGGAGAACGCTTCGCCGATTGCTGCATTGACAGAGTGACAGCCTTTGGTGGGCCCAGCGTAATGGTGTGGGTGGAATATCGATAACAGGCAAGACCAGACTGGTGGTTATTGATGGAAACCTCAATGCAATGAACTATCGGGATGTTATCATTGAGCCTGTTGCAGTTCCGTTCTTGAACAATATTGGCCATAATGCCATACTCCAAGATGACAACGCTCGTCCCCAAAGAGCCAGAATCATCAATGACTACCTTCAGGATGAAGGAATTAAAAAGGATGCAATGACCTGCATGCTGTCAGTTCTGACTTGAACCCCATTGTGGGATCAGCTCTGTCGTGCTGTGCGTGCTAGGGTAACTGACGCAACCACATTGAATGACTTGCGAGGGTTCCTTGTTGAGGAATGGGATGCTATCCCACAACAGCGTATAACCAGACTGGTCAGCGGCATGCGGAGGAGATGTCAGGAAGTTGTGGCTGCATATGGAGGTTCCACTTACTATTAATCAAGGAAAGCGACCACTGTTTTCTGAATTAATACACATTCCTTATTTCTAGAGACTGTGCATTTGTTTGTTCTACTGGGGACAAATAATGGTCAATTTGGCACATTCTGTTTGAGACCCACTTGCAAACAAAGGGGAGGTATTCAGCCATGATGCAATCGGTTGTTACAAAATGTGTGTTCGTTTACAGAGGAAATTAGCTAATCCACTGATGCATAAAAGGATACAAAAAGGTCTCAAATAAATAAGAAATAGGTGACTCTAAAATATTTTATCAACTTGAGATGGCGAAGAAGGAGTTGCAGTTTTATAAGTTGGAGGAAAACCTCCAGATAAATGCTCCAGGGGAAAATCCACGCGGTCAAGTCGTCGCGTTTTTCTCATACTGACGAACATGGCCAAACATGCCAAACTGCAGTTTCGAGTAATTCGAGTTTTTAGTTGGACTTATTTTGGTTCTTTTAATTCACCGTTTTTAAAAATAAAATTCCACTTTTGGGTTTAATAACCTTCTTGCTTAATGTCTAAACTTTAATTAATTACGTATTTTCAATTTGATTAATATCTGAGCAGTTATAAAGCTGTGAACGTGTTCGTCGGTATGAGAAAAAACAAAATTCGTTGCGCGTGCTGTTCGCCACCTGTAATGCTATGCACTTTCGCGTTCGTCACTATGAGAAAAACTCAAAACGTTGTTCGCCACCTTATAGTTGCCATAAAGGGGTCGCAAAATGTTGGTGCAGATTACATGAGCCGTCTAGTAATAATAATAAGTATAAATTTAGCTGCAAATTCATGAGTATGTCTTATTAACCCCATTATTGCCCTCTTTTCGAAATGGTCTCGCCCATTGCTTTCTCGTCATTGATTGGTTGGAAGTTTACGTGATAAATACTGGCCATGGTTTCCCAAAACTGCATGCGGCGCTATTGGCATTCCTTTACGTACGTGACTGTATTCGGTTTTCTGTTATGGGTAATCCTTTCACGTGCATCTTGAAACGGTTCAAGATAATGTGCGCTGTAACTGGTTCAAATCGCGAGCTGTATGCATTATCTATTGCGTTCCACAGATTTTAAACTTAGAAGAACGAAATCAAGAATTGGTATTTGATTGTGTTGTATGAAATGAATCAATTTCATGAAATGGGCATTGGAATGAAAAGGGCGGGTCTGTGTTTGTATGAAATGGAGGCGAAGCTTTGACGAAGTGAAACTTTTTGGGTGAACTTTTGGCGGAAAGTTGTGAAGTCAACTGTCTGTGCCACTTGACCGAGCCAGGTGCTGGAACTGGTCGTTGACGAAAACCCCGAAATTCTTTTGTGCTTTTACTATCACCATCGCCTGATCTGCTTGTTGGGTTTGTTGGCTGGCAATGTTCGACCTACGAAACCCGGGCATCACCTACTCTCAGGAAAGTGTTTATTAATCTATCCACTTCGAGTAACTAATTATTATTGGAAATTCCAATCTACCAGCTAGAACGTTGTTCAATGAAATAAGAGTGGTTGATATAAACATTATTTTGGAACAAGAGATATTACAGTTGTTAGAAATGCCCATAGTTCTGAGATTAAAACGGATTACTTTATGTGCAGTATACAATAGCGCAATATTGTTAATTGCGGGTATTCTCGAAGCAAACGTACATCCCAATTTTATAATGCTATGATTCGATGTAGTGTAGTTTACAAGTTGAAGTTTTTTTTTTCTCAAATATGGGTAATTCCCAAAATTAGGGGTCCAAAATGTTTGGTGTCCCAGTTACGTACGACACTCTCTTCTTCAAAAATCACCACTCATGGTCACAAATTCTCAGTAATGGACTGTGGCATGTGATTATAGGGGCAGCGTCAGTTTCTTCCTTTCACGTGCATCTTGAAACGGTTCAAAATAATGTGCGCTGTAACTGGTTCAAATCGCGAGCTGTATGCATTATCCAATGCGTTCCACAGATTTTAAACTTAAAAGAACGAAATCAAGAATTGGTATTTGATTGTGTTGTATGAAATGGAACAATTTCATGAAATAGGCATTGGAATGAAAATGGCGGGTGTGTGTTTGTGTGAAACGGAGGCGAAGCGTTGACGAAGTGAATTTTTTTGGGTGAACTTTTGGCGGAAAGTTGTGAGGTCAACTGTCTGTGCCACTATACCGAGCCAGGAAAAACTTTGTCAGCACAAATCACAGGTGCTGGAACTGGTCGTTGACGAAAACCCTGAAATTTGTTTGTGCTTTTACTATCACCATCGCCTGATCTGCTTGTTGGGTTTGTTGGCTGGCAATGCTCGACCTACGAAACCCGGGCATCACCTACCCTCAGGAAAGTGTGTATTTATCTATCCACTTCGAGTAACTAATTATTATTGGAAATTCCAATCTACCAGCTAGAACGTTGTTCAATGAAATAAGAGTGGTTGATATAAACATGATTTTGGAACAAGAGATATTACAGTTGTTAGAAACGCCCATAGTTCTGAGATTAAAACGGATTACTTTATGTGCAGTATACAATAGCGCAATATTGTTAATTGATGGTATTCTCAAAGCAAACGTACATCCCAATTTTAGAATGCTATGATTCGATGTAGTGTAGTTTACAAGTTGAGGTTTTTTTTCTCTCAAATATGGGTAATTCCCAAAATTAGGGGTCCAAAATGTTTGGTGTCCCAGTTACGTACAACACTCTCTGCTTCAAAAATCACCACTCATGATCACAAATTCTCAGTAATGGACTGTGGCATGTGATTATAGGGGCAGCGTCAGTTTCTTCAATATTTTGTTAACTGATTCCTGAAAAATAACTGTATTCGGTTTTCTGTTATGGGTAATCCTTTCACGTGCATCTTGAAACGGTTCAAAATAATATGCGCTGTAACTGGTTCAAATCGCGAGCTGTATGCATTATCTAATGCGTTCCACAGATTTTAAACTTAAAAGAACGAAATCAAGAATTGGTATTTGATTGTGTT
Organism: Henricia sp. BOLD:AAB3569; assembly: GCA_037783545.1. Taxonomy (NCBI): domain Eukaryota; kingdom Metazoa; phylum Echinodermata; class Asteroidea; order Spinulosida; family Echinasteridae; genus Henricia; species Henricia sp. BOLD:AAB3569. Next base: position 441,322 of record JBBELK010000122.1, read on the forward strand.
GTATGAAATGGAACAATTTCATGAAATAGGCATTGTATGATGAACATTCCTGCAGGCATAGCCTGCGAGACAAGAGGCGCGCGCGCGCGGTGTTCATGTTCGGTCGGCCAGGTCAAGAGTTCATCAGTTGCTGCTAAAAATAGGAATGGAGAATTGAGAATCAGCAAGAGGGCTCACTTCAAAAACCTAATCCTTGTACTGACGACACAGCCCCTTTAAGAAAACTATTTGTTGGTTTTAATTTGAACAAATTAATAACTGGTTTGAGAAGTAAGAAATTTGGATTGCTGGTTTAAACGCAAACTGACACCATAAGACAAGTTTTAGTTATCCTAAATTTCCTTCGATTTATTGAATAAATAATTGTACAAATTGAAAAAAAATAAAATTTATGTATACAAAATATTTCTTCCCGGTGTGACACTAACCTCCCGTGTATACCCCTTGGGGCTCTGTTTGAAAGTTGCGGAGCAAGGACTCGACGCTTTGTAGCTATATTTAAGAACCAGCAGATACTCTGCTTGTACTTTTCAAAGCTATAGTGTTCATGTCTTTCTTAAGTGTCCATGTCTTTCTTAAAATATGTCCCACTTGTTGCATTCATTCTCCATCTCCTTGATTTTGCTCTTCTGCTGCGTTACAGTTTTTTAAGTGCTTGCCAGTTGGGGTCATGTCTGAACTTGTTTGCGAAGGCTTGGGATTAAACATGATTCTGGTACGGCTCTGCGTCAAGGGCAATTGCCATTGTATGGCCTGGTGTTGTAGTCTTTCGAGTCAACACATTTTGTTGCTTGGCAGATAGGTACCATAGTGGTGATGGTATGATGTTGTCTGAGCACTATGTCCTTCACACAACAGGGCAACTGATGTTCTCTGAACTGTACATACATGTACATGTAACAGCCGTCGTGGGGACAATACCATTTGCAGATTTGTGTGTTGCCTGTTAGGGCCCGGTCACACATAGACGACGCACGGGGGACGCACGGTCCGCGCATTGAAAATTTGCAATTTTGGCCAGTGCGTTGTCGTTCGCTAGGTGTGCGTCATTATGCGTTACTCGTTCGTTGAGCGCGTTGGACCAACGTTATGCATTCGACGTCATTCGCTGTGTGCATCGGGATTTTTTGTGCATGCACAAAAATGTGCGCGGAGCTCAACGCATGAATGTACACGTCAGGGAGGGGGAGGGGGAGGGGGAGGGGGGAGGGGGGGAGGGGCGGGGAGGGGGAGGGGGGGGGGGGGGGGGGGGTGCCGGGGTGGCTGATGCCACTGTCATTGCGGCTGATGCTGCTGTCGCTCGTGCCGGTCACGGTCATGGTCACGGTGCAGCTCACATTGCCGCGTGCGCCGGTCACGTTGCCGCGCCTGTCGCTGCTTCTTCTGCGCACACCGCTGCTGCTTCGGCGCTTGCCGCTGCTGCCGCACTCGCCGCTGCCCTGCGTGAGGCTGCCCTCTGCGCCACTGCAGCCGCTGCCGCCGTCTGCGCTGTCTGCCCCGCTGCCATCGTCTGCGTTAATGTCTCCGTCGGGCACGCTGTCCTCGTCTGGCCCGCTGTCCCCGTCTGGCCCGCTGTCCCCGCCTGGCCCGCTGTCTCCGTCTGGCTCATCTGGTCTACCACCATTTGTGCTGTTCTCCACTTGCTGGCCGAACAGCCTCATTATTCCTCCAGATGTTGTCCTCTTAACGACAGTACATTTCAGCTGAAACAACAAAGTGTGTTCCTTCCAACTTGAAATATATTAATTTTATCTTGTGCAAACGACTTAACCGCACTATCTCGTTTAAACGACTTAGCGGGCCTCCCACTGTGCGATTTTTGCTACGAATTAGGTACGATTAGCTACGATTTGTTACGATTGTGTATAGACTCTACACACAATCGTACCTGTGTTCCTTATTTCATCCCACCGTTTTATTTCTTCCATTAGATTTTCATTGTTTAATGATGAAAGGCACAGGGGTGGATTGTAATAAAGATAGTTAGGACGTCCTAACTCTGACATCACTAAGACATCATAGATTATTTTGCCTTGCAATAAACATTTAATATGTATTATAACTTGTGTCCTAGGACACATAAAATTGTAGACACCTAATATGTGTCCTAAGTTATGTCTTTAGAAAATTGTTCGAAATTTCCTGCTCAATTCAGACAAAAGAAGCATTGTCAATAGGATCAAATATTTATTTTTTGATAGTCTGTCTTTCTTAAACTGGTTTTCCAGTGGCGTGTAAATAACGCTTGCTGGGTGCTTGACACACAACGCACATGTCCAACCAGGCCTGCCAAATTGCTTCGTCGAACGAAGGGAGTGTTATTATTACAAATTTGTTTCATCGACTGAAGCGATTTTTGTTGTTGTAATTATCGTCAAATGAGAGGCGTGCGTTCACATCAGGAAAACTACTTGTTAAATCATCGTCAAACAAAGTGATTTATCTAGTGAGTAGGGGGTATATTACAAAGTACACAATAGGCAACCTTTGATGCTTTCCATAACACTGTCTAATTACAATAAAAGTTATGAAAGATAAAACAACCCTCTAGTAGGGTTTAAGAAAACTAAGGGTTTAGTTTGTGACTAGATGTACTTAATCGTCCAACTTAATTTTTTTCTTGACTTTGTTGGCTGTCAAGAAGGCTTAATGTGTTGAAAAGGTCGTCATTGCTGTCATCTTCCTCGTCTGTTTTAGCTGGAGTAGATGTTGGCGTGGAGCTTGCTGTTGTCGATAAGAACATCTTGACCGGAGTACATTGATGTGATGACATCAGAGTTAGTGTAGAAGGTAGAGGTGACGTTACTGTACATGGGGCCATCTTGGTTGGAGTAGTATAGGTAGCGATGTTTGTTGTAGGCGGAAGTTAGCTTTTTTTACTGAAGCAAGTTCATACCTCTGTGTTTTAACTTGTGCATTCATATCTTATATTTGTTGGTTTTGCTGTTGGATGATGTGGGCACTGTTGTCTAATGTTTGCTCAATTGCCGCGGCTAAGTCCTGTACGTCTTGAGAGCTGATGGATTTCGTGGTAGGCCTACCTTGAGAAAAGTAGAGTCTTGCAGAGAGGCTTGTTAATTTGATTTATTGCAATGTTGAGTCAGCCATGTTGAATCTGTTGAAAGAAAGTACGAAACATAAGATTGGTTGTTTTTTGGAATGGCGAAGGGGCTTAGTGGCGATGGGGCGAAGTGCCAATATGGCGAAGTTGTATGGGGCGAACTGACATGGGACGAAGTGGAAATGGGGCGAAGCGTCCGACACCCGTGGGGATTGGGCAGCAATTTGATTGAAAAATTGAATATTGTGCGGAAAGAATTCTTTACTCGGACGTCACTATTTTTTCCTTAAAGGTAATATATAATACTCAAACAGCAGCAGACAGTGTTCACATTTGGTGTTAGCTACAATATACTTGAAATAACAAACCTGTGAAATTTGCAGCTAAAGAGATTATCAGAGATTGAAGAAAACAGTGAAAACTTTTCCCACTTGTAGACAAAACACGGAGAAAATGTCTGGATTCATGCCCGTACGGCTTGATTTTTGAATAGCGCCACCGTGCGTTAACAAATAATTGATGACTGTTATACACTGAAAACCTAAATTGGTCATCCTGACTAATTTAAAGCTAGTCCAGATGGTGCCCATCTGGACTAGCTTATAAGTTAGTCACTGTAGCTCGACTCGCGCTAGGTTAGTCGCTCGACTAGTTATTGACTAGCTTTAAATTAGTCGGTTTAGCTGGACTAGCGCCGGGTTAGTCGCTCGACTAGTTATTGACTAGCTTTAAGATAGTCCAGACGGTGCCCATCTGGACTAACATACTATTAGTCCAGCCGGCTTGACTAACGCAACATTAGTCTAGCTGACTAGACTAACGTACCCAAACTAGTCGATCCTGTGTTACTAGCCTTAAACTAGTCCAGCCTTAAACTAGTCAAGCCAGCCAGAGAAATTTAAAATACAAACATAAAGCAGTTGTGCAAAGTGGATATGTACAGTCTCCGATATACCATGAGTCATACTGGATGGAGGACAATTGATAGGCAAATGAGCAGCATACAGGTTCAGTTCTATAAAGGTTGTTTATTCATTATCTACATGACTTTCCATCTGTAATGAAGCAAAGAATTCAAAATTAACATTAAACATTTTGATTTGTCAATGACATTCTCATTTGTCTATACCCAGCACTTCAAAAGCTTTAAATAATCACAAGATCTGATTAATAAAACTTGAAGCACAGTACACTATTGGGAATCTGGAAATAAGAAATGTTCACAGATTTACAAACTTACACAATATAAACATGATGCTGTGGTAGAAAACTTGAAATTGTTTGGTCTGTAAGTGCTATATGTGACCCGCTCTGCAAAAAAGGGTATTAAGTCGCGCTGGCTAGTATTCTTTTTGCGACCATAACAAGCGGAAAATCCACGCTCAATAAAATACCAAAACACAATGGAAATTCCTGGCATCTTTTGACATATGACGCAAAAGGTCGTACAATAGTACTTTTTTTCAGTTGCCATCGGAAATGGTTGAACTAATCCATGTCAGGTGATCTGCTTAACCAATCAGTCAACGAGACTCAATATATGAGGTATATAATAAGAATTGCATTTATAAAATGCTGTACCTTGGCAGGCAAGGACTAGTTTTGGTGGAGACGTGCAAGGTACTGCTGGTAAAAAAGGAGTGTGTTTTTACCCTGCCGAGGATTTTCTACACCATACACATAAAAAGCTGCAAAAGTTGCGGAAACGCCCAATGGTATATGCTGGTGGTGCACAGAACTGTTCGATCGATTATGACGGCAAGGTCCACTGTGGTGAAGGGGTTTCCCTTGATGACCAGGGTAGGGGTTGAACTATAGGCTCCTGTTCAAATGTAAGTAAACAATAGTAGCAAGAATCAGTTAACTAAAATATTAAATATTATATACCTCATACAACGATTCTCGTTCACCGATTGGTTAAAAGCAGATCACGCGACATGGATTAATTCAACCTTTTCCGTGGGCAACTATTGTTTGACCTTTGGAACAAGGTCAAAAGATAATACGTTTTAAAGTACTATTCCCCAAGGCGTACAGAATATCACGCACGCATGTGCCAGTATGCGGGCGTTTGCGTAAAGCAACTTCACGCAGACAATGTGCATTTTGGCTTGCTCTCGGTTAACTTAATTTTGTCAAGAAATACCAATCATTTGACACAAAAAATCAATGTATGAGGTACATTGATTGCTCTATATTTGGGTGATGGTGCAAACTATACCGCCCCTAGGTGATCTTGAGACGGCATGCCTGCTATTTACTCTCGGCATGCGGCCTCGGGAAAATAGCAGGCATTCCATCTCAAGATCACCTCAGGACGATAGTTTGCACCATCATCCTCGTGAGCAGTCAATATTTGTATACTATTTTCAGCTTTATTTCATTTTCACACAAAGCTTTAATAGTTGCTCTATAAATTAGGGAAGCATTGTGCAGCAAAATATGTGACAAAGGGTTACCCCTTCGGCTTCCTTTAATCCCCCATTTGTCTCAAACATCAGATGAATTTTGGTGTTTTAACAAAAGGTTTGGGGTGATGTACTTTTATCACACGTCGTGCTGGGTATATTGAAAGAGAATTTGTTATTCTAGTTTTCCTTGGAACAGTCTTAGATAAAACTAAAGTATTGAACAGTTAAATAATAGTACTGAACAGTTAAATAATCAATTACTGCAACCCCTTCTACCACCAGCTACGATGCATCAGGCAGCACAGCCATGAGCCTTGAAATTACATTGGACAATTAAGTTACCTTGTCAATAACATCCTATAGTCAGATCCTTTTCGGCCATCAACAATGGAATGAGCAGAAACAGGCAGTAACTGTAAGCTCTGAAACAAAATTAAATATTACATTTTAGTACTTATTTTAGCGCAATAAAACACATTTTTGCCCGTCTTCAAAAAGCAATGATAAACGCAGTGTTTTTAATTCAAACAATTATTTGCACTTTTTTCTGAAAGTGGTGGATTTTAACCTTTGGCTGCAAGGTTGCAGTTGTATGCTTTAATGAGATTCTAAATGTCTTAGCCTTTCAATAACTTGACAATGTGCGAGTAACCTTCTAAACGCCTATCATTTTGTAAAACAAAAGCAAATACAAAATTAATACGTACCTTGCTCTTGCTTATCGTTGGCGTTTCTATAGTTGAAGTATATTTTTGCAGGCACTGCATAACGGTTTCTGCCTACTTTATGATTCCTGACCGCGACTGTCTTCTGTAGGCACTCGTAAATGTCCTTTCCGTATAGCTGCACTGCAATTCTTTTAGCAGCTGCAAAGAAAATATCAAAAAGAAAACATTACTCACAGAAAAACTAATTAATGAGTGTGGATTTTCTACTGGCATGGCCCATTTATCACAGTTTTTATAACGACAAACATGCATTTAAACAAAACTAATACTAACTGAAATTAGAGCAGGCCTAAAAAAAAAAAACAGAAAATGAAGCCTATGGCTATGATCATCTGTATCACTAATTTCCCAACATAACCGTGACAACAGCCTGAACAGGCCTAGGTCCTAAATTAACAAGTAATAGTGAAGTGGTACCGGTAAATTTGTAGGGCCTAAATATACGGCACATGTAGTTGTAGGCCTATGTTTTTACAACTCGGTGACAAGCACTTCCCAGGGCCCACTGCACTACAGCATTTTCATTTTATAATGTACATGCAGAACAATAAACCTTATCGACGTTCTCAATGCATTATGGGATTGGATGACAAAATTGCCCGCCCAAATGTGCATAAACCTATGAGGCGGACGCCAACTCGACAACTTTTTTACTCATTTTCACAAAACCCAAAAGAGTTCCATGGCTGCCCTTTACCGATCCCTATATTTTCGCAATAAGCGAACCAATCTATAGGGATCGGGAACCAATCTAGGGCTAGTTCGCCATGCACAACTCGACCACGTCGATCGGCCGTGCATACCTATGTAGGCCTACATGTGCAGACATGAAAAACCGACTGAACACAATGACTGGTTGGCAATAAACAATAAAAATGGCATAAAAACACACTTATTTAAGATGCAAATATAACACTCACTTTTTACAAATTCTCTTGCTCGAATTTTGAAGTCTGGACGACCGTAGAAAAGTGCAAACACACGGAATCAGGATGTGATACGTGCGTGACACGTTGGTAGTTGGCATTCGATGTGACCTGTGACACGTTGGCGGTTAATTTAGTCTGGCTCCCCGCCTGGAAAACCTAATATATTATATTGGACTAGCGTGGCACCAGACTTGGTTTAAGCGGGAATTTTCAGGTACATAAATCACAGAAACGACCAATTGATTTCGCAATTCTCTAAATTATGCATAAATTAAGTATTTGTTTATACAAATTTGAGACAAATATCTATACATTTTACACGTTTTCACCGTCGTCTTCTTTCTTCCACGTCATTGGTCAAATCAGGCCGCAAAGCTGTAGGCCTATGCCATAGTCTTTTTATAGGTGTCATTGAGAAAGAAATTAAGCACATAAACAAAATAATTTAAGAAACAAATCCTGTTTTTAGAAAATTTCTAATTTTTTTCCTAGTTTTTTCCTAGAAACAAATCCTGTTTTTAGAAAATTTTCCTAGTTTCCCATGCAGCCAGTAATTATAAAGAAATATTTTCTTATGCCCTAAAAAAGTCAAGAAATTGGTTTCGTGAAATCCACGCTATATCATTATCCAGATATATATATATTATATATACATGTAACGCAAGCCCAGTCCGACTTCAGGTTGACCGTACGCGAAGCTAGCCCATCCCTAGTCCTCCATTTTGACTAATTTTATGCTAGTCTATCCTCAAACTAGTCCAGCAGGGCAAAACACATTAGTCAGGCCAGCTGGACTAACCATTAAGTAGTCCTGCAGAGTAATAACTGGTCCAGTCGGATTGACTAGTTTGAAATGAAGCGCTAAGCTAGTCAATCGGGCTTGACTAGCCAGTTGACGAGTTTAAAGCTAGTCCACTCTGAGCCCGACTAGTTTAGGTTTTCAGTGTATGGTGTTCAATACAATTTAATAAACCAGTCGTTGGTAGAGTGATGTCTTCCCGGTTCCGAATAGGGCCGCGTATACCCATCACGACATGTGGCATATAAACTTGTACGTGCGTGTGTATTGTGCAGTTTACAGGGCCAGGGACCATTATAAATTAGACAGTTTCGGCAAGCTCAAAATCCGCGCGCGTATACGTATCCGTACCATTTTCAGCTTTGACGTCATCACTTTATGCGGTCTCCTCGTACGTGATGCGTATCAGCCACACGTAGGACAACGTATGGAAGCCGTTTGACACGGGAGCGGTACGTATAAAATTAATCTCGACTTGTTTGCACCAAATTAGTGTTATGTCACACGGATACGTCTGCGAACACGTACCATTAAACTGAGATGCCGAAACTGTCTAATGTACGCGTACGGGAAACGTATGCGGCTCGGACAAACTGGGTGTTTATGACAATTTTGCGTGGTTATTCACAAAATGGGCGTATGGTTCAGAGGCATATTGGTGTTAAATTCTCATTACTTGTGTGTTTCAGATAACCACGCAAAATGGTGATATAACCAGCCAGTTTCTACGAGCCGCACACGGTATTTATATCTCTACTTGATTAAGTCGCGTACGTTGATGCATTTCTCGCGATTTTATTTGGGCTTTGGAAGGTGTATTTAAAATATGTTGGCATGGTCATAGTTAGTCCAGATTCTGGACTATATTATAGCGATATTGGATAGTAGCGCGGCCGACTATAGAGGGCGGAATATCGATATCATTTGGACAGCGCATAATATAGTCCAGAACTTAACCTCAAGTTCCCTCAGAAATTTGAGGGAACTATAGCTCCGCCCACCTAGTCTGATTGGACGCAGCGCTTATCAATCATGTGTGTGAGGCGCGCCGAATAATCGACGGTCGGGAATCGATTCTCGAAAATTGTCCGCGCAATGTACGCAAAGTCATTATAATATTATAATGTATATATACATATCGGCCTCCTATGCCGGCTATGCATTATGAAACGAACAAACATACAGTATACACCTGCATGCGTGGCTATAGCCCTGACGCATGCAGGTGTATACTGTATGTTTGTATAGTTGGAAAGAGTTGAGATTAAGTTGATCAGATTTTGTCTTCAAAATTACTCATCAAGCATATCTGTACGTGCAGATTTGATGGGAAAAAAATATATATAGGAGTGAGAAAAAAAAAGATTTTGTGCGGAAACACTTCTTCATCGTAGCTGCCGCGTGTTCAAATTTTCTCAGTCATAATTTCAGGTTTTTCCCATCAAATCAGTGCACTTCATTTTAAAGAAACAAATCTTATCTACTAAATTCTGACCTCTTGACCTTAAAAATAGCTATTTTTAAGGTCAAGAGGTCATAATTTAGTCAAATAAAGACACAGTACGTGTGCTTTGTGTATTTTATTGCATGGTATTTAAGAAAAATGTACATGGTAAAATAAAGCCAGTTACTAAAAGCAGGTGTAAAAAGCAGGTGTACTAAATTTGTTGACTAATATATGGCCACTTTAGTACAAAATCCTCTAGTACATGTGGGCCAGGAAATTTAGGCTCAATACACAATAGGCAAAAAAAAGGCCCATATATACTGCAGTTTCTATTGCAGTTACCCATAAGTTTACTTCACAACTACACAAGAAAAACCCGACTAAAAGTGTAGATAACAATAACAAACTTTTAAACATCACATAATTTTTCCCGTGTAATTGTACATTTGTGTATTTCAACACAAGTATTCAACACAAAAACCATACATGTATTTTTTTAGGTTTTCTGAAGTATTACTGCATGCATCATTTGCTGAAATTTCTACCAGGCATTTTATCAACATTATTCTTTTAAAGCTTGACAGAGTGCTCCACATTACAAACTTTAACAAATTTGCAAAGCAAATTGCACCCTGTTTTAAAAGCCATTAGCTTTTTGTTTATATACAGACATTGGTGCTGTTCATTTCAATTTTAAATGAATATAAGGGGGGCGTTCAGCTCTTACACCATTGCAACAATAGAAAATGTACATGTATTGCATTATATGTGTCTTCCTTTCTGAGCATTCTGACATACATGAAATGATAGGATGAATGATCACTGCCCTGATTTGAAAAATCATGACTAGTATATATATATAGTGTTATGTTTTTGAAGATGGTTCATTGTCTGTGCACGTTATCTCACCCTGAAAATATGTTACATTTGAACAGAAAATGCGGCATACCTTTCTGATTTGCTCTGCAGCTTTTTTGAGAAATTCCTGTGCAAAAAAGGGGCAATTTTTACAACTTCCTGATCTGTGCAAAGCTGCATTAATTCTACACTGATATATTTTGTTGTCTAAAAAGTAATTTTGCTCCAAATTTAATTACGGCAGATGCAGAAATTGTTCATATTTCATTCACAGACAGTAATCCTCTGCAGCAGCACGTATATGAACATTGAAAAATGAGTGTAAAAGGCAAATTGAACACTATATAGTAATCAACTCATCTGTGTAGCTATATTGCAGTTGTGTAGCTCAGAATGCATGTTTTTGAATCTTGATGTACTCCTATTCTACTGCATGAATTCAGGAATTCAGTTTTGTTAAAAATTGCAACAAAGATTAATAATTTCTTGTTTTGCAGATTAACATTCCATTCTTTTGAAAGTACACTATGTTAATGAAAACCCTCATTGCAATTCAAGAATACTCATAATTGATTAGTCTTGTGTTTCACATGTTGAGACACTGAAAAATATGAGACTTTTAAATTTGAAGGAATGGAGTGCTCACTTGCAGTTTTGCTTCACACCCCATGCCATTTTTAAATGAATGTTCAGGTCATATATGCCTACCTAGGCAATTATACTGGCTGAGGATTGTTGTATCAACTATTAGGCCTAATTTGAAATGTTTGAACTTGAATAAATGTCTGGGAACTTATTTTGTTGAGTTTGTATTGAGGTGGCATAGTCATGAAGTCCCCCGGCCTGGCCTTTTTTTCTACAGGAGGGAAACATTTCCTGTAAATTGTGTGCCTGCTTATTTGCACATTGCAAAAAAATGTATGTTATCTGAAAGGTCCCTTCAAAAATACTGGATCATGCAAATGGAATTGAAGGATTTAACACAAATAAACTCAAGTGTGTAACTCAGTCTTAATTCAGAATGCATTTTTAAAATCTTGATGTACTGTCATACTGAATTCAGTTTTATAACAAATTGCAACTGAAAGATGAATAATTTCTATTTTTTTGTAGATTAACATTCCCATCTGTTAAAAGTAGGGATGGGCATTTACCGGTTTGCAATTCTTTCCAGTGCATGTCGGTTAACCAGTTAACCGTTCAGCCGACACCAAAGTTGTTGGTGTTGTTTTACTTTATAGGTGCATTTGCAATGCACACAATACACCCAGGCCCCCAAAATAATCACTGAATCTTTATCGCGTGAACATTTTACGACTCCATATACATTTATTTCAATTTCATGAAGTAAATACAAAAAACCTTTGAAAACTATTGTAAATTCTTTAAAATTGGGTTTCGTTTAAACGTTCGGCAAAATGGTTTTGTTGAAAGAGTGCATTATGTTAATGAAAACCCTCAAATCAAGCATCCTCATGATAATTTGATTAGTTTTGTGCTTCACAAGTTAATCAGACAGATACATGCATGAGACTTCCAAATTTGAAGGAATGGATTCAATGGACTGCTCACTAAGCTTAATTGCAGTTTTGTTTCACACCCCATGTAGTTGTTAAATGAATGTTCGTATCAGGTCATAATCCCATTACTAGGTGACTCTTGTGTCAAATATTAATTTAAATAAGACTACCGATAACTTATTTTGCTGAGTTGTGTGCCTGCTTAATTATTTTGTGCATTGCAAAACATGTCTTATTTGAAGCTCCCACCCGGCGGGCCACAAAAATATTAGATCTGCTACTGCATTGTACATGTACATGTTGAACTTCAAGAAAAGGATAACAGTTGGTTCTTATAATATTTTTCTTTTTTTGCACTTTTAGCATGAAACTGAAGTAAATGGCACAGCAAGGAATAAGCTATATCCAAATGTTGTTTTCCCATGTAGGACCCCACCCAATCACTCGCACCACCCCCTCACAGTAAACCTCCCAGGTACACCAGTCCCCCTACGCCCCACCCCCAAAGTGACCTAGCCATTAAAACGTTCGTGCTAGCTATTCTCGCTGCATGAGCTGAGTCATACACACTGCATGCAATACGCGCTAGGTGTACAGTACAGTACAGTATACTCGATCGTATGCAGTTTGCGCACACGTACATGCATGCTGCGCTGCAGATATCGATATCGCGGTATCGAACACCGCGACGTGAATGAATATTTATAAGCTCGATTGACCTTTGACCCCAGCGGGGAACTGGTGGTTAAGTTCTGGACTATATTATGCGCTGTCCAAATGATATCGATATTCCGCCCTCTATAGTCGGCCGCGCTACTATCCAATATCGCTATAATATAGTCCAGAATCTGGACTAGGTCATAGTACGCACCGTGTTGGCAAAACGAGAGTCGCTCGCTGTTATGTGGAACGCGCGTTCTGGAATTTCAGTGTCTGGGCCTATCAGAAAAATGTTTGTCAATTTATCTTTATTAAATGATATTCATAAATACCTTAGACAGTTTAAGCATCCCTATTGGCTGAGAGCACGTCTTCAAGGCAGTATACATGATTGGTATCTCGAAAATCAGAAATGTTCACAGATTTACGCCTAACTTGCACAATATAAACATGATGACCGTAGTGCCATTTCGCCCCCAAACCACTTCGCCCGAGTGCCATTCCGCCCCAAATCACTTCGTCCAAACACTACATCGCCCAAATGCCACGTAGCCCCGAAACCACTTCGTGCACAGGTCGTGGTTTTGGGGCGAAATGACTGCAAACCCCTTTTGACTGTTTTCTCAAACGTTAGACAAAGTACTGAGCTGGTTTTTGCTTAGGTTGGTTTTAATCATGCATATTTTCAATCACACAGGGGGATGAAACTATTTGTAACAGTTTACCAATCATGTATACTGTCTTTAAACTAGCGATAATGACCACTGATAATGCCCGGTAGGCTGGCCCGCGTTTGTGCCCGAAACACGCACATGCACACATAATTGCACGCGCCCGAAAGCAAATTGCGCACTTAAACCCAGTCGTGTGCGTTCGCGCGCAACACGCCTGCGCTATGCGTAACGCGCGTGATAAAACAAAAACAACTTGACGCTCAGCTAGCAGTTATACGAACGCGGTACGTGTTGACACCGTGTGTAGGAAATTGAATGCAATTTACAGATTTACACAAAATATATTAAAGGTACACACAAGCCTACTGTTTACACGATTTAGTGATGTGGCAGCATTGACAATACTTTTTTGATGGTCGTTGTGAAAAAAAAGATCATCAAAATATCCCGTAAATGACTAAAGAAGTGCAAAATTAACAAAAACGGTCAAAAGACGGGTTATACGCTTTACCAGCCGTGCAACTACGCGCGAGCCTCACGACTTTGTCACAAACGATTCGCTCTTCTCCTGCTCAGGATATCTCCAAATTTCTGCTCACGGTGTCACTGGACAGCCCGGACGACCGAATAGGAATTTCCGGTTTTTGTTTAGGAGTTGGCATCATGTTTTTTCTTCACGAACGTAAACCGAATCAACGCGCCCGTGTGTGTGCGCGCACTTGGAACTAATCCTAGGACCGATTTCACAAAACTTGTGTTCAATTCGTCCTATTTCCCATGGCAACACGGGCCAACTCTTCCTAACTTAAAGGCACAGGCTCGTCAGCAATGCGCGCCCGCCAAATGTGTGCCACGCAATACGCAGCTCCATAGCAAAGGCATGGAGCTGCGTGTTTTGTGCCTTTAAGATCGATGTTTGGGTCGTCTTATCTGTTCGAATGCATGGAGTAAATGCAGTGACCAAAAGCACTTATCTTCTGCTTGCCGAACGTGAAGCTAGTCCGGCATACGGCAGCAGCAGGCGGTCGTACAGACATAATTTTCCTTTGCCGCGATAGGCGAAAATCTCTTGAAAATGAGGCGTAATTTAAATCGCAGAAAAGCACTTGCCGAAAAAGGTTGAGGCATTTGTATGTCCATCCACGTGAAGCCATAACTTGCAAGCGTAAAGCACGGATTTACATTACGGCAAAATATATCCATACAATAAAAACCATGAATATGTATTTGTACTGTTGATTGAGCACAGACTGAAAGTTACTTGTAGTGCGCGTACTAGTACTAGCGCGCGATGCTCCCGAAAAAAAGATACATTTATGTAAATTAGATTAATACACATTTAATGTTTTTTTCCGTCAAGCATACTGCTCTGCACATAACTGCGAGTGTGCCATTTGTACATCTAGGTTCAAGTACATCGACTTGAATTTGTTCACGTTATGTACCTTTTATAACTGCCGACAAAATGCGATACGCCAAGCAGATGACACTACAAAGTCGGCCATTTTGATTTGTAATGTGCATGCCGTTTTCCCGACGGCTGTTGTATTCGGTACTGTTAATAAACATGGTATAACCGTTGATAAATGTATTATAAGCAGTTGCGACTCGTCTTGTAAAAGACGGGTTTTGTTAAATCGATCTCAGGACACGTCTTAACAAAGACCGATCTTACTGCTCAAACTCTTCTTAAATCCTAGGATCGATCCTAAGATAAGAGGAGTTTTGTGAAATCGACCCCTGGGCGCTGATAATTCCCTCGCCTGCCAGCTCGGGCAGATTTTAAACGTAAGTTTAAGATTGGCCAAACCTACTTTTAATCCCTAATTCATAAATACCTTAGACACTTTACGCATTGTCACTGGCTGATAAAACATCACGTGGGCGGTTTTAAACGAATAATAATACTTTTTTTTTCATTGCGCGGTGCGCCTGCGCCCACCGTGCGTGTGTACAGTATTGTATAGTATGTGCATTGATTTACATACATACACTGGATCTGGGAGTGTTTGTGTATGTGTGCGCGTGCATTGATTTACATACATACACTGGATCTGGGAGTGTTTGTGTATGTGTGCGCGGCCATACAATTGCGGAGCGTTAGGAGGGTATTAACGCGTGACTTTGCTCATGCTTTGCTGGAGTATGTATACAGTGCATATTATGCGTAGTCTACGAGTATTGGGAAATTTGTTGTTTTGGGAAATTGTCTGTCTCCTTTCAAAGAATTTAAGAAAGTTTACGTTAATCCTGTGACGTGTTGACAATCCCCTTATAGGCTAGCGTCCTATACAGGGTGTATCAAAAAAAAGGAAACCCAACTTTAACTAGCTTCTGTGGCAAAGATATACATTTTCTAGCAATAACCATGTTACCATCCAAAAGTAGACAACATATGCTTTCCGGTGATACCTCACACATTAATTTACGATTACGCATCACTGAGCACCAGCGTTTTGAAATTTAGGTCAATTATTCGACGTGGCTCACTTTCCAAGTCAATGAAATCAACGTGGCTCCTTTCATAATTGATTTGGGTGTAATGCACCTATCAATTGTTTCTCCCACCCCTCCCCTCCCCCCCCCCCCCCCCCCCCCCCCCCCCCCGCGCTACCCCACCCCATAGGTGGGGGTTTGGTCACATTTGTCATGCCCATTTGGCCTATTATCTGTGCATTTTTGCGCATGTTTTGCACCCGAGGGTGGGGATTTTTGTCACCTACCGGTAAATGTTGCCCCAGGGGTGGGGATTTTGTCACGCAAAAAGTGACAATCCCCACCTCTTAGTCGGGGTAGCCCAGGGGGGGGGGGGGGGGTGGGGGGGGGGTGAGGAGGGGGGGAAACAATTGATAGGTGCATAACTGGAAATGTCTTTGCTGATTGTGCAACCACTTGTGGATGAGCCTAAGAGCTCTGACAGGCCTTCAGACAGTGTGTGTACCTGAGATCACAATGGTTCAGCTTACATTTTTACACCAGAACAGAGAATCTTTGTGGTGAAGACTTACCACGAAACCAGAAGTTTTCAGGCCACTCAGAATGCGTTCGCAGAAACTTTCCCTAATCGAGAACCACCCACAAAGAAAACCATCTGGTCAAACGTAAAAAAGTATGAAGACCACGGAACGAGCCTTAACCGTAACAGGGAGCACTCAGGGAGGCGGAGGACCGCAAGAACTGAAGAAAACATTGCAGCCGTACGACAGCAATTGAGAGGGGAGGGGGGAATGTGGAGGGCATTGGACAGTGAAACAAGTTAAACGTGTTTGGGAATTTCTTGAATAACATTTCAGAGAAAAAAACACGAGTCAGTGTTAATTTTGTTGCATATCAGAGTGAGCCACCTCCAAAAATTGACCCAAATTCCAACACACTGCTGCTCAGTGATGCGTAACCGAAAATTCATGAATGAAGTATCGTCGGAAAGCATTTGTAGTCTACTTTTAGATGATACCATAGTTTCTGCTGTAAAGTGTATAGTTTTGCCACAGTGACTATTTTAAGTTGGGTTTCCTTTTTTTTGATACACCCTGTACATATATATTTTGAAACCGGGTCACGGCTGAACAATGGATCAGGCCAATTTCATAACTGTACAGCTGTTTAAAAAACAAAAATCGCTTAAAAATACAAAATGTTTGCTTGATAAAAATGGGTCGCCGTGCAGGCAGTCAAACGTGTCATATAAACTTGTGTCCTCGGCAAGATTAGCAGAAGACCGTTGCGGTCAATTAACTCAATTTGTTTTTAATGCACATACGATTTTGCAAAGCAAATCAACTTTTGACTCCCCAATTTTTTCAGTGGATGGTTGACGTTTTGATATGCATGTGTCATACTTTTCTCATTTGTGCATTCTGAAATGTCGTGTTCTCAATCCATATTTCAAGGATATCGTTACAAACCACCGATGTTTTGTAAACTATCTTATCCGGTTCCATAAATCAGTTCAATAATTAAAGCAACTTTTTGCTTCCACGGCCAAATTGGAGATTGAAAATTTCCTGTTTTCTTCCATGCATAATAACTTTTGGTAAGGTATTTTATGCGTGTTAAGTAACATCTGGGGCGGATTGCAATATGTTGTCTAACACCAGTCTATAGGCTTAGCCGGCTAACGCGGCGTCTAATAAGACCGGTCTATAATCACAGCCCGCTTTCCACTTGTTGTCTTAAAGTTAGACCAGTCTTAAAATTTAAGCCCGCGGCGAGCAGGCTATAATGTTTGGACACCGCGGTACATCTCGTAATTTTGCATTAAAACAAAACGAACAAAACGCACATTGTGCCCATTATAGAGCCCCCTCTTAGTGCTACAATGTATTTGATAAATTTCAAAGTCAGTTTCTCTGCAAAAACTGCACAACACACGCGTCATCAAGTGGCTTCATGAGGATGTTTGTTTGGCTTGAAGTTACGCAAGGATAGTCGGCTGCGTCACTCTCCGTTAAGATGTGCGTGTTTTTTCGGCTGGCGCAATCCGCCCCTGGATAAAATCTGAACACATCCTTTTTCTTCTGCTTAACAGCTTTTTTTAAATTGAGCCCCCAGCAGTCGGACACACTAAATAATTTCGTCATTCTGTATACACGTTTATTTCATTAATCACGTAGAGTAATTCGAAATTCCATTCAAGCTGGATTTGGAATTATACCAAGGACCAATTATTGACACTCAAATACCAGGGATGTACAAAGAGGAAGTAATGAAAAGACTACTACGGTCACGATGCTGACAAAAATAATGGGAAATGATGATTTCACCGAACTTTTGCCCGACTGTTGTAGGCCTACCATCGTCAAACATTTAAGGAAACACCGGCTTTGTATACATGATTCCTAAATATACCGTAGAGAACCTGAAAAGAAACCACAAAATTTTGCCGTATTTTATTTAACAAAATAGACTATTTATTCAGGTTATGTAACAAAGTAAAACATAACTATGAAAAATCGAAAGCTGCCAAGAGTAGAGCGAAACGTTTGCGGCAAAGTCGCCCGAGGTTCGCGCGATAGTGAACGGCTGGTAAAGCGCATTGGCCGTATTTTTCATCAATTTGTATTGTGCATAGGCTACATAAAAATACTGATCTTTAGCTTTCATGCGGAGGAAATGAACGTCATGCCTTTATACATGCAGTGCATCTACCTGGTGATTCATTAGTCTTGGGAAAAAAACCTAAGGTGGTATAAGAACCTACACCACTGAGCGTCATCTGCCCGGTGTAAAAGAGGTGTATAAGGTTTGAATCCCGATGAGGATCTTATATTTCGGCAATTACAAAAGTGGCGCGGGTTTTTCCCTTTTTAAACAGCATTCCCTTCTCGTTTCGTTGCATTTAGTTTCTTTCTTTAGTTCGTTGATCTCAGATCTCCCTTATCAAATTATCGGCTGTAGCCGCCTTCCTTCAGTTTTTTAGGGAAAGTAAATGCTGATACACCAGTACTCAAGTGTATGCCAGTCAGCATGATTTTTCTTTGTGTTGTTTTTTTACAAAATCTGTGGAAAACAATTGGAAAAAATAGTGTGAACATTTTACCGTTAAGACCGATTAAAGTGAATACGCAGTGCGAATACTGTTGGGTGAATTTATTTGCTGACGAAATTTGTAATATTCTTATCTCCTCTTGTCTTTAAAAATATATTAATTAATTTTATAATATGTGAATTCCCCTATATTTCTATGGATAACTTGTCCAACCTCACTAACACAACTTGAAACATTACTGATTATTTTGCAATACTCTATTATGCAGGAAGAAACAAAATGTCGTATTCCGTATGAAAACTTATTCCGTAAGCCTTATCCCCTTTTCGTTTTAATACATTCGAACTGCATGGGTATTCACTGTACGTACGTCAAAGGCAATGGGCATACTTCTATAATTACAAGAAAGATGATAAACACAGATTGTACTACTTACCTGTTAGATAATCTTCCATTTCGCCCATCTTCCTGGAAACAGTGCACTGCATACATGCAGTAGGCCTACCCGTCACTTTTGTTATCTCTTTTAAAACCAATTTCGACAGAACAATCTATTTTCAGCCCCAAATTGACGAATAAATGAAGAGAAAATGCTAACACTTTTTAAACAAGATTGTTGTTTACCCTACTTTGAAAACGCACGCGCGGACGCGATTCCAGCCAAATAGCGTCTCCAGCGTATATATATGGAGCTAAATGGTTATGTGCGTGTTGAATGTATGACGCGAGCGCGACCAGTGAAAGCGACTGGCCCCTGACACAAAAACGTTTTTACTACAACTCACAAGCGACATGGCGGGTTTTGTACTTTATGCCAGACGATGAAATAAATGTAAAGGGTAAGTAAGTCTGAATAATTTGTAAACATAAGTAGGATGACAAGGATCTACTTGGCTGTCATATAAACCAAATAATGAACGTTTTAATTCGTGTAATGGGAGGAATATTTTTATTCGGTGAAAGATGGAATCAGGCATGCAACTGTGTCATTAAAAAAGGAAAATGCCCAAAATTTCCAACTTTGTACAGTGTTTTTTAAATTTTCAACGGGAGAGATGAGGAAACAAAAAGAGGAAATCAGATGATATGCTAAAAAGTTGCATGCCTGTGGAATGTGTTTCATTCGCCTCGTTTTCCATTCCATCTTTCACCTCATGAAAATATTCCTCCCATTGCACTCATCAACATTAATTATTTGTATAATAACACACCTTCTGATTCCTTACTGGCTGAAACACAGTCACGTGGGTTCACCTAATATAATCCATGTGCATGAAGTTTGAGCCAGCGTGAACTAGACACGCGTAAAAACTTTGAGTGGCACATCAATATTTCACACGCAACTACGCCCGGCGGTTATTTCGTAAAGCGCATGCGTAGTGTGCTATTCCTAGGCTACCGAGAAAGAATGCGTGACCACAGTGTACTATTTTCCTGGTAGCAGTGAGTAGTCTGACATGCGCACGGATAACAGCAAAAATAACTATTGGTACATGACGGGGAATGGACCAGTGAGAATGCGACTCTCCTTTATGAATATGTATGAGGTAGGGTAATATTATATCCCCTTCATCAAAAAATTCAGAGCTGCACAACACAATGCAAAGTATACACAATGCCTGTCTGCATGTGTATTCAAGTTCTGCATTTAAAACACACCTTTGTTTGGAGTAATTTCCAATAGGGCTTATGTAGGATGTAACCATGCCTTTATGCCCCAGAGATCCGGCCCAATAAGTTTTGTTACCAATACCTGTGGGGTGTATGATGTCCGTATCGGTTCTGCAAGCTCTTAAAAAATGGAAAAGAAAATATTCATTAAAGAAGGATTAAAGGGAATGTTTGACAACAAACGTTTCTCAATGTCTCTGTAAAGTAGTAGGCCATACACTACATTGCTACATCAGAGGAAGGTAAGCTCTTGCACAATACAATGTGCCACCAACCATTCATAAGGTCAAACAGAAAAATGTATATATATATATATATATTGTGACGATCTGTAGTCGTCCCTATGTAAATTGTTGAAGGGGTTTATAGAACAGTGAATTGGCATTAGGCGCCGTGAGCAACCCCTACTGCGCAGTTGTTTTGTCGAGTCACTCCCATTTTCCACCGGCGGAAAATAAGTGCGCCCTCTTGTGACTCATCTGTGCAGTGGCGCGCTATTCGCGCCTTTCAGATAATCAGAATTAAAGGGAGGGGCTTAGTGCTACTGATGTGTATGTAGTGAAACTCTTTCAAACAAAGTCACTGAAGACGAGGGGTTCCGTTTTACAGAAGCATGAATCTCTTTATTTTTCCATCAAACTGTTTACACTGTTGCAATACTGTCTCCTCTCAATCGTCTCTTTCTCTCAACTCTCTCGTTCAAACGCTAGAGGCGGAATTCTTCGATACGGCTGGCTAATTGGAGTCTCGTCAGTGGTATGAATTTCATGCGGTACTTTTTCACAAACGCCTACGTCAAATGAACCTCTTTGAGAAAGCTACATCATGTTTCAGTATCAACCGAACAACTTTGTCTCTGTCCGATTCGCTTAGTCCCGGTAATTCGACATTTAACCCAGGCGGCAAAGTGTATTGCGAGCCATCACTGAAACGGTACATTACCGATTCAGCACGTGGATTTAGTTCGCGATCTTCCGCGGAAGAGTCATTTGTGTGCCTAAGCACATCTTGGATCAGGATTTCATTTACGGAGACATGCGCACCATCCGTCGATTCCTCGAGCTCAAGGTCGACTGTAGGTGCTACCTCGACCACTGCGGCAAGTTTAGTATGTAGGGGGATGTCTATCAAATGTGTCCCAGCAAATGTGTCGCAATAAGCACGCGGCAGTCACGCCACCCGTAATCTGACACGTATCAAAAAGTCTGCAGGCTGTCCCGAGCCCCCTCTCCACCAACGGCTTTGACTATGACCGTTTTACATTTAAACTTGTCTACGGGTGCCCGTATAAAACAAGTTACACTGCATACCTCATTTGGTTTAATAGTCGTTTTGCGCCTGCCCGTGCGCGCTACTACTGACTAGGTATTATCCCGTTTAGCTTGGTAAGCAGCAATTCCATGTCAGCCAACACGTCAAATTTCGGCAAGGTGCCTTTCTTGACCCCTGTCCGCTTAGACCGGTAGAGTTCCCGAGCTTTTTGCTGGGCCAGTGTTCTCCACGAAATCCCAAGAAGACGTGTAGAAAACGACTAGAGTAAGTGGGACAATCCACAGGAACACGAAGAATGCAGTGAAAATATGCCTGCGGACGTGATTCTGGAAATTGCGCCAAAGGCCGTGGTCACGACGGTGGCCTTATTTTCACCTCGATCGACACTGGCTTCCGAATCGTATATATATACTGCCTTGAACGCTCCGATTGACGAGCGGAGCCCTGTGCCGAATTGTTGTTTGTCCGTGCACTACGGTGTAGTCCTTTAAATGTAGCTATTCGCCGTATCGTTCATGATCTTTTAACTTCTGTTAATATCTGTACACCCCATCCGTGTTACCATTTTGTGGTGAAACTCTTTTAAACAAAGTCACTGAAGACTAGGGGTTCCGTTTTACAGAAGCATCAATCTCTTTATTTTTCCATCAAACTGTTTACACTGTTGCAATACTGTCTCCTCTCAATCGTCTCTTTCTCTCAACTCTCTCCTTTAATTCATGAAATTGCTCATGGTAGCCACAGACCTTTGTGGATATTATACGTCCAAAATTTTCGCCTCTACTCCGAGGCCTCTTCAGTCCTTTAATTCAAAGTTTTGTTATTCTTATAATTCAAAAAGAAGGGCTACGCGCTGCGCGCGTCCCAGGCTCCGGACGCGCGCCAGCCACGCGCCCCGTCTACGCGCATCAACTAGGCCAACGCAGTCCTAGGTCAACGTACTGTGTAAACAGTACACAATTCTATTCACCACATGTATAAAAGGAGTTCGTTTGGTGGAATAAAGGGAGAAAAAGAGTTCGGACTTAAAACGTTACGGACGTGTCCTTGTGAGTCCTGTACGTGCTCTCTCTCCCCCTCTGGCTGTCACTCCTGAGGAGTATGACGACTTCGGCAATATCGTTCGTGGGCATAGAGTCCAATTTGGTGAGAACACTGTCTGCCGCAGTGGCGGCAGAAAAAGCGAGATATGTGAGCATGAGGGTTGGCTACTAATGCAGCCCTGGCAGCACGCTTGCGACTGCGCTCTACTGTCTCTTCAGCCAGGCGGTCATCAATGCGGGTAACATAACCTCTGACAGCAGATCTCCACCGTAAACGGTCGCTTGCTGTGACCTCCCAGGAGTCCACATCGATGGCACAGGCCTTCAGGTGTCTCTTGAGACAGTCTTTGAATCTCAGCTTGGGTCTTCCTCTATTTCTTGCGCCTCTGATAAGTTCACCATATAAGACAGCCTTAGGAAGCCGCAGGTCGTCCATGCGGGCTACATGGCCGCTCCATCGCAGTTGGCTCTGAGTGAGTAGTGCCTCAGCACTGGGGATGCCTGCTCGTCTTCTTACTTCCACATTACTAATCCTGTTTCGCCAGGAGATCTTGAGGAGATGTCTCAGCTGGTACATCTGGACGCGCTGGAGTCTCATGATGTGGCGACGATACAGAGTGTAGGTTTCAGAGGAGTAGAGCAAGCAGGTGAGGACTACTGCACGGTACACCTTGCACTTGGCTGTTAGCCGGATGCCATGTCTCTTCAAAACCTTTGACTGGAGCTTCCCATAGGCTGCAGCGGCCGCACTAATGCGCCTTTCCACTTCTTTGTCCAGGCTGTTATCATTGGAAACTGTGCTGCCGAGGTAAGTGAAGCTGCACACAGCTTGAAGTGGATTCCCACCAAGGGACAGCTCTGGGTCAGCGTAGGCAGTGTGTTTAGGAGGCTGGAGCATGACCTCGGTCTTTCTGATGTTGATGGTAAGACCGAGGCTTTGGTCGACTGAGTGGAAGGCATCAAGCATGGCCTGGAGTTCCGCCGCAGAGTGTGACACCATGGCAGAGTCATCTGCATAAAGCAGTTCACGAGCACAAACAATTCTGGTCAGGGTCTTGGCCTTGAGACGGCTGGCGCTGAACAACTTCCCGTCTGAACGTGTTCTGAGATAAACACCACCGTGCTTTGGACACAGTTCTAAGACAGCACCGAGGTAGATAGAAAACAGGGAGGGATTGTATAAATAATTAAGGGATCTGGGGAATCAGCACCGTCACCACGCTACCCAATGACTGACCGGTGCTGGTTCTAGGAAAGATCCAGGTAGCCTTTTAATAAACCGCTCGGATGACAGCGAAGGTCCGTTACAAACTGGGGCCAATTTCATGGCGTTGCTAAGCACACGTTTTTTGCTTAACGGGCCATCTTTAGCAGACGTTCCATTTCACGGCGACCGTAAGCAGACGTTTGCTGCTAACGAGGGCTAGCAATCCAAAACGTATGCTTACAGAGCCTTAGCGTGTGCTTATGCCCGTCTAATAACGCCATTTTTTTGTATGTTTCCGGCCGTGAAATCCAAAACGTATGCTTACAGAGCCTTAGCGTGTGCTTATGCCCGTCTAATAACGCCATTTTTTTGTATGTTTCCGGCCGTGAAATTAAAATAAGAATAAAAATGGTTTTGCGGCGGCTTAGAAATCGACAAAATAGGCGTGCTGTAAACCCACCGAGAGTTTTCCGAGACAGGGAAAACCCCCTTGAAATTGTCAGCGCAGCTCAAGTGTGGTCACGGTACCGTTTTCGCCCCCGGACAATTTTGCTTTTGGCAGGACTGTTGTTGAATGCCACCCATCATACAACCGAACACAGTATGACTCTTTCGCCACTGCTGCAAGTTTATCTTGCTTTGAGATACCTGTCTTCGGGGACATTTGCAGTAGTGGTGGGAGACACTGTTCCGAGGGTCAGCCCACCCACGGCTTGGAGGGCCATAGAGTGGTCAAGGCACTGATTTCAGTTTAGATAAAATGTCCAGTTGTAAGTGATGAAAACATTTTTTGCTTTTACAATGATTTCCGTCTTCATATTAAAATTCTAGATACATGGCCAAATTGCTTCATACTTGGGGACTCTGCATACTATCAGCGCATCTTTATGATGACGCCTTACATGACCCCAGAGTCGGAGGCAGAGTCCGACTACAACACAGTCCATGCAGTGACACGGTAAGATAGATTTGTAAGATGGGCATTCAAAAAGCTGTAAGCCTCACCCGAAAAGCATAAGATATGCAAAGTTGTTCTTATATCAACTAAAGTTTGTTTTGAACCTACCCGACGTACTCTTTGTGTAAAGTTTCATTAATAAATTGGTAATTTACTGAAGTAGATAAGTGTGTATTAAAATTAGCAGTTTTGTGTAAAGAACCCAAAGCACCACTGTACTGGCATATTCGTTTTTTTAACTGCAGGTGTCTCATAGAGCAAACCTTTGGAATAGTTAAGCGTCGCTTTGCTCTAATGAAAACTGGAACCAGGGTGTGGGACATGAGCAAGGCAGCTAGGGAGATCTCGGCATGCTGCTTACTGAACAATTTTGGGATTGATGAAGGTTTGAAAATTTTAAATGTTTAATATGCAAACTGACCATGTTAGAAAAATGGTGATAACAGTCTCGAATGAAATATTTTCCTTTCTCAAATTTCGTTTAAAACTTGTGTTTCAGGAGACCTAATGCCAGAAGAACATGCAGGTATATGTCCAGAACCAGCCTGAATGCAACCAGAACTTTGAGCATCGCGAGAATGGATCAGATACTGCACTGGGCAAGGCAATGCGTGATCAGATTGCCGCATCAATTCAACGCAACAGACATCATTAGTTGCAAATTAAAGAGTTATCATAACTTAAAAACACTATTACTCAAACACTGTGTTAAATTTGCAATTGCAATTCGGACATTTAAAAAAAAAGGCACCACCAAGAGTTTGACGTAGATAGAAAGGCTAAATATACTTCAACCTCTGAATCAGATATTCGTTTTCAAATCAAATCTGAATTCTTTGTGCAATAAATGAATACACTGATGTTGAATACTCTGCCCTCTCCGACAGAAACTCTTGGTGGCGCTGTTATTGTGAAACGCCCAAATTACTGCAATTACGTGTATTGCAATTATATTGTGCACATGTCATGTACAGGCAAAAATACCATTACCAGTGTTAAACCCACATTACACTCGGCGACTGTTTGATATACAGGGTGTGGGTGGTGTTGCTGAGACAGTAATATGTGCACCATATAAATATCAACATTATTTGTTATTTAAACAGCTAGTATTCCCCCGTCCACATTTTTAAAGTTTTCATGTAGGTGTATGTGTCTACAACACCATTACAACATGTTTTCCACCAACAATCGACAGCCTTTCGTTTAAAACGCAAAGCAGTTCCGACCCTCTTCACCCGAAACTCTGAAATGCCCGAGGTGACTTGGTTTGTTGATAAACAGGGTTTTGACGTCATCCTGAGAAGAACATATTTCTTTCATGGTGTCTGGTAAAGCATACAACCACACATCTACTGGGCACATCTCTGGCTTTTTGCACGAGAACAAATCAAAAAAAAACCACCACTGAACAGAGACGGTTTTCTGAGCTTTTTGCATGTAAACGTATAGAACTGTCGACCGCGTTTAATCATGTTTCTTAGGATTGCGTCACAGGGTCATGCGCACATCATTAATACCTAATGAGCGTTTCAGATATCGCTAACATTTCATTTTCGAAAACCGCACTTTTGCTTGCGATTTATCCACTTAAAACGGACATTTTGAAAAAAATGGTATAAGTCGGCTGGAGGGATATGTGGACTATAAAAAAAAGTGCAAATGCTGGATTTTTCGTCAAGGGGGGGATACTATAGGTCTTTAATTGTTTTCAAGAAGATTTTGAGTTTTAGTCTCGTAGTACTTTGTTTGTGCCATCAACATCTTTGCTCTTAGGGCATGCTCCTTTTCTAAAATGATTATTTTACGTTCCATGTACTCCCATTCCGTAATACGCTTCTTCTTTGGTGGTTGCTGGCGATGAGGTGGTGACACGATGAGGGTTGGTGAAGGGTCATGGGCAGGTGGTGATACATGTACGTCTGCTTGTGGTGGAACGTCGGCTGTTGTCAGGCAATCAGCTGAGCTGCTACTAGTTGGTGATGGGCCATCATTGTGATATGGTGCAAGTGTGGCTGTAGGACAAAAAGAAAAGAATTGTACTATTACAAATGCGAAAGCTCTGGCCTTAACCTTGTGCACAACTCCGCGTACATCCGAGGCATCACAAATTGGAAATGATACAGTGGGCTTTTAAATGAATTCGTGCTGTAATTGGAATGCAACGCTTACCACTCTCCATTTGTAGTTTTTGATATTCTTGGCAGGCTTCTTGCAGGGTTTCAAAAACTGCAAATTAAATAATAGCCATTTTTTATATACAAAGAACAGGGGTGAGACACATATACCGTAAGTGAATTTTGTATATCAGGATAAAAGTTACGACACGTAGTTTTTATTATAGACCAAATTTATCCAGTTAAGCCGTCTTAAGAGTTAAAACATCTTAATTTTCTTTATTGCAATCCACCTCTGGCAACTGTTCATCGATACAAGTTTTAAAAAATTGAAAGAATTACCTGCATCTCCGACCATATACTGGACATTGGTACTAGAACCTGGTAGAAAACAGCAAGAATAAAAGCTAATTCATTCAGTTACATACAATTTAAAAAAGACATAACTTACAACGCATTATGTGTCTTAAATGTTATGTGTCCTAGGACACAAGTTAGGACACATACATTTTTATTGCAAGACAAAATCATCTATGATGTCTTAGTGATGTCAGAGTTAGGACCCCTATGACATCCTAAATTGTTGCAAAAATCCAGGAGGGTTGGCAGCTCTGCAGTACACCCCCCTCACCCCCCCCCCCCCCAAAAAGAACAAGTTATAAAAACTGTCACTGAGAAAATATCAAATTTTATACACAAAAGAGACATATGCCATAAGTTAATTTAGATGTTTTTGGTAATTCTTTGAAATTCTGTTTTAAAAAATAAATAAATAAGTTGTACTCGCCAAACTTGTTGTATATTGTTCTTTTATAGATTCTAGAATCAATGGTATTGTTTTATTGAGTGATAAATACCAATGTTTTTCAATATCCGAATCCGAAAAATACCGTAAAAACCTTCTCCGCGGAGAAGCGAGTGCATTTTTAGGTCGTACGTGTACGAGGGTCGCTGTTTTTGAAGAAAACAATTGTTAAAAACGAGATCGAACTATTTGTACATGTACGGCATTGGCACTGAAAGAGTTTTAACTCTTAAAAGAGTTAAAACATCTTAACTTTCTTCAGTGCAATTCTCCTCTGGCCAAGTGTTGTCAGTACTTGTACACATTTTCTCCTACAAGCTCATGTATACAAGTTAAAAATCAAACAAAAAGAATTACCTGTATCGCCAACCACATACTGGACATTGATACTATAACCTGGTAGAAAACAGCAAGAATAACAATGTTAGATAAAGCAGTGCAGTGATTATACCAACCCTTTCGCTTCCACATCCAAAATGGGGGATTACAAGTTTCCTGTTTTCTTCCCATGGATAGTACATGTATGTTAGGGAGGTATTACATGTATTTATAAACTTACGAATGAACTTACGAATTAGCATTGTAATGCCCGCCATGGTATGGGACTGGGGATGCACCTATCCAATTATTTACTTATTTATTTATTCACCACATCCAACAGCGGAAAGACCGCCAATTAGAGGAATGGGATCAATTAACATAGATATTCGAATAACTATCAACTTCTAAGTTGAATTAGAAACGGCCAGAGACACGGGGATTCCCCCCCCCCCCTTGCTCTTCACGAAATAATGCTCTGGGATCTTCAAAGTGCGTTACCTAACACACTGGACCAACGGCTTTACATCCCTTCCGAAGGACAGAACAAGTGCGATTAAGTGTCTCGCTCAAGAGCACAAGTGCCGCAACCCGTCCCGGCCCGGAATGGAACCCACATTCTAGTACTGGCACAGGAACTTGAGTTCGATGCACTAGACCGCTCGGCTATAACACCCCACAATTATGGGGATTTATTCAGTTTAAAAGAAATAACTTCATACATACCAGCCTTGCTTGTCACACATGTTTGGGTTTCTTCACTGATAAAATAACCTAATACCAAGAATACAGAAAACCAACAAGTATTTTAAAAATGCTTAGTCTTGACTGTCTTGTCATCACACCGTCACTAGTGGTGTTTGGATTAATGACAGAAATGGTGGTTTTCATAATCCTTAACAAAATAATCACTTATTCACCTTTAAAAGTAGAAACAGTTTGTGTTATTAGTTGAAGGAAGCACTTACCACCAAAGGTGTCCAGTGGCACAGAAATGCCATTCAGTTTCTCCCGTGACAGACTCCCTTCTATCAGCTGCTGAGCAGTAGTTAATGGAGGGGGTTCCGAGCCCCCTCCTGTTGCTCGTACCTGCCCTTTGCGCCTTGTTACTGCAATGTGCAAGGTAGTTTCGACCCCTGACGAAATAAATGTAGTTTTTTTCGTCAGGGGTCGAAATTACCACTATAGTGGGCCAATACATATCGCTACATCATAATACTATCTTTCATTCAAAAATTAAAAATGTTCCCTGAATGAAATCACTTTCCTGGAAAAATATTAACAAGCTCCTTTAATCTGTCCCAAATGAAATTAAAACACCAGAATACCGGTAAACTAACGAATTAGCATGGTAAACTTGAATGAACATACAAATATACATAATCACGTGTGGTTGTAGGGACTACTTGTAGTACAAATTAAGGACGACTAGTGAAACAATTATCTGACTTGTCCTATGGGTTACCAAAAATTCAAGTTAATTTCGACCCCTGCCATCGTGTATTGATCACTCTCAAATGACGTCACTCCTACAAATTGTCACCTGCATCAGGATCTTGAGCATAAGTCAGATTCTCAAACATGGCTTACTATGGTATTTCGGTTGATAGTCGATATTATACACCTCATGTGCACATTCCTGTCATATGATTGGTTAAAGGTGGGGGCATTAAATCAGCTGGTACTTACTGGCTTGAACCATGTTTCTGTGTCTGTCCTTGCATTGTGTCACAGTCTTCACATTATCTCCAGCAACACTATACAGCACAAAGAAAGCAACAATGCAACAAATAACAGTATTTTTTTCTGGATAGGCCTACATGTACATTGAAGAAAAATATTCCAATACATTGAACCAACAGATCCTTCATTTCTAAGATTTACGCCTAGAATTATATGGGGGATCCTCCAGAAGCATGATTTACCACTATGGTTATGCGGCAACTTAGGGGAGGGGGTGGGGGGGGGGGGGGTATACGCTAGGAACACGCAAGAAGAACGTTGGGTGCGTTAAAGACCCGTTTAGCACGCTCATATTCGCTGCATGTTCGCTGGGCATGCGTTTGAAGCACGCTAGGTGTGCGCTAGGTGTGCACTAGGCGTTCGCTAGACCTCAGCCGCCGAACTTACAACGAATACACAGCGTGCGCTCCGCGTATGTCTAGCGTTGGTCTAGCGCGCTCTGCGCGTGTCTGGCGTCCTTTCGACGTGTACATTCATGCGTCGAGCTCCGCGCACATTGTTGTGCATGCACAAAAAATCCCGACGCACACACCGAATGACGTCGAATGCATAACGTTGGTCCAACGCGCTCGACGAACGAGTAACGCATAATGACGCACACCTAGCAAACGACAACGCACTGGCCAAAATTGCAAATTTTCAATGCGCGGGCCGTGCGTCCCCCGTGCGTCGTCTATGTGTGACCGGGCCATTACAGTCGTTTTTCTGTTGAAAAAGTCAAAAACGAACAGTGACTTCTACTGTTTTTGGAATTTGTTGTTATTGCACAAACATTCCTCCGTCTGTGTACATTTTAAAAATATTTTTCTGTTTGATTACAGACGATTTGCCGTTAAATTACAGTTTTGTTCAGGAACAAGACACTTTGAATACTCATTTGTTCAAATACAGATAGGTTACTGTTCACCAACAGTTACATTTACTGTTTTCCGCCCATGTTCCCTGGTACGCGGCAGCAACTGTGCGGCGTTGATAGCGACTACCAATGTACGCTGTCGCGCGCGGGAAATGATAAAAGCAAAATTCAGTCATTAACTGCACCGTGCATGTAGTTGGACGTGCAATTTAATGTCTGAAAATGACAGCTTTTGCCAGGCGTTTTATGCCGAAATGTGTACTGGAAATTCCTCAGTGAAGTGCTGATTTAAACGTGAAGTAGCTGCTCTACATGTCGTGAAAGGCAAGTCGGTATTTCTCTTAGATTTTTTAGGTGATCGGGCCAACACATGAATGTACACGTCAAAAGGACGCCAGACACGCGCAGAGCGCGCTAGACCAACGCCAGACATACGCGGAGCGCACGCTGTGTATTCGTTGTAAGTTCGGCGGCTGAGGTCTAGCGAACGCCTAGTGCACACCTAGCGCACACCTAGCGTGCTTCAAACGCATGCCCAGCGAACATGCGGCGAATACGCACCCAACGTTCTTCTTACGTGTTCCTAGCGTATACCTGGCGTGTACGTAGCGTGTACGTAGCGTGTAGTCATAGGCTAAATAAGCGGGTCCCGCACCACCGCCTCATCACTTCTCCTCCGACCCTCATGGGTGATGACAGAGGTTCCTACTGATCGTGTCTAGAAGAACCAGCTCAGAAGTTAAAATACGATCTGCGAGCCGACGCTTTTTATAGGCACAGTCACGTGACCGCTGCCGTTCGCGGGCTGTGCGTTGAGCGCGCGGTGCATGCGCTGGCCATTCGTCCCACACATTGAGCTATATATATATAACTGGATACGGCATCTGGCTGGAATCGCGTCCGCGCGTGCGTTTTCGAAGTAGGGTAACAACATAATATTTCACGGTTCTTGAATTAATGAGAACAGCAATGTTAATAGGCCGTGCAGTGCTACATGCGTTTACCCTCCCGACGCGCCGCCATTGTTCGGCCGCGCATTTCTACACAAACACTCCCAGATGGCGTATCCAGTATATGTATGTAAATCAATGGTCCCACACGCTAGCAACACGTGATGCATTCGTTGGGGTTTTTGACATGTGCGCTCTGTATACGGTCTGTATATGCGCTTTGTATGCGCCCAGTATACGCGCAGCGCGTCAGCAACACGCTATGCATTCGGTGTCGGCTCGCTAGCCTCTCCCAAATCCTGACAAAAGTTGGGCGCACAACGACGCACTGAACCTATTTTCCATTTTTTGCTGAATTTTCAGTGCGCGGGCCGTGCGTCGTCTATGTGTGACCGGGCCATTACTATTGTACGATTTCTTTGTCTTTTTTTTCTTCTTTTTCCACTCAAACGTTTCCAGAGCTTTTCTTCAAAACGGTTCAAGCTATCAACTTGAAACTTTGTAGGAACATCAACCCCAATGTGAAGGTGTGCATACAAGTGTGACGTCATTGTGACGTCATTGTGACGTCATCGGGTATCAAATTACAACCCAAAAATTACTAAAATATGCATGTTTTAAAATGCTTCCGCCTAGAAAACCACGTGACCCATGATTTTCGTTTTTGGCAGGCTTATAGATCAGATCATGGCCTACGATTTTCTTCTTCTGGGCAGTTTCATCTGACCCTTCCTTCTGGGGTCAATTTGAGGTCAAAGTTCAACGAAAACGAAAATCTCAATTTTTGCACTTATTGAGCAACAATGCCCATCAAACCAAGCTGAATCTTTAAGAAACTAAGTACAGGCCATAGGTCCTATGGCAGACTTTCACCAGCGTGTATAATATTATGATGGCATCAAGCGTGACGTCATCGTGACGTCATCAAGTATCAAATTACACCCCAAAAAAAACAAAATATGCATCTTTTAAAATGCTTCCGTGTCGAAAACCACGTGACCCAGGATCTTCGTATTTGGCAGGTTTATAGATGACATTCTGTGCTACAGTTTTCTTTGTGTGGGCATTTTCATCTGACCCTTCCTTCTGGGGTCAATTGGAGGTCAAAGTTCAACGAAAACGAAAATCTCAGTTTTTACACTTACCAACAACAATGCCCATCAAACCAAGCTGAATCGTTAGTAAATTAGATACAGACATAGGCCCTATGGCAGAGTTTCACCAGCATGTATAGTATCATGATGGCATCAAGTGTGACGTAATCATGACGTCATCAGGTGTCAAATTACAAAAATTCAAAGGTTATTATTTCCAAAATTCATATCTCAAGAACCGTAAAAGATACTTGAACAATTATTTCACAACATGATAAGTCTAAATGAACTGAACAAATCATACGATGTCATGACCCCTGTGTGACGCCTACTTCCGGTGCAAACCGGAAGTTGTTCGAAAATGTGCCAGCTTTTAGCATTTTGAATGCAAATAGATTCAAAGTGGTAGTGAATTTGACCATATTTCTACGGAACGAAATGTTTCCACATATGTGGACCTTTTGACTATACCAATGGTGACGTCTTCACATGGACGGTGGTTACGTAATGTGGTGTCAAATTACGCAAATTTGGAGCTGAATTGTTTAAAAATGCTGTATCTTGAGAACTACAGCAGATATTTGCATGATTCTTTCGCCACATTTAAGAACTTGATGTTAATCAAATTGTTGAACAATTTGTGCACATAAGTGTGACGTCATGATGTCGTCACAGGTGTCAAATTACCAACATTCAAAGGTTATTATTTCCAAAATTCATATCTCAAGAACCATAATAGATACTTGAACAATTCTTTCACAGCATTATAGGTCTAAATGAACTAAACAAATCATACACTGACATGACCCCTGTGTTACCCCTATTTCCGGTCTAAACCGGAAGTTTATCGAGAATGTGCCAGCTTTTAGCATTTTGAATGCAAATAGAGCCAAAGTGGTAGGGAATTTGACCATAGTTCTACAAATCGAAATGTTCCAACACATGTGCACTTTATGACTATACCAATGATGACGTCATCACATGCACGGTGGTTACGTAATATGATCTCAAATAATAAAATCTTGAGAACTCTAATATATATTGGAAAGATTATTTCACCACATTAAAGAACTTGTTCTTCAGTACAACTTTGAACAATTTGTGCACACAATAGTGACGTCGTGATGAGATTGACTGTGCCAATAATTACGTCATCAGATTCACAATTTTAGCGTTGAATAGTCAAAGAGTCATGTATTGAGAATTCCAATACTGGCAAACGATAAGTGAATGTTTCTTTTGCAACATCGACCAACTCAAGTTTTCAACCAATTTCAAAAGTGTGACGTCATCATGAGCTAAATGTTCATGTCACCCGATCACCTAGCGATCACCTAACGCCAAGCTCTAGTTTGTTTTTATTTGCGTGTTATTTGTAATGTAGTGCAGTGCTATACTGCCTGCAGTGGGGGTATACAGGAGCGTGCAGCCTGCCTCATAGTACGGGAATACAATGGATTCAGACGGCAATTGCCCCTGAATTCATGGTATTCCTTTATTTTAATGAGCCAAGTTAAATCCCCGGTATACTGAACGTTGTGTTGACCCTCCACTACATGTACACCACTGCCTCGATGAATGCGTCATATACCTGTACACATGTACGAAATTATATGGACCCAGATTCAAGATTAGCTAAAATTAGTGCAGTATAAGTTAAGCCCGCCGCACACCTTTGCGATTTACCGGATAATCGGATCATCGGACCACATACCGGAAAGGTGTGCGCTGAAACAAATCGGGCCGGTCTGACCGTACGCTATAGACCGGAACAAATCAAACTTGTTTGCAAAGGTGTGCGGCGGGCTTAACCTCAAGGAAATATGTGTGTTGCGTACTGCCTGTGCCAGGCTTCGAGCTCTTACATTGGCCTTGTATGTATTTACGCCATCCCGATTGTAGTTTCCAAGGTCCAGCCCTTCCGTTGTCATGTGCTCCAAGACATCATCAAGCCTTTTGAAATGCTGCCCGGGTACCACAAGGCGGACTTCAAGAGTTGCAATGGTGCTCTGAACAAGTCGGTCAATGGTTCCGAAATCAATTGAAGTGGCCTAAAAGTAAATGGCACAAAAGGAAATTAAAATAGCCCGTTTCATACTGTATGACAATCTGACGCAAATGTTACTTCAAATATTTAGACTACGGACGAGCAGTAGTAGTTAGGTTTTTAAATTGTGAGACTGGTTGCTGTAAAATTGCCTCTTGCCTGAAAACACTTCGAGAGAATTGCCAGATGTGGTAAAATGTCGCACATGGCATGGAGGGTTGCTACAAATTTCCAATTCGAAACTAGCCGCAAAAGCCCAATGGCCTTTGCATCATTTCTCTCTGCTGCTTCCCTCGGAAGACTGATGATTACGCTCGTGATGATTTGACGCATCGTGTCACAGACTTGGTTATGCGACAGCCCTCTTCGGCTTCAGTACCGAGTCCTGCAGTGCCTCCTGCAATTTAAAGTAAACGCACAAAAACCAATAAAGTCTTTCATAATCCTGGTAAGGAACGGTCACGAACTCACGATAAATGTATGCAGGTTTGTTTATTAGATCGGTTGGCCCACCTGAATGCTTTTCAGTCCAGCAGTTCGAATCGCCGAGTTTTCATAGTACTGGTAAACCATCTGCAATGCATCATTGAAAGTACTGATGTATGCGACCTTCTTCGAAGCACTGCCCATTGCTAGAGCAAGGCGATGTGCAACCACCATCGGAGATATCTGAAGAAGAAGAAAGGTGGCACGAATTAGCGGCAACCGGAAAACATCACTCTGTCCCTCCCCGGGCTTCGTACTTACGCGTTTGAGCTGTGTTGCCACTCCATTACGGCACCCAACCATCACTGAAGCACCATCACTCCCAAAGCTAGCAAGCTGCTTCATATCCAGGGTGTTTCCTTCCGCAAAACTGGTAAGTCTGTTTGTGATTGCGTCAGCTTTTCCTGAACGCATCTAAAATTTAGAGTCATGCAGTCAGTCAGTAAAGTTGGGTTAAAAAAGGTCACATTTTCGAAAAAATAATGTTTGTGTTACTGTGTATTATACTAGTACATTAGTCATGATCATAGTCATAAACTCATTGACCGAATACAGTAGATGACACTCGAGATTACCTCTTCGGCTCCAAGGAAAGACACCCTGGGTTCTCCGTTTTCGATATACTTCCAGTTGTTCAGTTACGGAAATGTCCGTTGATTCATCAATCAGAAAAGCAAACGGTGACTTTCGCATGTTAAGGAAAATGTTTTCCTTGATGGTTTGACCTGGTCAGTGGTGGAATAAAATCAATACCAATGAAAATTGGTATATTTTGTTTATACCAAGTATTGGTATATTTTGTTTATACCAATTGGTATATTTTGTTTATACCATATTTTGTTTATACCACTGCAGGACTTGGTATAAAATTGTTTATACCAAGAGTTGCTAATGTATAGAGTGAGTAAATGAATAAATAAATACTTTAATTTTACTTTTCAAAGGATAGGGCCTACCTACACCTAGTTTATTTATTTTTTAAGCGAATATTTACAAACAAATTTTATTTACACTGAACAAAATTATAAACGCACCATGTGACACTTTGAAACTTTTATTAGCCTTAGGGGTTGCAAAATATATTAAAATCATGTTAGTAATAATTTACATGGGGCGTTTATATTTTTGCTCAGTGTATATACAAAACGTAAAGAGTAGTAACAATGAACAAAACGTTGAGTTTATCGTAACGAGAAAGAGCAATAATGAGCAATGTTAAACAAGGATAGGAGTAATGATTTCAAGCCCTCTCTCCCCAGAGTAGAGGCAAAGCCAGGTCTCGATCACTCGGGCAGCTACTCTGAAGAGAAAAGGCCTGATGAGAATAAATAAATAAATAAACACCTACATTGTATTTGGAGGGAGTTAATACGCAATTGCTCACCAAGACACAAAACTATTTCGTTTATAGTGCGTTCGGACGTGTAGGAGGTGTTGGTATTAATGTTGAGATTGTCCAGATACGTGCACCCTAAATCTTTTGCAAGGGATAGTAGAGACTTGAAGTTTGTGGTATGGGCGATCTCTTTTTTTTATCAGCCAATACATGCAGCGCATAGCCGCCACAAAAGCTTGATGTTGGACAATCACCGTTTTGGTAAAAGCTCCCTCATTGCCTCCCTCCCTATTTGAAGCTTCACGTTGGCCTTCAAGGCTTACGGCGACTAAATGGAACGCGCTTTTCTGATGTTTTCTCAGCCGATCCTCTCCAACAGTTTTACACGATGGACCGTTCACTTCAGCGGCAGAACGCTACGTTTTCATCAGTAACACTGCTGCGCTTGGGTCAGGTCGATAATTCTCATTCGATTGTGATACGATTTTTATCTAGGCCATCAATTGGCAATACACGAATGTGATCGTCCCCATTATTACAATCCATTCCATAACCTGCCTACTTTGTGCAACTACACAAGCGTGCTGAATCAAATTTAGGTCACTGCACTGGCGCGGCGCCGTGATTGAAGTTGGTACATGTAATATTATTGGTTTACATGTCAACGTACTACGTACGTACGTGTGGGTATTTTATCGGTAAACTGAAGTGCTGGTAGTCTCGGGAACTAGTGGTACATGATGTAAATACATCAAAGGTATCGTAAAAAAATTGCAGTGCGGCATTTTTTTTTGCTAGGGCGGTCGTGATTTTGCTCGGGCGGCACACAAATTAGGTAGGGCGGCACGCCCTAGCAAAACATCTCGTGGAGAACCCTGATCATTTACAGAAGTGACAAAAGTTGGGACATGTATTACATGATTAAAATGTTAATAAATA
Organism: Henricia sp. BOLD:AAB3569; assembly: GCA_037783545.1. Lineage (NCBI taxonomy): Eukaryota > Metazoa > Echinodermata > Asteroidea > Spinulosida > Echinasteridae > Henricia > Henricia sp. BOLD:AAB3569. Next base: position 478,739 of record JBBELK010000122.1, read on the forward strand.
ATACCGGTAGTTCCTCTTCAAATCTAAATGATTTTGAGTGTTTTGTTTTTCAAATTATTTCCATGCGCAAGATTGAAACTTGAAATTATCCAGAACCGGCAAATTTTCAGAACTGGTCAAACAACTGCATCTCCCATACTTCTAGGGGTAAATTCTAAGATATACTTTCCAGGCCACGATTCCCAAAGTGGAATCGATAGAGCGGTCTCACAGCTGTCACGGGTCACTAAACATCTCCTGTGTTTGTCCTCCAGATCGGAAGAGAACAATAGTAGCCCATGCTTTTCTGCTAGCAGCCACGTGCGTTTCCCAACGTGACTCTATTGTCCTCAACCCATCTGGAGGACAAACACAGGGGCTGCGTTCGGGCGTGCAGTTCTCGTTACTCGGGAGTAATGCGTGCGCATTGAACTCGGGTCACATCACGCGAACGGCAAGTCCGCAGTCCGCGTGCGCGAATGGCAATCAGTGAAGATATGGCCGTCTCTTGCCATCACTGCACAAGAAACGCCGTTTAATTGCTCACAAGAAACTGAAGAAATACAGGCCGTAAGTCGTGAGAACCTTTGATGCCGTCTAAAACAAACCTTAGTGAGTTATTGTTTCAGTTATTGAGTTGACACGTTGAGCAAATTCACCAAAAATCCCACCCATATTCCACCATCTTCGTACAAATCACATGACACTTGTCAGGAGTACGAGCACACTCCCCATTTGTTGGGGAGTAGTGAGAGCATACTCTCACTGACCCGAGTGTCGTTATTCTTGCCGTTCACGCGCGCAGGAGTATAACTCGTGTTAACACGAGTACACGCCCGAACGCAGCCTGGAGTGTCGTGACCCCATGTGACGTGAAAGCGCCTATTCTACTCAATTCAGCGTGGAATCGCCCAAGCCTACTTCCCAATTGCACTTCTGTTAATATGTTGCATTTCCGAGATCAAGATAATTTCCAAGATCGTGTGAATGGTTAAAAGGGCTTTAGGCCTTAGTACACGAAATAACAAAGATGCAGGTACAGACTGGCAGGGTAAACCGACTCGTAGACTCACCAAGCATGATAACTGCCAACATGGCTAACTGCACAAAAGTGGAAGTGGTTTCCACCACGCAGTAGCGGCAAACTTCGCACCGATTTTCTACGGGGGTTTTGCTTGTGGGAAAAGTTGTTTCCGACAGTACCACGTCGCAGTACCGGTAACCCTAGTTTCCCATCGATTTTCCACCGGGGTCTCGCTCGTGGAAAAGTGGTTTCCACCAGTACCACGCAGTAGCGGCATCCGTAGTTTTCCACCGATTTTCCACCGGGGTTTCGCTTGTGGAAAAGTGGTTTCTACCACCTGACAGTTCGACTCGGTGGAAAATAAATTTCTTGTAAAATAAGGCGCACATGACTATTGAAAACAGACTATGGCTTCCCCCGACATTCACCAACAAGTCGACGAAGACGTAGGTTTTAGAATCAGGAACAAAGAGGAAGCGGATGAATCATATTCCTCAAACAAGGAACATAATACAAGTGATTGTAATCTAGACAGGGAACAGGCTGAGACCCCTGTGACGAATGATGTTGAACTTGTAGAGAGTGTAAGACGCCCGAGTGTGACAGTGGAAAATATGGAGAAACCACCGTCAAAACAGATAAATGAGATGACCCTAAAACATAAACCCCACGAGCCTTTTTCGGGCAAAGTTAAGTCCCACCAGTTTATTGCAAGAACCTACAACCTGATGCTTTTATTGGTGACGAGGATTGCGATTGGAACGAGTACATTACAGTACTTTGGTTGTGTGCTGAGATGTGTAATTGGGACGACAAAACGGCTTAAGAGTAACGCTCGAAGATTTTATACTGGACTTCCAACACAAACGAAAGAAAGCTACGTCAGTCTGGAGACAGCAATGGCTAGTCGTTTCGGAAGCGGAAAGAAACAGGAGCAGCGGAAGGCAAGACTGATGGGAAGAAGCAGACAACCGGGCGAGTCCCAGACAAATACTACTGGGACAAATGATAACATGTATTGTGAACGGGACAGAGGGGGACCTTGGAATAACCACACTGGTATGTACGTAACAGCCATAATAGATGGAATTGCAGTATATTTCTTGGTCGACACTGGTTCTTCCGTAACTATACTTTCAGCCAAGATATACGATATGATTAACGAACAGTTGGATGCTAGACTCAAACCGGTTGATGTCCCACTAGCAGGTGTTGATGGAGTCGACCTTGACGTTTTAGGGAAAATAACCAAGTTTATTACGTTTGGAAATATTGGTCGAAGACAGCAAGTTGTTGTGGCTAACATTTCAACGGACGGCATCCTTGGCATATATTTTCTTCGCAAAAATCGTTGTCAAGTGTGTCTTGTATATGTACGACACGTTTTGAAGGAAGATGGCGAAGAAAAAATTTGCTGGTCGGGAAATGAGAAAGTAAATGTGTGCAGAGTAGAAATACAAAATATAATCGTTGTACCGCCACATACAAAGACATTGGTTCCAGTTAAGATTACCGAGTCCGGACAACTCACCGATACAGGTTTGATAGAGCCGCGTGGGGATCTGTTCACGACCAAACACATAATGGCCGCGAGATGCATTACGGACACCAAGGTCCCGAACCAAATGATGACCATCGTCAACTGTGGGAATGAAACTGTTGAGTTACCCCATGGATTCACTATGGGACATTGTGAGTCAGTGGATGCAGTGGAGTTTGACCTTGACGTTTTAGGGAAATCGGTCACTGAAGACATCCAACAAGCCTCTGAAATCCAGTGTTCCAGAACGGATTTTGTCATGCAAATAAAACAACAACATGATGTGCCTGAACATGTTCAGACGTTGTTAGAGGAAAGTTCACGATCGTTGAGTGATGATGAAAACCTCGAATTGGCCAAGTTACTCAGTAAATACGGCGGAATATTCGCCAAATCCAAAGACGATCTTTGTTGTACGAATCTGGTCAAACACACCATCCACACGGGAAACTATCCACCCATTAACAAGCACCAAGGCGACAACCAATAGAAAGACGAAGTATCGAGCGCAAGGAGGTAACAAATTTGTTGCACAGAGGAGTTATTGAACCTTCTTCGTCACCCTGGGATTCACGGGAATGTCAAGCGGCATTTCAGACTTTGAAGGCAGCTCCGACATATACACCTATCCTGGCGTACCGGTGTACGGAAGGGCAATATATCCTAGACACGGATGCTAGTGACAAGGCAATGGAAGCTGTGTTATCCCAAATACAAGGTGAACAGGAACGTGTGATTGCTTTCATGTGCAAATCGTTCACGAAGACAGAACAGATATATTGCGTTACCCGCAAAGAAATGTGTGCCTTAGTCACTGCCTTGAAACATTACAAACACTACCTCTACGGGAGACAAGTTGTCTGATAATGCTGCATTAAGTTGGATGCGAACAATCAAAGAACCCGAAGGTCAGATGGCCAGATGGCTGGAACAACTTGGAAACTTTGACTTACACATTACCCATCGTCCTGGAAAGCATCACACTAATGTGATGGCCTCTCTCGGAAACCTTGCACTCAGTGTGGGTGTCCAGATGAAGAGTCCTCCGCCAGTGCAGTAAATGATATGTCATATGAATCTCCCAAGCAAGAGTCGTCACGTGAGTCAATTGGAATGGTAACTACAAGACGACAAGAAAAATATGCTATGGAACAATTTCGTCCTACTCAGAGATGGCTGGGATCCAATCCAGTTGAGAGCTGCACATGAAGATGACCCAGATATAGCTCAACTTGTAAATGCTTTGAACAAAGGCTAGAACAGGCCACGATGGCAATACATATCAGCAGGGTCAATTCGTCTCAAAACACTTTGGCGACAGTGGGACCGTTTGGGAGTGTTTGGAAGTGTCATGTACAGAAAGTGGTACGAGGAAGACTCATAAAACTATCACTGGCAATGCACACAATGCATATGGGAGTTGCACGCATCTTGGAAACGATCCGCCGAAATTTCTACTGGAGTTGTTTAAAGCGAGATGTAAAGAAATACTGTCACCAATGCGACCAATGTGCCTCTAAAAAGCCAGAACGTAAGCAGGAGAGACCCAAACTGCGTCAGTACAGGGTTGGGGAAGGAATGGAACGTATAGCCATTGATATTCTCGGTCCACTTCCAGAAACCGATCACGGAAATCGGTATACCATGGTGGTAGCCGACTACTTCACCAAATGGACGGAGGCGTTCGGAATCCCAAACCAAGAAGCAGTTACTGTAGCCGACAAACTGGTGAAGGGGGTCCTGTGTAGATTCGAAAATGCGCGACAGATACATAGCGATCAAGGACGAAACTTTGAGTCTCGTGTATTCAAGGCTGTGTGTGAATTATTCAGCATGGATAAGACCCGTACGACCGCAATTCATCCACAAAGTGATGGTATGGTGGAGCGTTATAATCGGACTTTGCTTTCGATTTTGAGAATGTACGCCGACGATGACCAACGGAAGTGGGACGATTCCCTACCATTCGTTATGACGGCTTACCGTTCCTCTGTACACGAAAGTACTGGTAAAACTCCAAATGAAATGATGTTCGGGACAAACGTAACTCTTCCCCTCGAAGCCGTTGTTGCTTCACCAGTAGAGGAGAGATCCAGTGAGCGAGATAGTTATGAAGATGACTACGGGGGTTATGTGGATAACTTGAGAGAGAAGTTGCGAGCAGCGCATGACTCTGCTAGAATCAAGCTGAGCAAGAGTGCCGAGTACCAAGAGTATCAGTACAATCTGAAGGCTGACAAAGGGACGTTGAGGCAGGGGCAACCTGTATGGCTGTATGACCCGTCAAGGAAACGCGGCGTAAGTTCTTAACTCACACCAAAGTGGACGGGACCGTTTGTGATAACGCATAAGATCGACGATCTTGTATATCGGGTGGAGAAACATCCTCGAGCAAATCCCAAAGTGGTGCATTTAAACAGGCTGAAGCCATGCGAAGTAGCAAATCCGCCACAGTGGTATAACAAAACACCGAAAGATCATTGATACCTAAGGAAACCAGAGCACCAGAACTCATTCTTAGTTATTATGTCTCAACCTATTCACCTTGCAGAACTGTGTATCACTAAAGAGACTGATCACCCCACACTAGTGTAACATGGGTACTATACGAACGCGCGTCTTGTTAAGATTCTAAATTATAATGTTAATTCCCGGTTTCAAATGAGGACGAAGTTTTAGCTTGTTTTTTTCCTTTTGTTGACTAAGAGGTAAATTGAATTCACTACGTGACAGAACGCAGCAGGTCATTCCTGTTGAAGGTTGAGTTTTTAATTACGTTTGTGAATTACGAAGCATCGAAGCAAAATTATTACAAGAGATAAACTGTTGTTATTAAAGCCAGGCACTGTGACAACCGTGAGACAACTTCAAGAGACTTTAAGTGAGTTGTGGAAAAGAACGGGTTTAATCGAAGTTCAACTAATGATTATATCGTCGGAACTGGATACATTATGGTTCATTCACCGAGTGTGACAATACATGCATGACATGTGTAGGGTCTAGGGCGGCTAGGTTTTAATTACAGCGTCATGCCTTATAGATGTTGTAGACAGCCCACCACCTAATATTTTGAGAATTTTGTATTTATGAATCCTGTTTGTTTTTTTGGTCCGGCTCTTGTAGATTTGAGCACAACGATGAACTCTTGGGAGCAAGAAAGATGGTTGTTCCGATGCCAGTTCAAGGGTTGCGGTTTTGAGAGTTCAACCCTCACGCTAATTATGATCCATATGGCTAATGTACATCGGACAGCCGTGACAGTGTGTCCTTGGTGCGAACCAACCATGGACTTCACAAGACCAGATAGTTTGATCCGGCATTTTAAGCAAAGGCACGAGGAGTACGGCCGTCTCGTCCAGCTTTCTATGGCCAAAGATCCTGGACAATGGCCCTTCCCAGTATCCAACAAACCTGATCCAGAGTTTGTGGTAGACGCCCGGTAAGCTATGGAGGAATGGCTGAAAAGACAGGGTACAACGCCAGACATACCTGACATTATTAACGAGCAGATTGATGACTTATTGCGGTCAGATGAATCATATAATCACTCACTGTCAGGAAGCTACACTCACACTAGCTGATAAAAACCGCGACGAATTTGCCGAAGAAGTGCACTTGGCCAAACCAACTGAGCAATGTCCCCCACCCAAGAAGAAGCCACGACTTGTTTCGGTGATTACCAGAGCTCCCCCTTCTCAGAAGACGCCCATGCATGGGGCTGCTAGAAACATGCTCAGGGCCACAGATAAAGTTCTTCTCACCGGGCAGAAGGATGGATCAGTTTGCCAGCCGTTTACCAAAGAACGACTTCCAGCCTACCACACAATCAATGAGACCAATGTCAAGAGATCATACACCGATAAGCTGGTGGAATTACACCGCAGGCGGACATAAATTTCTTGGAAACCTGACGCTACATGGTGTTTTCTTTGCTGAGGGTCGCTCTCCCGTCGCTGAAATCGCGTACGAGGCATATGATCACCGGGGACTATATCAGTTCCTTGTGCGACCTTCTTTCGGCACTGTCACAGCCAAGGCCCTCGTCGTACTGTTTGCAAGGGTGAACCAGAATGATCGCGGGAGACTGTTAATCACAAACCAGCAGGGAGTTCGCCAAAGTGCGGATTCGAGCGATGCGGTTCTTCCGCACTGTACTCCCAGACAAGTATGGACTGCATCCCGCAAATATAGAGTCAGGACAGTACTTCCGTAATGTTAGGAAGCAACCCACGAGACCCGTTCAGGAGACTCGGGTAACAGTGTCAACGAGTGTTGGCGCCTGCACCCAGTCATCACCATACACAGGCTGAGCCAAGATGCCATGTAATCATAGACAGCACACGTTACCCGCTACTTCCAGCTGGACGCCGAGCATGGAATTCAGCTACCGGAATTCCAATATCCGTCGGGCTAACAGGTACGATGACCTGGCCACCACTGGGATCATCCTGAGATAGCAGGGAATTTCCACTCTGCAAAGCGACGTGACAATACCCTGAGGAAACACACGCAAATCTGTGGAGTGAGCCGGCTGTTGTCTTGAGCCAACTCACGCCCGAGTCATTTTGATGTAATTTAATCAATTCGGTCATGTTATGCCGAAAAGAAACATTTCTATACTTTCCAGAAAAATTGTATTGGGTTCCGTTCCTTATGACTGTCCCATTCCTACCAAACTTTCAAGCGACGATCTTAATTTACTGCGCAGTTTTTCAAATTATTAACAGGGATGCATGCTGACGAATGTAATGGAACGGATTCCCCAGTATGCTTTAAATAGCAGCCAATCGTCGACGCGGACAACGGCCAGCATTACCGAGTACATGTATCACATGCATGCACGGTGTTTACAATCTGCGCGCGTTACATTTAAATGCCTGCAATCATGCTGCAATGCACTGCCAAGCGTCCTGATTGGTCCAGCCGAGGCGACAAGATTTTTGTCGCTAGTCCCACCGCGAAAGGGGGCCTGTTTCAACAGGCCCACTGTACGCAGGAGTTAGGGGGGCACTGTTGCAAGAGGATACACTGGGATGGGAAGAACTAACACCAAACAACAAGCTGTGGGCGGCCCAGACAGTGATTTCCCTAAGGGAAATGAGGCGAAACGGCGGTCTTTTCCCCGATGGAGGCGTAGCTGAATACTTAGACAAGTACAAGTCTCTCATCTTGCCCGGCTCCAGAAAAATGCGTCGGGAAGGTCCAGCTGCCATGCGGCTGTGTCAAAACAGCAGGGATATCCTCGCCACTCTCATGCACAGCATAACATCATCAGACATGTTGAGTATGGGCAATGCGGAAGTGCTGGATGGAGTCAGCAGCACCATCAGTGGCCTTGCAACCAGAGCCAACTTTGAGAAATCCATCGGAAGTGACCTAGCCTTGGCACTGGAGACGGTTCCCGTTGTCGCCGTTAACGAGGTCGAGGATAAAGAGGAATCGTCATAGAACAATACGAACTTAATCGCGGCTCCTAAATTAATGATACTGGTTTATAAAAAATGTTTGCGAATGCAATTATACAGGATAGTTTGTATTCGCTGATTTAATTCAAAGACGTTTTAAATAAAATATACAGTTCTCTCTCTCTCGTATGGCAACACCTTTGCAGGAAAGTTACAACTGCATGTTCTTGGCAATGCAGTTGCGTGTACGAAACGCGTGCAGAATGTTTTAAGCACGCGCGCGTGTTGCTCGAAGTATTTTTGAAATACGGTGTAAACTATCAATTGTTTCGTAGTAAGTGACGTACAATAACATGTAGTTTTTTTGAGATTTATTAAGATTTATTGTATGATTAATGTTTACTAAAATAAATGTTGTTACGTGTACAAAAGTCCTTGCAGTTATCTTACTTGCATTTTTTTAAGAAATGTGATTGGAGCTAAACTTTACCTGATGTAGCAAAGAAAGCGTAATGTTGAAATCGTTCCTAAGCCACGTACTTTGACCTTGACGCACGGCTGTTTCACTCCCATAGCGCGTGTACAATAAAGTGTGGCCCGTGTGGTTATGTTATTGTGCGTGACTGTGTGCATTACTCCAGTGTGCGCGAATGACGTCACGCAAACAAGATGGCGGCGCCCATGGACGTTGAATTTTGTTTCGATTGCGAATCGATTTTTCTACCAAAAGACACGGAAAACTTTCCCGTTTCTAACACCGAGTGATGGCCTTTTTTGTTTTATATCGTATCAGTTTACATGACTTATTAGCGTTGAGCCAAAATAAAATTGAAAATATATTTTTTTCCGACCGACTGGCGGCGGATTTCGGGAAACTCGAACTTTAATCGACGTCCTACAAAAACCTATTTTTCGACGTTTTCAAAATTTTTATTTGAAATGTGAATTCACATGTGTGGCAAAGAACAGTCTGTCGAACAAACACTTGGGTTTTTGTCAGTGGGCAATGAATATTTTTTTTTTCCATCTTGGCGGAGAAAATTGCACTAAAACACTTCTAACGTTTTAAAATACGCACGCACGTTCGTTACGTGTATTGTACTGTTAGTCAGAGAATTTTGCTGAAACCTGGGAACTAAATCCTTACCAAATAATTTCTTCGCTAATGTGTTGGTGAAGGTGTCTACTAACACCTCTTAAAAAGTTGAAATTCAATTCCCCTAGGAAACCACGTGACAGCTTCTAAAAGTTTTACCTTAAAAATACAGTACAGACAACAGCCGTTGACAAAGCGCCCATTTGTTTTGAATGGTGTGCACCTAAGCAGACGACTGTTTTGTGTTTCACACTGGCGCAAATGCGGGCAGCGCTGTGATTGGATTGGATTCTGGTGCTGCTCCTGTGGTTTCTGTGGTTCTGAATCGAATTCTGAGGTTTTTAAAATGATGAAAGGTCAGGGTCACGTGACTAAGCTGAGAATCGGAGCCATTTCCAAGATTGCCGCCATTGAAATTTACAGGTGCCAGGCGTAGGCCATGTCAGGTGTAGGTATACCTAGAGTCGGCCGATTTTAAAGATCCTGGTGTTGATACTATAGTTTTCCATGGTGCTGAATCCAATTCCGAGGTTTTTATAAATTACGATGAAAGTTTAGAGTCACGTGATTAGGCTGAGGATCAGGGTCATTTCCAGGAACTTGCCTTTTTACCCAGCGTGCACCACCTGAAAACAGCCCGATTTGCCAGGTAGGCCTTTATACCATATCGAATAGCCGCCATTTCGTTTTCGTGGGGCACCTTTTGTTACTTAAACTGTTCAACAATGGAAGCACAATATGTGCAATCATGCATATCCTCAAGGAACAAAGAAACTGCCCCACAAAATCGCGGCTATTCGATACGGTCTATAGCGCGAAGGCGGGACTGCAGTAGCATTTGTGACCCGCTCTGCAAAAATAGGTCTTAAGTCGCGCTGGCTAGTATTCTTTTTGCGACCATAAAAAGAAATCCGCGGCAAATCCACGCTCAATAAAATACCAAAACACAATGGAAATTCCTGGCGGTGTCCAGATACCGCCTGGAATGTCTGTGTTCCCCCTGGAATACGCCTGGAATTTATTTTGTGTTTATGTATTTTAATGAGCGTAGAAATGCCACAGATTTCTTTTTATGGTCGCAAAAAGAATACTAGCCAGCGCGACTTAAGACACTTTTTTTGCAGAGCGGGTCACATTTATGCAAATATAATAATTTAGTGCAAATCTATCACGCAACAGGTCTATCATTGGCACCGAGTGGCACTAAACGTCCCCGAAATGTACCACACACACTTTCTTATAAACAATGTGAACATGATCAGAGGCTAAATATTCTTACAAAAATTTATGGAATCGGCAAGCTACCACTCATATAATCGAATATAAATGAAAGGAATCGATTTCTACTAGGAATCGATACCTCAAACATCTGGAATCGCGATTACGATTCCTAAAGTGGGATAGATTCTACCCGATTCCGGCACCGAATCGCCCAAGCCCATATTATAATGACGTGGGGTGTTACTGTTATGTCCGAGCGGTCTAGCGCGTCGAACTCAAGTTCCTGTGCCAGTACTAGAATGTGGGTTGGATTCCGGGCCGTGACGGGTTGTAGCACTTGTGCTCTTGAGCAAGGCACTTAATCACAATTGTTCCGTCCTTCGGAAGGGATGTAAAGCCGTTGGTCCAGTGTAACGCACTTTAAAGATTCCAGAGCATTCTTTCGTGAAGAGCAAGGGGAGGGATTCCCCGGTGTCTCTGGTCGTTTCTAATTCAACTTAGAAGTTGATAGTTATTCGAATATCTATATTAATTGATATCTATGTTAATTGATATCTATGTTAATTGATATATATGTTAATTGATATCTATGTTAATTGATATCTATGTTAATTGATATCTATGTTAATTGATATCTATGTTAATTGATATCTATGTTAATTGATCCTATTCCTGTAATTGGTGGTTCTTCCGCTGTTGGATGTGGTGAATAAATAAATAATAGAGCCTTTTAACCGACAGCCATGCATGTGAGGGACCGGAGCTGCGTTCGACATCAGCAGCCTAAATACGGGGGTCAGATTCCCCCTCCCTCCACCACGGAAAATCCTGTATTGCCCTGAAAAAGGCAAGGGAAAAAAAGTTTGTTTATAACGATAGGGCCTATACCTACCTGTAACTGACTGGATGTCTGCTGATAGTGCTGTATGCCCTGATTATACACCCCCCCCCCCCCCCCCTCGCCACTCCCCCTCCCCCCTCGCCACTCCCCCTCCCCCCCTCGCCACTCCCCCTCCCCCCTCGCCACTCCCCCTCCCCCCTCGCCACTCCCCCTCCCCCCCTCGCCACTCCCCCTCCCCCCTCGCCACTCCCCCTCCGCCCTCGCTAAAAAGCAATGCACCCATGTTCACCCCCTCCCCCCATCCCCCCAGTGAAAACGATCCTGGCTACGCTGCTGTTCCACATACGCGAAAGTTTGCAAACGTTGGCCAAGAAGGGTGCCCGACTTTTCATAGACGAGTGCACAAAAGTACTGTAACCAGTAGCGAACGTCGGCAGCACATGGTTAAATCAGATTTATCTCTAGGTCTCTGGTTAAATGGAACGCAGCCAGTGTTCTCCCATTCAAATTATGTGACACTATATTTTTGCAATCCCATGGCCGGAGAACTACACAAAGCACTGTAGGCATTTGCGCCAGATGAAACACAAAAACAGCCGTCTGACCCAGCATATACGCTATTCAAAACAAATGGGCACTTTGCGTTTGCCAACGGCTGTTGTCTGATGTACTGCATTTTTAAGTTTTTACATTTTTAAGTCTGTACTGCATCTTTAAGAAGCTGTCCCGGGCTTTCCTAGGGGAATTGAATTTCAACTGTTTAAGGGGTGTTAGTAGACACCTTCAGTAACAAATTGGTGAAGAAATTATTTGGTAAGGTTTTAGTTCCCAGATTTGACTATGTGCACAAAATGCATGTACATGTACTACGCACGTACGGACGCGTCCGTACGTACATGTACATGCATTTTGTGCACGTTGTGGACGTTGCGCGCGAAACTTGAATGCTGCTTTTCGTGTGCAGTGGATAATGTAATGTGAAACTACATGTAGGCTAAATCGCCCTCCATCGTTTGCTTTTTAAGTGAACAAAATTAGATATATCATCTACAATGTCCCAGGCTTTGAGTTTTGATCATCACAGAGAGATTCTGATCAAACTGTGCGGAATTTGTGGGAACAGGAGAGCAACAGCGAGCCAATTGGCGGCATTGACTCGTGCACCGACCTTGTGTAAGAACAACCAGAAAGAAATTCTTGCAGTTTTTCAAATTAGTACGTGGAATGACAGCTCAGATCAACATCCTATTGCTCTCTGCGAGAAGTGTTCACGTAAAGTAAGACATTATAAGGCACAAACACAGGATTAAATTTCACGACACTGCATCCACATCTCCAAAAAATTTGAGAACTTGAGACTGCCCTATTTGCCTCCATTACCTGATGAACACTTTCAAACCAGGGGGACCACACCAATCTAAACGTGTTATTGGATTTGCCATTTTCACTGTCAGCAGACAACATTTTCTGTGGTATAACGGACACCGTCTCCTTTGTTTATTAACCTCGCCATGTTTACAATTGCCCTGTGAACATAACTTCTGCGCATGCCAAGATGTTTCACAAAATATTATCAGTGCCAGAAAAGGCTTTCAGTACCTTGCCCTGTGTGTAAAGAGGTTGTTGGCTTTGATCAAGTTACTCGGAGTCCGCGAATTCTTAATGTACAATTGAGGAATTTGGCCTTGGTGTGCACCAAATGCACAACGATCAGAAAGTATGATGCACTGATCAAGCATACTTGTGACCCTACTAAGTCATCAGAGCCAAAATCTAAAGTCAAGTGATCCTTCTGTAAGTGAGGCCAAGACGAGACAACAGCCGTCTCCAGTAATACTGCTGCCCGACTCTTGCGAGAGGAAGCACCGAAACACCAAAGGGGCCAGCCGATACCTTTGGAGATAGAAAGGGCTGCAGACAAATGGACCTGGCAGAAATTGAAACTTCAAAATAGAGAAGCAATTCTCAACACCGGAGGACGAGTAAGTTTTACAAATAAAGTCGAACACTGATAATACAAGGTCCTTGTGACTTTGTAAATTATCTTGTTATAACAGTAATCTTGTATTATCAGTCTTGAAAACAAAGGAAAACAAAGACTTGGGATCAGTACAGTCGAACACTGATAATACAAGGTCCTCGGGACTAAAGTTTCCTAGTTATAAGCATTCTTTGCATTAACAGTTCTCTTGTTATCAGTGTTCGACTGTTAACTTGTTATTAATAGTGCTTACCATCAGTGTTCGACTGTAGTGAAAATACACAGTAAAATAAATATGTAAAAACACATTTGTTTTTTTCGAAATGAAATCCAACAGTACTTTATTCTTATTCCCTTTTCATTATTGCGCAATATATCGAACACAACTTTGATATTTTATTTACATACGGGTATGATATTTTACACTGCTATGTCACATGTTGTACATGTTGTCCCTTATACAAATAAAATTACATCTGGAGACATTACTGCACATGAAATTTATAAATGTTTTTAAAAATAAAACTTCACATGTGCTCAAAAGGGTTTAACATTAATAATCATGAAAACAAAATTCATCATTACCAAACTGTAGATAGTACTGTTTGCATGAAATTGAATTACATAAATTACACACGTCGTACGGTTTACTAATTTGTGCATTTGGATTATTATGCAAATCATACATCGCTTCTAATTCATGCATATGCATTAACTGCATTTGGTTTTCCTAATTAACAAAAATTATACAGCCTGCCCTTATTCAGCAAGTGTAAAAAAAACACCAGAACTGCGAGTCAGCAAGCTCACCTTGTAAACCAGGAGCTGGAGAGGAAGGCCACTCATCATTGTGCAAGCGTCCTTCACCCCCCAACATAGCCTCAGCTAACATATCTCTGGCAATGATGAGAGATTGCCACCTTGCATGGGACCAAATGAGGAAGCTACGCAGGTATTTCACATCATTTGCAAAGTTACGGAATGTACATGACGTACATGTATATTGTACAATCATAAAAAACAGTCTACTGTATTTAAAAGTTTTTGATTTCTATTTTTTACAGATACATAGGGCCAACTATAGCATCGGAAGATCAATGAGATCGCAGCAAAATCATCTTCTGAAATACTACTTAGTTGGGAAAATGGTGGAACTGGTCTTTCCAAGCTCAAAGGCCGAAGGGTCCCACGGGTTTGAAAATCGAATGGTGCCATTTTTCAGAGTTAATAACCTTAGCCTGATGGTGCTGGACTATCTTGACAAACTATACAAGTCCATTGAGCATGTTACAGTCTCTTGGTCATATATAGCACTTTAAACTTTGTTCTTTAGTGGGAAAACCTTTTTCTTTCAGAGTTGTCGTACTCTGTATATACAATTGTGGCTACTAGTATACATGTACATTTTGTTTTGGGGCTGGTTCAACTGGTACTTTCCCTGGATCGGGGGGTTGGGGGGTTGGGGGGAGGGAGGGGAGGGGGGGAGGGGGGGGGGGGGGGGGGGGGGGAGGGGATGACTCGGCCTGCAATCTACATAGAGTACTGCCAAAAGTTACAAGCCAAATTAGTGACTTTTCTGCAGAAAAATGGAGGTGAGCTTTTGTTTTTGGAGGGGGATTGTGTTGAGTGTTTTTTATTTGTTTAATTTTGCTGATTAATTTTAAACCCACTTTCGGTGTGTTGTGTCTTTGACGATTACAGGGGCCAAAGTCAGGCTGTTCTGTTTCGGCGATTATGAACTTCTGACGAAGCTGTATGGCACCCTAGGACCCAATGGTACGAATTCACTTTTTCATTTGTTTCGAGCATAGTACATGTAGTGTCTTTTTACCTTGCACTTAACATGTGTCCCCTTACGTTTATTTTGTAGCACGCTACTGCTGCATATAGAAAAGTTATTTCTTTTTAAATGTTTAACACCGACTACAGGCCTTCAATGTATTTTGAATGGCCCCTTATTATGGGTCATTCCATGCAAAATTATCATTGACAAAATGTTTCCGGGTGACAATCTCAGAATTTACAAAAATGTTGATCAAATATACCTTAAAGTGTGTAATGAAAAACCCAAAAGTTTCAGGGAAAAATTCTAAGGGGTATCAGAGGTATGTCCCTTTAAACATTATCAAAGCCAATTATGAATCCACTTTCTGAAAGTGTGGGCAGTAATTACTGACGGTAGTAATTTTCAGCTTCCAACCATGTTTGAAAATGAAGTTATGACCTTTCAAAAACCCTCACAAATCAGTGTGGCGATCAACAAGTGCACGAAAGAGGTGTGGCATCAAATATTTAAAGGGTTATAACTCTATAACCCCTTGAAATTTTCCCACTGAAACTTTGGGGTTTTTCCTTACACCCTTTTAGGTATATTTGGTCAAATTTCTTGCAAAATCAAAGATGGCCACCTTAGAGCTCCCGATTTATTTGGCATGGAATGACCCTTATGTTATGCTGTTGTTTCTGAAAAACCTACAACAGTTTCATTTGCAAATGATATAATGGCCTTTAAAGCTCACCTAAAGTTTGAACTGTAACAAGTATTTGGATCTTTTTTGAAGGCTCAACTATAGTTTTAAAAAGCACCTTAATTTCGAGCTAGTCCAAAAAGGTAAACCTGCCAGTGGTAGAGCATCGAAACAAGGTCTTGTGCTTGTCTCAAGACCTTTTTAAAATCTCTGATTGTCCTATCAATGTCTGTGTCTTGTTAGGGCCAGTCTCAAAAGGGCCGAAAACTGGCAGATTCCATTTTAGTCTCATTCACTAAAGTTTTGTTCTCAGTTGGCTAAAATCTCAACCTCAGGCCCTGATCCTTGTCTCGAAAGAGCTTGTCTGGGATTTTAAGGCTTTGACTGCAAAAGTATAGTTTGCCTTCAGGAACATTTAGTTACATGTGTAGTTATCTTACTTATCGTATATCTCATGAAGAGTTCCAGCTTCTCAGGGGAAGGGCTTCGGATGTACCTCAGTAGAAGTGTACTCGTGAATTTCCCAGCCTCACTAGCTGGGTCAGGCAAGCTGACAGCCTCAGTGACTAGTTTGGTAGTTGGTTTTCTGAAATGTTGGTTTTCAAGAGGGGTCCGAGCTCGTTGACGAAGATCCCATGTCAACATCTGCAGTATCCTGTGTTCTGCATTTTTGATGATGTCGTTGATATTATTAGCCCTAATGGCTCTCGAAACCTTGTAGGTTTCTAGAACTTCTAGAAGTACATCTTTATCAACTTTGTCGAAATCCTTAATAGCGTCTTCCATCACGTCTTTGTCACAGGTGGGAATAAGGTGGGAATCAGGGACTCGTGCTCTGGGGTTATCACAGTGTCATTACCGTCCATTGTAAATTAAAGGAACGGTACAGCAAGCTTGTAAGGGAAGTAACCTTCCTGTTTGTATCCCATGACAAGGATTTTTGCCGAAGCTTTCCAGTCTGCTCTCTTCACGTTGTCTCGAAAATACGGTACTTTCACCTTTTCACTGGTTGTGTTCATTAGGTAAAATTTCTCCCAGTATTCCGAAAGAGCATCTCTCAAAACACCTCCACAATCCTCTGTCGCTTCCATTTGTCATTCGGCATGATCATCTGGACTTCAAGAGTTCCGATTGACATCATTCTCCTTATAGAATTGTGTGAATTCATTCATCACATGTCCACGATGCAATTTGACCTTTTGTACTGGAACAATTGGGATCACTGTCGTCTGCTGCGTCCGCAACCAGGGAGATAGGGTGATCTTGACCAGAGGCTCCTCATCAGGAACACCAGCAGGCTTATCATCTGGTAATGCAGCACTCAAACACTGCCGTGCCTGCACTGTAGGCTTGCCCAGATCAACAAAAGTAGGTGACCAGGTATCTGTGTCGACAGTGGAGCTCATGGAAGGTTTATACATTGGACATAGTTTCTGTTGAGCCTCAACAGTGTACTCATAGTGGAAAGGATCTTTCAGAAAATCATCCATGCTTATTCCTGGAGCCAGAGTGAACACAGTCGCTGCATCACCGACAGCACAGCTATCTTTCACAGCGACTGCTTCAGACACTTATACTGTCAACCGACAAACTCATTACACTAATACAGCAAAATATAGGAGCTAGCAAAGAATGTTAAGCAGTTGATAACATGTATAATTCGACCACATTGGACAAATTTTTTTCACCGTCATTGCTAAAATCAAAACCCTTAGTTTAAAATATTTAGGACATATTTTTGTGGTTTTTAAGTTATTATCATAGCTGATCATGTAGGCTAGGCCTACATCTAAATAAATCATGTAAATGAGTTACTTACACTACACAGAATGCACAATGTTCCATCAGCCTCTCGGCCAATGCATTTTTGTCCCTTAGATGGAGTTTTGTTACCACTGCCCGCCACCGTCTACTCATAGCTGATGACAGCCGAACGGGCTCGGTGCGTTTCAGGTTTGGGTGCCTCTCCCGGTACCGGGCTCCTGCCGCGAGAATCGACCTCCGTTTGTTTCGCGGGGTGAACGGAACCTTTCCTGGACGTCGCCGGGGCACTACAGGCATGAATTGGCCTTTAGTCAGGCAGCATGTGGTGTCCCGTGGGAACTTAATGATTAGAAGGTCTCACCTACCTAGATGTATTACAAAGGTGCTCAGAAGCACAAAATACATTGTTGGCAATTTCAAAAATGTTGCAGAGGGCGGCCATCTTGGAGTTCAAAATGGCCGCCAGTTTAAGACTTATTGCATATAACTATGTAAGGTGTAGGCAACTAATTAGCCGATTTTAAAGATCATGGTGTTGATGTTATTGTTTTCCGTGGTGCTAAATGCAATTCTGAGATTTTCAAACTGATGACAGGTCAGGGTCACGTGATTAAGATGAGGATCTGGGTCATTTCCAATATGGCCGCCATTACAATTAACAGGTGCCAGTTGTAGGCAGTGTCAGGTGTAGGTACATCATCAGCCGATTGCAGCCGATTTCATCAGATCGTTATGTTGATACTATATGGTTCTCGGAGGTGCTAAATGGAATTCTGAGGTTTTAAACTACGAGAGGTCAGGGTCACGTGATAAGGATGAGGTCAATTTCAAATCTGGGTCAATTCCAAGATGGCTGCCGTTGGCCTTAAATCGCTGAAATGGCTGTAACTTCTTTAATATTTTGTGTAGAACAATGATTTAAATGTCTACCCTTGGGTTTTCATTGTCAGGCAATTCACTGACATCAATGAAATTTCAACCCAACCTTCAACAAACGATAAAAGCCACAATATGGTATAGGGGTAGAGAGAATTCGAACGCCCGTGCTTAGTTATACTTCTCTTTAACTGCTGGTGTTGGATTTGTAATATTTATAATTATTGGTCAGTAACATGGATGATTACGTCTTGTAGCAAGGCTGGCTGCATCATCGTCCGTAAGAGCCGCTAAGGCAGGGTGCGCCACTCTGCATGAATGCACTTCTAGGGCTGCTTTTGAGACGTACGATTCAGGAGGTCAGCTCATCCCACGCAGGTTTAATCAGGATAAAAACCCTTTAATTGGAGGCTTTAACTGCAAAATTCTCCACTAGAAGTAGAAAATAATTCATTGCTGTATGAATCGAAGGTACGACTGGACTAGCGGAAGTGTTTTGAAACGTTTTCAGAGTGGTTGTCGATCAGTGCCTTGTTGTACTGTATTGGGGTGGGTTGGGCCGGGTTGGGGCTGGGCTGGGCTGGCAAGCTTAGCTGGGCTGGGCTGGGCTGGGGGCTGGGTTGGGCTGAGTTGGCTGCTGGCGCTGGGCTGGCTAGCTGGCTTGGGGCTGGGCTTGGGCGGGGCTGGGCTTGGGCGGGGCTGGGCTTGGGCTGGGGCTGGGCCGGGCCGGACTGGGCTGGGCTGGGCCGAGCAGAGCCGAGCTGGGGCTAGTTGGGGCTGAGCTGTGCTGGGGTGTGCTGCGGCTGTGGGGGCTGGCCTGGGGCTGGGGCGGAATGGGATGGGGATGGTTTGGTTGGTTGGCTATGGGCTGGGCCGGGGTGTCTTCAGGCTGGGCCGGGGTGGATTCGTGATGGCTGTGGGTTGGGCCGGCGTGGCTTCCGGCTGGGCCGAGCCACCAGCTGGGGTCGGGTGGCTTGGGGCTGGGCCGGGGTGGCTTTGGGCTGGGCCGGCGTGGCTTCGGGCTGGCTTCGGGGTGACCTCGGGCTTGGTCGGGATGGCCTCGGGCTAGGCTGAGGTGGATTCGGGCTGAGCCGGTGTAGTTTTTGGGTTGGCCGGGGTAGCTTTGGGCTGGGCTAAACTTCCAGCTGGGCTGAACTTCCAGCTAGGGTCGGGTGGCTTGGGGATGGGATGTGGTGGCTTTGGGCTCGGCTGGGATTGCTTCAGTCTAGGGTGGCTTTGGACTGGCTTCGCGGGGTGACTTCGTGCTGGGCCAGGATGGCCTCTGGCCTAGGCTGAGGTGGATTCGGGCTGAGCCGGGGTGGTTTTGGGTTGGGCTGGGCCGGGGTAGCTTTGCGTTGGGCCGGGGTAGCTTGGGGCTGGCTTTGGGTTGGGCCGGGGTGGCTTGTGGCTGGGCTGAACTTCAAGCTGGGGTCGGGTGGCTTGGGGCCGGGCTGGGGTGGCTTTGGGCTCGGCTGGGGTGGCTTCAGTCTGAAGTGGCTTTGGGTTGGCTTCGGGGTGACTTCGGGCTGGGCCGGGATGGTTTCAGGTTGGGCCGGTGGTTTTGGGTTGGGCCGGGGTGGCTTTGCGCTGGGCCGGGGTGGCTTGGGGCTGGGCCGGGATTGATTCGGGGTGGCTTTGGGTTGGGCCGGGGTGGCTTCTTGCTGGGCTGAACTTCTAGCTGGGGTCGTGTGGCTTGGGGCTGGGCTGGGGTGGCTTTAGGCTCGGCTGGGGTGGCTTCGGTCTGGGGTGGCTTTGGGCTGGACTAGGATGGCATTGAATAGCATCGGGCTGGGCCGGATGGCATCGGGATGGGCTAGGGTGGTTCAGGCAGGACATATATGGCTTCGAGCTGCATGGGCTGGGGTAGCATCGGGCTGGGCTGGGACGGCCTCGGGCTAGACTTCGTAGCTTCGGGATGGGCTAGGATGGCTTAGGGTTGGGCTGGGCTGGGATGGTCATTTGTTGATAAAACCTGTGTGGGATGAACTGACCTCCTGAACCACATGTCTCTAAAACAGTCTTAGAAATACAGATTGTCAGAGAGGCAATTCTGGCAGAGTGGCGCACCCTGTCTTAGCGGCTCGTACGGTGGCTAAAGCAGCCAGTCTTGCCACTAGATGGGGTGGGGGGTGGTGTGGGGGGGGGGGGGGGGGTGTTAAGCAAATTACTGACCAATAAAAGAAGCAACATCTGACATAAGCAGTTAGAGAAGCCATTTTCTCTACCCCCTTCCATGCCTATATATTATGACCGCCATTTTGATTTTGTTTGTCGAAGGTTGGATTGAAATATCATGGATACCAGTGAATTCCCTGACACTAAAACCCCCAGGGTAGACATTTAAGTCACCGTTTTACTCCAAATATTACAGAAGTTACAGCCATTTTAATGATTTTCAATGTCATTGGCGGCCATTTGGGAATTGGCCCAGATTTCACCCATTTCTGGTGACTTGATTTTGGTAGACTTTTTTCCTGTCATTCACTACATTCAGCAGGACCAATAACCACTGAACAATCTTTTGTTAAATTTTGTTGGAGGTTGGGGAACTTTTTTTCTAGCAGAAAATGATGATAAAATGTCGGCCATTTTGAAATCCAAGATGGCCGCCGTCTGCAACCACTCAGATTTTGCCAACATGGTTTTTCTTGTTCCTTGGGGTGTAATTAAGACATCTAGCTATGTGGCATTTTCTAATCGTCCGATGCCCACGGGCCTTAATTTCTTACCACATGCTGCCTGACTACTTGATCGGCCATGATACGAACGGAAAATGAAGCAAAACAACGAAGCAAGTTGTAAACACGACAGCAGTGCACGGCACCGTACACGGTATGCATGCATGACTGAAAGCGCGCGAAGCAGCCTTTATGCGATATGCCTAGTAGCCTTTGTTAAGGCCTCACAGATGGGTGAGTCTTATGAGGGCGGGCTTCTAGGTAAATCGCTTGCAAACGATCTAGATAATTTCATCTTCATCGATTATTTTCTATTAAAATTATATCATTTCGCGCTGAAAATGTTTGTTTAGATAGTTCCTACCAATTCAATCTTTAGTTTGAGGAAGGTTTTTCTGGTCAACTCGTTGATCAATATGTTGGGTCATTACCGATCCTGTATATTACCTTTAAAATGGCTTATTAAAGGGAAATTCCAGGCCTGAGAAGAAAGAGAAGTAATGTATAGAAGAGTGCAAATAAAAGCCAACTTAATTTTTGTGTCCGTATTATCTCTTCTGGTATTCTTGTAATTGACGATTTGTATGCCGGCTCTGACTATACTATGTAAGTCGCCCTTTTGAATGTACATCCGGGATATTATGACGTATTGTCTACACCACTGATTTGTGCACTCGATCGATCGCTTCGCAGCGCAGCATGCAACACGCGCTCTTGTTCCCTGTCGTCCGTACGCTTGGCAGAGTGAAGCTGCCTGTCCCAGACATCGACACCATACCATATTTGCTTACGCACGCACGGAAGACGTTTCGATCGCTCGATCATCATCATCATGCCAATTTGCCAAGCATTTGGCTGTTCAAATAAGCCGAAATCCGGAAAAGGTCTGAGTTTTTTTCAAATACCACACCCGAACCGAAGACCAGAAGTTTGTAAGCAGTGGCTCCAGTTTAACTTCAAATCCTTCACTCCCAACCAAGCTTTTGTTGTGTGTTCAGAGCATTTCGAGGCAGAATGCTTCGAAGTAGATCGGCAGGCTGCTCTTTTCGGATACGAACCGAGATCTAAAAAATTGCGAGTAGATGCTGTGCCGACCATTTTCTCATTCAAAGAGAGACCAAAACGACGACAGTTTACCGAGAAAAGATTGGATTCCATCAAGAAGAGAGAGGTAAGTACTCGACATGTGCTTTACAGTCAGTTCGCCCCATTTCCACTTCGCCCCATGTCATTTCGCCCCATACCACTTCGCCCCCATTTCCACTTCGCCCCATCGCCACTTATTTTTAAATAAAATATCTTCATGTTTTCTTCATAATATGTCCATATTTTCACTTTTTAAAAACTAAAGACTAGGCCTAAAATTGATTTGGAAGTAAAAAACAAACTTGCGCTTATTTTGAAAAACAATTAGTAATTTCCTTTAGTTGATGGTTTCTGACTACTTCCCGGCGGTTCCCGACTGCTCCCGACTCTTTTCCTTATTTTATTGACCGACTGCCGGCCAATAAGAGCCTAGGTGGGGCGAAGTGGCGATGGGGTGAAGTGGCAATGGGTCGGAGTGGTATGGGGCGAAGTGGAAATGGGGCGAAGTGTCCCACACCCCGACATGTCATGACTCGACCGTTGTACCAACTCGACCGTTGTACCAACTCGACCGTTGTACCAACTCGACCGTTGTACCAACTCGACCGTTGTACCAACTCGACCGTTGTACCAACTCGACCGTTGTACCAACTCGACCGTTGTACCAACTCGACCGTTGTACCAACTCGACCGTTGTACCAACTCGACCGTTGTACCAACTCGACCGTTGTACCAACTCGACCGTTGTACCAACTCGACCGTTGACCTCAAAGTGTAAATACCTTGAAGAAACATGATTTTAGCAGAGAAAATTTCATGTTTTCCTTATTGTATGGAGTCTCAACTGGCGAGGGTGTAGGGTAATTTATTTTTTTATTACGAGACACTTGGAATCTAGTACAAATTCCATAAACAATAATGGCTTACAATCAGCGGCGGCACCAGACCTGTTAATCCTGGGGGGAGGGGGGGGGGGCGGCGGGGCAAGAGGGGGGAAAACTTAAATTTATGGGGGGGGGGGGGGGTGTGCTTTTTTGATGGTGCCAGCTAATTATTATGGATGAAATTGTGTTTATTATTTACAGCGCAAACAACATTGTAACAAATTGGGTGCAATGTATCTGTATCTGTCTGGTACTGCACAAATCGCCTAGTGGCTATAAACGTGCAGGTCAATGGTTTGGGATTGAACTCAATTTCCGCCATCGGAGAAAAAACTGGGGGTGGGGGGGAAAACTGGTGGGGGGGAGGGGAAAAAAACAACTGGGGGGAATTTCCCCCCCCCCCCCCCCCCCCCCCCCCCCGTAGCGCCGCCGGTGCTTACAATGTGTAAATTTCGTGAGGAAACATGAATTTTGGATTGAAAACATGTCAAGGTTTTCTTTGAAAAGTCTTAGTACATGGAGTCTGAGCAGTGGCGACCGTGTGTGGAATTTGTTCCCCATTCCAGATATTTAAATTTCCAATAATTGTTCATTTGCACATTACTAAATATTTAATGTTCAGGTTGTGGACACACTTCTGTCTTCATATGTTCCTGCAGCTGGGTGTGACTCGGGGGAAACAGTTTGCCAGCAGGAACAACCTTCAAGTTCAGAATCAGCTACATGTATTAGTCAAAGTACTGAGGCGAATGTACGTACCATATTTACTATTATTTCTTTATTCGAGTACAATGTTTTGTTCTACATGTTGAAATAATAGAATGTTGGTTTTGGTCAAAAGTTATTTGCTCTATTTTTGTCGGATAATACAATTATTGGGTTTGACTGTGTGGTGCTTGGGTCCGACTCTGTCTGGGTCTGACTTACACTGTGTTCGCAGTGGTTACGGGAGTCTAATTACATTCACATAATTATTTCTGCAGTTGGTGAGAAGACAGGAAGCACCACGACGTCGTCCAGCCAGTAGCAAGAGGAGAAGAGTTTTAGCTAGTAAGGTATGTGAAAAGAGGGCTGTACCGATCATTGAAATATTCGATCGATAACTAAATATTTGAATAATGATTTTATTATTCGAATATACGAAAAGGTTAGTAAGTGATGAGTTGTTCAGTAAAACTGCAGAGTGAAGAAATGTATTTTTACAAGAGAGGTGTACATGTATTCTCTGAGTTGCTATAACAATGGTACATGTATATATACACAGTGGACTTGATGTATTTCTAGATAAATCAAATTTAGTTACTGCATTGAATTTCTCACTATGGTACATGCTAATTGTAAAATTTACTTCTGCCGTAATAGATCATGACTAAATCAGTCTAAATGAATATTCGATTGGTTAGAATATTCGAATAATCAATTATTTGAATTGACTTAGCCTCATGTGAAAGTCTAGTGTACATGTATGTTTGTGTTTTCCCCAGAAAGAATGCCATTACATGGACACTACTTGAGACCTTGTGCACAAAGTCTATGGGTCAGGGCTATGGGTCAAGTGTTGTCAATGCTTACTGCACCAAAGTAATATTGTGTAAATATGTGGAGTCGGCAACACTCGCTGCATATAAATATACACGGAAAGCTAATAGCATAGAGACGTACAAGTGTACATAATATTGGCCTATGTTGAAAATGAATGTGTACCAGATAAAGCACTTGAAAAAAAACAATTACACTGTCAAAAAAAGATGTTGTTTTCAACAACAGATTTTAAAAAAATCAGGTTTTTTTCCCAATATTTAATTTTTGGCAGGAGCGAAAGAGCACCTACAAGACGTGTCCTGCCAAACAGATAATTGTCCCGTGATGTGCGATGGGTCTACTCAAACTGAGGGAAGTACAGGAACTAATAAGCAGATGGCACGAGCAGACCACACATACTGTAAATCAGACATGAATTGTGTAGAGACTCCAGCACCTGATGAACTAGGCGCTGCCACCAGTGTTCATCCACACTGTGTTGTATCTGATACATCCGTAAACATAAGACTTGATAGCTCTGACACAGATACTGATGATTTAATTTCGGACATTTCGGACACAGATTTTGGCGAGTATCAAGACATTGATTATACGGCAGAAGATGAGTCATCTGGTTCAAGTGATAATGAATCCAGTGATGATGACATGTCTGCAGAGGAAAACATTTGCAGACAAAAAAAGTACATTGTGTTTGAGAAACAGCTGGACCAGTTGTTATATTCATTGAAATGCCCACTTTGCACCGGGGCAGTAGATACTGTAATTAAATCAAACATTGGTTCAATGGTCAGAGCTACTGTCGTTTGCATGGATGGAGACATTGTAACAAAATGGTCGTCACAGCCTACAATTGGGCAGTCCCCAGTGGGAAATCTTATCGGAACAGCAGCAGTATTATTCACTGATAACACTTACAGTCGAATTTCTCAATTTGCGAAATTGTATGGGTTACATTTTTTTGGGAAAACCACTTACTATGAAATTCAAAGGGCTATACTTGTGCCAGCAATCAACACACACTACTTGCAGCTCATGGAAGAACGTCATGAAAAATATAAAGATGAGCTAGTGCCCCTGTCAGGAGATGACAGATGTGATTCACCAGGTTACAATGCCAAATACTGTAGCTACACTATGATGCACTCTGCAACGCATGAAATACTAGGTATGTCTCTAGTGCAGGTGTCTGAAGTAGCCAATTCTAATGCCATGGAAAAGGCTGGGTGCATCCGCACCATCCAACACCTCCAGTCCCAAGGGCTAAAAATTGCTCATCTAGCAACAGACAGACATCCTTCTAATACAATATTAATAAGAGAAGAATTCCCCGAGATAACTCACCAATATGATGTTTGGCACGTGACAAAATCCATCAAGAAGAAACTGACTGCTAATGCCACAAGGAAAGAAAACGAACAACTGTGGGACTGGATCAAGTCTGTTTCAAACCAGATATGGTATGCCTGTCAAAACTGTAATGAAAACCCCAAACCTCTGATTGAGAAAATACAATTTCAGAGAACGAGGCTAGAACAAAAAAGTGGCTGAAAGCCGGATCGCCACCCCACAAAGCTCTTGAGGCGGTTCTTCTTGACAAAAGACTTGTCATACTGGCCAATTGGAAGTCTTTCACAGTGTTCTTCTCAAGTATTGCCCAAAGAGACAAGAATTCGACTTTGCCCAAATGCTCTGTAGATTGCAACTCGCAGTATTAGACCACAACAACAACTTAGGGCGTAAAGAGTTAACCAGTAGTGAGATTGATGGAGATGGAAACTGTGTAACTGTGACAAGGTACAGGCACGTGTATTCCAAACTGACCAAAATGTGGGTCTCTAAGAAGGTAAAGGAAGGAAAGTCGTATGACTACATATGGCCAATTATGCTGGATGTTCTTGCAGCTAAGCGTGGTGAAATTGAACTCGCTCCGCCTACTCTTCCCCAGTTACCAAAGAATATTGCTCCTATTCCTAGGCCTTCAAAGGAAGTACTCCTTCAAAATGTTTCCAAGAGTAGGTTCATAAAGTATTGTCTGGCAGAAGCCTATGTGCATCAGTGAGTAAAGTTGGATCCGGGTATTCTATTTAGATAACAGTCGGGATTCCGTGGATACTTGGAGAACATCTTTTGTCAATGCATTATGCACCTATCAATTGCAATCCCCCCCCCCCCCCACCCCCGGGCTACCCCACCTAAGAGGTAGGAGTTGTCATTTTTTTTGGTGACAAAATCCCTACCCCTGGTGCAACATTTAGGTGACAAAAATCTCCACCCTCGGGCGCAAAACGTGCATTTATGCGCAAACATTTGTATTTCAATGGGTCAAAACCCCCACCCAGGGGCACGAAAAATGTGACCAAACCACCACATAAGGGGTGGGGTTGCGCGGGGGGGGGGGGGACAATTACATGTGTATAACTTCCAGCCGGGGTGGCCAAAGACGCGGTACGTGTTTGTAGCTGGGTGCCCGGTTCCCGGCTGGAAGTGCTTAATGTTGGGCAAAGTGAATATTTTTTGGCTGTGTAACCAATGATGCTGCAAGACATATAGTATACACTTCCAGCCGGGGTGCCTGGTGGCAGAAACTGTTGTTTCCAAAATATATTTGCCACTTTTTATTAATTGATTTTCCAAGACGTTACTTTTAAGTCGAATGTTAGGTAACCTATTTAAAAACGTGGCACTGATGCCTCGTACGTTTTTAATGCCGCTAAGTATACATTTACAAAGTTATTTAGAACTTTTCAGAAATTCACTGCTCTTTACGTACTAGTAAAAATTATTAGCAGACAACTAGACATTTTTTTTTCCTCGGTTTTAGCGAACTGTCAGCAAACATGGCTCTAAAATACGGAAGCCTGAACTACCTTCCACGTTAATGAGATAGCCAAAACATGGGATTCAAACCCAAGACCTCTGACTCTGTGATAAGTTATCTCGGATTTGAAAGATTTTTATGAAAATGGAGATAATTATTATTGAATTCCGTGTAACCGAGATAGAATTAAAGCAGAACATGGAAGGTAATTCAGTACTGAAATTGGGACAATCTTGAATTTGTCAAAAAGCATACTAGTTTAGACCACATGCTTTTGTTGAACACTCCAGCTGAACCACCAAGAACCATGCTAAATAAACCAACCAACATTTGTTTGTATAAGTGTCAAGACATAGCTTTTTTTAATACTGTATACCTGTCTGAACTAGGGAGAATAAAATGAAAGCTAATGTGCAAAAGTAAAACAAGTTTCACAATGCTTTTATACAAATGTGGACCAATGTCCATGAGTTTGGGAAATCTGGATGCAGTGAAAAAAAAGCAATTTGGCTCCACCGGGATTCGAACTGTGCATTGAATCCTGGTGGAGACAAGTTGCATTTGTATTAATTCACCCCTGCGGTCCCTGGGTCATAATTCCTAAAATAATCATTTTTCCATACTTGAAGGCACAGGCTCGTCAGTGCGCGTGTCGGGCCAAATTCGTGCCACGAAATGCGCAGCTGTGCCTTTACTATAGAGCTGTGTAATTCGTGGCACGAATTTGGCCTCCCGCGCGCACTGACGAGCCTGTGCCTTTAAGAAAACTACTCAAACCAGCAAGCAAGTAGTTCCTTTATACTTAAAGGAGTGTTACCAGATCAGTTTGTTTCCATGTCATTATTCTCATTACAATTTTCAAGGATATTGTTAAAAATAAAAACACTGTTTCAGAAATCAGTAATTGCACCAATCTTTTTCACTTCCACATTGGACATTCCAGTTTTCTGACCATATTTTTGGGATGTATGCTATATGATTGTTAAGTTCAAACAAAACCCATTTTCTGCAAAACGCGCTACTTTAACAGGGGTATTCTGATTAACTTAAATAAACCTCGCTATCCTCCACAAGTTCATCATCAGCAGCATCTTTGAATCCAGTATACATGCACTCCATCTTGTTCAGGATATGCCGAGCGAATTGCTGACACGACACATGCGGGAATGACACGACGAATTCCTTTGCCGAGGTATCCATGAGACCAGCACCCAAATATTCTGTATGCCGAATAGCGCAATGACCTGTGGGAGAGATGAGCAAACAAATTCAGCAAATAATACATTACCTCAACAAAATTTTGAATAAGAATGTGAAATACTGCCTACTTCTTTACAAGTGACTGTTGACTTAAAGTCCAAACCAATGCATATTTCACAAGGAAAGAAATGTGAAAAAAAAAACATTATTTCTACTTGCAACAACCAACTCGAGTCACCTTGCGTAAAGAATTTATCTCACTTCTAACCATGTGTACAAAACCTATTGAACATGGTAGTTGACAAGTAATATTAAAGGAAAATAAACCGAGGGCTGTCTGACCCGGTTTACAGTCGTATCGACCGTTGACCAACTCGACTGTCGGCTCGACCATTGTATGTACCGCTTTTTTTCTGAACCTGTAGTATGCAATTTACGCTTAAACAAATCTTGCACCTCCGTCAACCATGGTAGTTTCAGCCTGCGCAAAGATTCGCAATGAACTGATATGTTAGAATTTATCATTTTTTATTAATGAGTTGACTTTGCTTCGCTTTGGAAAACCGCCACTTTTGACTCATTAAGTAGACTTTTCCCGTTTAACACTCATGCAATGGTTGAGTTGGACGACAGTGGAGTTGGTACAACGGTCGAGTTGACCTGCACCTGCTGACCCACAGGGGAAGATTACTATACACGGATATCACTAACTTTTCCTAATATTAGTAATAATGACTCTACAACCACCAAATAGTGTAAATCCGATGAAGAAAAAGCTAAATTTAGGGGTGAAAAATGTTTTTTTTTTCTTTCTTAAAAAAACACTTAGCATTTGTCAGTATTGGCACATGGGGTTTGTACATAGTGTAGCTTGTCCGTGTTTGGTAATCTTTCCGAACATATTCCAATTTCAGTTTCAATAAAACTAATAAGCGTACCGATTTGTCAATTCACGCAGGCCTTGACTGTCATGACCACGGCAATCTCTCCTCATTATATGTGCAGTCCGAAGCACAGCTCGGTTCATACAGACGTTCTCGAAGTCAGGGTGGAATGTAATACATGTACAAGTTGATGTTTCCAAAAGCCAGTTCAATTTTTGAATTTCACCACAACAGAGGCACTCTTTCTGTAGTGGCATTGCGAAGCACCTACCACATGAACCAGTCCGTATTGTCAAGACGACGTTGTTGACTTGCCGACACGTTATCAAGCACTTCACTGTCGGAATCGAGTTGGTCACTTTTCATGCTTTCAACATCTTCGCCCATGCTTCCAAGCTCTTCTTCCGTAAAAACAGGTTCAAAATCGTAGGGTTTGGGTCCATTTGCCATATCGTACAAGGTAAGTAATAAGGAAACAACTGAACAAGGCGTGGAAAATACAAAATAATTTCGCCGATCTCAACAGCTAGCTATAGCTATAGCTCTGTATTGTTGGCGTGCAGCGTCATCAAGTATAGTCGGGCACACACGTATGCAGTGTGCAATATCGCTGTAGTCACTGTGTTGAGCGTCGTGATACAAGACAATCGTACAACAACAATAGCGTGGTCGACCGCCCGCATTGTTCGAGGTGTAGACGCTACGTCATAATTCCCAGAATACCGCGGGAGTTTTGAAAAACATGGCCGCGTCCATAGTGCAGCAGAATGGGCCAAAATTACTAACACAATTGAGCCGTATCTGATAATACGTTACAACAACAAATAAAGAGGTAGGGGAATATTCACGTTGTAATTCATTCATTTATTGCTTCAGACATCCTGGCTACGGGGCCTGGAATTTCCCTTTAAGAGTGAGGGACTGTAAATACCAAGGATTTTTAGAAAATGTTGGCCATGGCCAAAAAATTGATTTTCTTTATACTTTTATATTTGATGGACCTTTGCCCCAAACTAACAAATGTGGTAAAAGTTTTGAAAAAAAATACCTGTGTTGCTATGGCAACAGCCAAATTTAGATTTTTGCAATTTTCTCACTTTTTTAAGAGTGAAATTTTCATATTTTCAAAACTGCGTCACCATTAAACAATATATAGAAATTAATTTTCTTCAAAAGTTATTGATAGGTGGGTACTTGAAGACTGCATTGCATGTATAAAAATAGTCACCAGGTATTTGGGTGGGTTATACCATTTATTTTAAATAGGGGTGGTTTTTAAACTTTTTTTTAGTATGAAAATATACCATTTTAACCATTTTCCAAGTTTCACATTTCCTTCTGTTTCAAAATTTTCACCTAAAACGTTGCATTTCTTTCTGGATTGTCAAAATTGTGCACTCAAAAATGTCACATTTGCTTTTACAGATTAAAACAGCAAAGATTATGGTGGAAAAGAAATGTTAATTGGGAAAAATAATCATTATAGTCCGAAAAATCCTCAAGTAGCAAATGTCTTTATTTTCGTCAACAAAGACTAAACATGTAGTTTCCTTCGAAAATGATCATATTATAGTTTGTGAAAAATGAAAATTAACTTTCGTTAAAAATGCACATAGCAAAGAATACTGTTTTGCATGTAAAAATACACTACTTCAAGATTTGTTTTTAACACGCGGATTTTTAAGATGAAATAATGACAATTCAAAACATACCCTTGATTTCAATGTATTTTACTCGAAATTATAAAGCATCACAGTCACTCAAGGTTGACATTACAATAATCGGATCTTTGCCACTGAAAGGAAAAGCGTGTTAAGTTTATTACATTTTATGAGGACATTATTGGCAATTTCCCTGTTCATGTAACAGGTGCCTGAAAATAGGATTTTTAAAGCTGTATTTATCACATGTGCAAACAAGTAAAGAAATGTAATATTATTTAGTGAGAAAAATAAGGCCCCAGTGGAAATATTATTTTCAGAAAATACATCTCACTCTGTTGTATTTGTGGCCCAAAGATGCCAGAAATTGGTTAAAAAACACGAGTTTTTGTGCAAAAAAACCTACTGTTTTCCCAAATAGAACATGGTTACATGCCATAACATGCCACTCTTTTCTAAATCCATAAATGACAGTGTCCAAGCTGTATTTTGAGGGCAAAAGTGCTTCTTTGGGGTAAAACATAACAAAAGTTTATAAACACTGGTTTTTGGTAAAAACAAAAAAGAGGAGAAAAGAGATATAGCCTAATTGACAAGAAGAGGCTTTTTTTAGTAGAAGCTTTCCAAAATGCATATCTCAAGAACCGTAATAGATACTTGAACAATTCTTTGACAACATGATAAGTCTTAATGAACTAATCAAACTATACGATGTCATACCCCCTGTGTGACGCCTACTTCCGGTCCAAACCGGAGGTTGTTCGAAAATGTGCATTTGTTTAGCATTTTGAATGCAAATAGATTCAAAGTGGTAGTGAATTTGACCATATTTCTACGGAACGAAATGTTTCCTCACATGTGGACCTTTTGACTATACCATTGGTGACGTCATCACATGGACGGAGGTTACGTAATGTGGTGTCAAAATACCGTTTCAAACGGGTTTAAAGGTGTAATGGCGGCTTCCAGTGCAGAAGACGTTTCGTCTTCGAGTGATGAAAAATTCACACACAAAAAAGTGTTCTATGTGCATTCTTCCGGCAAAAAACTGGAAAATTTTACCATTTTCGAAGAAGTAATGAAAAGCTTTCTTGAAATACGTTCCATAATGGAAGTCTTTGGACGGTGAGCAAGCAGAAATTGCGAAAAGCTTTATCGGTAAACATCCCGAATCATGTGCCAAATTCGACAGTGTTGATACGGTACCAATTCCAATGCCATGGAATGGAGGGTTTCACCAAGTTTGCTACAGCCGGTTTACCGACTCACAACGTGTTCAACGAGTGATTAAAAACATGCATTAGAAATCAGGCACTGGTAGGTTTTATCATTTAAAACTTAAAATTACTTCTTATTAATTAGAATCCTATGAACTCTGAATCGAATCTGATCTGTTAGTGTTACAAATTACAAAATATTAACGATTAAAAATGTTGTCCATTATGTCTCTGACTACATGATTTGGTTTACTGAATTAATTGTTAACTTGTTTTATGTTGCAAAATCCATGATTTTGTTTTCTCATTTAATTGAATATGTTGGTCACGTCATTCATTGCACATTTAATTTAATATTCATGGAAATTGTAATTTTGTGTGATTCGCCGCTAGCAGTCCAGACCACAATGTTTTTAAAATATTTTGTGAAGAAGTAAAAACTTCATGGTTTTTATTGATGAAGGCAAAATTACGAAGTGGCTGATCGGATTCGACTTTTCCCGATCAAATAAAAAGCAGGATATGACAATCTTTTTTTTTCTTGCAGACTACAATCAACATCTGGAACTTGGAGTTCATGAATAGTTAATTTTGGTTGAAACTAAAACAATCAAACAAGAGCATGATTGTGAAAATTATACACAGTGGTTTTTGATTTATCTGTATTCACATGTTGTAACGTTATTTCCCTATTACAAATATAATTTATTCAAAATTGTTCTTGTTGGTTATATTTTTCAGGTATATACAATCGAAGCCTGCAGGCAACTCCTGATGTTCCTTCTCCCCAAGACCATGGCTGGAAGATTGACAGCAACGATCTTAAGCAACGAATTAACTATTCTAATATCATTTTCTGCATAAAGAATTGCCTAATTAGTTGTTAATAGATGCTCAAATATTTTGCATCATACTTTACAAAACTGTCAACTCCTGCCTTTTTATGTAAAATATGACATGCATTTCCTACAGTCTAGGACTGAGTAAAAAGTAAAAAAAAATATATGGGCGCCTGACATCAGGACCGGGTTGTGGCGTGATTGGTTGACAGCAAGAACAGGTCAACAATTAACCAAACACGTGGCTGTTTCCATCCCGATGTCAGGTGCCCAAATGTTAATTTTATTACCATCCTTTATATAAATTAGAACGTTATCTCTGGCTTGAGTTCAGATCAAGACAACCGAAAGAAAGGACAAACCATAATGTGTTTATCTGTTATTGATCACTATTTATTACACCCGCCGCCATTACACCTCTGAACCGTACCCGTTTAAAACGGTGATTGTAATTGGTCAATAGCCGATGACATATCAAACTTCGCATCTGATTGGTCGTCGTACGTACGAGGACAAAACATATTTAGAGTTTATAAATCATGACTTTTAAAACAATACTGTTAATTAATGAACAAGAATCATGCTTGTGAAAAGTTATATGTTGTTTTCCATATGTTTATCTCTAGAAACATATAAAAATTCAGCCCACCCGTTCAGGTGGTCACGAAACGAGACAATAAACAGGGACGGCCGGCAGTCTATAGAGCTGCGTAATTCGTGTCACGAAATTGGCGCGCGCGTATTGCTGACGATCCTGTGCCTTTAAGATCATTTGTTTTTAAATTGTCGCATGATCCATTGCAGAATTATGACCAGTGCCTCCCAGATGAGCTCTACCCCGAGGATGTCCTACCACAAAAAGAAGATATAACACTATTTAAGGAACGAATGGCTGTTGTCGTTCAAAGAATCCTGGCCCTTCATCTGACCGAATTGAGCGAGGTTGACGTCATTGAACACGTCCCGCATGTCTACTCTGCCGCAATGAGACAAAAGTTGGCAGTCGCCAATTTAGGGTTAATCAACGAACATCCGTCTAGCCACTCCGGTGTCCGTAACATCATGCGACGCCTCCAAACCCATTACTGCCCTAAGCTTGCAAATGGCGAAATCTTCACTGTTCCTTGTAATGGAGATGGGCTTATCTTCGATCGCATGCGATTCCAACAGGAAATCCTGAGCGGAGAGCCGATCAGCAGCGACCGTTTGGAGGGCTTACTTCCAACACCACAGGAGTTTCATAAAGAAGCTCTCGTGTTACAGGTATTGAACTGATTGATTTGTGTTGCAACCTTTGTTCCAGGTTCAATCTCTATAATAAATGGTAGCATCAATTTGTTTTGTGCAATTAGTGTCAATACTCGACGAAGAGGATCGACTGCAGAGCTAGATGAAGAACTGAATATAACTTTCATCCGAATATGATTTCGCTTTAAAGGCGCAGCTCGTCAGCAATGCGCTCGCGCCAAAAGACATAATGTATTATGTTATCTCGACTAGGTTGCAAAATGTCCAATGTATACATCTTCTTTTACCCGTTTAAAGGATACCATGAACAGTCTCTTCAAGAATGCAACAATCGGCTCAAAAGGAACGCTGTATCAACTGAAGCAGTGTTTCCAGCATAAACCTGTCTCGTCCAAAGTGATAGAAAACTTCTATCACGTGTGGGATTTTATGAAGGTAACTTCAGCAGTCTCGTTTACGCATAGAATTGTCACCTGTTCTTTTTCGTGTTTCAAATGTAAATTTAATATCGAAATGACCAGCGTTGATGCTATATAATTGTTTACGTACTGTGAAGGGTGCACGTGGTCGGTGAGAAGTGCCTAAAACAGATACCGTGCACGGTAAGAGGGAATGGCGTAAAGCATTCCTTTTTCGTTGGCTACTATTGGTGTACAGTACGTACGTATTACTTAGCATCAGCATAGTATATTTATAGGAGAAACCCCTACTAGGTGCAAAGACATAATTGATAAGCGTGGGCCGTAGTCAATCCATTTGTCCACAAATCTGGCACTCCACTGCACAGTAAAGATAGTATACATGGTTGGTAAACTGTTACAAATAGTTTTATCCCCCTGTGTGATTGAAGATATGCATGATTAAAACCAACCTGAGCAAAAACCAGCTCCGTACTTCGTCTAACATTTCAGAAAACAGTCCAAAAAAGGGTTTGGAGTCTTTTCGCCCCAGGACCATTTCGACCTGAACCATTTCGACCTGTACTACGGCCTGTGCATGAAGTTGTTTTGGGACGAAGTAGCATTTGGGCGATGTAGTGTTTGGACGAAGTGAAATGGGGCGAAATGGCGTTTGGGGGCGAATTGACTTTTCGTCTCATGAGACGAAAACTAATTGTTTTACTTCAGATAAGACAATTTTTTGAGGAGAAGTTTTCTACGGTCATCATGTTCATATTGTGTAAGTTAGGCGTAAATCTGTGAACATTTCTGATTTTCGAGATACCAATGATGTATACTGCCTTTAATTGAATTTGTTGCTTTTTTATTTGTTCACCAATTGTTTTATTAATGTATGGATTTATTTAGTTAAATGTAAATTTGCTTATTTATGTTGTTATTTTTGGGGTGCAGTTTGCTACACATGCTTATGTCGTGTTATTGGCTGTAACCCTGACTGACATGAAGAACATTGATGACTGCCCGGTCGGGTTTCCAGTTGCCGGCACCAAAGAAGACCAGGAAGAGTGGCTAAAACGTCTTTCGCAGCGCATAGTCGACCTGATATGGTATGATATATCACGCGAGGATATGGAGGCCACTATTCGCGGTGAAAACACCCATAGCGGGGATGACATGGACGATTACGTGCCCTACGATTATTGCACGTGTCGCAAAGGTGAGACCTTTGTATTTGTTACAATTTAAACCAGTCAAATATAAGTCTATACACTATCTATAGGATACACTCTTCTTTGGTAAATCTGTTATGCTTAGTTTAAATTACACGTCTTCCAGCCCATTCAGGAAATTTTATGACAGTTAAAGAGACTTTTTTTGACGTGATTTCGCATACGGTTAATTAATACTAACTTCAGTGGCAAGATATAATTGTCCCAGTGATTTAAATGTTGACACCTTAGCAAATGACGCTGATATTTTTATAGAAACCTTAAACTCATTTTCTTTCAATTTGCTTCATGAAAATTTTTTGCTTTACAAAAATTGGTTAGCCGTAAAAATCTAATGTGATTGACTGGTGTTCTGCTATTATAATTGTTAAAAACACAAGTTGACATACAATTTTTACTCTTAAAGGCAAGGCTCGTCAGCATTGCGCGCGCGGCAAATTCGTGCCACGAAATACAAAGCTCCATGCCTTTGCTATGGAGCTGCGTATTGGTGGCATGAATTTGCCGCGCGCGCATTGCTGACGAGCCTCTGCCTTTAATCCATTTTTATAAAGCAAACCAAATTTTGATTAATCCAATATTTGTTTCGGCTAAACAGATTTACGAAAATGGCCGTATATCTCAAATCTTTGTTTCATCTTCTTGGCATTGTGGGTCCAAATATACCCTACATCAATTTTACGCCGTTTCCTTTGAAGATAAACCAGGATCCACCATGGTCCAGTGCTGCAATGCACAATGTCCGAACGGATGGTTCCATGAGCAATGTATAGACGGGCCAATTCCCAGGGATGAGGAGGATTGGTACTGCTCCAGGACTTGCCAAGACTCGCCTGGTTATGTATACTGCCACTGTCAGCTACATCGCCAAGAGGAAGATAACCTCATGGTCCAGTGCGAATTGGCCGCCGACTGCTACCATCGAGAATGGTACCACCCCTCATGTGCTGGACTGCAAATTGACAATTTACCCGGTAAAAGAAAATATAGTAGGCCTATATGCAAAGATATACTGCCCCTGCCTTTTGAGTTTGGCAGTTTACAAATATTTATTTGGGTTTTAAATTGCTGTTTTTGTATCAATGGAAATGTTAGTCGCTTTCAAATGCGATATCAACGAAGATAATTCAAAACATATCTTATTGATGTGATGACTCCTCTAGGCCAAGCTATTTTACGTGTACTACAATGTACATATTATAGAAGGAAATTTACAATCAACTACTTCCTTTGCGACACGCGTTTCAAAAAGAGAAATCTGGCCTGTGTTTTAAATGATTGTTAATATATGCACGAATCATACCGTATACGCACATTTATTTCCCCAGATGTGTGGTATTGCAGTGCTAAATGCAAAATTGGCAATAAGGGTGATGACCAAGTCTTGGAGCATTCAAGGAGACTCACGTGGGAATTACCCCACTCCCCTTAGCAGGTACTTTATGGACGGCCCTTGAAGGATAGAAACAGTGCATTCATCCACATTTTTATAACGTTTTAATCCATGTTCTTGTATAGGATGATCTGAGCCAGGAAGCATTGGTCCCCAATCCAACCATAAACACTGATGGGGATGGAGTGACACCTGCTTCACAAGCAGCAGTGCCCTGTGAACAAGCAGCGCAACAGGAACAACAATCCCGCCGTCCACTGGTCAACTCCGATTATTACAGCAACAGTCTCCTTGAGGTGGAAATGCAAACAAGTTGCTGTTATGAAGGAACTACTTGAGGTTGAGACGCAATCCTGAGAAACACGAGTAAACACGGTCGGCCGTTCAATACGTTTACACGCAAAAAACTCAGAAAACTGTCTCTGTTGAATGGTGTTTTTTAATAATTTTTCTCGTGCAAAAAAACAGAGATGTGTCTAGTAGTTGTGTGATTGTATGTTTTACCAGATACCATGGAAAAAAAGAGCAGAAAATTTTTCTTTTTTATTACCGGTGCTGGTTTATAATAGGCGTACAGTTATAAAAAATGAAATATGTCAAGACTTATACTACTCTCAAAACTTAAATTGCATGAATGGGGTTGGTCCGGTATTCTTACCAATGGGAAAGACATTAATAGTCGGCTATTCATTTTTGCCAAGTTGCTTGAAAATGTGTACAAATTTAAAACACATAAAACTTGCTTTAAATTGTTTCCACAAAAAATATTCGGTTTTTCCCCTTCCTAAATTTTGGCTTTTCCATCCAATCTGCATATCAATAGCAACTATCAACTTCTCAATTTCAAAGTCCAAACACTGTTTTACTTGTGTGCAAAGAGCACACAATTTTGCGATGCAAAATAAAACGGGCTTCGAAAACACGGAAAATCCGTGCGAAACGCCATGTTGTATGTAGTGCGGGCCGACTGCACGTTAGCACCGTGTAACGCGACGAGGCCTTCGCACACATGAAGCGTGACTTCAAAATAACATATCTCGAAAACTTGCTTAACATAAACTGTGTCGTAAACATCCACATTCATCAGTGGCTGGATTTTCAGTTTCAAGAAAAACTAGAACTAAGCGTTTGTTTTTTTGCATTCAAAATGCTAAACAATGGCACATTTTCGAACAAGTAGGAGTCACACAAGGGTCATATCATTTAATGATTTGTTCAGTTGATTGAGACATATCATGCTGTGAAAATGTTTTTCAAGTATCTATTACGATTCTTGCGATATGAATTTTTGAAATAATCATCTTTGAATTCTTGTAATTTGACACCTGTGACGACATCATGACGTCACAATTCTGTGCACAAATTGTTAAACAATTTGTTGAACATCAAGCTCCTAAATGTGGCGAAGAAATCATTCAAATATATATTGTAGTTCTCAATATTACAGCATTTTAAAATAATTCAGCTCCAACACCGTACGTAATTTAATACCATATTACGTAACCACCGTGTATGTGATGACGTCACCATAGGTATAGTCATAAGTCCACATGTGTACGAACATTGCGTTTCGTAGAACCATGGTCAAATTCCCTACTACTTGGGCTATATTTGCATTAACAATGCTTTAAAAAGGCACAACTTCCGGTTTCAACCGGAAGTTGGGGTCACACAGGGGTCATGTCAATGTATGATTTGTTCACTTCTTTGAGACCTATCACGCTGTGAAAGAAGTATCCAAATATCTATCACGGTTCTTGAGATTTGAATTTTTAAAATATTTAACTTTGAATTGCTGTAATTTGACACCTGATAACGTCACGATTGCGTCACACTTGATGTCATGATAATATACATGCTGGTGAAAGGATGTCATATTAGGGAACGCCATAGCTATCTTCGGTAGTACCACGGCGCCGCCTTTATCAATTTCAACATTTCATTCGCCAATTTCATCATTACATTCGCCAATTTCATCATTCCATTCGCCAATTTCATCATTATATCCGCCAATTTCATCATTCCCTTCGCCAATTTCATCATTACATTCGCCAATTTCATAATTTCATCATTTTATTCGCCAATTTCATCATTTCATTCGCCAATGTCACCCCCTCATTCGTTAATTTCATCATTACATTCGCCAATTTCATCATTACATTCGCCAATTTCATCATTTCATCATTTTATTCGCCAATTTCATCATTCACGTTGCATTCGACAATTTCATCATTCCATTCGCCAATGTCACCCCCTCATTCGCCAATTTCACCATTACAGTCGCCAATTTCATCATTACATTCGCCAATTTCATCGGTTTTACATGGCGATTTGCCCTCGTTTGCTAGTAATCGATTCGTTTTTGCAAGTAATCATTGCACGCGACGAGTTCGCCGTTTCATTCTTCAGTTTCATTATGCCATGCGGCAATTTCTCCGTTCCATGTGGCAATCATGGAGCTATATATAAGAACTAGAGTGCGCACTTATCACGTGACCCCGTGCCTGTGCGCGGTATCCGGGCGTGCCGCCCTGGGACCGCGTCCGCCATTTTGTTAGTGGTCAAAATGATTGATAAATACCCGGATGTATCCACTGCAGTCAACGGCGCGGCAGCTATAAATGGGCTTTTAAATGATTTATTGGCTGTTTAACGCCAGTCATGAGTGAGCTTTTTCTATTGTACCTAGGCAGGTATAAGTAACGTACACCTCTGCCACTAATTATGACATAATAATGTCACAAAAAGTGCGAATTTTGTTAGAAACGTGATTTTAGAAATGAAAAAAATACAGTTTTTCTCTTGAAAACGCTAGGTTATGCTATGTACTTAATGCATGGTGAACGGTAGAACGGTAGTTTTTCCCTTAGGCAGTCGGTTTCACCGGGAAATCCTGCACCTTACAGTCGCGCTGAACTAAATTATCCCAGAAATTTGAATTAAGTTCGACGTATGAAACAATTTGGAGCGACTTGGTTCGCCAGAAGTCGAAAGATCGAACGACTGAACAGCGACTTGGTTTCAGACGTCGATCTTAAGTGTGCGCGCGGCTCGCATACCGACGCCTGTCTGAAACAAAATTTTAATCGGAACGATCGTGCGCCTGTATGAAACGGGTGTTACTTTCCCCCAAGTTAATGGCTGAGGTACTAGTATACCCGAATGCTCTACCTACACACGCAAAAAGCAGTGGGGGACGTAGCAGGAAAGAACTAGGAAGTTGATCGTGGCTTCAGACCTTGTGTGCAAAATAGTTGAGGCAGGCTGAAAAAAAATCCAGTGTTTCCTCACAAAATCTTAAACTTTCCCACTCCAAATTTCGAGTTTTTCCATCAAATCTGCACATTCTAATGCTAGATAAGTCATTAAAAAAAATTATGATCAACTCCCCAAATCTTGTACAGTACCCGGGCGACGATTTTGAATGTTGTTTGGCCCATGGGGAAAGAAAAGTGTTTGGCCTAACTAAAGTTTCAATCTTTTAAAGTAAAATATAAACATGGGACAATGATCCGACAGTCAGGATGATTGTAGTTAGCAACCACATCTTTCTGCACCCCTATCGCTGAAAGCATAATCTTAAAATAAAATTAAAGCTGAAAATACGCATGTCGTCAATACATTAGCACGTACTTTTTGCCCACTAACAAAATGGCGTCCACGC
Organism: Henricia sp. BOLD:AAB3569; assembly: GCA_037783545.1. NCBI lineage: Eukaryota > Metazoa > Echinodermata > Asteroidea > Spinulosida > Echinasteridae > Henricia > Henricia sp. BOLD:AAB3569. The sequence continues at coordinate 519,678 of JBBELK010000122.1, forward strand.
ACCCTTGAGGGCACGGGGTCACGTGATAAGTGCTCACTCTAGTTCCTATATATAGCTCTGTGGTGGCAATGTACCATTTCATGCGATGTCTGCTCTGCCCTGCCGCTCAGTGTGGGATAACCTTTGACACCGGGTCAATCTGAAATTGTAAGCGCACCGGGGAGCGTATTTTTTTTCCCAAGGATGGTTAAGGGAAGATTGCTCCTGATTGGCTCCAACACCGTACGTAATTTAATACCATATTACGTAACCACCGTGTATGTGATGACGTCACCATAGGTATAGTCATAAGTCCACATGTGTACGAACATTGCGTTTCGTAGAACCATGGTCAAATTCCCTACTACTTGGGCTATATTTGCATTAACAATGCTTTAAAAAGGCACAACTTCCGGTTTCAACCGGAAGTTGGGGTCACACAGGGGTCATGTCAATGTATGATTTGTTCACTTCTTTGAGACCTATCACGCTGTGAAAGAAGTATTCAAATATCTATCACGGTTCTTGAGATTTGAATTTTTAAAATATTTAACTTTGAATTGCTGTAATTTGACACCTGATAACGTCACGATTGCGTCACACTTGATGTCATGATAATATACATGCTGGTGAAAGGATGTCATATTAGGGAACGCCATAGCTATCTTCGGTAGTACCACGGCGCCGCCTTTATCAATTTCAACATTTCATTCGCCAATTTCATCATTACATTCGCCAATTTCATCATTCCATTCGCCAATTTCATCATTATATCCGCCAATTTCATCATTCCCTTCGCCAATTTCATCATTACATTCGCCAATTTCATAATTTCATCATTTTATTCGCCAATTTCATCATTTCATTCGCCAATGTCACCCCCTCATTCGCCAATTTCATCATTACATTCGCCAATTTCATCATTACATTCGCCAATTTCATCATTTCATCATTTTATTCGCAAATTTCATCATTCACGTTGCATTCGACAATTTCATCATTCCATTCGCCAATGTCACCCCCTCATTCGCCAATTTCACCATTACAGTCGCCAATTTCATCATTACATTCGCCAATTTCATCGGTTTTACATGGCGATTTGCCCTCGTTTGCTAGTAATCGATTCGTTTTTGCAAGTAATCATTGCACGCGACGAGTTCGCCGTTTCATTCTTCAGTTTCATTATGCCATGCGGCAATTTCTCCGTTCCATGTGGCAATGTACCATTTCATGCGATGTCTGCTCTGCCCTGCCGCTCAGTGTGGGATAACCTTTGACACCGGGTCAATCTGAAATTGTAAGCGCACCGGGGAGCGTATTTTTTTTTTCAAGGATGGTTAAGGGAAGATTGCTCCTGATTGGCCTAACCACATGCATATATTGCATACTGAAGTGTTTTGTTGATAGCTGTCACTTAACACAACTTCGTGGTTCGAGAGTTAGACTATTGGCACATCCGTACGTCTACGTTGAGGGCAGCGTAGCAATCTACGCAGTCTCGAGTATACCAACCCGTCGGGTGGACGTGTGTGTGATCGCTCGGGATAATTAATGGTTTTGAATTATCATCCAATTAGCTGATATATTTCGAGGAAAATGAAAGTACAGCAGTGTGTTACCTAGCGTCGAGTTTGGGATGTTTTGTAAGGCGAAATCAGGTAACCAGAGTAATTTAGAGGCATTTAAACACTTGAGAGGTGTGGGCAGCACCGCGCACCAGTATCATTACGGCAGCTTCAAGCAATCGTCGTTACCGCACGCACGGTGGGATAGAGCCTATACGTTGTGCACATAGTCAAATTGGCTCTTTCTCAACAATGGTAGAGCGCGCTCCAGTAATTCCTTTTGAATTTTCGCGCGCCTTAAGCAATGCACCTCTCATTGGGCTTGCGTGTGTATTATAGGCTATACTAGTGCCAATGCGGTGTGCGGGTTATGCTGCCTCGTCGTGTTTTATGTACCGGACAAGTTTCCAACTACATGTACTCGTTTGCTGAATGTGTTGAAGATGGACATGATTCACGCCTTAGTTGAGGTACGAATTGCTTAAATGCTTTATATGTCATAAGATATTATTCAGTTTTGGTAAAACATCTGTCAGGCCCATAAATATGGCGAATTAGGCCTAGTAGCCTCAGGCTCGTATTTTGTAGGTATCACCCGTGTGGCGACGGGGGCCCAACCATTCGACAGGTATACAAGGTATACAGCCAAATATTTTGTACAAATGCATACGACTCTTTAATTAAGTTTGGGCTACTAAACCCACCATGCACAAGTACGCATTATAACAAATAAAAAAATTAAAAAAATCACGATATATATATTTATAAACAGTGCTTTTCTCCGCCTTTTCATGGAGCCAGGCGGCCAAGGTACAGCATGGGTCTGCGTGATCGTAGACTAGGTGGGTCGGAGAAGGCATGGGCAGGTGGAAATGTTTTCGATAATAGGCGTTTACACAAACAGTTTCCGAAATTTCAATTTCCTTTGTTGCTTTTGTCGTGCTCCCTATTGGAAAAGGCGGATGCCTACCAGGCCATAGACAACTCAGCAAGCGCCTAATTATAGGCCTGTGCGGCGCTTTAAGGAGCTCGCCAAGAATGGTTGGGAAGACATCGACCAATTGCAAGGTCTGGAAGACCGCTGGAGGGAGAATTTGTTCGCCTTGGCGTCCATTGGAGGACAACGCCGAAATCTGGAGCGAATGCTCCAACGGGTAAACAAGGCTCAGTGTGCAATTCTAGCATGTTTATAAACAGGGCACGCCCTCGAATCATGGGAATTAAAATACTAGTTTGGCAGGTTCGTTAGATGATAGAGGGCGGGCCTCTTTCAAGATCCGTAGTTCGGAAAGTGCCCTTACAATTATTGTTTTGTTATTGCTCGAGCATGTATAGCGAGCGCAATATAGCAATAAAAAAGGAGTCAGCCTAGCATTTGGGAAATCTGGTTCTGGCCTTTTGTTTTAAGGTACCTGTGTTAGCGCCCTCATAGGTAATGGAACAGGCCCTAAGTGGCAAGTGAATGGACTCTTGCTTACTAAATTTATGTACTAGGCAGAGGACGGGCCGCCTCTGAATACCAGGTTTATTGTACAATGTACAATGTAACTCTATTTTGCATATACACCGTATGTACTCTGTACTAGGCAGAGGACGGGCCTCTGAGTGCCATGTTTATGGTGCAATGTACTTCTATTTCGTATATATGTACTCTGTGCTAGGCAGAGGACGGGCCTCTGTATGCCATGTTTATGGTACAATGTACTTCTTTTTCGCAGATATGTACTCTGTGCTAGGCAGAGGACGGGCCTCTGAAGGCCATGTTCATGGTACAAATGTACTTATATTTCGCATATATGTGCTCTGTACTAATTGGCAGAGGACGGGCCTCTGAATGCTATGTTTATGGTGCAATGTACTTGGCAGAGGACGGGCCTCTGAATGCTATGTTTATGGTACATATGTACTGGGCAGAGGACGGGCCTCTGAATGCTATGTTTATGGTGCAATGTACTTGGCAGAGGACGGGCCTCTGAATGCTATGTTTATGGTACAAATGTACTTGGCTGAGGACGGGCCTCTGAATGCTATGTTTATGGTGCAATGTACTTCTATTTCGCATATATGTACTCTGTACTAGACAGAGGACGGGCCTCTGTGTGCCGTGTTTATGGTACAATGTACTTCTTTTTCGAAGATATGTACTCTGTGCTAGGCAGAGGACGGGCCTCTGAATGCCATGTTTATGGTACAAATGTACTTGGATGCCATGTTTATGGTACAAATGTACTTCTATTTCGCATATATGTACTCTGTACTTGGCAGAGGACGGGCCTCTGAATGCCGTGTTTGTGGTACAATGTACTTCTATTTCGCATATATGCGCTCTATACTTGGCAGAGGACGGGCCTCTGAATGCCATGTTTGTGGTACAATGTACTTCCATTTCGCATACTCTGTACTTGGCAGAGGACGGGCCTCTGAATGCCATGTTTGGGGTACAGTGTACTTCTATTTCGCATATATGTACTCTGTACCTGGCAGAGGGCGGGCCTCTGTATGCCATGTTGATGGGCCTTCGCTGGCACGCTTATTTTAATGTGGTCCAGGGGCACCTCTCTGTGCCATTTTGTGAATCCAAAAGTTCAAGTACCCCGTTCGCAAAGTTTTGCTTCAAAAAACAAACAAACAAACAAACAAACAAACCAAAAAAAAAAAGAAAAAAAACGTGCCGTGGTTTGTGCGTTTATGAAAGGTCGAACGGCGGGCCCCGTTAGCACGTCAACGAATTATGTGATGGTTTGTTCCATACATGCAGCCCAAGTCGGCTCTGGATGTCCACAAGCCAAGACGCCTGCAGCTGCTCAAGCGTGCACGGAGACGAGCTATGATCGCAAGGTTGTCTACGTGATGTCTGTGTTTAGAGAATACGTGGACGAGTTCGAGCCTTTGTTTGCCGAAGATGTAAAGGAAAAACATTTGAGTACCAGTGGTATTTGAAAATGCTGGAGAGTCATCTGTGTGAGAGAGATTTTGATCAATCTTTTGATCCCATCGCTACGCACGCAGCGAAGCGGAAACAAGGCACCTCCCAGTGGGTAGTTTCCAATGGCAAACCAAGTGGCTTGCCAGTCCCTTTTACACCCAACCCGCCTGAAGTTCTCTCTGGTAGACTACAGGTAGATTTATAGGCGCTCGGATTCAGAGATCCATTTATTTTGTAGCCGGCACATTAAGCAATGATCCTGGTGCTTTGGAACGATATCTTAGCAGAGTCACCCAATAGGGACGAAGTTCATGGTTGGCTTCATCATGGAATTAGTCTGTATGATTTTTTCCAGTCGTTTCATGGCCGATACAGGGGCAGGAATTGCTGTTTATAATTGCCCACCGAAAGGTATTTTAAATGCGCCCATTTGTCAAGATTATGTCGCCTTTTTCATAGACACAATCACCAAGCGGTGGATAGAGGGTCTATATACGTTGTGGGTAGGGTCAAGGAAGTACAGCCGCCGAAATGTGTGACTGCCTTGACAGTTGAACCCAAGAAGCCGCGTCTGCTTCTATCAATGAAGGGACCTAATCTTTGGCGCAAGGACACACCCTTCAGTGTGGTACCTTTAGGCAATGTTGTACCGACAACAGCCAGGGATACAAGCAAATCTTCTTGACCAAGAAGTCCAGAACCTTTTCCGGCTTCGAGTGGGCGGGGTTTTACTTCACTGACACCACTATTCCCTTTGGTTTTAAAAAACAGTGCATAAGTTTACTCATTCATTGGCTTTTGTCTTCCTGCATGGCTTAAGAACAGAGGTATACATACAGAAATCTGGATAGACGACCGTTTCATTGGTGAGTGCCATCCCAGCGATGGAGGGGCAAAGTATACGAAGGTTTAAAACACTTCAGTCGTGTTTGTTTTATTGCGGTGTGAACAGGACATGCATGGGGACGGTTCCTACATCAGAGCTCTAAGGGCCGTTTACGTCGTATGCTACATAAAGTTAAAGCTCGGCTTGTTCAGCAACTTAAAGAAAAGTCATCGGCAGCCATCGAACAGCATGGTGCATCTCGGGTTCGGCATCTGCTCCAAACCCTATCATTTCCGATTCCTGAGCATAAAAAGTATCATTCGCTGAGGTACGAGAGACAATTTTGCGGGAGGATAAAATGCTCTAAAAGCAGATGCAACGTTTTGTGGGCAAATGCCAAAGTTTTGCTCTGGTGTTTCCGGCTGCATCCTTGTTTCTGAGGGAATGCTCCTCCTTCATATCTACACTTGATGATCTCTTGCCTACGCCTCTGTCACCACAAGTGCGGGAGGAGATTCTATTTTGGAGGTTTGTTGATAGCTTCTCGCAGCGGATCCCTTGGAGACAAGACCGCCACCTTGCTATCGCATCGCACTGTCGGCAGACGCATCTGGTTATAAATAGGGCGGTACCCTAGTCTTACCAGACGGTAGTGTAAGTTTCTGAGATTACTGGTCTGCAGACATTTTTGGCACACACGGGTATATGTTGCAAGGAGGCCCTTGACCTATATTTTGTGTGGCTCTCAGTCTTTGATTCGCTATGGAATTTGAGGGTGGATGTGGTTGGAGATTCCAGAAATGTGGTGGATGCTTGGACTGGCCTCCGAGCTAGGTCTAAACCGCTTTAAAAAATGTTGAAGTTTAATTTGTTTTTGCCCTCTCCTTGGAGGCAAGTTTTTCGCTCAAGTTGACCTAGGTCCCATCTGGTAGTCCCACAGGTTTTACCTTTGATTTGATGGCACTTTCGTCAAATGTCCCGGCGCGCAGGAACGGGTCCCCACTCAAGTTCTTCCTTTCGCCTGTCAGAGGCAGGTCAAGCAGGGGTTTTTAGAATACCCGTCTTCTACGGGATATGTCCCGAATTTTTCAAGGGCTGGGGTTTGAGCTCTGGGCCTTCCAGTGCTACTTCCCAGGTATTGTCACCCCCCGAATGGATATCGCTTACGCTAAGCGTCACCATGTTCTCCTTGTGTCCGACTCAATGTTCAGAGGGTTCAAAGGATTCGGCTGGCCCAAGGCATTGAGCGTGCAAATGTCAGCCAACGGAGGCACAAGAATGGCCCCGTTATGTAGACATCTGGTGGTATCTTGCAGGGCTTTTCAGCCGGAGGTGGCAGTTCTGCGCGGAGGCATAAATGATTTCAGCCGATTGACCGACCCTTCGCAGGGTGTACTTAAAGTGGTAGGGGTTTTTCGCGCTGTTGCCCAACTGATCAGGTAAAAATTCCCAAGATGCATATTTGTTCTTTCCTCAGTGTGCCAAACCAAGATGGTGGGTATCAATGCTAGGTGGCAGTTTTCTCGAACGATTACATCGTGGAGCAGGATCTTGCGGACATTGTGCACCTATCGATGATGGGATATCTAAGCTCCAGCGCAGGATGCGGCTGTTTTTAAGATCCGTTTCGGGCTCGCCCTCGGGAATTGCAATACAATGCTAAATTTCTTCTTCAATCAGGACCCCCCCCCCCCCCCCCTTCTTCACGAGAGCGTTTTGTTATCTTTTTGAAGATGATCAGTGTGGCAACCAGGCTGACAAAACTAGGAAAAAAGTTGGATACGCTGGGATATGAAGTGCAAAAGAGCGGACTCATTTGCAGCATTGGACCGATTTCTGCGGGAGCATCAAAGCAAATGATGCTGTATTGAAGGGGAGGATCTGGAGTCAGCGACACCACTTGACATACTATGCTTTTCGATTGATCGTGACTCGGAAGGTCGCACGCAGATTCACGGCTTATGGTATACAAATTTGGGTAAGCACGGGATCTGCTCTTGTGGGTGCCCGCTTAGATTAGCGGCATGCACCGTGGACTCTTATGTTGGGCAGATAAGGGCATACTTTAACTCATTCGGTAGGACCGAAGTCTGGCGAGTGGGATAAAAGTTCGCAAACCCTTGCATCTCTCACCAAGTTCGTAGATACATGAATGCAATTCAGCTGGAGCAGGCTGGGTCTCACATTACTCCAAAGCAGGCAATTCCATTGTTTTCTGATAAGTTACGATGGTTGGTGAAAGAGATCACTGACCGATCCCGGAGACTTTGCAAAGGCGAAGGTCTTTCCCCTAGCGCTACGTGGTACGAGACTTGGCCTTTTTCCTCTGCCTATGGTGGGCCGGGGACAGAGCTGGTGACCTAGGAAGAATCAGAACCTGAAAAATAACAGCCACACTATTAGCAAGACAGTAAGTGAGGGTGACTCATCATTGATAATGATTCCAAAGTTGCAGGACCAAAGAAAGATGGATCCAGTCGGCGCAGTTCAAAATCTGGTTGATCTTTCGCCCCTTGGCGGGCAATCGCAAAGTCCTCGTAAACAAATCCTTCGCCTGTTAACGGACCGAATTCACGGCTGAAGATGTATTTTGCCGCAACAGACAATCCTGAAAACCAGCTTTTGAGAGCGCACAGCAGCCGTGCCGGGGTAAAGCAACCACACTGCGGCTCCTGGATGCATCGGAGGAGCAGGTGATGGACCACTGCCAATGGGCGTCGCGGAAGACGTACAAGCACTATACCCAGGTTGAGAGAGTTATGAGGCGTCAGAGCACGGTCCAGGTATTACGCGACGCCGTCTCCACAGCGGAACAAAGTCCAATGGCAGATATCGTCGGACAATTCTATAGGCGTCTGAACTCGGGCCTCGGGGCCCGCGTAGCTTTCCCGCCATCTACATGCAGCTGATGTCTATAAATGCCATCACCTACTAACAAAACTACCCATTTTGTTTTTTAATCAATTTTATAGGCAGCGACAGCCTGAGAAAAGAAAAGAGAAGAAAATAGAATGAAAGAAAGGCAGCAAGACAGCTAGTCCAGTTTTTCTTTCCTTTCTATCTGACACAGTCTCCCGCTTTCGTTTGAGGTTTGGGTAAGGATTGGGGTGTATTTGGGCAGGTTTGGGGGTCTCGGCGGCCTAAGGGGGCAGGTTTTGGCGAAATCCATCTAACCCATATCTAAACCCTATAGATACCGGAGTCGGACGGAAACAAAGGCGGTGTGCAAATAGGTTACTATTGGCACATCCGTCGACGTTGAGGGCAGCGTAGGAATCTACGCAGTCTCGAGTATACCAAGGTGGCAGGTGGGGAGTATTTGGACGAGAAGGAACGAGTCGGCAGAGGACAGTACGGTTGTATGTCTCAACGATGGTAAGAAAATAGTTTGTCCTCGGCGGCCAGCTTCTGGTGAGTATTATTATATATATACCTTTTTTTTCCCGCCCACCCGACCTCCTTCCTTATTTCTGAGCTTTCCTCTGGCTTCGGTTTCTATGCTCAATCCATCTAACCCATATCTAAACCCTACAGATACCGGAGTCGGACGGAAACAAAGGCGGTGTGCAAATAGGTTACTATAGGTCTTTCCTCAATTAATGAAGAAAAAACTACGAGAGAGGAGATTCGAACCCACAATCTCTCGATTAATAGTCTCACGTCTTAACCACTAGACTACCAAACGACTCGACAAACCCTTAAATTGTCTTTCTTATATCCCTTTTATTTAATAACTCTTGAGGGCGCTATATAGAAAATATGAATATTCATTTACAATGCACCAATCAAAAGCAGAGAATATTCTCAATGGCCTTTACCATCCTGGTGAACCAAAGTAAAATAGGAATCAGCCTAAGGTTCAGCCTAGATTTCGATATCTAAAGTACATCCGCCAAAAGATTACAACAAATGTGTGTTAGTGAAAAACGATTTTTTGAATGTTATTTAACAAGATAATTTGTCTTGTCAATATAGCCGCTGACCAAAACCTGAATTCAAATATCCCGCGATAAACAGCGTAACAAAGTTACAGAGCTTATTGACAAGCAGACATGATGAAAAACCCCCACTGTGGTAAAACTGCAAATGTCCAGACATCGCGTCTCTTGGAATCCTATCACCAGTAAATAAAAACCACAATTAATTGGTAGACCAAGAGACTGCGAAAGATATGTTAAAACAAAAACAATTAAAGGGCCCCTTATTTGGGAATTTTATCAATGACATCTATGCTATAAAACCAAGGTCACGATGTCACAATAGGCAAACACAGAAAAATCACATTCAACTGTGCACAGAAAATTCCACCTTTTTTCTCAAACGTCCTGGAACTTTTGTAATCCATGACTGTTTGAGTTTGTTCTACATGTTTTCTGTTGTAAGCCGTGATAAAACTGGGGGAGAAAACCGCAGCAATTTGCCACAAGTCGAACTTGAAGTCTTATGTTTTTTCTTAACTTTTCCCTTCTGTCTTCCTTGCGTGATGCACTCCAAACAGCGCCATCTGTCTGTGGTTTATTGCAATGAAATCTTCAAAGTTGAAAAGGCTACCGGTACCTTTTATTGATTTTACATCCAAACGAACAATATCATGTCTTGTTGAACAAGTAATCCGTCATATGAACCAAAGATTAGGCAAAAAGTTGTTGCATGTCAGAGGCCCTTTAAACTAAGAAAATGAGAGCAATAAGGATTCGCTCAGGACGCTTAACGGATTTTGAGAAACAAATATAAAAGGCAATGGTGAATCCATTTTTGCAAATGTGTACATGGTACACTCCCGGGAACGGCATTTAATAGTATAAAGCCCACAAAAAGAACCTACTTAGAAATTAAAAGACACGGGCATACATGGGCTATCATTTGAGCCAAGCCACTTTGATAGAGAATCCTAAAGGAAATGCGGCCATACGATAAACACCATTATATAGCCCAAAATAAACAAATAAGTCGTTATACGAAACTTGCTGCCCTACGGGCTAAATAAAATTGGCAGGTAGAACCGAAAATTTACCCAAAGCTTCAAGCATTCTAGACAAAAAGGTTCTCAAAAAAGAAATATCTAAAGGAAATCGGGTCCGCAATGTTTCACATACGGCATATTGATCAAATAACAAAACAAGTGGTTGCTTATCCACGATAAAACAATTGCCAATTGAACATTGCCGGATCGCACCGGTACTGTAGAATATTTTCTGCAAGCACTACTTCTTCCCGTTGAAAGATGCAAAAGTGAGCACTTGAAACTTCATAACACTCGTTGTTCTCTGAAAAAATACAACTCCATGTTAAGTTTTGCCAATTAATTTGATTTGTGTGTTTGCGTCACTCTTCCCCCCACCCCCCACAAACATGTTGTTGTTGTTAATTTATGGCATCTTCGGCAACTAAGGCCTTTTATGTCATCAACTATACGGTTTTAGCTTGAACTATACTTTATTATCAACTTCAGATGACGAAGAAGGAGTTGCAGCTTTAGAAGTGGGGAGGAAAAACCCCAGAGAAATCCCCAAGGGAAAACCCACGCGGTCAAGTAGGGACTTTAAATTCCAGTTAATCTTGCAAACGGAAAATATGTTGAGAGTTAACGTGGTATTTACAGGAAAAGTCAAGCACCACAGAAACGAGAGGAAGGCTCGATGTGTACGAAATACACAACGCGACGCGCTGAAGAAGGTCCTCAAATACAAGAAACCTCGCCGGGAACATTTAGACAATTTGAAAACACTGGGTAATAAACAATTCCTCTCGGGAAATAGAGACGAAGCACCAAAAAAAGACGTACTGAAACAGATTGATAGTGAGTCTAAGAAAATATCAAATTCTAATGAATCTGAGATTGAGAACCTGCTGAAAATGATGAACAAACAATTTGACAGCATTATGCGCTATCCTGGTATTTTAAGGTATGTTTGCCGGTTCCAAAATCTTTTTTAGATGTGGTATAATGATCTAAACGTTTGTTAAAAAAGGTGGTAAAATCGTTAACATAAACGGTAAACATTTTCTTTAAAGGAGCATTGTCGGCTGGGTGCCGTCACATTGAGTGGTCAGTTTGGCGAAATGACGCGTAAGTTTTATTGATTAATTAGGAACTAATTAGAGGTGCGAATCAGCCGGTTCCAAAATATTGTTTAGATATGGTGATGATCTAAAAGTTTATAGTAAAAAAGGTGTGAAAATCGTTAACACAAAGAATAAACTTATCTTTGAAGAAGACCGGTTGGCTTTAATGTATCGTTTCTTTTGATAAATAACACGTTTTTGTACGTAGTTGATATTATAATTGAACTTGTAGATTGTTTGGAAGAATTATTCAATGGTAAAAATTTGCAATTTTTTTTATGGAGTTTCAAAAATTCTTTGACTTGCTTTTTTTATTAACACAATTTTTTTGTAATCTTTTGGCGCATGTATTTTAGATATTGAATCCTAGGCTGAATTACTAGTCTGAATCGTAGGCCTACTTTACTTTGGTTCACCAGACGTCCCCGGTGCGCGATATTTTTTTCCGTACCGCTGTTTAGCGAACATTGCTTCTGATTGGTTTAACCCCCATGCATATGTTGCATACTGATGTGTTTCGTTGATTAACTACCTCAACATAACCCCACACCATACCACACTCTTTCCTCAATTAATAGTAAAACAAATTAATACGACTCTGAGGAGATTCGATCCTGCCATCTCTCGATTGATAGCACTACGTCTTAACCACTAGACTACCAAGAACATATGAATATTTATTTACAATGCACCAATCAGACACCGTATGAAATGGTACATTGCCACATGGAACGGTGAAATTGCCGCATGGCATGATGAAACTGAAGAATGAAACGGCGAACTTGTCGCGTACAATGATTACTCCCAAAACCAATAATATGGAATCGATTACTAGCAAACAAGGGCACATCGCCATGTAAAACCAATGAAATTGGTGAATGTAATGATGAAATTGGCGAATGTAATAATGAAATTGGCGAATGTAATGATGAAATTGGCGAATGTAGTGGTGAAATTGGCGAATGCAACGTAAAATTGACAAATGCAATGATGAAATTGGCGAATGTAACGTTGAAATTGGCGAATGTAATGATGAAATTGGCAAATAAAATTATGAAATGACGAAATTGGCGAATGTAATGATGAAATTGGCGAATGAAATGATGAAATTGGCGGATGTAATGATGAAATTGGCGGATGGAATGATGAAATTGGCGGATGGAATGATAAAATTGGCGGATGGAATGATGAAATTGGCGAATGGATGATTAAATTGGCGAATGGAATGATGAAATTGGCGAATGAAATGATGAAATTGGCGAATGAAATGATAAAATTGGCGAATGTAATGATGAAATTGGCGAATGAAATGTTGAAATTGATAAAGGCGGCGCTGTGGTACTACCGAAGATAGCCATGGCGTTCCATACCATAGGGCCCATGTCTGTATCTAATTTAGTAAAGATTCAGCTTGGTTTCATGGGCATTGCTGCTCAGTCAGTGAAAAAATTGAGATTTTCGTTTGAGTTGAACTTTGACCTCCAATTTACCCCAGAAGGAAGGGTCAGATGAAAATGGCCACACAAAGAAAATTGTAGGCCACGATCTGATATATAAGCCTGCCACGTGATCTATGGGTCACGTGGTTTTCCAGACGGAAGCATTTTAAAGCATGCATATTTTGGTCAGTTTTGGGTTGTAATTTGATACCCGATGACGTCACGGTGACGTCACACTTGTATGCACACCTTCACATTTAGGTTGATGTCCCTACCAAGTTTCAAGATGATAGCTTGAACCGTTTTGAAGAAAACCTCTGGAAACGTTTGAGTGGAATAAGAAAAAGAAAAGGGGGGAAAAAAAGACAAAGAAATCGTACGAGAGTAATAGGTGATCGGGCCGTTAGGAATGTATCAACAATTTGCATTTCTCCTGGTGTGTTGTCCGAACAAATACCGCAACACGATTTGCTCGACACACCAGCGTTAAAACCCGGTATTTTTTTCCACGTGACCTTTTTGGAAGCTCAGAGAAGCATGACCCCTAACCCGTAACCTCAAGAGGGCATATTAAGGTTTGCATATTCATTTGGACAGTCCAACCAAATTTAAGAGAAATTACAAGGCTATCGAATTAGCATTCGAACGTAAACAACGGTTCAATGCATGCACGTTGGCGCCACAGGCGCTTACAGCGGCTGGACTTTTCAAAACAGAGGGCGCACTTTTCAAAACGCAAAATAGCCGTGTGCCAGGAAAACACAAATACCCCACAGCGTCAGCAGTGGTACCAGAATGGCCCAACAATATCATATGTACCATTACCTGTTCCAGACGTATCAACTTGGGGTGAAGACTGTGAGAGGTGTGGTCAACAAGGAAATAGAAAGTGCAGTGGTCACTTCAAGACTCCAGATGAGAGTTCCAGTATTGGAAAGATGGAGGAAGCCAGATGCCAATTCCTCTATCAAAGATCATTAAATATCTTGTCATAGCTTGTAAGAACAAAACAAAACAAATCAGAAGGGGACACAGAGGAGCTTGCCAAGAAAGTCTTGTTGCCAACAAATGAGGTCCAGATGTACATAGACCATCAGAAACAGGTACAAAGACGAAGGCAGGCGAGAGCAAGGAAATGTGCTGAAACCAGAAGACGGCGGAATGAGTTCCGATCACCTAATTATTAGGATGCAGTAAATTATTATTAATTTGTAAAACGTTTCGCACAAAGTTTGTAGCAGAGGACCAAAGTCCGATTACCTTTTTTTGATACGCTCTGCATATGATGCAGTCGTGCAAAATCAGTGTTTCTTTCCCCCTCTCAAAAATACATATGTCCTTGCAGATCACATTACTTTCTCCCATCATAGATGTGGTTTGGAAAGTGGTGCGCAGTTTTTCTGAAAGTTTCTCGCTATATTTTTTCCCATACCTTTAACTCCCCCAAAAAGGTGTTCTCGATTGTCAAACTCATCGTCCCCATAAAATAGAATTATAATTTCCCTTTCATGATGAATACACCAAGGCGGTACATCCTCTTGATTCCATCTAGTACTTGATTTTTGTACTTATATGGCTACTCTTTAATTCGTTCTTTTCCACCATTGGGATTTGTCCGTCCATCTTTGTCAAATGTGATAAATATTACATAGATTGCATCATTGCATTTGTAATTTAGTTAAGTGACTTAAAGGCAGTATACATGATTGGTATTTCGAAAATCAGAAATGTTCACGGATTTACGCTTAACTTGCACAATAGAAACATGATGACCGTAGAAAACTTCCTCTGAAATAGTTTTGTCTGAAGTGCTGTAGTATTTAATAAATGAGTAAAACAATACATTTTCGTCTCATGAGATGAAAATTCAATTCGCCCCAAACCATTTTGCCCAAATACTACTTCGCCCAAAACCACTTCGTGGTTCAGGGCGAAATGGTTCAGGGCGAAGTGTTTTTGGGGCGAAATGACTGCAAATACTTTTTTCTCAAAAGTTAGACGAAGTACGGAGCTGGTTTTTGATCAGGTTGGTTTTAATCATGCATATCTTCAATCACACAGGGGGATAAAACTATTTGTAACAGTTTACCAATCATATATACTGTCTTTAAGTCGACACAAATTAATTACAGAGGCAGAAAACCATCCAAACGAAGTACCCAACTTAAATGAAGTACCCATAGATGATGATCAAGAACGTCAACAAGGAGACGGCCCAGCCGAAAATGTGGAGAATCAGGAAGAGACAATCTGCTGGTGTCAAAAACCATCATCACGAGATGGGAAGTAGATCATGTGCTCAAACGATGACTGCCCAACGGGTGCCTTTCATTATTCATGACTGGGCCTGCTACATACACCACCATATATGGCCTGGCTTTGTCGTGACTGCCAAGGTAAATATACATGTACATGTAGCTTGTATGGGGATTGATGTTGAAAACGCTACTCATCAACATATCTAAACACGAATTCTCTGGCATCAGGAAGTGGGTGAACAATCACCTTAAACTTACTTTTTGGAAGCACCATGTAGGAGAATATGGTCCTTAGTTGTATTATACAAATTGGTCAACAAAACTGTCTGAAATTTAAAAGAATGAATAAACTTTGAGTCTGTCCAAGATCATTGATGACCATTGGTGCCGAAGAGAGGTTTTGGAAAAGGACAGAAACAACTCAATATTATCAATAGTATACTATCTGCACCGCTGTACGCGTCTCGGGCTCCCGGCTCTACGGGTTAAGGACTGCTATTATACCACTATAACACGGATATGCTTCCGATAACACCCATGCTACAACCAACCCCTACAATCCGCCCATTTCCCACCACTACAATCCTTCCATTTCTCACCCCAAAACTCAAATGATGCCTGTGAAGGTCAAGCAAATTGATTGGCTCTTTTTTATTTTTATTTTGTATTATAATTATGATTATGAAAACGAGAAAAGCCATACAGATGCATGGCTTATGAATCCGGCTGGAGGCTTCCCGTTTCAGCTAAGACACAGAAAGGAAATCGGCCCATTGACAAAATGCTTGAAATGTGAAAATGTTCGTAACTTATCAATGTGTAGACTACGGATGTTGTTTATGTTGAACGCCGCCAATGAATTAAAAGAGCCAAAAACCTCAAATTTAGCAACTTGTACCCGATCTGCTGCTCGCGGTCAATCCTCTGGCTTTCCTGCACGACCATGTCACTTTGTACCGTCTACCACGAGCAGATGAACTGCGCCTCGCTGCTCACGAGTAATACGGCTTCACCCTGAAGTTTAAACTCTGCTCTGTAGAATAAAACTAAAATATTTGGCATTTTAATTTCCTACGGTTTGTATGTTGATTGGCCCCGCCCTTTAACCTCGGCTTATTTTGAGCGCCGTCTATCCAGAAAAGAGTCATCTTGCTGCCTGCAACAAAAAATAAAGAAATCATCGATAAAGATAAAAATTTAAGAATCAACACCAGGGATACGCCCTGCACCCAGGGCTATGCCCTGCACCCAGGGTTACGCTCAGCACTCAGAGCGACACAGGGCTACGCTCAGCACCCATGGCTACGCTAAGCATCCAGGGCTACGCCCTGCATCCAGGTCCACGCCCTTGACCCAGGGCTACGTACGCCCTGCATCCAGGGCTACGCCCTGCACCAGCGGCTACGCACCGCACCCAGGGCTACGCCCTACACCCAGGGTTATGCTCAGCACCCAGTGCTACGCCCTGCACCCAGGGTTATACTCAGCACCAAGTGCTACGCCCTGAACCCAGGGCTACGTCTTGTATCCAGATCTACGCCCTGCATCCAGGGCTACGCACTGCACCCAGGACTACGTTCAGCACCCAGTGCTACGCACCGCACCCAGGGCTACGCTCAGCACCCCGTGCTACGCCCTGCACCCAGGGCTACGCCCTGCACCCAGGGCTATGTTCAGCACCCAGTGCTACGCCCTGAACCCAGGGCTACGTCTTGTATCCCTCAACGCTACGCCCTCAACGCCACAGCGGTGCAAATAGTGAGCCTAATTACTATCACTTGCGAGTTATTTTCGGTGCTTGAAGTGTCAATAAATGTATTACTTAAATGAAATGTATACCTGTTGGTTTGAATGCCCTTTGTTGTCCTGAATTTTTATTGTACACCGACTCGATTACACTTTAGTCCAATTATTCTACTTGCAAATAATAAACCATGTTGTGAGGTCTGAATCTATATCTCCTTAATTTGTCACTTTCAATTTTTTTTCTCTTGAGTTCTTGTTTAGCTCGACAGACTTGGAATTAACTTGGCAACTAAAATACATGTAAAAAGAAACAAACGTGTACATCAACTTGAAAGTAATATTAGGGGGGTTTCGCATGCCGACGGATACGCGTACGTATACGTTTAGCTATCCGTAACCGTTAGTGGCTCATCAGTGGTTTCGCAAACCCGTATCCAATAATTGAGGGCGCCATGCAGAAAAACTAATCCAATATATATGGCAGCCTCCACGGACGAAGTCATGTTCCTCGCTTTAGCGGAAGATGACGAAAAAAATTGCACTGTTTTTGCTTGAATCCGGTGCTCTTACTCAGAGTGGAGCAGGCAGAGTGACTTATGAACCTAATTTTACCAGGTTTCCCCTGGAAACTATGACAGACGATCAGTGCATTGACATGTTTCGATTTGACCATGAGAAACATAACCGCCTCAACACAGCACTGGAGATTCCTAATAAAATAGTGTGTCGGAACCGAAATGTTGCATTGGGTATGAATGCACTGTGCATCTTCCTCCGTCGTCTTGCCTAGCCCAACAGACTGTCTGATCTTGAGATATTTTTTGGCCGACCCAAGTCGACCTTATCGTTCATTGTAAAGGAAACGGTAAATTGTCTTTATGCTCGCTTTGGACACTTGCTGTATAATATCGACCAACCCTGGCTGCAAGGTGAAATGCTGCACAAATATGCAGATATTTTCATCAACGTGGGGCACCCCTTGACAACTGCATAGGATTTATTGATGGGACAGTAAGACCAATGTGTAGGCCAACCCTTAATCAGCGTGTCTGCTACAATGGACACAAAAGAGTACACGCTCTTAAATACCAATCCATCATGCTACCCATTGCACATCTCTATGGACCGGTTGAAGGTCGGAGACACGACTATGCCCTGCTACGAATGAGTGGCATACTGGATCAGTTTGAAGCCAGGCCGTTGTACAGCATGAATGGACAGCCATTTTGTCTGTATGGAGACCCTGTATATCCAATACATGATCACCTTCATGGACCGTTCAAGGGAGCCCGCATCACCGAGGTTCAACAGCTGTACAATCAGCGGATGTCAGGGAATGTGTGGATTGGGGATTTGGAAAGACACTCTCTTTATGGGCCTTTCTCGACTTCAAGAAGAACTTGAAAGTAATCCCAGGTGAAAATTCCAGTTGAAACCAGTTGAACTGGTTCCAACTAGTCCAGTTGAACTGGGAATTGGTGACTGGTTTTAACTGGTTCCAACTGGTGTAACTGGTTTCAACTGGTTTTTGAAAATTCCAGTTGAACTGGTTTCAACTGGTCCAGTTGAACTGGGAATTGATGACTGGTTTTAACTGGTTCCAACTGGTGTAACTGGTTTTTAATGGTACAACTGGTCTGACTGTAACATGTTTCTTTTACTGCTGTAAATGGTTTGTACCTGGTGTGCCTGGTTTTACTAGTGGTGTCACTTGGGGTTTTTTTGGCTGGCGTAACAGTACACATTTTACTTGTAATGCATTTTGACGCGGGGAAGGCGGGAAGGGAATAAAACCTACAAGATGAATTAAGGTAACATGTACATTGCAAATGAAGCTTATTGCATTAATTTTATTATGCGCACGTACACACTTAAAATCAGGGGAAATTCTACACTGATAACTGGCTTCTCCAAGAAACTTGAAAATGAATAAACTTCCGTTTGTATAGGAACCCTGTGAGAGCTACAGGTTAGCAAGAACACTTCTCAGCTGTCTGGAAGTGACTTCACAAAGAAAAAAAGGACAAATATAATTTAAAAACGTAAAAATATACATGATAAGTGTGTACTAATAAACCGTGAACCTCTCTCGGTTGGCAATTAAGAACATTCCTAGTTGGCAAGATTCTACATTTTTATGCTGTCATAGACCCCGTTCTCACTAGAGAAATCGCTTTGTTCGATGAAGATTAGCTAATCATCGTTAGTTAATGAAGCGTGCGTTCATATATCACTTAACGAAGAGCGAATGAAGAGCGACCGCTGATGAAGCCGTGGGAGGTCGTACATGTGCGTCGCGCATCAAGCGCTGAGCTTCAAGCGTCTAGACGCGCTGTGTGGTTTTCTAGCGGCGCGTCAAAAACAACTCTTGCTATAGGCGCTCGACACACAACGGGAGCCGTTCACATTACAAATTTGCTTCGTCGAATATGAAGTGATCTCTTCGTCAAATGAAGCTATTTCCGATTCTAATCATCGTCGAATAAAAAGGCGTGGGTTCACATCAGGAAATCTCATCGTCGATATCATCGTCGAACGAAGCGATTTCTCTAGTGAGAATGGGGTCATAGAGTTGGCTATAAGTAACAAAGAACAAAGCCATACAAATTGAAATTCCTCTATCATCATACATCATGTATATCTCAACCTAACATAAACAAAAAGCTAAAATGGACGGAAAAACAAGCAAGTAATTCAGAATCATTTCAAAACTGGGGCACAAATTTAGTCATTTTAAAGGCCATTGTATCATTTGCAATGACCCACTTTTTTTTCATGAGTTGACAAGAAAACCTTACTCAAAGTGTTGATAGCAATGGTCACAAACACCACATGAATTTATTTCCGTCCAAAATAGTATTTCATACTGGAAATTGACAATCGAAGGTACTTTTTACCATTCACTTGTACACAAAACCCATGTATAGATTTTCAAGGTTTTCTGAAGCATTGATGCATCTATATATGTAGCTAAAATTTCTTCAGGCTAGTTTACCAACATTCTCTCTTCGATATGTTACACTCTTATTCCACGAATCTGTAAAAGTTTCATCTTGCAAATGATACATAGGCCTTTAAAGGAGAAGGGTACCCAAGAAACAAAAGCTGCCTTGTGCTCAAGAAGTACAACTCGTAAATTACTTAATAATGCAAAAAAATAAAACATTACCTACTGAAAAGCAGACACGAACTTCACAATGAACATGTTTTCGTCAACAGGAAGGGCCAGCACAGCATCAACGTACAGTTTATCTGCGACCACAGCTACAAAATTACCAACGTTGTAGCTCGGTGGCCCGGCAGTGCCCATGACAGCCGAATTCTCCGAGCCAGTCGAGTCAGTCGGTTATTTGAACATGGAAACCAATCGGGCATTTTACTGGGCGACTCGGGGTATCCTCTCCGACGATGGCTCATGACTCCCCTGGCAAACCCAGTAAATGGTGCCCAACATGCCTACAACAGGTACGTACAATAGAGCAGCCCTATGTTGTGAAATCAGAATGATGAACTATGCCAAATTTAGGTCAGCAAAGAAACTTTCAACTGTCAAGACTAATAAAGACACCGGGCCAAGATACATCAAAACTGCAGCAATCCGTTTCAATATTGGAAATTTAATTTTTACTAAAACCTGCTAATTTAATTTTTGCATACATGTATGATACAGTCGCTTTGAAACTGTGCAAGTAAGCTAAACTTCAAAATAAAATAATGTAGTTCAGAGAATAGCATGTTAAAGATGGATTGTCCGTGTTTAGGCCGATTTTTGGCGTGAATACATTCAAAAGTTAAATTGCTATACTTTTCTAGATTTGGTACCATGTGTGCGTACATGAGTACACATACATCATGTGATGATAATAGCAGAGAACGAACACACTATGCAAGCCGAGCATAGGCCTATATCGTACTATCGAACAATATTCATTACCATTAATTTTTTCTGATTGGTCGCTGGTAAGCCAATCAGAACGAAACCCGTTTTAAGAAAAAAGACTTGCATCTCCAGTTCTCGACATCGGAAATTTAAGTTATATTTTTTATTACATTTACAGAGACACGTAAGCTTTCAAAATTCATTCGCTTGAGTAAATTAATTATTTAAACCTTTCACCCAAACACAGAGTCTCGTCAATGCTCGACAAGCTAATTCGTGCCAGGAAATTCACAGCGCTCCATACCTTGCCCGAGCTCTTAAAATCCCGGAGGGTGCAGGCACGCTCGACAGCGAACAGTATTAAGTCGAATCATGCGCGTGCGTACGTAAACCAATGAGCCTAAATCGTCCAGGATCGTAACAGCTGACTGCCCAACAAGTATGAATTTCTCAGTGAATTTTGTGGCAAAAATTTGTTCCTTGTGCATTGACGAGCCTGCGTCTTTAACTAAAATTTTAATGCAAAGAAAGTTCTGGCAGCATGCTAGTACCAAGTCATTTTATTATGGCTGTTTACCCTGCAGAGCCCACACATCGACACGGTCACTCATTGAACAAGTTAATGGGCAACTCAAGAACAAGTTCCGCTGTCTGCTGATTGGCATGTCCATAGAACCGGCCCGTGCAGGTGACATTGTGACAGCATGCTGCATCTTGTTCAACATATTAAGCAAGGCACAACAAGAGCCCAACCTGGATCCTGAGAACGATGTTAATGTGGCAGCTGATGATGCCTACCCTGACAATGTGGCTGCAGATGAGGCTAACGTTGCCGGCCAAGCAGCAAGGAATCAAATCATAGCCGATTTCTTTGCACATCCCAATCGCTAATAAAACCAGTTCTGAAAACTGCATTTCCGTTTTAGATTTTCACATCGACTATGTGGACTGATATGAGATGTGATGTCAATGTTCAGGTTCCCGAGAGAACGTTTAAACCAGGACGAGAGATGCATGCACAAAGCCTGGACATGACATTATCACGTCGCAGTCCTCATATGGGCAATTCCGAAAATAGGTGGAAAAAAAACCCCCAAAATTTATTAGAAACTACTTAGGATGGTTAGAGTATGCCTTTAAGGTTGTAAATTTGTATGGGACACTTTGTATTGTCCGTTTTGTAGGTATTGTGGTATCCACTTTTTTGTTATAAGTTGTAATGACAGAAAATGTAACGTCAGTCACATGTAACGTCAGTCACATGTAACGTCAGTCACGCATATTTTCATGTGTACACATAAACTGATGCAATATTTCTGACTCCAAATGGTGTGTTTGTTAGGTCCAACTCTTCTATTTTGAGGGGTAAAATAACCATTTTGAATGTATCATTAGTTTGAGAAGAAATTGAAAATAAAGATGATTGATTTTTTTGCATGTCCTTTTTTTGTAACGTCAGTCACGCACATTTAATGAGCTCCCCTGCATACAATATTGCATTAGTAAACAAAGTGACAGTTATTTTAACAGCTATGGGGGCTTAGCTATTCAGTTAGAAGTTGGGGATCACCCTTGATTAACCTGGGGAATACAGAACAATATGTCTTAAAACCTGTAACGTCAGTCACTACGGAATCGCCCATATAGTCAACATGATAGTCTAAAACTCCCTATTATTTACAGGTCAATTCAAAGCATTAGATTACTCTTAAATTTTAACTTTAACACCTGTACATTTCTTATCTTACCACGGATAGTATCTTGGGAATATTTTATATACATGTACATGTTATAATTAAGATTGAAATTAATTTTTCAAAACAAAATCTGAACAAACACCTTTAAACAGCTAGTATCCCCCTCGTCCACATTGTTTATTAAGTTTTCATGTTTATCATGGAGGTTTATGAGTCTACATACCAACTTGTTTTCCACCAAAAATCGACAGCCTTTTGTTTAAAATACAAAGCATGCAGTTCTGACCCTCTTTATCACCCCAAATTCTGTAATGCTTAAGGTCAATTAGTTTGTTGATAATTGGCACAACACGGTATGCACACCAGCTGGAAAAAGTTAAAACGAGAGACTCATTTTTCTCTCTCGGTAATAACAAAGAAAATCTTTCTGCTTTTTTTTTTTTCATGGTGTCTGGTAAAACATACAACCACACAACTACTGGACACATCTCTGGCTTTTTGCACGAGAACAATTATTAAAAAACACCATTCAGCAGAGACAGTTTTCTGAGTCTTTGCGTGTAAACGTATGGAACTGCCGATCGTGTTTACTCATGTTTCTCAGGATTGCGTCACAGGGTCATGCACATATACAGTACTGGAGAGACCTTTTCCTCCAGGATTAAATCTCTGTACAATGTCATTCATCTTCTCTCAAAACAAAAGAAATATCTAATAAGATAGATCTAAGGAGATAACTTCAGCTAAAGAAATGAAATGAATAGTGCCACGACATACTTCCTGAAAGCCATGTGTGCAAATTTCCAATATACCGTATGTAACAAGGACACCAACAAATGTCACAAAGTATGTGTCCTATGTTACATACGTTAAATAGGAAATTTGTACACAGGGTTTTCATTTGTTGCTAAAGTTATCTTCTTAGATCTGTCTTAAGATATTTCTTTTGTTTTGAAAGAAGATGACTGGCATTGCATAGTTATGATCCTGGTGAAAAAGTCTCTCCAGTATCGAAAACAGACTTATATAATTAATACCTAATAGCATATCAGAAATCGCGAAAATTTCATTTTTGAAAACTGCACTTTTGCTTGCAATTTATCCATTTAAAACGGACGATTTGAAATAAACAGCGGTGTACAATGTAATTAAGGCGGCTGGAGGGATATGTGGACTATCAAAAAAGGTGCAAATGCTGGATTTATCGTTAAGGGGGATACTAGCTCTTTAATACATAGAGTGAAACATTTCCATGGCTGAAGATGAGGCCCTTTCTTTAAGCACATTTAGGAGCTCTTTCCCAACATCAAGTAGTTCCTGCATAACAGCAACTTTTTGCCTTTCCACCTCAAGGAGACTGTTGCTGTAATCCTCGGAGTTGACAAGTGGACGACGGGATTGTTGTTCCTGTTGCGCTGCTTGTTCACAGGGCAGTGTTGCTTGTGAAGCAGGTGTCACTCCATCCCTATCGGTGTTTATGGTCGGATTGGGGACCAATGCTTCTTGGCTCAGATCATCCTATACAAAAACATGGGTTTAAACAGTTATAAAATTGTGGATGGATGCACTGTTTCTATCCTTCAAGGGCCGTGCATAAAGTATCTGCGAAGAGGAGTGGGGTATTGAGCCAATGCGTACACCCAACAATAAAATATATAAGTGACGTCTAAAAAGTCACAATTTTGTGTATACTAACTTTATGGAAGGTCCCCTTACTGCAGCACAATTTCAAATCTCAATGAACTTCAAACTTACACACTAGATTCACTATCAACTCCTGTACCAAGCTTCAAAGGTTAGTGAATAAATGTGATCAGTGTGAAAATTACTTCTCACAGAAGTGTTTCACTACTAAATTCACAAAGTCAACTTCACGTAATTTCAAATATTCTCTGCAAAACCAGAGATGGATAGACTAAAATCTGATATTTATTTGTGAATATTGATTAGCTGAATCCTGTTTAACTTGAAACTAAATCGGATATTATTATTAGGGTGAATAATTGGAATGTACAATGTTTAACTCAGAGCCGTTCTTAACTTTGTTTTCACTGCATATTGTCTGAAAAAATACCTGAGATGACGCTTCGTCAGTGGAAGCAACACCTGCTTCACTGTCCATGCCAGCGAACCCATCCTTAATTTCCGGCTCCATTGCATTTAACACGATTTCGAATATGTCATTGTAGAGGTCCACCACCTAAAAAAAGAATATCATTTTATTCAAGATTTAGCATAGTCGTAGCTTTTGTGGGAACTGTTGTCTACGATTTTTGAATTTTTCAACAAAAACTTGGGCAAAGGGAAAGGTCAAATTATTAGTTTGATTGTCTTATTTTGAAATTCTTGAGTAATGGTATACTGGTAGGTCAACTGCTTGAGGCAATCTAATTCAGTAACACAATTTTTTTTTAATGTGACATGAATATTAATAAGTCCCCGTATCTCGACCAATCAGATCTCTACGTCCAATTCTAGTAGCAAACTCCATAGCCTGTGTACAAAGTGACAAACAACTTTTTCAAGTCGGTAACTGGACGTCGACTAGACTTGTTCCCAGTCCATTTTGCAGCTATGTTGCCCCGGTTTATTAACCAACCGGTCCAGTTACAGACTTGACACTGCAGTCATTGTATACTATCACCCTTATAAACTGTCAATTACCAAGTTCAAGTGTCTGCAGATGCAATTAATAAAACTTTGTTTTCTGCTGGAAGTCACCTAATTGAATCTTACCTGTACCACCTGTTCTTTTGCTGTTATACTTGTTGGCATTCGACTTCAGCTCTTGCCATTTCTTCTTGAGTTCTGTCCATTCCCTTGGTTGCGGGCCACCACTGGCACGGAGGGCATCTGCAAGCTTTTTCCAATATTTCTGTTTTCTCTTTTCCACCTTATTTATAAATGAAAAAAAAAAGGCTGTATATAATAAATAACCTTAAAATATTCTGCGTGATTCTCAGCACAAAACATTATACTTGGTATTTTAGACATCGGCAACCCTGTGAAAAACATCGTTTTGATATGGCTGTTTTTGCGCCATGCTATAGTAGACTTATTTCCCGTGTTTGGTCAGTGGTGTGCGGTGAACCCTCTTTCTTCTATCTCGGAAGACTTTTTGAAACCGAAGAAACAGAAGAAAGGAGGTTGGACAAGTTGCGGAACAAACAAAGGAGTCAGACTTGGGCATGTATAATTTTTTTCTGTTGATTTCGTATTTGAAAGCAAAGGACTTTTATGTTTGTAGAAAAACATAAATACAAAAAAAAAATATTGTTCGAGGTGCACTGCACCTAAATCGAACAGACACTACATCATAACTTGGGCGTGCTTAGAGGTCTAAACTGCATTGCACCTATGATGTGACAAGGAGGACTGTCTTTCCATTATGTCCTAAACATGCAATAGAAATTCTTTTCTGGTTTTGCCAAGGATACACATGTAGCTACCCCATTTTCATAAGAATGCTTTACAATTTTTTTTAATTAACCTGAAAATTCTAACTTCCCACAAAGTTTTCCAAACAAAGTCTCTTTTAACCAGTTTTCGAAATGACTGACATATTTATGTGGATTAAAATAATAACAGCAAACTTAATCCCCAAATTTTAAAACATCACAGATGAAGCATAATTGTGAAAATCCACAATGTATTTGCAATGTATCTATGTACTGCCAAAGTACAAGAACACACTCATTTTTCAAAACCATCTTAATTTAATGTTCGGGTGAAATAACTTTATTGGGCATTCACATTGTTTTGACCAACAACTTGCTATGGTAAGTGCGATTTTGGGTAATTGCACTAATGATGTAGTGCTTTAATAGTGGTTTTTACGATTCTTAAATATATTAGCAGAGGGAATAATAATTTAAAAAGGGGGAAAATGTAAAGTACTACCTTGGTGCTGCAGTGTCCTGCCCTTCCAAACAGTTGTTGTCGGTTTAGTTTCACAAACTGGGTCATTGTTATGATTTCTTCTCGAGTGAAATTTTTGCTGCGCTCTTTTCGGCATTTCTGAAAAATAAGTATTACATTTATCGTACACTCGTTTACAAAAGACCACTAAACTTCGTATATGTAATGGTGATGTTTAAATATTCCTCAGTGCTTTGGGCATTTACATGTACATGTCTACACCATAGCTTGCTATGGCTCTCACATATTTTGCTGTATACAACAGGTGACTGGTTTACAGATTGACATGGAAAGTTGAGGTACACTGAGAAAAAAATGCCATTTGTCATTTCAGCAGATTTTGTCAATACAATCACTAATCAATTCTTCATACGGACAAATACATCAGCTAGTACATGTAGACCTATATGAACTATTGGAAAAAGACAACTCACCACCACTTTTCCAGCTCTTTCCATGGTCTGCAGTGAAGTACAGTATCTGCTGGAAAATAAAAACAACTTATTACAAGT
Organism: Henricia sp. BOLD:AAB3569; assembly: GCA_037783545.1. Taxonomy (NCBI): domain Eukaryota; kingdom Metazoa; phylum Echinodermata; class Asteroidea; order Spinulosida; family Echinasteridae; genus Henricia; species Henricia sp. BOLD:AAB3569. Next base: position 546,490 of record JBBELK010000122.1, read on the forward strand.
GTTTAATTATTATAGAAATTGTTTTTTAATGGAGAGAATTGGGTTTGCATTTTTTTTTGGGTGGGCCTAGGGGTAGTGATGAGGGGATGTAGGGTTATAAAAATACGATTACACAAAACAGCTACAACAAGCACACAGGTTGATCATGCTAACTTATTATGCACCCTTTGACAACTCTTGCAGTTTCCTGCGTATAATATCATTTTTTCCCTCGTTTGAATTCTACAAGAAATTAACAATTGAGGAAAAAAATAGCAATAGCAGATTACCACAGACGTGACAGAAACTTTATGTAAAACTGGATAAACCTTTATGACGTTCTCAATGTATTATGGGATTGAATGACAAAATTGCCCCGCCAAATGTACGTAAACCTATGAGGCGGATGTCAACTCAGCAACTTTTAAAAATCATTTTCACGAAAGCCACTTTATAAATCTTTTGATACGTATCAAACATACTGACAAACATGTCCCGAAACAGAAATGTTGCAATTGTGAGACTTATCGGGGATTCCTTTCGTAGTGGCCGAGTCCGAGTACCGAGCTCGCAGCTTGTTATGCAGAATGCAACACGCGCCGTATCAGCACGGCGCTCGTTTGATTGAGTGTACTGCACTGCGAGACCGTGTACGCGGACTCCCCCGCCACAAAGGGAATTTCCAATGATTTCTCGCATTTGCAACATTTCTGTCTCAAAGAAAAAGAGGTAGGCCTAGGTGGTTAATTCTTGAACTATTTTGTTTTCGTGAAAATTAGTAAAAAATGCCATAGCCTAGGTCCAGCAGACTGCAGAGAACTAAAATCTTTCAAGTCTTGTTTTTCTGTTAAGGGTTGTCATTTTTGTGAGTGTAAATAACCATGCGATCAACAAAGTTAAGGCTAGCCTAGCCTAGCCTAGAGCCCTAGGCTAGCTAGGCCACCCTACCTAGACTAGTCTAGGCTGCTTTTATCATTTTGCATAAAAAATGCACTAGGCCCAGCTTAGACCTAGGCCTATATACATTGTATAAAAAATATTGAAATAGCTTAGGCCTAGCCTAGCCCTACCGTAGCCCTGACTTAGGTTAGGTCTATACTGCTGAATTAGTGGTGTGGCACTGCCCACACACACAATGACACATGCACTGACGCAGGCTTTTCCTTTGCACACACCATGCACATAAATGTTGCCCAAAACTTACTTTAAAAACCATCTTAAAAACCACAGTCTATGATCAAACACAACATTTAATGCAGTAACTCAAGCTATAATGCTCTCCCAGTGACATACAGACAACCAAAGTCATACATTTTGTATGATTCTTAATGCAAACTTACCACACAGTGGAGAAAAACAAGATGGCTGATTGTCAAAAGTTGGCTAGAAAATGCTGCTAAAAGGTCAAGGTCATATCATCCTCTTCCAATAACATTTAGGGAAAATATAATATGTTTTAAGATTGATTATTAATCTTATCCTAAGATTGATTTTATGAAAGGGGATTTTATGATTAATTGTAGGAAAAGATTAATTGTAAAGCATTTGTTCTTAAATTTAAAGATAAGATCAATCTTATCCTTATCTTTATGAAACACCCCCCTGCATCTTTATAATTCATTCACATGTAGTTTTTATTTTGGGTAATTCACACTTGTGCCACCATGTAGAAATACATGCAGGAATTTTCAGGATAAAATTAAATTAAACCCTTAATGTATCAAGGTACTTTGCATCTGCTTAACATGTGTTCAGCAAGCATCGATAACAATTTCCAATGCTAGCTGTGGAGTGAAGAATGAAACTGTACATGGGTACTGTTTTTAAGCATGACAGTGTTTCACGGGCAGTTGCATTAAGACTTTTTTTAATACAACATACGTTTTTAACAATTTATTTGATATTTTGACACAGATTACTTCACCATTTAGGAAAAAAACTGAGAAGTTTACCATTGCTTCGTTTTCAGTCTTCGTGTTCTGGCTGAAAAAGTGTTTCCTTACTTTTTCACTCCTATATGAGTTTTTTCTATCAAATCTGATGTTAATACTTATGCTTCATAACAACAATGATCAACTTGTTAATTCTTATCACCTGACAATCTTGTTCATTAGTTAACACACTGTTATCCAGCTTTACCTTTTCAATCAAAAGAGTAGCAAGTTCCCCATCAGGTTCGTCATCCGTTGTTTCCTCAACGCTCGTGTCATAGATCTTTCGGATCCTTACTCATCCACCAGAAGCAAGCTGCTCATTCAGATGTTGTTTTGTAACTAATAAAACAGTAAAACAATAGGGTCATACGGTGTCTACATGCAACCATCAGGAAGCAAACAGAAACTTGTTGCTATTACTTAGTATTAGAGTGTTTTCTATTCATCATCTCTCTGAAAAGGATGTTTTTTTACCATAGAACCAACAAGTTTTGTTTTAATGATTTTTACTTAACGATAACGCTTTCTACCCCAATGTACGGTGTATGTTTGAATGAATCTGGCGACGAGCAAAGCACGCATGCAAATGACGTAATGACGCTAAGTGACCGTACGACTACCATTTTAGGACAAGTGAGGAATTTGTTTCTTTTTTTTAGCGTGCCATCGGCACCGTGTCGGTGGGAGTACATGTACACACTGAGTATATTCATGCTCATAATATGAGATGTGTACATGTACTCTATGATCGCACGGTGGACGGTGGCGAAAAAAAAAGAAAATAAACAAATTCCTCCCTCGTCCTTAATGATACGGTCACTGAGCGGCATTACATGTACGTCATTTGCGCATATATGCATGCTTTGCTCGTCGCCAGATTCATTCAAAGATACAACGTGCATTGGGTAGAAAGCGTTTAATATCGGTAAGTATAACCAGTTTAAAAACAACTTGTTGGTTCTATGGTAAAAAAACAAAAATCGTTTCCGCTTTTCAAAGAGATGATAAACAGCTAGAGTTGCTTTTTGGGGGGAAATTTGATTGAAAAAGTGGAATTCTAGATGCATTTTTCATTCTATTAACGGCCGATGGAGCTAGGCCTATCTCAACAAATTTAGCGCTAGGAGGCTCACCAGCCTCCAATTAGTAGGAGTGATGTCGGTCACTTCGCCCCGTTTCCACTTCGCCCCATACCTCTTCGCCCCATTGCCACTTTGCCCCATGATATGGTCACTTCTCCACATCGCCACTTCACCCCATCAGTATTTTTGTCTTATCGTAACTGTGTTATCGTGAACGATAGCGATATGTCTGTATTTTTGTCCATTATCTTGCTTACATTTAATAGGGGGACGAAACTTTACTGGAAGTTCCGGTTCTGTGACCTCGAGCGCGGTGAAAACAAACGTCTGTTCGTATAGAGCAACATGCGAGCCGGCTGGCGTTTGTTTTCACTGTGCTCGAGAGTCGAGATCACAGAACACGGAACTAACGGTAAAGTTGTGTCCCCCTGTACTGTTTAGGCCTGAATATTTAACGCAGTGGCTATAGTTACGGTAACCGTACGGTAACGGCGTATTTTATTTCCTGCAAGCTGCTGCATGCAACTGCGGGGAATGATTTTTTTCGTTTGAAATGTTTAGCCGATAAACATGATAAAACAGTTGTAGGCCTATAAGCCATAACTTTTGAAGTGGCGAGGGGGCGAAGTGGCAATGCAATATGGGAAGAATTAAGTGGTATGGGGCGAACTGACATTGGGGCGAACTGGAAATGGGGCGAAGTGGCTTTAAGCTTCTACAAAAGTTCTAGGACTAGGAGTAGGAATAGGCCTAGCCGGCCCTACATGTAGTTGTACTTTTCTACCTGCAAGTTTGAGGATTTGCGCTCTGTAAAACCATGGTGAAACTGCTCTTCTTCATTGTTCTTCATCAGTTTTCACTGTCGATCATATTCATAGTCATGAGTGACTGTCATCTCTGTCAATATCCCATGATCCAGTCGACATCGTGACCGTCGTTGCCGTTGGCACTGCACTGGGTGACCACTTCACCATAGGGCCTAAACCTGGTTGAAAGTCGTTGATGTCTTTTGGATTCGCTTAATATCATCGATTTGACATTATCTTCTAAAAATCGAACGTACATGTAAGCCTACTTTGGGAGTACAGCCTAGCCTACAGCCATTTTGCATAGGCCTACATGTTTTGAAAAGTATAACGGCCGGCTAGCTGCGCGCGCTGCATGCAGGTATGCAACTAGACTGGTTCCCTGTCCTCATATTTACTCCCCTTTGTTGGCATGAGAGCAGCGTAACGGACATGGACAGGGGACCAGTCTAGTATGCAACGTGCGTGCAACGTGAATGACGTCACGCACGTGCAGGTACACTAGGTGCGGCCACGTTTCTGGGAAATAAAACTACAAATAATCAGCTTGCTTATTAAAATTTACGTATTTAAACAAATATAAATTCATATACAAACTACAAACTACAAATTACAAACTACAACATTTTACAAGATGTCAGATGTAACGGGGACATCAAATTTATAGAATGACCCATATGTTAATAGAATATAATTTTTAGGTGACGATGGAGGTTTGAATGATGTTTAGGATGCTGTAGATGGTGTATGGTCCGCAACATAAAAATATGTTCTCTTTATCAGAAAAAAACTGATGGCCTGGAGTTTATCGCAGGGGATGAGGAGATTCATGGAAGAGTGCAAGAAGACTTCAAGGAAGCGGAAGAAGAGGACGTGCCATCCTTCACACGGAGCGGGCTTCATAAAGTTGCACCTTCAGTCAAGGAAGCTGAATCTACACAGCTTTACATCATAACTGAGACAAGGCTGAGAGATTTGGCACTGGAGGCAAGGTCCCACTGTCAGTCTTGCCAACAGCCAAATGACATCAACATAGCCAAGTCAGGAACGTCTGCACACATAACATGGGTTGGTAATTGCTCCATTTCACTTGTTTTGTACTTTGTATTAAAACGGTTTCTGCTTTTATTACATATGGCTGATACTCAATGGGCCTTTCACACTGTCAATTCGGGTCCATTTACAAAAAAGCAATATTTTGTATATTCTCAAGAAAAAAGCAATTCAACTTTTTCTCTGCAAACGGTGTTTAAATAATATCGGCTTCCTAAAGAGACTTCAACCTCGGGTATTTGTTTTGGGAATAATGCACAAACCCGAACTGAAACTTTATTGGACGACATACTCCATACTTGAAACAATACAACCCGAAGAAGCGCGCGAGATTTGGCATCAAGGTATATCGAGTCTGCCAAAGCACGGGACTAGCCGCTGGGTACACGTGGAACTTAACAATATACACTGGGCAAGACAAGAGCGAAAAGCCGGCAAGTACGAAAATCGTACTCAACCTGAACGCCGATCTACTCGCGACCTGAGACTCGAACAGCAAATGACTCGACTTGACTCGAGACTCGAACAGCAAATAACTCGACTTGACTCGAGACTCGAACCTCAAATGACTTGACTTGACTCGGCCTTTTTGTCCCAAGTTTGCCAAAAATAGAATAGATCTTTAATGCATTTTTTGTCATTTTGGGGACTAAATTGTATTTCGGCACTAACAGAAACGTTGGCCATGGTAACATTAATGTGAGTTTCTGCGTTATGACACATTTTGAAAATAGTTTGAACAAATTTACTGTCATGACTATTTTACTTGACCCAACTTGACTTGGGACTCGAAGGCAGTTTGACTTGACTTGACACTTGAAGGCGGCTTGACTTGACTCGACTCGACTTGGGACTCAAAGGCAGCTTAACTTGTTTCCATGAAATGACTATTGGATATTTTCAGTGTTATACACATTTAGTGTTATACACATGTTAAGTGGTTTTTAACAAAAAAATATATGAGTGATATCTGTTCAACCTAAAAACAAAAAAGCTAAAACTGGACTGAAAATTGCAAAAACCCACACTTCTAAAATCACTTGAGAAATTCTAAGCGGTCCCTTTTCCTAATTTGGTTTCTCACAAAGTCTGTCAGGTTTCTCCACTCACGATCTTTGAAGACATGTGGTTCAGCTCTCATGGCTTTGCTGATAGCTTCTTCCTTTCCGGAAACCTGTCGTGTTCTGAAGAATATCCAAAGGTGCCTATAAAAACTGCTTCCTTTTCAGTTTCAGTCCATGTTTTCCGTTTCTGCTGTTACTCACTGGTTACCCGTACTTTCATCTTGGTAGCTGGTTCTGTAACACAATGACAGATACTCTAATGACTTTGTACAAAGTGCAAGTATAGACCTATTATTTTGGAAGGAGAGGCACAAAGTGAGGTTTCCCTGAGCAGATTTACACCAATGAACAAATTGAAGGATCAGCCTTTTTTAAATTAAGGATTATGATTAGAAATCACTGTTATGTATACAAGTTGTCAACAGAACACAAGCCAGACCAATTCACTGCAGCCCAGCATAAGCTTCACCAAGTGCCAATGTCCTGAACGCTAGAAACCATACCAGTAGGCAGACCAAGGGGTTCGGGGGGGCGGGGGGGGGGACAGATCACCATTGTTTTCATTGAATTTTCAAGACACAACCAATCTTGGGACTGTCAGCATTGCGGACAAAAACTTTGCTGACAAACCATTTTTCAGTCACACCAAATGACGGCAATTTTTTGTCACACACCCCCACTAAAAATGGTTCATTGACGCTTCGGCTCCCCCGTTCCAAAAATCCTGGATCTGCGTCTGAAACCCCTGGTCAGCACATTCAGGATACAAAGGAAAAACTCAAACTGGGATTTTTCAGTCTCTCTACTTTAAATTGTATAAAACCATTGTTTTCATTGAATTTTCAAGACACAACCAATCTTGGGACTGTCAGCATTGCGGACAAAAACTTTGCTGACAAACCATTTTTCAGTCACACCAAATGACGGCAATTTTTTGTCACACACCCCCACTAAAAATGGTTCATTGACGCTTCGGCTCCCCCGTTCCAAAAATCCTGGATCTGCGTCTGAAACCCCTGGTCAGCACATTCAGGATACAAAGGAAAAACTCAAACTGGGATTTTTCAGTCTCTCTACTTTAAATTGTATAAAACCTGCAAACATGTATCTCTGAGTATTTGACTATACAACCGTAGACATTTACACCTTAAAAAAAAACCTGCATGTTTTTTTTCTTCATATGTTGTGGTAAAATCCTGTTACAGAGAGTTCACTGTCTTTTTTTGCTGATGTACGTATTGTGGCGAAACCGGAGCCACCGCCAAGGTAGCCCTGGCCCCCAGACCTATCCCTTAAGCCTAGACGAGCGGCTATCTAGGTGACCTAGAGCATGATTCCGTTTGGAGAGCCGTATGCCGCCGACGCGTACTGTGTGATATACCTTAAGGACCTTTCCTGCAGGGGAAAATTACCAACCATCGAACAGAATAGACAAAGGAGTAATTTCACTCGGACACCTTTCTTGTTGGGAAAATAACAACAGGTAAATGGGTCGTTAATTACTCATTGACATTAATTAGGCACAACAATAATCAATAATTAATCAGAGTACGGCACCCTCGTCAAGAGCGCGGCCACGCTACCGGAGGCTGCCTACCTAGGAGCACTTCTAAATTCCTGGACAATATCGGCGACAGGACTTCCGGGACTTCCCCTGAAAATCACCGAGTGTAGCAGAAACAACGTCCCTCATAGCTACCGATTCTCCGTCCTTCTACCCAGTCGCTCAGATTCACCAGTCCCTTCTCGCTCCACGCACGGCATCCGGTCATCCAGATCACGAGGCAACGACACACACGTCCGCTCCCGATGAAGCGCTATGATCGACTCTCGGACTTCGCGCTATGCGCGCACGGCTCGAACAACAGAGGGCGCTGCGCAAGCTCACCGTGCACAAGCAAATATGCAGCAAGCACACCGTTGCGCTACATAGCCTTACCCTTAAAGGCACAGGCTCGTCAGCAATGCGCGCTCGCCAAATTCGTGCTCGAAACACGCAGCTCCATGCTTTGCTATGGAGCTGCGTATTGCGTGGCACACATTTGGCGGGCGCGCATTGCTGACGAGCCTGTGCCTTTAAGTTCAGGCCGTCCTTGGTCTTTAAAACTAAAACTAAATAAAAGCAAAGGATGTGCTTGTTTCTAGCACAAGTATAACTGTCACTTAATATGACAAACTTAAGGTGAATCTGTATGACACAAATACAACCTTGTTTGTTGTGTTACTTAACATAACTGTTATGTTTCTTAAAAATACAAGGTTCTTAATAAAACACGTATCTTATAACTTAAAGGCCCAGTGGATCATTTGCAATGACCCCAAAAAGTAATCGACGAGTTTACAAGGGAAAAGTTCTGAAAGTAAAGATTGAATTAATAGCAACTATCCAATGAATGGTTTTCGCTCAAAATTATATAATTTTACCAGAAAATAATCCGTAAGGTGAAATTATTTAGATCGTTTGCAAACGATTTACTTATTTTTGATTCGCATCTACGCGGTCCAAAATGCATGGGCGCTGTGTACTCCGTGTGCGTGTTCCAACGCGATGCATTTTTATGGATCGCGCGCACACGCAGTATGTGCGCCACACATGTGCATGACGCAAGCCACATATTACCCGATCATTGCAACTGCATGAGAACGAATATTTGAAACACCCCGCCAAGACCAGGAAAATGCATATGGATTTTCATTGTTTTTTTAAACGTGGTACTTTTTGACAAAGCTGACATTTCTTCGGATGAGTTTGTTGATGTCTTTCTTTCGATTTATAATGGTTTTTTTCGCAGAATCGCTCAAAAACAGATCATCTACAGGGCCTTTAAAGAGGAAGAATCCCCCTTGACGAAAATCCAGCATTTAGGCTTTTTTCGATAGTCCAAACATCCCTCTTGCCGACGTGGATTTTTATTATTTTTTAATTGTCGGTTTTAAGTGGGTAAATTGCAAGCAAAAGTGCGCTTTTCGAAAATGAGATTTTCGCGATTTCTGAAACGGCCATTAGGTATTCATGATATGCGCTAACCCCGTGACGCAATCCTGAGAAAGAGTAGTCAACACGATTGTTAGCTCCATACGTTTACACGCAAAAAACTTGGAAAACCGTCTCTGTTAGATGGTGTTTTTTGAAAAATTTTGTTGGTCCAAAAAGCCAGAGATATGCCCAGTAGCTGCGTAGTTGTATGTTTTACCAGACACTATGAAAAAAAAAGAGAGAAAAATGAGTCGCTCATTCTAACTTGTACCGGACGATGTTCAAACACGTCGAAGCTTCCCCCGCAGTTAACCGTCTAATGCTGTAGACAGACCGCTGTGAATGCCGTTCGTTCCGTGACAAAACCACCCGTCGCAATGCACCAGTATTTACTTCAAAAGAGCTTCATTGTGAGCGACAATTTCACCGTTTTTTCACAAAACAGGTAATAGTAGAGTGTTGTCATATTACATGAAGTGTTTTTCACGTTTGTATTTTGAATTACAAGGACAAAACAGGCATGATAAACATTCACTTCGTGTATTTTCCATTCAATACTGCACAGGCCGTTTTGTATGTTTCTCAGGATGACGTCAAAACCCTGTTGATAAACAAGCCAGGTGACCTCGAGCGTTTCAGAATTCGGGTGAAGAGGGTCGGAACTGCTTTACGTTTTAAGCAAAAGCCTGTCGATTTTTTTGTGAAAAACAAGTTGTCATGGTGTTGTAGACTCATACACCTCCATAATAAACAGAAAAACTCAACAAATTTTGACGGGGGATTATAGCTGTTTAACTTATAACAAAGTCTTACAACAGTTGTTTGGTAAACACTAATAAATAAGGAACTTTAAACGGGCATGCAATGTCCTTATGACGTCCGAGCCAACAAAACTTATACTAGTCCTTAAAGTGGGATTCTAATAAAGCTGTACTATTTCACCTTTCTGCGTGTTGTGACTTCTTTATGTGTTTGTCGATTTATTTCTTCTCCGTTTTTAATTTGTCCACGCCGAAAAAGAGAGAAAAAAAGACTTTTTTCCAAACCCCCTTTTCGCTTATCTGAGAAAACAAAAGGTCACGGCCTTCTCAGCACAGTTCTGGCGTGACGTCATCCTTGGGAGACGATCTGACTGACTGGTCTGGTACCTGACCTCACAAACTTACGTGAACACAAAACTAGTACAGTGCGTGCAGTTGGACCGTGTATAGTTTACGTACTGGTTGTTGATACAAAAAGCACGCGTGCATCGAAGCATCACCATGGCCGAATCAGACATGTCGGACCATGTTTTCGGAAGGTTCTTGGGAAGATTTTAGTGTGGATTCCGAATGATTCTCTTCGGACAGCGATACATCATCCCACGATGATTATGAAGACGATCATAGCGATGATGGTGAACATTTTCGGGGTGCTGAACCATACAGGTTTGAGCCGCTGGCCGACGAGAACGATACCGCCGCGGCAACGGACGTAGACGGCGAGGCATCGCAGGAAGAAGCCACCGATCGTCACCGTCTTCTAAATACCGACTGGTAATTTACAGCTTTTGACGCACTATTTCTGAAGCTTAAAAGCAGTTGATAATTTTGCCCAGTTTTATTATCGAGAATAAAAAATCGCCAGTGTCACTGCCATGACACAGTAATTGCAATCGGGCCAAAGGTGAAGTGGGCTTTGAAGTATTTCATTGTTGCATTTTTCTTCACTCCACGATTCGTATCATTCATGTCGCGAGTACATGTACATAAATACATGTACCCCTCCATGTATACTTTCATAATAATCACATAATGACCAATAAAGGATTTCTTTTACATGGTAGCAGGTGTCAAGCTGTAAAATTAAATCCTTTTTTTTCCGTCTTGTACTTAGGTGTACGTGTAATTACTGCATCGCCATGCCAAATATTGAAAACTCCAAATGTTGCAAGGAGATTAAGAAGTTTGATGAGAAACTCGAGGAGACCGATGTGATTCTAAACGGCGAATGTTTTACAACACATCCCTGGTTTGAGGGAGTCTGCCTCAATCCAAGTACACTGCAAACTGCCTATCTGCAGTACAAGCAACAGTACGGTGCACGAGCAGTGGAAGACGACCAAGCAAGGTAATGTCATTTCAGGTGATAATCCAAATTTCGTTAGCTGTACGAGAATAGGGGCCAAGATAATTGAGTATTTCTGAAGTGGAAACAATTCACACGTATCTACACGTAACCAATAGCCCACACTTTTATTTACATACAAATAAAGTGTGCTGTCGTGTTTTAGGTCTACAGCAAGCTCTTATTAGTTCTTTTTTTAAAAGTCCTGGCCGTTATTCTCGTCATTTTGCTCTATTCTTGATTTGTATCATCCAGGAAATTTCGCCATGTCGCCTACAGGCAGGTCGTAAGGTGGTGTTGGGGTTACCTCGGACGAGAGAACCGTGTGCCACTGCCATCTTGCGTGATGAGAAAAATCCGTGAGGTCTATCCAGATGCCGATGGAAATTACCAAGGATTTCGATATCCTTCTCTTGACATGTAATGGACCTGCAATGTAATGACGTCACGGTTTGTTTTATGTGCTGTCGTCCAGTACCCCGAGACTCTTTGGTTTTCGCACATGTAAACAAACTTACGTCATTATGTTCCAGGTCTATTGGCTTTTTTTTATAACTCAATTGACCTTTTTGCAATTACTGCTTGGGCGTGTTTGCACAAAAAAATGAAACAATGCAGGCCTGCTTTTGTGGGGAAAAATAATGTGGAACTTATCTTTGTTATTCACAAATAAGTAAAAAGTTAAAACGTATTGTTTCTACCTGAAACATAATGGATGCTTGTTTTTTCTTCAAATTTAGATATCGAGTACAGTGCTAGAATGTGAATTTTACATCAACATGTTAACCGTTACAATTCATAAAGGTACAAAAAATACTGACCATCATCGCACCGTAATATTTTCAGGAAAAAAAAGAGATGTCCCACACCTTAAATAAATTGTTGATGTAATAAAACTCCCACCAGTAAGAGACATTTTTAACAGGAACATTTTATTAGAACAAACAATGGACCTGAAACATAATGACGTCACGGATTGTTTACATTTATGCTCTTCTATTGCCCTATGTCATGGTAGCCTGACACTCCTCTATATGTTTGCGTATACGTAAACAAACCTTGACGTTAAATTTCAGGTCCATCAGGGCCTAACATTTTTCTTCCTGAGACGAATTATGTATTAACACTTGATTATGTGACGTTACAGTAAATTTCCAATGCATGTGACATTCAGTGTTTGCCTTTAATGTTTTAGCCAACAGGGCCAGTTGGCATCAGTCTTTACTGGCCCGTCGACATTTCAAGTGGCCCGGTTCAAATTTCTTTATTTTTATTTCTTTACTTGTTTTAATAACTCACAGCCAGTTGTTTGATTTAACCAGTGAATAAACAAGGAAAATTTTGTAGCTTTTCTCTGCAATTTTCTCTAAATACCCTACCTAATGCATATTTTTAGCAGGGTAAGACAATGTGTGAGTTACGGCATGGGTCGGATTTATATCAACTGGCCAGGCGGACCATTTGGGGAGGCTTTCCAACTGGCCCGAAACAATTTCAACTGTCATTTGGCCAACGGACCAGTGCTAATTCGAACACTGAATGTGCACTATAATTTGCAATATAATTATTTCTTTTCTTTGAACATCGTTCACCGTCACATTCCGTTGCTCTTTTCTTCTGCTTTGTCTTGCTCTTTGCCTTGCTCTTTGCCTTGCTCTTCTCCTTGTTCTTCTCCTGTACCCTGTCCGGTACAACCAGGTCCTCACACCCTTCTGGCCTACCTACAGGTGCAACTGCAATACCAAAGCGCGAAACAAAATTTGAGATGGCAGCCTCTTTTTCTGGTCGTTCCTTGTCTTGCGACAAGGGTCCAGGGTTTGCCATGAGGCGGGGGTAATTTTCTCGGGTTTCCTCCCCAGCTTCACACAGTGTCAGCACTCTATTGGTAATGCGAATCTTGAAATCTGTTGAAAAAAGATAAATCCCAATTAATTTTATTTTGTATGGTGAAAATAGTCAAATCTCGATAATACTGACACTGTTGATAAAAGCACCTATAAAAAAAATACCCAACAAAAATGAAAGAAGTAAAGAAGTAAACAAATATCGGTCGCAATAACAGTAATTTATTTCCATAAAATGTGGAAACAATCACAGGAAGAAGATCAGATTGTTTCCCTTTCAAAGGAAGTTTTTCCATCGGATTTGAAGGAAAACAAAAATTTACATGTGTATTGTAAGACTGAATGTTTTTCAAGATGTAAGACTGGGTAGATCATGCATGAACAACCAGGATTTTCCTCATTTTGACATAGCCATATAATGTTTACAGTTTTAGTGTATGGGCTCCCAGTGTGTGTCTGTGCATACATGTAGTAGGCACCGTGCAGTCATGGCGGTCGAGTTGGTTTACTGTCAAGTTGGTTCACGGTAGAGTTGGACTGAGTCAAGTTTGCAAACGGTCGACTTGACCCGACACCATCAGTACACCCAAAATATCAACTTTACGTCACTTTGCCCCTTTGTCAGTTTGCCCCATACCGCTTCGCCCCACTGCAAATTTGCCCTATCGCCACTTCGCCCCATTACCCCGCCGCCACATAAAACAAGTTTTAAAACGAAAACAAAAATGATATTTTGCAGGAAATAAAATATCATAGGCCTAGGCCTATGTCTAAACAGTCAAAATGCAAAATATTGGGGGAAAAAATTTACAATTACCACCAGGAATTGGGGTGAAGTGGTAAGGGGGAAAAGTGGAAAAGGGGCGAAGCTGTCTTAGTGACCTTCATCGATTAATTATCAGCATCGATTAATTATCAGCATCATTTATAATTTCATTTCATTTGTTTAGGGCCTAGACCTATGGCTATGCATTATTTGGCGAATGGGATTTGGCAGTGAATTTACCATTAAAAAAGTCACCATGGTCACACTTCTAATTTCTGCAAACATTATACAAATTGTACCCTGGCTCTCTCCCGTTTTTCAAATGCTCTGCCGGATCGACGAGGCAGTCCCTTGCCTTCGGCGTCAGCGGTGTTACTGGCATGATCAGTGGAGCTGGTAGGAATTGTCAATTGCACTGTCCGGAAAATGAAGGGAGCAGACTTTCGACCACTCAGTCAAAACGAAGTCGGACCGCGTGTTGTTTACAAATTTCACCCAACTTCGCCGTGTCGCTTCCACTCTCGGAAAAAAAAGAAAACATACACCGGGATTTTTCGACGAATTCGCCGTGCAACCACCAAACACACACGACTGTGGCATGGTAAACACTCTCTGGCTTATCTACTGCGACAACAAGATTTTGTTGCCGTTTTTTTATCGCAAAAAAAGCTTGCTAAAAGGCTCGCAAAATAGACACTCGCTAGGATTTCCCTGGCCTAGTGTAGTGCACTATGCACGTGCGCGTCATATACTGGTAAGCGCTTGGTAACGCGACTCCCAAGAATGACATCACTCGGGTCATTGCATATGATTATGACGTCATCCCCCTTTTTTCATTTTCAACTCGGCGCGGGTATTTTGAAGAGCCTCTTTTCGACGATTTTTTACTCTTTTTCTTTAGGATTTTCGATAGGTTTTCAGTTGTTTTATTGAAAACATATATACTACTCGATATAAAACTGTAAAAAAGCTTAAAATCACACTTTAAGGCTCTTAAAACTCGAGCAGTCACTTTCGTATGGCTAAACGTAAAACAGTCCCTGGAGAACAAATCCTGCAGTGAAGCCTACCTCGTAGGTCCTCTCGGTGACGTCTTCAGACACCTTTTAGCCATTCTGAAACCGCGAAATAGTGTGCAACTCTTTCACACGGCGAACTCTGTCAGCCATCATCATCTCTAGGTCAGGCGTGGTCGTAGGTACTGCACGCCGTACTCCCTTCTCATCTCCGCTGATCCTATACACTTTAGCTGAGGCTGGCACGGGGGATGAAGTATTCGGTGAAGCCTTAGTTGATGGGTAACTGGAGCGACGCTTCTCCTTGCACTTCAAGGCACTTCCTTCAAGGATTCGTCCAAGGCTAATCTGTTGGGAAGGAGATTCTGCCTGTGCATCACCTAAGTCGCCGTAAACTACAACGCGCGCGTCGTCCTCCTCGTCGCTCTCACTGTTTGACTTCCTACCTCGAATCCTGTACATCATCCCTCTCGGCTTCCCACCAGACAGAGGCACCAAAGGCTGCTGACGTAGGCACTGGTCCACCAAGGACGATGACCCTGGGGAAAGCGACAGCACAGGAGCGTCCTTAGTCTCCGCCCGCACAGGTGTCGAGGTTGCTGCAGGTTCAGCCTCCTTCACGACATCCTTCTCTTCCGAGCGTTCTTTCCCCCTTCAGGCTCCTCTGATACTTTTGGTTGTTTCGGTTGTGGCGTCCTGACCTCTCCTGGACGCTTCTCTCTTTTGTAACGGTGCTCCTTTCTCCCCTGCTTATCCTTTTCAACCGATTTACTGCCCGCCTTAGCCTTCCTGAGCTTGTGTTCTGGGGCTGGTCGTCCAGAGATGATGGATGGTGGTTGTTGAAGTGTACCCTCATATTATCTTGTCTAGTGTAGTTCCGCTCGCATTTAGAACAGAAGAACAGCAGCTGTTTTTATCCATGACTGGCCACGTGTTTATCGAACCTCCTGTTGTTGATGAAGGTATCGCCGCACTCTCTGCACCTTAGCAGCCTCACTGTGTCCCAATCCCTGGGTTGACTCTACTGCCTCTGCTCCATTATTAATTCTTGTTAACTACAGAGAAAGAAAATACATCAACGTAAATTACGAGGTACTTGTAAGACTTAACTAATCAGTCGGACACGGCGCACGTTGGTAAGGTTTTTACTTATTCCTTAATTAGCGGTATCGTTCCGGCAGCCTTCGTTGGCGCGCTGGATTCCTTCTCAATTGCGCATGGCCATGCACTGGTGACGCAGGTGCCGATCTCGTATTGACATGTTCTGAGGGTGGTAATTTCCCCTGTGTTTGGATTTCTTGCGCGGATTCCCTACTTTGCTGTGGTTCAGGCGTTTCCGGTATTTCTCCAGCATTTTAGAGGTGGGTTTCCCCAAGTTCGTCCACTTTAGGTGAGGCCTGAATGTCCTCGTCACTACCTCAGTTTGAAATTCTCTGATTTAGCAGCTGGGTTTCTGAAGGAACTTGATCAAATGTGGCCACATTTGTTGAACTTTCCTAAATGTGAAACTCCTTCTCCTGGTCCAATTTTTCCAAGGTTTTTCCTCATAGGGTTTCATTCTGTCACTGTGGACACCCTTAATTTTTCCTTCACTCTTTTGTCTGATCCTATAGGTAACATCCGAAAGCTTGTCTAATATCAGGTACGGACCTTCTCATTTACACATTAACTTTGGTGAGACACCCTTCTTTTTCGCTGGGTTATGTAGCCCACAGTGAACTGTTCCTTGCAGGCATTCACGTCGTAGTTGCGCTTTTGCCTCCGCGCACTTTTTGCAAGGCAGTTCCGGGCTCGTTCATGGGAGCGCTGCATCCTTGCCAGCAGCTTTTGGGCGTAATCCATATCCGGTATCGTCTCGTCCGTAGTCGGTTGTTCTGTCAGCAAATCAACTGGAAGGGATACTTCCCTCCCCAACATGATCGTGTTTGGAGTCTCGCCTGTTGATTCCTGTGGGGTGCTACGATAGGCAGCGGTTGCATAAGGCAACTCCTTATCCCAATATTTCATACTTCCTCGATCCTTCATCATGATTGCCTCGATATGGACTAGCGTTCGGTTGAAACGTTCCACCATGCCGTCGGATTTAGGGTTACATGGTGTTGTCCGGGTCTTTTGTATACAAATATTCCTGCACACTTCAGCAAAAAAGTATGTCTCAAAGTTCCTTCCTTGATCGGTGTGTAAGGTCTTCGTTACTCCGTACCTGCAGACAAACTCCTCCACGAACCGTGTGGCAACAGTTTCCGCCCTTTCATCTGGAATGGGATACGCTTCAAACCATTTGCTGAAGTAATCACCGACTACCAGGATGTATCGGTTTCCACTTGTGGTCACAGGGAAGGGTCCAGCTATGTCAATAGCTACTCGCTCTATAGGCGCTCCAACCAAGTGTTGTTTCAGGGGTGCTTTCCTCTTCTTGCTCGGCGACTTTCTTTTTGCACATAGGTCACATCGCCTGACGAAGGACCTGACATCTGCACTCAGTCCAGACCAGTGGAACTTAAGGCCTACCTTAGCCATGGTGCGCTTTATTCCAAGATGTCCACCTGTCCTTCCTGCATGTAACTCCTGCAGTATCTCCTCCCAATACTGTGGCGGACTAAATTCTGCCAAAATCACGTCCGTCATCTGATTCCCACCGTCGCTGCAAAACACCTTGGTGAACTGCCAACCGGTCCCACTGAAGCCAGTAATTCTTCGCCGTTGTGGATTTTGGGGACACTGTCTCCCAATCAGGACGTACTCCTGATGCTTCCTTGGCTTCGATAAGCCAGTTCATATGCTGGTCTTCTAATTGTGCCTTCTCCAATCGTCCTTCGATATATGGGGTTGCATTCCAACGACGTATACGTCTGCACGAACCTTGCTGTCCTGACCTGACGTACTTGGGGCAACTTGTGTGGTTTCCACTTCATCTGTGTCACTCCCACCTTCCTCTCTTCCACATTGAGAACAAGGTCTACGCGACAGGCCATCAGCGTTCTGATGCAATTTTCCGGCTCGATGTACGATCTTAAAGTCAAATTCTCCGATGATTTGCAGCCAACGGGCTATCTGTCCTAAGGGATCCTTAAAGTTAAGGAGCCACCTCAAGGCCCCGTGGTCTGTCCTGACTGTAATTTTTTTCGTATACATCGAAGAGAGATTTTAAGGAAATTACCTCCTGGAATCAACAGATAATGTAATTTTAAGGTATACTTCCAACTTGCACTTTTGTCGCAAATGTTGCTTTTCTACATAATATTGAATACTCAAAATGTATCTCACCTCCTAAAGAAACATTTTTATCGGCCTAAAGCAAACTTACGAGCTGCCAAAGATCACAGGCACGATCATTGACACTTGCACTTGAAATTGAAATAAGGACTCGGGACTCGGACTCTGACTCGGACTCGCCTTGCTGGGGACTCGGATATATTTGCTGGACTCGGACTAAAGGACTCGGACTCGATCAGACTCGGACACCAATGACTCTGACTCTGACTCGGAAAGTAGGGACTCGACTACAGCCCTGGTTTATGGTGCAAGAAAGCAGGAAATTGTCTGTATTTGTTTATCACTACTGTTTGCTTCTTTCTTGTGTTGCTGGATTTGCTAGGGGGGGAACCATTTATGAGCTGAATGTACCTGATAAGTCTCCTGCACTGCTCCCCAGTTTGATTCTCTTCACAGAAAGGGCAGTTGAGGATGGTGCCCGAGTTGGTGCTCGCTTTCTTACATTGACAAGTCTGTATTCAAGATAACCCTGCCGCTTCACGTTTCCCATGTGATGCAGAGAACCATGCCTACTGTACATACGGACCAACAAATACATGCATTTTGAACTGTCAGTCTGAGCCTTCCAAAGGCGAATTGTTAATGGGACATGATCAATAGTTCCGAGATTGCCCAATTAACACACCCCCCCCCCCCCCCCCCCCATTGTGTCTTTATTTTATAAGAACACAAAATATCTAAAGCTGGTAGAGGTGATGGAGCAATTTTTGTTCGTCCAGGTTAAAACATGTTGTAGCGCAATAATGTGTCTAGTAACCGGATGCTTGTCCCTGTCGTTCCACAACCTTTGGGAGAACTTTGTGAATGTGATTGATGTAACGACAGCACTTCTCAGGCGTGACATTGGTTGACCAGAAGTTGCAGATACCATCAAAAAGTTCGCCTTTCGTCGCTGGCTTGACATTTTTCCTCAGGAAACGTTTTAGTTCTGCCCACAGATTTTCGATGGGGTTCATGTCTGGACATTCTGGGCGAGTCTTCCACCAATTGATGTTCAAGTTGTTCATTTCCCGCACTGCTCTTCTGCTAGTATGTTTATGGTCATTATCCTGTTGGAAACGGCGAGTCGGGTAATAAATAGATGCAGAGTACGCGTAAAATTCTCCGTCCATCGTGCCAGTGAAAATCAGTAGCACCAGCTATCGAAATCCCACCCCAGACATGGACTTTAAACGGGTGTTTGGGTTTTTCTCTCGGTTTCGGTTCTCCTACTTTCCTAAAGGACTTGTTTGTGTACCTGTGAATTTGTATTGAACATTCATCGCTCCAGATCACATTTTCAAAAATGTCGCCCCTTGCCAGACAAGCTTTGGCAAACTCGAGGCGTTTGGATCGTTTGGCATTCCGGATTATTTGGCAATAACGGGTTCCTGATCTTTCCCATCCAGGGCCTTTCCTGGAGCGTTTTATTGCAGAAACTGACAACAATTCGTCGCGTTTTTCTCATACTGACGAACAAGAGCTGTGCGCATTTCGAGTAAACCCGGTTTTGAGTTGAGCTATTTTTTAATCGCATATTTTAAACCGTATATTTCTTAGGATTTATAAACTATGCCATGATACGGAATTATGAAGTGTTCAAGTGGCCATTTGCATATTTTTCGGGTTTTAAGTGGTTCTATTTTTTCAGTAAACCATCACAAACGTGTTCGTCAGTATGAAAATAACAAAATTCGGTGATGCGTGCTTGTTCGTCACTTTGTTTACCTTGTTCGTCACTATGGGATAAAACGGTACGCGGTGTTGCACAGAGATCGTTTTTTTCTCATACTGACGAACGCCGTACACGGGGCATACAAAAACAATGGGTATATCCACAACTCCCATTATTCTTATTTTGACAGATTTTAGCGCAGTTTGGGTAGTTATATCAAAGTTCCCGATATTTTTCATTAGTTTGTAGTCGTGTATTATGCCACAATGTTTGGGATTGGGGGTAAATGTTGTTACGGAGCAGTGGATATCGGCATTGAAAAGGGAAATAACACTAAACAAATTTTAAAAATATCCTGTTGTTTCGGTTAAATAGTATTTTATTGGTACCAATTTCTTAAAATCTTTTAGAATCACCTTTATTTATAATGCTCTCTGTCACTTTGCAGACAAGAAGGGATACTAGGCGTGTAAAATAACCTCGATAACTTGCGGTATGCTGCGAGATTCATCGACTTCCGGAGACCACGTATTGAAACGTAAAAATTAGTAGTTTCACCTGCCGATTTGGGGTCCACTTTAAACATTCTTAAAATCCCATTGATTACCTGTACGAGGAGTTAATTTAGCAAAAAGTTAATTAAATGTTTAATCTGCATACCTTTATTTTCGTCTTTGAGATAAACTGGTAACCCTTGACGTAAAAACCACGCAGCGCTTCGTTTGGGAGTCTGCAAGTGGCACTAATATTTTTGCGCGTGTAATATTATTGACGCGAATACGTTGCTTTATTCAAAACCTGTTTTCAAAACCACTTGATTCGGAATCAGACGATCTTTGGAATGTTCTGCCCTGGCCTTGTTGTTAAATTTTTTGTTGGTGGTTTTTATCAACAAGCAGACGTTTAAACTATATAAATCCGCGGGGATGCACTACAAGCCTGAACCTGTCAATACTCGTAAAGGGTACTTGCAAACCGGAAATTATAATTGTGTCGAAATCGGACATTTTCTCCAATGTATTGATTGAATCGGTAGAATTTAAGATGCCTTTTTATTTATTTGCGTTTGGGCGCTTGTAAACGCGGTAGAAATAGTACCATCTCTCAACGTTAAAACCCCATTGCCATTCCCTGACTGGTCCCTGAAAGTGTGACCCGATCCTATAGACTTAACCGCAATTTGATCGATGAGGATGCGAGATTAAGGAATACTACTTAACTCGGTGGTGAGGCAGTTCATTGTAGAATTGCTGGTGTTCACGATGTCTAATCACCGGGGTTACCCCTGTGCATAGACTCATCAGATCGTCATACTTTCCGCTCGAAAGGCTTGGCGGGCCTGAAGCATATGCTTTATGAGGCGCCTGGGTAGACAACTCTTCTTGGTAACGCCTCTGACTGCAAAGGTTCAAGGTACCAAACTCTCGCTCAAGGTGCGACATTTTAATGAGTAACTGGTTTGGCCTGTTATGTTGAACTCTTATTTGTTTAAGTTTTGGCCAAATAACAGTATTGCCTTGTTCAGTTTGACGGACTTTTAGCGTTCCAATTTTGTCCGCATGTTCCTTCCAATCCTGGATGTCGTCGGTGTTAACTTCGACAGTTTTATACCGAAACGGGGTTTTCCTTGCAAGTTGGCAAACGGTGGTGAATTGGGATTGCAAGTATAGATTTCCTGCTCTTTTCAAAGCATGTTCTATTGTACTGTGGGCAGAATCACCCTCGCTCTGCCCATGTGATGTCTCAAAATAAAAAAGAGTATTTTGCTTAACACTTTTTGCGTTGTTAACAAAGTTTAACAACATTGACGCAACCGCTGACTTTTTGTTCTGAGAAAAGCGCTATTTTTTCGATACCATCGCAACAGCTTTTAAGAGAAAGTCATGCAAATGTGATGATATCTCATTGGATCCACGGGATGCGATACCTTCATGCCACAGATAGCATGTGCAATCTCTGCTGTCAAGAACGTATACAGTAACATTATAACAAGACAAGCGTCTCTTGTAAAATAGCTTAGAATTGTTGCATACAGGCAAGAACATGACTTGTTGCATGTCAAACGTGGCCACTCTGAGCTTTTTATTTGTCATAGACTTTTCCTTTAGCTCAGACTTCAGCTCTCTTACTTTGTCCTTTTCGTGACAATGGGCTTCGTACTTTTCTCGAAGCCGTTCCTTGTCATGTGCACTTGCTTTATGATAGGCATCGCAGAGACTGTACATGTCTTTTTTAGAACAATGAAATTTAAGATTCATCGAATTGAACACCCTGTAGTAGAGACTAAAAGAAACCGGGTCGTTATTTTCATCTTGATACATTTGGTACATCTTTCTAACTGTCAAGTCTGATGCCAGATACTGGCGATGATTGTTTTTTCTACAGTAATGTGATTCAGTCCGAGGAAATCGACTTATGTGTGCTTTTACTGCATCTCGAAGATTTTGGTTTTTCTTTCGTCGATTTTTAGACATTCCCCACGTTTTTCACCCTCTAACACCCCCTCTGCATTTGTTTTGCTTAAGGCCGTTCTCACTTGACGCTCATTTATCCCAAGGGTGTTAAGAAACAACCCTCGACACACGTTTTGTGGAACCCCTGATCATCAGGAAGATAGTATACCAGTGTTCTTTTTTTCCCTTTTCCATTGGGTCTTAGAGAAGAGGGATGTTTGACGTGGCTTACTATAAATGTCCTTTGCT
Source organism: Henricia sp. BOLD:AAB3569 (assembly GCA_037783545.1). Classification (NCBI taxonomy): domain Eukaryota; kingdom Metazoa; phylum Echinodermata; class Asteroidea; order Spinulosida; family Echinasteridae; genus Henricia; species Henricia sp. BOLD:AAB3569. The sequence goes on from JBBELK010000122.1 coordinate 568,749, forward strand.
TATGCAAATCCCCCATGTCAAAGAATGCTTCATGAATTTGTTGTCGGCGGGTTGCTGAAAACGTTCTGCACGAGAACCCTTGAAGCTTACAGAAGTCTCATTGACAGGATAGTTTTAGTCCTCGACGAGTTGAAACTTCTTTCTTGGTGTTGATGTTGGTGTACCCTAGACCAACATTTCTGCGGTTTTTAGAGAGTTGACTTTTCGTCTGTGGTTTCTCTGCTGGGACTGCAGGGTCTGTTTCTTCTGGTTGACTGCCTTCAACGAGATACTCTTCTGGTTGTGATTGGAGAGATGGAGGCGCTTCTCGCCACTTAACAGTTTCATCAGTCCTTGGGATTTCTCGTTCTTCGGTATCCCCACAGGCACTTGCTTGAGGCAAAGGTATAGGGTATTCCTCAGGAATTACTATCGACTCAATGATTTGGATTTCATGTTCGTCGAGAGTTACGCAGGAACTTGCTTCCGGCCGAGGCACAGGTTGTTCCTTCGGGACGGTTGTCGAATGAGTGGTCATGAGGATTGCTTCATCAACGGACATTTCTGGCACGTTTGCATCAGCTGATGGTTCATCTCCTGTGTTTAAGAGCTTATCCAGTGGGATTCCGTCCAGGTCAAGAATGACGTATTTAATTGTTCATCGTGAGAGGGAATTTTTTCGGTATTGAGTTCTGTTCCTACCGAGTTTACATAGTTATTGGTACTGTCTGTTTTATTTGATGAAAAACAAGAAATAACAAAAGCAGGGCCTGCTTTTTCATCGAAGGTTTTAAGAATTTTTTTATATTTTTCGGTATTTTTTCCGTATACATTGAACAAATATTTGAATGAAATTACCTCCTGGAATCAACAGATCATCCAATTTTAAGATATATTTCCCACTTGCACTTTTTTTAGAAATGTTGCATTTCTAAGATAAAATTACTGCATAAAATAAATGCACAAAATTACAGCGCGAGCGGTCCGTGCTTAAGCGCGGCAACAGAGGGCGCTGCGCACAGGCGTGAATGGTTATCTTATAATCTTGCGCACTAACTGAATGCAATTTTTGAAGGAGAAAGCAACATTTGCGACAAAAGTGCCAGTGGGAAGTATATCTTAAAATTCAATTATCTGTTGATTCCAGCAGGTAATTTCCTTCAAATCTTTTTTCAATATATGCGGAAAAAATACATATTTTTCCGTACAGAAAAAAAGCTTTCTAAATTCGTTCACTTGTGTAAATTAATGTTTAATCCCTTCACCCAAACATGGACAGTAAAAGCTTGCGGCCATTCCAACATTATTGGAATTAGACTATGATTCTATTTTCAAAACAAAAGTCGGCTCTAAAATTAAACAAAATCTTGCAAATTTGACACAAAGTTTGTAACTTATGCGTCCATTAACATTAAAAATGGTTGAGTACTCCCTCAAAACGATAAAATAACGAAATTAATTCATAAAAAAATTGAATTATGATTCTGATTCTTAAATTGGAATCGCAACGGCTTCTAATCGACTCTAGAGAGGATTCACCTCCAGAAAGATTACCATGCAAGGACACCGGGTTCATTACCATGCACGGATACCCAGGATTTGCCTTTTTATAATATATTTAAAACAATTGTAAAAAAATGTTAGTTTGATGATAAAAACACAAAATTAAGAAGAAAATATTTCATGATTTTACTAAGGTAAAACTTATAATTTTTCAGAGTTGTCTCATATAGGTAATAGTCCGATCCGTGCACGGTAATCTTTCAGCAAATCAGCACTTCACTGAGGAATTTCCAGTACACATTTCGGCATGAAACGCCCGGCAAAAGCTGTCATTTTCAGACATTAAATTGCACGTCCTACTACATGCATGGTGCAGTTAATGACTGAATGTTGCTTTTGTCATTTCCCGCGCGCGACAGCGTGCATTGGTACTCGCTATCAACGCCGCACAGTTGCTGCCGCGTACCAGGAAACATGGGCGGAAAACAGTAAATTTAACTGTTGGTGAACACTAACCTATCTGTATTTGAACAAATGAGTATTTAAAGTGTCTTGTTCCTGAACAAAACTGTAATTTAACGGCAAATCGTTTGTAATCAAACAGAACAAATATTTTTAAAATGTACACAGAGAGAAGAAGTTTGTGCAATAACAACAAATTCCAAAAACAGTAAAAGTTACTGTTCGTTTTTGACTTTTTCAACAGAAAAACGACTGTAACACAACACAATTGTTTACAGTGCAATGGTTCAAACGAGCACAATGATCCTGTTGTAAACATGTTATTTGGCCTGCAGTAATTAATGTGCCGAAGAAATTCTGACAACTGTTAAGGAGTTAAACTACTCAAACATCTGTGTATGACCATTTCAGTTTCAGATAAAGTGAACAATATTTGAGGCGCGAGATAGATCGTATTTTGACAAGACACTGGAATACAAGCCATCGGTCCATATGTTACGGCATTTTCTTTCTGACTGCAATAAATATAATTAAACAAAGTTTGCCTGATGAAACTGTATAGTGTTGTCTGTCACAGCTAAGAACATCAGAGGCTGTTTCCGAGCTCACATATAGGCCTACGCATCTAATATTCTGTGTAAAGTGCTTATAGCTTTTTTACCTTGCGAAAACGTGCTCTGTGATTTTTAAGCCCGGTTTCCATATAGACGCAACAAACGCAGAGATAGTCCGGTCAATTTACGGGTAAATTGTGCCTGAACTAGAACTAATTGCAATATAATACATTCCAACACTGGCTGGTGTATAACAAATCACTCATTAACATACTGAAAATCTAATATTTTCGAATGAGTAGAAATGTAATTTTTTTCTTTCACGCCAATTCGCGGTAACTTTAATTATTACATTGAGGGCGTTATTTCGTCCGTTATCAGTCTCTGGTAATCGTACCAAATCGTACAAATTCGTGGGAAATTCGTGTCAAAAATCTCACAGTGGGAGGCCCGCTTAACGCAGACAGTCGGCAAAGTTGACTGAACCAAGTTTAATTTTTCCGATTGTTTCCGTCAGGGTTTGCCGTGCAGTTGTTTGCGTCTCGTCTGCGTGCGCGCGTTACGATTATGTGGAAACAAGGCTTTACGCACTTTGCGCAATAGCGCAAGTACCATTTGGATCGAGCCCACACGGTAGATGCCCTCCCTAACCCCACGTTTGTGAGACAGTAACATATAAATCTTATTGCCACTTGGCAATATGGAGTGGGTTGTAGTCATGTTACCTCCTATCTGGAATGTAACAGAAGACACGAGTTGTCAAACCTTGCTAACCATGTCGCGCCAATGTATGGAGCGTCAAAGTGACAACCCAAATTTCTCATTCTATGCTAGTAGATTTTCAGGTTTTTTGGTTTCGCAAAGAGTATTTTTAAAATAAACAATTTTTCTGCTATAGCAGAAATTTAAATTTTACTTTAATGACTTTCGCGGCGCGTCAAAAGTGGACAACTAAAAATTCCTAATTCCCACTAGAAAAAATAACGTGATGCTCCAAAAGTGGACAACCCATTTTTTTCGTTTTCTGCTAGTAGATTTTCAGGTTTTTTGGTTTCGCGAAGAGTATTTTCAAAAACCCCAATTTTCTGCTGGCAGAAATTTGGAATTTACTTTGACGACACGCGGCGCGCCAAAAGTGGACAACTAAAAACTTATCTCGCGGCGCCCCAAAGAGTAAACAACGCCCCTATATTCAAAATGGAATGGTCTTTTGTGAACCCGCCCTAAATTCCGCGCCACCAGGTTGGCTGCGCGCGAGAGAGAGTCCGAAGTGAGCCGCACATCAAAGGACCACCCAATGGAGTGAGTGTCATGTCGGAACGATCGTTTTCGCAAGCACGACCAGAAGCATGTTTGATGTATAAAGCGGGCCTCCCACTGTGCGATTTTTGCCACGAATTTCCAACGATTAGCTAGGATTTGGTACGACTGTGTACAGAGTCTGTACACAATCGTAACAAATCGTACCTAATCGCACCTAATTCGTGGCAAAAATCGCACAGTCGGAGGCCCGCTCAACATTGCCTCAACCAATGGACATCTGTATGATTTAAGGGGTGGGGGTTCGGGGGACGGGCGGCGTCTTCGGCTGTGGTCTTCAGACTGCTGCAGTGCTTGCGCTATTGCGCAAAGTGCGTAACTAAACTTGCTCCGTTCTTCGGATGGGATTTAAAGCTGTAGGTCCAGTATGTTGGATGGCTCCAGCTGGACGTGATTTAGCTGGCTACCAGTAATTTACTCGCAACTTTAGTAAGTTAACTGCATGTTTTTGACAGTACAGCAGAAAAACAACGACCTAAAACGAGATAGGATCTTCTATATGCTGGAGCTCAATTTCACTGACATTTTTAGGCAATATTTTCTCAACAGCCAGAGCCAACTTCCAACTATTTTGAAAAGAGATTCAACCCATACACTCGTATGCTCTTTCACGTAAGTGTCAAACAGGCACAATGTTGTAAATATGCCATTTGGTCTGCATTTCTGACAACTGTCAATCTACTCAAACATCTGTGTATGACCATTTCTGTTTCAGATCATGAAGTTACAAATTTTTGAGGCGCGAGATATATTGTATTTTGAAAAGAAACTCAATCTACACAAAAATTAAAATATGGAATACAAGGCATCTGTCCATGTGTTACGGCATTTTCATTTTGTCTGCAATAATATAGTTTAACAAAGTTGACCTGATGAAGCTGTATATAGGCCTAGTCTTGTCTGTCAGCTAAGAACAGCAGAGGCTGTTCACTTGTCTGAGCACTCATTTTAAATACTCATATAATATTTTGTGTATAAAGTGCTGAGCTTCTTTCCCTCACAAAAAGGGGCTCTGTGATTTTTAAGTGCGTTGCACAACATACTGGACCTATAGCTTTAAATTTTATCCGGCGAACGAAGCAAGTTTAGTTACGCACTTTGCGCAATAGCGCAAGTACCACCAGAAGTTGAGCCCACACGGTATATGGTGTTATGGCCGAGCGGTCTAGTGCGTCGAACTTATGTTGTTGTTGTTGTATATTTTATGGCATCTTCGGCAACTAAGGCCCTTTATGCCATCAACTATACGGTTTTAGCTTTAACTATACTATATTATCAACTTGAGATGACGAAGAAGGAGTTGCAGTTTTAGAAGTGGGAGGAAAACCCCAAGAGAAATGACCCAGGGGAAAACCCACGCGGTCAGATAGGAACTGCAAACCCAATCCACATACACGCCCCGGATTCGAACCCGGGACGCCAGAGGTGAAAGGCGAGGAAAGAACCGGTTACCCGTACGCCAACCCGTTGTTGTTGTTGTTGTATATTTTATGGCATCTTCGGCAACTAAGGCCCTTTATGCCATCAACTATACGGTTTTAGCTTTAACTATACTATATTATCAACTTGAGATGACGAAGAAGGAGTTGCAGTTTTAGAAGTGGGAGGAAAACCCCCAGAGAAATGCCCCAGGGGAAAACCCACGCGGTCAAGTAGGGACTGCAAACCCAATCCACATACACGCCCCGGATTCGAGCCCGGGACCCCAGAGGTGAAAGGCGAGGAAAGAACCCGTACGCCAACCCGACCGCCCTACGCCAACCCGACCGCTTGTGCTATAGAATGTAGGTTCGATTCCGGGCCGCGACGGGTTGTGGCACCTGTGCCCTTGAGCAAGGCACTCAACCACACTTGCTCCTATTCCTGCAATTGGCGGTCCATCCGCTGTTGGATGTGGTGAATAAATAAAATAAATAGATGCCCTCCATCCACCACTCCGCCTCTTCCTACCCCAAAGTTTGCGATACAGTAACATATAAATCATGTTGTCATGTGGCAATATGGAGTGGGTTGTAGTCGTGTTACCTCCTACATGTATCTGGAATGTAACAGAAGACAGAGTTGTCAAACATTATTAACCATGTCGCGCCAATGTCTGCATTATCTCCACTTGGCGTTGCAACTATCCACAAAGAACCAATAAAAAATCCCTTAAGAATTAGCTTGGTTGTCATTGTCATCTGTAGATCGCCGCTCGGAGAGTCGTTCAGAACGCGACAGAATACTCACATTTACGCACTGTTCAACACATTGTGATCAACAACCATGTATGCAATAGTTTTGCTGCTTGTCGCTTTGGGTAAGTAATAATTATGGAACGCCTTTGTTATATCTTCAGTAGCCACATATCGGCGCCTTGTCGAATTTAATTTTTGACAATACTTCGACTCGGCAATTCGCGTTTTTCCCATACTGGCGAACATGGCCAAACTGCAGTTTCGAGTAGTTCCCGTTTTTAGTTGGACTTACTTTGGTCCTTCGAATTCACCATTTTTGAGAATAAAATCCCACTTTTGTGTTCAATAAATAACCTTCTTGCTTAATTTCTAAAATGTAATTAATTACATATTTTTCATTTATTTGATTAATCTCTGAGCAATTAAAAAGCTGTGAACATGCTCGCCGGTATGAACAAAAAAATTCGATGCGTTTCCTTCCATCGCCACCCGTAACACTATGCACTTTCGGGTTCGTATATATGAGAAAAACTCAAAACGGATCTCGATAGTTCGCGTGTGTTTGAGCGGCGGTTCTCTAATCTCCAGATTAGCGGTACTTTATCGGGGCTGCGGACGAGACTTATCTTTATACCGATATCCACAAACTAACATTTTGTAAAATTCCATATATTTCTTATTTGATTTTTCTTACGTGAAAACAGCAGCTTTGCGCGATATTGGTTGGTACCAGCGCACTCTGTTGTAATACGTAGAAGCAGTGAACAGTCACCAATAATTCATGTTCGTCAGTATGGGAAAAAATATTCTTAAAGAGGAAGAATCCCACTTGACGAAAATCAAGAATTTATGCTTTTTTCGATAGTCCAAACATTCCTCTTGCCGACGTAGATTTGTTATTATTTTTTAATTTTCAGTTTCAAGTGGATAAATTGCAAGGAAAAGTGCGCTTTTCGAAAATGAGATTTTCGCGATTTCTGAAACGCATTAGGTATTCATGATATGCGCGTGACCCAATGACGCAATGCTGAGAAAGAGAAGTCAACACGATTGTTAGCCCTATACGTTTACACGCAAAAAACTTGGGAAACCGTCTCTGTTAGATGGTGTTTTTTTGAGAAGTTTGTTGGTCCAAAAAGCCAGATATATGCCCAGTAGCTGCCTGGTTGTATCTTTTACCAGACACTATGGAAACAAAAAGAGCAGAAAGATTTTCTTGTCTATTACCAAGAGAGAGAAAAATTAGTCGCTCATTCTAACTTGTACCGGCCGATGTGAAACTGCGTAGGTAGCAGTTCCATGCTGTACACAGACCGCTGTGAATGCCGTTCGTTCCGTGACAAAACCACACGTCGCAATGCACCAGTATTTACTTCAAAAGAGCTTCACTGTGAGCCACAATTTCATCGTTTTTTCACAAAACAGGTAATAGTAGATTGTTGTCATATTACATGAAGTGTTTTTCACGTTTGTATTAATACAAGGACAAAACAGGCATGATAAACTTTCACTTCGTGAAATACTGCACAGGCCGTTTTGTATGTTTCTCGGGATGACGTCAAAACCCTATTGATAAACAAACCAAGCGACCTCGAGCGTTTCAGAATTTCAGGTGAAGAGGGTCGGAACTGCTTTACGTTTTAAGCAAAAGCCTGTAGATTTTTTTGAACATTAACATTTTGGTTTCGAATGCCCGCGCCCCCACCCATATACATAATGCTTATACATATCATATATGATTTTTGTTCATATAAACTACATTAGGGAGACATGTCTCCCAAAGGTACCACCTGGAGTAAAAAAACGTTAAGGAGACACATATATCCAGTAAATTTAGCTATATCTCGAGTCATGTTTTTGACAGTCTCGAATGCTATCGGCATCGATTTCGGGTCTGTTCGGAAGCAATCTCCAATTGTGTAGTAGATATTACGATGTCTAATTGTGGCGACGTGAACATCAATGTAAATTGTCTCCCAAATGTACTCATCATTAAAAGTGTCTCCCTAAGGTGCTATGCAAAGTTATATATATATATATATATATATATATATATTAGCGTGAATGGTACCTTACGGAGACACTTCGCAGTTAGAGAAGGACATAGGGGAGACATTTACATTAGGGAGACAATTTGGTGTCTCCTTAACGTTTCGACCTACTTTTTCGTACTTTCCACGCCCACCACGCAAACCGAAAAACATATCAGTAGCATGCCGGGCACCTCATTATAGCTTCTGGCTGTTCCATTCTACTCGGGGGAGTTCCAATTTGGAGCAAATTGAATGAGCGTTTCCAGTGTGTATATCTCCCGCAGTTCTAAACGGTACATTCGGGAGACTTCGTGTTTTTTCTTAATTACTAATTAAGTAGGCGCTATATTTTAATTATATTAGTAAAGGTGCCTTATCTCGAGTACATGGCAGTACTTTTGACAGTTTTCAACAGCAGTAGTACCGTTATTAAAAATATACACCCCTTTTGGAGCTTATTTTGGTCCAAAAACCGTGACGTCATCAGCCCCATAGGCCTGTGTGTAAAACGTTGTGTGTACAATACAGTACAGTTACTATCTGCGTGGAATATGCTCGTGGAATACGGCATGATGTAGTGCGTCTGCGTCCCATATCCCACTCGGCCTTCGGCCTCGTGGGATATAGGACGCAGACGCATTACATTATTATTATTATTATTATCATTATTTCTTTCTGGTATTCATACCAAGGATTCCTCAATAGTGCTCATTGCATTGTCACTCGGAAGCGTGAGGAAACCCATGAACAATTAGAATTAGAAATGGCCAGAGACATCTAGGATCTTTGAAGTGCGTTACCTAACACACTGGACCAACGGCTTTACATCCCTTCCGAAGGACGGAACAAGTATGGTTAAGTGCCTTGCTCAAGGGGACAAGTGTCACAACCTGTCACGGCCCGAAATCGAACCCACGTTCTAGTACTGGCACAGGAACTTGAGTTCGACGCGCTAGACCGCTCGGCCGTAACACCCCTAATTTCACTCGCCGTATTTCACTCGCGCTCGTGAGATAACTAATAATGTACACTCACCCATCTGTGTAGAAACCGTGCACTGAGGACACAGTTTGCAACCGCGTGCTTATATAGCCAGCCTTAGTAAAACGAATTGCGTAATAGCCCCAAACACAATCGCCATACCATGAGGCATATATTAAGCCTCTGCTTGGAACGATTTCTTGCCAAAACGTGGATAAATAAGAATACCAAAGTCGTCTGCTGAAAACAAACTGTAAAAAAAAACTGTTTTGCCCTTATTTTTTTTTTCCAATGTAATTATCCATATGATGGTTATTTAAAATGCGTTATTTAGATGAACCCGACATAACTGTTTGACAGAGGGCTGGTAAAGAGGAGAACGGTTGACCGGGAGGGGGGCATTCGATTTACCCACAAAAAATCCAACCTGGCAGACGCCATCAAACGACAAAAAATGAAATGTTGGACAATTTGTGAATATGAAAGCTGGGAAATGTCCTTTTATTGTGGCCATATTGACAACGCGATCCGTTGTCATTGTTTTATCCAACGGTTTACGGCCGAACTGAAATAGTATACATATAATATATATCTTTTTAGTTTTTGGGGTCAACCGTTTCAGGCTCGTCGATGGGGGCGCTTTTACATACAATAATCACATGTATTTGCCAAACATAACACACTACAGGCCTTGAAAAGAAACAAATAAATAAATAAATAAATAAATATTTTTTTGTGTAAATTACAGTAATGAAATGAGGAAATAAATACGAGATGAAACACAAATGAAACGAAATATGTTTGACTGTCTGGACGGTCGACCGTTGTCGAAAGACCAGTGTACATATATACCTTTCCACCCTTGGCATAATGCCAAGCAATTAACATTGTCAGTACATGTGTTCTACACCTGTTGATGAATACAGCGAACCAGGGGCGCGTTCAATAGCGCAATACGTATGCATACCGTACCGACAATACCTTCAACTTCAAAGATATAGGAAAATACCATTACTGGCATACCTATTGCGCTATTGAGCGCGCCCCATGACAATGCAATACAAATATGTGCGTGGGGAAGTTTTTTCTACAAAAGTCAACAGTATCCTAGCTGTAGTCGTCAGTTGCAGAATCGGCATCACAGTGAAAAACACCATAACAGGGACGGATCTAGGAATTCTTTTCCAGGGAGGAGGTGTTCTGCCAATGCGAGTGCCGACAAATTTGTGGGGCGAGGGTTTCCATTAATATTTATATCGGCATGTTGCCGACACTGGTGGACTCGCAGAACATGTATTACATTTAAAATTTAGCCAGAGCAGGGAAGCGGTGTTTGACCACCCTCCCCCCCCCCTCCCTCCCCCCCTCCCCCTCCCCCCCTCCCCCCTCCCCCTCCCCCCCTCCCCCCCTCCCCCCCGTTTCAATGTTGTTTGGGGTTGCGCCCGCCGCAGCGACTCCCAGGCCCAACATTGGAACGGGGGGGAGGGGGGGGGAGGGGGGGGGGAGGGGGGGGAGGGGGGGAGGGGGGGAGGGGGGAGGAGGGGGGAGGAGGGGGGGAGGGGGGGAGGGGGGGGAGGGGGGAGGAGGGGGGAGGGGGAGGAGGGGGGGGGGAGAGGAGGGGGGGAAGAGGAGGGGGGGAGGAGGGGGGGGGGGGGAGGGGAGGGGGGGGGGGGGGAGGGGGGGGGAGGGGAGGGGGGGGAGGGGGTGGAGATTGGCTCATTAAGTTCAGTAATTTTCGGCAAAGAAGCGAGGGTGGTGTTTATGATCACTTTTTGAACATTAACATTTTGGTTTCGAATGAACTTGGAGAACGAAAGTTGAAAGGCCCGCGCCCCCACCCATATACATAATGCTAATACATTAGGGAGACATGTCTCCCAAAGGTACCACCTGGAGTAAAAAAACGTTAAGGAGACGCATATATCCAGTAAATTTAGCTATATCTCGAGTCATGTTTTTGACAGTCTCGAATGCTATCGGCATCGATTTCGGGTCTGTTCGGAAGCAATCTCCAATTGTGTAGTAGATATTACGATGTCTAATTGTGGCGACGTGAACATCAATGTAAATTGTCTCCCAAATGTACTCATCATTACGGTGTCTCCCTAAGGTGCTATGCACAGTTATATATATATATATATATATATATATATATATATATATATATATATATATATAACCGCCGAACCCCGAATAGGACGACACTTTTGGCTAGAATCCCGCCAGTGACCACTAAAACCACAAAATTCTCGGTAAAAAGATCGTAAATGGACACTGATTTTCTCCTGAAACTCTCTATAAAAACATTTTTTGCAATCTAGACGAAAATGGTGCGTACCCTAATAGAAATGGTTACAAACCTAATAAAAATGCTCTTTGACCAGGTTAACATACTTTTTGGAGCCATTGTTGTTAGGATGACCGGTGACCGGTCGTCCTAACGCGACCGGTCGTCCCAACACTCCTTTTTTACCCCATATCGGTCTTCCTATTCATGAATTAGTAGTAATATATATATATAAATATATATATATATATATTACTACTAATTCATGAATAGGAAGACCGATATGGGGTAAAAAAGGAGTGTTGGGACGACCGGTCGCGTTAGGACGACCGGTCACCGGTCATCCTAACAACAATTGCTCCAAAAAGCATCTTAATTAGGTCAAAAACCATTTTTATTAGGTTTGTAACCATTTCTATTAGGGTACGCACCATTTTAGTCTAGATTGCAAAAAATGTTTTTATAGAGAGTTTCAGGAGAAAATTAGTGTCCATTTACGATCTTTTTACCGAGAATTTTGTGGTTTTAGTGGTCACTGGCGGGATTCTAGCCAAAAGTGTCGTCCTATTCGGGGTTCGGCGGTTATATATATATATATATATATATATATATATATAACACGGCTTAAACCTGAATAGGAAGACCGATTTGGGGTTAAACAATAGTGTTGGGACGACCGGTCGCGTTAGGACGACCGATCGCCGGTCGTCCTAACGACAATGGCTCCAAAAAGTATGTTAACCTGGTCAAAGAGCATTTTTATTAGGTTTGTAACCATTTCTATTAGGGTACGCACCATTTTCGTCTAGATTGCAAAAAATGTTTTTATAGAGATTTTGAGGAGAAAATTAGTGTCAATTTACGATCTTTTTACCGAGAATTTTGTGGTTTTAGTGGTCACCGGGAGCATTCTAGCCAAAAGTGTCGTCCTATTCGGGGTTCGGCAGTTATATATATATATATATATATATATATATATATATATATATATATATAATGAAGCAACTACCTCTAAAAATGAAGCCACAGTCCGCCATTGTACGGCCACCAAATACAATGACTTGCCTAGGCTGGTCATACGGTCTTCACTAGTCTACATCACGGTTTACATGTGTTAAGTGAAATGCAAGCAATCGCATTAGCCTTTTAGAAGTATGGCGGAACAAAAGGAGAGGGCGCAATTTCATTTGGGTATGAATTTTTTTATCAATTGTATTTCTTTCCAAAAACTTGATTTACATGTTGTAATTATAATACATAGACAGAATTATAAATAAAACTAGCGCTAAACAAACAAACGCTAGGTGATCGGGTGACATGAACATTTAGCTCATGATGACGTCACACTTTTGAAATTGGTTAAAAACTTGAGTTGGTCGATGTTGCAAAAGAAACATTCACTTATCGATTGCCAGTATTGGAATTCTCAAGACATGACTCTTTGACTATTCAACGCTAAAATTGTGAATCTGATGACGTCATTATTGGCACAGTCAATCTGATCACGACGTCACTATTGTGTGCACAAATTGTTCAAAGTTGTACCGAAGAACAAGTTCTTTAATGTGGTGAAATAGTCTTTCCAATATCTATTAGAGTTCTCAAGATTTTATCATTTGAGATCATATTACGTAACCACCGTGCATGTGATGACGTCATCATTGGTATAATCATAAAGTGCACATTTGTGGGAACATTTCGATTTGTAGAACTATGGTCAAATTCCCCACCACTTTGGCTCTATTTGCATTCAAAATGCTAATTTCCTGTTAACTTCCGGTTTAGACCGGAAGTAGGGGTCACACAGGGGTCATGTCAGTGTATGATTTGTTTAGTTCAATTAGACCTATCATGCTGTAAAAGAATTGTTCAAATATCTATCACGGTTCTTGATATATGAATTTAGAAAATAATAACCTTTGAATTTTGGTAATTTGACACCTGTGATACGACATCATGACGTCACACTTTTGTGCACAAATTGTTCAACAATTTGATGAACATCAAGTTCTTAATTAATGTGCGAAGGAATCATACAATTATCTGTTGTACATGTAGTTCTCAAGATGCAGTACTTTTAAACAATTCAGCTTCAGTATCTTGCGTAATTTGACACCATATTACGTAACCACCGTCGATGTGATGACGTCACCATTGGTATAGTCACAAGTCCACATGTGTAGGAACATTTCGTTTCGTAGAACTGTGGTCAAATTCCCTACCACTTTCGCTCTATGTACATTCAAAATACTAAAAAGTTGATATTTTCAAACAACTTCCGGTTTGAACCGGAAGTTGGGGACACACCTGGGGTCATGTCAAGGTTTGCTTTGTTCACTTCATTAAGACCTATCATGCTGTGAAAGAATTGTTTCTGTAGCTATTACGGTTCTTGAGATATGAATTTTTGAAATATTTTACTTTGAATTGCTGTAATTTGACACCTGATGACGTCACGATGGCGTCACACTTGATGTCATCATAATACTATACGTACTAGTGAAAGTCTGCCATATGGCCTATGTCTGTATCTAATTTTTTCAAGATTCAGCTTGGTTTCTTGGGCATTTTTGCTCAGTAAGTGAAAACATTGGGTCAGATGAAAATGTCCACACTAAGAAATTTGTAGCCCATGATCTGATGTATAAGTCTGCCAAATACGAAGATCGTGGGTCACGTGGTTTTCGAGACGGAAGGATTTTAAAACATACATATTTTGGTTATTTTGGGGGTGTAATTTGATACTCGATGACGTCACGCTGACGTCACGCTTGATGCCATCATAATATTATACTTGCTGGTAAAAGTCTGCCATAGGACCTATGCCTGTGCTTAGTTTCTTCAAGATTCAAATTGGATTGATGGACATTGCTGCTCAAAATGTGCAAAAATTTAGATTTTCGTTTTCGTTGAACTTTGACCTCAGATTGACCCCGGAAGGAAGGGTCAGATGAAAATGCCCACACAAAGAACATTGTAGGCCATGATCTGATCTATAAGCCTGCCAAATACGAAGATCATAGGTCACGTGGTTTTCCAGACGGAAGCATTTTAAAACATGCATTTTTTTGTCATTTTTGGGTTGTAATTTGATACCCGATGACGTCACGGTGACGTCACACTTGTATGCACACATTCACATTGGGGTTGATGTTCCTACCAAGTTTCAAGTTGATAGCTTGAACCGTTTTGAAGAAAACCTCTGGAAACGTTTGAGTGGAAGAATAAAAAGAAAACAAAACTAGAGCTCCGTCTGTTTTATGAACAGAGCGTAGGGCTTTTTCACATTTTTAAACTTCAAAACTTGAAAAACGCCTAACCAGAATACAATGATTAACTAAATTATCTATTTTTGAACAATTTTAAATTATAAGCCAAAAACTGTTTGACTAATGGTTATCGAGGTCAAAGGTCACCTTTTTCATTTGTTTAAAAGCTTGGCTATACCTAACCATAATGATATGAGTCCCGTGTTGTTCGTTATCACTTTAAAATTATAAGCCAACAAAGATTTGACCACTAGGAAACGAGGTCAAAGGTCAAGCAATGTGCGCGTCTGCATATACTTGTATTTGATGCACCTTTAATCTGCCACGTGATGACGTCATCAATTAACGGCATTTGCTAGTGATCGTATGTGGCGTAGGAATCACGATCATAGGTCAATTGGCTGATTTGTTATGAATGTTTGAATATGGAAAACATTAAATTGTATGCTCCTTTAATCTGATACCTGATGATGAACAGTTTTTGAGTTGTGTCAGTTTGCCTGGGTGGGGGAGTACTGCTATACAGATCTACCACTTCGAGGTGTTTGATGAACTGTGAGATACCAAGTTATGGTGCAGGTAAAAAACCTTTGATTACTTAATTAGCTCCTTGAGGAGTATCATAACATGTAGGTTCAGGATTTATACTAAGAGAGTCTTGGGCCAAATTTCATATAAAACAAAATAACATGTACATTATGTAAACAGTACAGTTACCTTCATCGATTGAGAAAAGATTTGTTTAGATTTGAAAATATGGCAATTTTCAGTTTTTGCACTTTTAAAAACATCAATTAAGTTACTGTAAAATTAGTACTATTTGTAATCATGTCACATGGCGTTATAAATTAAATATTTAAAAAGTTTATCCTGAAAACTCAGTTTAGAGGCAAGTTGATTTCCCTTTGCGAATTCTAAACTGTTCATTTTCAGTTTGTTTTGTTCACATTTGGGATGGAAACGCGATGTTTACTCGAAATACTGATATACATATATTAGTCATCAAAGGCAGAAATCAGAGCACATAATTAGTTAAGATTGAAAAGAGTTTGGCCAAGGAGGACAATTTCGTAATTAGATTTTTAAAAGATGGTTCAATAAAATCTAGACAATGACTTAATTATTTCAGGCCTATATTAAGCTTCTGTTTTTAAATGGGACGTGCACTGCATGTTCGCGCAACTTACAACAAGTACATGTATGTACTATATAGTGGTCCAATTTTTGTGTCCCCCGTTACATTTTACATCTTGTTTTTGTAAATTCAGGACACATTCTTTAAATACTTTCCATCTCGAAGAGCGAGTACATAAAGTACAATTGATACAAAATGGTTTACAGGCCATTTTAATGATTTTTGTACGAAAAATAACACATATCAGGTGTAACGGGGGACACTAAATGTCACACTTTTGGACCCCTAATTTATATAAAGACCCATATGTTTACACGTACTGCGCATTCTCTCTTTAGCTATACATGTATAACTATGAGGGCGCTATATCACTTTCACGGTAGCAAAACGCGAGTGCATGGCCTGGGGCGCGCGGGGTGGCTTATGCATGGTTTTACGCAAATTGCGACTTGGCTGAACATTGGCCTTCAATTGACCCAGGACGGAAGGGTCAGATGAAAATGCCTACACAAAGAACATTGTAGTCCATGATCTGATCTAAAATGTCTGCTCAATATGAAGACCCTGGGCAATGTGGTTTTATTGAGGGAAACATTTTACGAAATGCATTTGGGGTCATTTTCATGAAGAAAATCCACTTTTTTGCCATATTAAAATTATTATAATTACGTAATCATTGACGTCATGGTGATGTTCTACATGGTGGTGGAAGTTTGTGATGGGGCCCATGCCTGTACCTAGTTTTATAAAGATCAAGCGTTGTTTAATAGCTAATATTGCTTCATAAGTACAAAAACATACAACAAATGTTATTTTTGAATTGGCTGAACTTTGACCTTTGATTGACCCAGGAAGGAAGGGTCAGATGCAAATGCCTACACTAAGAACAATGTAGGCTAGGATCTGATCTATATGTCTGCCAAATATGAAGACCCTGCGTCACGCGGTTTTGGCAAGGGAATCATTTTAAAATGTGCATATTTTGGTAATTTTCGGCTTTTTAGGCATTTTTAAAAAGTTATAATGACGTAACGGATGACGTCACAATGAAGCCATTCTTGGGTGCACACCTCTTATACTATGTCTTTGATGTGATCAAGTTTGGTTAAGATCAATGTTTGGGAACAACCTGAAAAAGCGCCGACAACGCCTATGCGCTTTGTCTATGGGAAAAAAATCAGAAGAAATAAACGGAAAAAAAACTAGAAGTATGTCTGTTGATAACAGAGCATATGGCTTTCCGCTTTTCTTTTTTTGTATGTTTGTATGCATGTAAAACTGCATGCTGTATAATACTACATGTACACTTTGTACAATGTAAATACATACGTACATGTACATGTACATGTACATGCACAGTGACAAAATTCCAAAATTCATAATAAATCAACAAATCACGCATGTCATATGCCTGTTAATGACCAGGTCCAGTCACCTGCTAGGTTTCAAGGTCATACGACCAATGGAAGAAGTAAACAACCTAGGTTAATGTATACTTGAGGAACTCTTATTTAATTACGTCATCGTGACATCACAATATTTAGCTGATAATACACATTGCACCAAGTCAAACAACCTTGGCTAATGTATGCTGCACAAGCGCGCTTTTTTGATGACGTCATCGTAACGCCACCAAATGTTGCTGACAATATGCATTAGAGCAAGTCACAACAAGCCTAAAACACAAAATTTTACCCCCATCGGTCTTTTCGTTCTCTAGATATAGCCGTTAGAAGAACGCATGTTCAACCGAGTGTAATTTGACACCTAGTGACGTCATCAAACTTTTGAAGGTATGGGCATGTTTACTGACCCTCAGTGAACATATGCACCAATTTTGGGCCAATTTGCAAAAACTTCGCCACAGACATCTCTTAAAAACGCGTTTTGACAATTTTTCAACTTGCCGCTAGAGGGCGCTCTTTTGTGTGACGACCTAACTTTTGGTATTTTTTTGATGCCCAAGGGGTTCTGAGACTAACACTTTTGACCCGATCTCGGTATCTGCTACCAGTTTTAAATGACAGGGCAGCCTCGATTTCGACCAATAGGAAGCAAGATTCAAGGTCAATGTCTGTGTATGAAATTTAGACCTTCGATAGTCATGAACATTGCCGAAAGAATAAAGTTTGTATCTCAAACGGTTGAATTTTTACAAATTTTTGAATGTTTAAGTCATTAAATTTCAGACACATGTAATCTGACACCTGGTGACGTCATCAAGAAGTAACCTCTTTGGTATAGTACTTTACTATGGGTTCCTTATTGTGACCAAGTTTGATGATGATCCAAGCTTTGCAAGCGACCCTTCTAGCAGCGAGACAGACTGTGTGCTTTGTCTATGGGATATGGGGGAAGTGCAGAGATGTATGCATATTGTACATGCTTATGTACACTCGTATATACTGCACTGTGTGTATGCTGTGGTATAGGTTGCCAGATTCAAAAATTCATAACAAATCAACAAATGACGTCACACTAATGTAACTTGGTATGTTATATGTTAATGACCAAGTCTACGTCCATGCTAGGTTTCAAGGTCATACGCCCAATAGAGGAAGTGAACGACCTTGGCTAATGTATGCTGCACAAACGGGCTTATTTGATGACGTCATCGTTACGCCACCAAATTTTGCTGCTAATATGCATTAGACCAAGTCACAACAAACCTAAAACACACAAGTTGACCTCCATCGGCCTTTTCGTTCTCTAGATATAACCGTTATAAGAACGCATGTTCAACTGAGTGTAATTTGACACCTGGTGACGTCATCAAACTTTTGAAGGTATGGGCATGTTCACTGACCCTCGGTCAACATATGCACCAATGTTGGGCCAATTTGCAAAAACTTCGCCACAGACATCTGGTTAAAACGCGTTTTGGCCATTTTTCAACTTGCCGCTAGAGGGCGCTCTTTCGTGTCACGACTTAACTTTTGGTATTGTTTGAATGCCCAAGGGGTCTTGAGACTAACACCGTTGATTCCATCTTGGTATCTGCTACCAGTTTTAAATGACAAGCCAGCCTCGTTTTCGACCAATAGGAAGCAAGATTCAAGGTCAATGTCTGTGTACGAAAGTTAGACCTTGGATAGTCATGAACATTGCCGAAGGAATAAAGTTTGTATCTCAAACGGTTGAATTTTTACAGATGTTTCAATATTGAAGGCCATATATTTCAAACGCTTGTAATCTGACACCTGGTGACGTCATCAAGATGTAAACACATTTGTGCAGTACTTCACTATGAGGTGATTGTTGTGACCAAGTTTGATGATGATCCGAGCTTTGCAAGTGACCATTTTGCCAGGCCGAAAGACCATGCGCTTTGTCTATGGGGTTTTGACGGAAGAATAAAAAAAGCTAAACTAGAAATGTGTTCGTTGAAAACGAACACATGGCTGTTCCCCTCCTTTTTATAAACATATGTGGTGTTCGGGATGACCTTTGTTAGTGATTGTATATGAAGAAATCACGATCGTATGTCAAACGGTTGAGTTTTTATCGATTTTTAAATATTGAATATTATTACATGCCACTTTAATCTGACATGTAGGGAAGGTCAAAGGTGTTGCTATATGTTTGGATACCCCACCCTAGTCGAAGTGTAACACAGTTGACCCCATCGTGATATATTGTACCCCTTTCAAATGGCAAGGCAAAATCTGTTTGACCAATAGGAAACGAGGTCAAAGGTCAAGCCATGTGCGCATCTTAAAGACATTTGTTAGTGATCGTATATGCAGAAGGAATCAAATTTGTAGGTCAAACGGTAGATTTTTTATTGATTTTTGAATATTTAATTACGTAATCATCTTGTCGCTAGAGGGCGCTATTTCCTACGATGACGTCATCACTTATATTTTTGGAAAGCTTAAGGGCCTCTGGTAATAACACCATTGACCCTATCTCAATACCTCCTTTCACTTTCAAACTAAGGGCCACTTCCGGTTTCGACCGGAAGTGAGCAAGGTCAAAGGTCACGGCCATATTTTTTGGATACACCACCCTAGGTCCAAGTGTAATACAGTTGACCACATCCAGATATCTTGTACCACTTTCAAATGGCAAGGCAAAATCTGTTAGACCAATAGGAAACGAGGTCAAAGGTCAAGCCCTGTGCGCATCTTAAAGACATTTGTTAGTGATCGTATATGCCACAGGAATCAAGATCGTAGGTCAAACAGTTGATTTTTTATTGATTTTTGAATATTTAATTACGTAATCATCTTGTCGGTAGAGGGCGCTATTTCGTACGATGACGTCATCACTTATATTTTTGGAAAGCTTAAGGGCCTCTGGTAATAACACCATTGACCCAATCTCAATACCTCCTTTCACTTTCAAAATAAGGGCCACTTCCGGTTTCGACCGGAAGTGAGCAAGGTCAAAGGTCACCAACCTATTTTTTTAGATACCCCACCCTAGTTGAAGTGTAACACAACTGACCTCGTCCAAATATCTTGCACCACTTTCAAATGGCAAGGCAAGATCTGTTTGACCAATAACTATTTAATCAAGATCTGTTTGACCAATAACTATTTAATCATCTTGTCCCAAGAGAGCGCTATTTTATACGATGACGTCATCACTCACATTTTGGAAAGCTTGAGGCCCTTTGACATTAACACCCTTGACCCCGTATTTATACCCTCTACCATTTTCACACTAAAGGCCACTTCCCGTTTCGACCGGAAGTGAGCAAGGTCAAAGGTCACCAACCTATTTTTTTAGATACCCCACCCTAGTTGAAGTGTAACACAACTGACCTCGTCCAAATATCTTGCACCACGTTCAAATGGCAAGGCAAGATCTGTTTGACCAATAGGAAACGAGGTACTAAAGGCCACTTCCCGTTTTGACCGGAAGTGAGCAAGGTCAAAGGTCACCAACCTATTTTTTAGATACCCCACCCTAGTTGAAGTGTAACACAACTGACCTCGTCCAAATATCTTGCACCACTTTCAAATGGCAAGGCAAGATCTGTTTGACCAATAGGAAACGAGGTCAAGGGTCAAGGCGTGTGCACATTTTAAAGACCTTTGTTAGTCATCGTATATGGCGAAGGAATCAAGATCGTAGGTCAAACGGTTGATTTTGTATTGATTTTTTAATGTCTAATTTATTAAACATCATGCCCCTTTAATCTGACACGTGATGACGTCATCATAACGTAATCAGTTAAAGACCTTTGTTAGTTATTGTATATGGCGCAGGAATCAAGATAGTAGCTAAAATGGTTGATTTCTTACGGATTTTTTATATCCCATTTATTTTATTTGATGCCCCTTTAATCTGACACGTGATGACGTCATTATGACGTCATTAGTGAAAGACCTTTGTTAGTGATCATATTTGGCGCAGGAATCAAGATCGTAGCTCAAACGGTTGATTTTTTATTGATTTTTTATATTTCATTTATCTGTTTTCATGCCCCTTTAATCTGACATGTGATGACGTCGTCCTGACGTCATCATTTAAAGACATTTATTAGTGGTCGTATATGGCGCAAGAATGAAGATCATAGCTCAAACGGTTGATTTGTTATTGATTTTTGAACATTTAATTTTATCAAATACCCCTTTAATCTAACACATTGAGCAAGGTCAAAGGTCGCCACCATATTTTTTGGATACCCCACCCTAGTCGAAGTGTAACACAATTGACCCCGTCCAAATATCTTGTACCACTTTCAAATGACAAGGCAAAATCTGTTTGACCAATAGGAAACAAGGTCAAAGGTCAAGGCGTGTGCGCATCTTAAAGACATTTGTTAGTCATCATATATGGCGAAGGAATCAAGTTCGTATGTCAAACGGTTGATTTTATATTGATTTTTGAATATTTAATTTATTAAACTTCATGCCCCTTTAATCTGACACGTGATGACGTCATCATGACGTCATTAGTAGTGTGCACAACTTCACATAGTGACTAATGTCCATGTGAAGTTTGAAGTCAATCATGAATGTGCAAGTGCCCGAAATAGCGTCTGAAAAAAGTGGAAGAAGGAAAAGAAAAAAAAAAAAAAAAAAAAAAAAAACAATCGTAACGAAAACAAAGGCTGTTCCGACCCGAATCGGAACAGCCAAAAAAAATAGAGGTATGTCTGTTGATAACAGAGCATATGGCTTTCCGCTTTTCTTTTTTTATATGTTTGTATACATGTAAAACTGCATGCTGTATAATACTACATGTACACTTTGTACAATATAAATACATACTGTACATATACATGTACAATATGCACAGTGACAAGATTCAAAAATTCATAATAAATCAACAAATCATGCATGTCATACTAATGTAACTTGGTATGTTACATGTTAATGACCAGGTCCAGGCACCTGATAGTTTTCAAGGTCATACGACCAATGGAGAAAGTAAACGACCTTGGTTAATGTATACTTGAGGAACTCTTATTTGATTACGTCATCGTGACGTCACAATATTTAGCTGATAATATACATTTGACCAATTCAAAATACGTTTTGGTCTTTTTTCAACTCGTCACTAGAGGGGGCTGTTTCGTGTGACGACTTAACTTTTTGTATTTTTTGAATGCCCAAGGGGTCCTGAGACTAACACCGTTGACACGATCTCGGCATCGCTTACCAGTTTTAAATGACAAGGCAGCCTCGTTTTCGACCAATAGGAAACAAGATTCAAGGTCAATGTCTCTGCATGAAATTTAGACCTTGGATAGTCATGACCAGTGCCGAAAGAATAAAGATTGTATCTCAAACGGTTCAATTTTTATAGATTTTTCAATTTGCAAGGCATTAAATTTCAGACACATGTAATCTAACACCTGGTGACGTCATCAAGATCTAACCTCTTTGGTATAGTACTTTACTATGGGTTCCTTATTGTGCCTAAGTTTGATGATGATCCGAGCTTTGCAAGCGACTCTTCAAGCACCGAGACAGACTGTGTGCTTTGTCTATGGGATAATGCGGATGTATGTATATGTACATGCTTATGTACACATGTATACATGTATATACTGCACTGTGTGGTATGCTGTAGTATAGGTTGCCAGATTCAACAATTCATAACAAATCAACAAATGACGTCACACTAATGTAACTTGGTATGTTATATGTTAATGACCAAGTCTACGTCCCTGCTAGGTTTCAAGGTCATACGACCATTAGAGGAAGTGAACGACCTTGGCTAATGTATGCTGTACAAACGGGCTTATTTGATGACGTCATCGTTACGCCGCCAAATTTTGCTGCTAATATGCGTTAGACCAAGTCACAACAAACCTGAAACAAAATATTTGACCTTCATCGGCCGCTTCGTTCTCTAGATATAGCTGTTAAAAGGATGCACGTTCAAGCGAGTGTAATTTGACACCTGGTGACGTCATCAAACTTTTGAAAGTATGGGCGTATTCACTGACCCTCAGTAAACATATGCACCAATTTTTGGCCAATTTGCAAAAACTTCGCCACAGACATCTCTTCAAAATGCGTTTTGGCCATTTTTCAACTTGCCGCTAGAGGGCGCTGTTTCGTGTGACGACTTAACTTTTGGTATTTTTGTAATGCCCAAGGGGTCCTGAGACTAACAACGTTGACCCAATTTCGGTATCTGCTACCAGTTTTAAATGACAACGCAGCCTCGTTTTCGACCAATAGGAAGCAAGATTCAAGGTCATTGTCTCTGCATGAAATTTAGACATTGGATAGTCATGACCATTGCCGAAACAAAAATGTTTGTATCTCAAACGGTTGAATTTTTACAATTGTTTTAATTTTTAAGGCATTAAATTTCAGACACATGTAATCTGACCCCTGGTGACGTCATTAAGATGTAACCTCTTTGGTATAGTACTTTACTATGGGTTCCTTATTGTGACTAAGTTTGATGATGATCCGAGCTTTGCAAGCGACTCTTCTAGCACCGAGACAGACTGTGTGCTTTGTCTATGGGATAGTGCAGATGTATGCATATTGTACAGTATGCTTATGTACACTTGTATATACTGCACTGTGTGTATGCTGTGGTATAGGTTGCCAGATTCAAAAATTCATAACAAATCAGCAAATGACGTCACACTAATGTAACTTGGTATGTTATATGTTAATGACCAAGTCTACGTCCCTGCTAGGTTTCAAGGTCATACGCCCATTAGAGGAAGTGAACGACCTTGGCTAATGTATGCTGCACAAACGGGCTTATTTGATGACGTCATCGTTACGCCACCAAATTTTGCTGCTAATATGCATTAGACCAAGTCACAACAAACCTAAAACAAAAAAATTGACCTCCATCGGCCTTTTCGTTCTCTAGATATAACCGTTAGAAGAACGCATGTTCAACTGAGTGTAATTTGACACCTGGTGACGTCATCAAATTTTTGAAGGTATGGGCATGTTCACTGACCCTCAGTGAACATATGCACCAATTTTTGGCCAATTTGCAAAAACTTCGCCACAGACATCTCTTCAAAATAGGTTTTGGCCATTTTTCAACTTGCCGCTAGAGGGCGCTCTTTTGTGTCACGACTTAACTTTTGGTATTTTTGGAATGCCCAAGAGGTCTTGAGACTAACACTTTTGACCCGATCTCTGTATCTGCTACCAGTTTTAAATGACAGGGCAGCCTCGTTTTCGACCAATAGGAAGCAAGATTCAAGGTCAATGTCTGTGTATGAAATTTAGACCTTGGATAGTCATGACCATTGCCGAAAGAATAAAGTTTGTATCTCAAACGGTTGAATTTTTACAGAAGTTTCAATTTGAAGGCCATATATTTCAAACGCTTGTAATCTGACACCTGATGACGTCATCAAAATGTAAACACATTTGTGCAGTACTTCATTATGAGGCGATTGTTGTGACCAAGTTTGATGATGATCCGAGCTTTGCAAGTGACCATTTTTCCAGGCCGAAAGACCATGCGCTTTGTCTATGGGGTTTTGGGAGAAGAATAAAAAAAGCTAAAAACTAGAGGTATGTCTGTTGATAACAGAGCATATGGCTTTCCGCTTTTCTTTTTGTGTATGTTTGTATGCATGTAAAACTGCATGCTGTATAATACTACATGTACACTTTGTACAATATAAATACATACCGTACATATACATGTACAGTATGCACAGTGACAAGATTCAAAAATTCATAATAAATCAACAAATCATGCATGTCATACTAATGTAACTTGGTATGTTACATGTTAATGACCAGGTCCAGGCACCTGATAGTTTTCAAGGTCATACGACCAATGGAGAAAGTAAACGACCTTGGTTAATGTATACTTGAGGAACTCTTATTTGATTACGTCATCGTGACGTCACAATATTTAGCTGATAATATACATTTGACCAATTCAAAATACGTTTTGGTCTTTTTTCAACTCGTCACTAGAGGGCGCTGTTTCGTGTGACGACTTAACTTTTTGTATTTTTTGAATGCCCAAGGGGTCCTGAGACTAACACCGTTGACACGATCTCGGCATCGCTTACCAGTTTTAAATGACAAGGCAGCCTCGTTTTCGACCAATAGGAAACAAGATTCAAGGTCAATGTCTCTGCATGAAATTTAGACCTTGGATAGTCATGACCAGTGCCGAAAGAATAAAGATTGTATCTCAAACGGTTGAATTTTTACAGATTTTTCAATTTGTAAGGCATTAAATTTCAGACACATGTAATCTGACACCTGGTGACGTCATCAAGATCTAACCTCTTTGGTATAGTACTTTACTATGGGTTCCTTATTGTGACTAAGTTTGACGATGATCCAAGCTTTGCAAGCGACTCTTCTAGCACCGAGACAGACTGTGTGCTTTGTCTATGGGATAGTGCAGATGTATGCATATTGTACATGCTTATGTACACTCGTATACATGTATATACTGCACTGTGTGTATGCTGTAGTATAGGTTGCCAGATTCAAAAATTCATAACAAATCAACAAATGACGTCACACTAATGTAACTTGGTATGTTATATGTTAATGACCAAGTCTACGTCCCTGCTCGGTTTCAAGGTCATACGACCATTAGAGGAAGTGAACGACCTTGGCTAATGTATGCTGTACAAACGGGCTTATTTCATGACGTCATCGTTACGCCACCAAATTTTGCTGCTAATATGCGTTAGACCTAGTCACAACAAACCTGAAACAAAATATTTGACCTTCATCGGCCGTTTCGTTCTCTAGATATAGCTGTTAAAAGGATGCACGTTCAAGCGAGTGTAATTTGACACCTGGTGACGTCATCAAACTTTTGAAAGTATGGGCATATTCACTGACCCTCAGTGAACATATGCACCAATTTTGGGCCAATTTGCAAAAACTTCGCCACAGACATCTCTTCAAAATGCGTTTTGGCCATTTTTCAACTTGCCGCTAGAGGGCGCTGTTTCGTGTGACGACTTAACTTTTGGTATTTTTGTAATGCCCAAGGGGTCCCGAGACTAACAACGTTGACCCAATCTCGGTATCTGCTACCAGTTTTAAATGACAGGGCAGCCTCGTTTTCGACCAATAGGAAGCAAGATTCAAGGTCAATGTCTTAGTATGAAATTTAGACCTTGGATAGTCATGATCATTGCCGAAGGAATAAAGTTTGTATCTCAAACGGTTGAATTTTTACAGATTTTTGAATATGTAAGGCATTAAATTTAAAACGCTTGTAATTGGACACCTGATGACGTCATCAAGATGTAACCTCTTTGGTATAGTACTTTACTATGGGTTCCTTATTGTGACAAAGTTTGAAGATGATCCAAGCTTTGCAAGCCACCCTTCTACCAGTGAGACGGACTATGTGCTTTGTCTATGGGATATGGCGTAGTGCAGATGTATGCATATTGTACATGCTTATGTATACTCATAATATACTGCACAGTGTGTATGCTGTAGTATAGGTTGCCAGATTAAAAAATTCATAACAAATCAACAAATGCCGTCTCACTAATGTAACTTGGTATGTTACATGTCAATGACCAAGTCTACGTCCCTGCTAGGTTTCAAGGTCATATGCCCATTAGAGGAAGTGAACGACCTTGGCTAATGTATGCTGCACAAACGGGCTTATTTGATGACGTCATCGTTACGCCACCAAATTTTGCTGCTAATATGCATTAGACCAAGTCACAACAAACCTAAAACACAAAATTTGACCTCCATCGGCCTTTTCATTCTCTAGATATAACCGTTAGAAGAACGCATGTTCAACTGAGTGTAATTTGACACCTGGTGACGTCATCAAACTTTTGAAGGTATGGGCGTGTTCACTGGCCCTCAGTGAACATATGCACCAATTTTGGGCCAATTTGCAAAAACTTCGCCACAGACATCTCTTCAAAATAGGTTTTGGCCATTTTTCAACTTGCCGCTAGAGGGCGCTCTTTCGTGTCACGACTTAACTTTTGGTATTTTTGGAATGCCCAAGAGGTCTTGAGACTAACACTTTTGACCCGATCTCTGTATCTGCTACCAGTTTTAAATGACAGGGCAGCCTCGTTTTCGACCAATAGGAAGCAAGATTCAAGGTCAATGTCTGTGTATGAAATTTAGACCTTGGATAGTCATGACCATTGCCGAAAGAATAAAGTTTGTATCTCAAACGGTTGAATTTTTACAGAAGTTTCAATTTGAAGGCCATATATTTCAAACGCTTGTAATCTGACACCTGATGACGTCATCAAAATGTAAACACATTTGTGCAGTACTTCATTATGAGGTGATTGTTGTGACCAAGTTTGATGATGATCCGAGCTTTGCAAGTGACCATTTTGCCAGGCCGAAAGACCATGCGCTTTGTCTATGAGGTTTTGGGAGAAGAATAAAAAAAGCTAAAAAAAAAAAAAAAAAAAACTAGAAGTATGTCTGTTGATAACAGAGCATATGGCTTTCCGCTTTTCTTTTTTTGTATGTTTGTATGCATGTAAAACTGCATGCTGTATAATACTACATGTACACTTTGTACAATATAAATACATACCGTACATATACATGTACAGTATGCACAGTGACAAGATTCAAAAATTCATAATAAATGAACAAATCATGCATGTCATACTAATGTAACTTGGTATGTTACATGTTAATGACCAGGTCCAGGCACCTGATAGTTTTCAAGGTCATACGACCAATGGAGAAAGTAAACGACCTTGGTTAATGTATACTTGAGGAACTCTTATTTGATTACGTCATCGTGACGTCAGAATATTTAGCTGATAATATACATTTGACCAATTCAAAATACGTTTTGGTCTTTTTTCAACTCGTCACTAGAGGGCGCTGTTTCGTGTGACGACTTAACTTTTTGTATTTTTTGAATGCCCAAGGGGTCCTGAGACTAACACCGTTGACACGATCTTGGCATCGCTTACCAGTTTTAAATGACAAGGCAGCCTCGTTTTCGACCAATAGGAAACAAGATTCAAGGTCAATGTCTCTGCATGAAATTTAGACCTTGGATAGTCATGACCAGTGCCGAAAGAATAAAGATTGTATCTCAAACGGTTGAATTTTTACAGATTTTTCAATTTGTAAGGCATTAAATTTCAGACACATGTAATCTGACACCTGGTGACGTCATCAAGATCTAACCTCTTTGGTATAGTACTTTACTATGGGTTCCTTATTGTGACTAAGTTTGATGATGATCCAAGCTTTGCAAGCGACTCTTCTACCACCGAGACAGACTGTGTGCTTTGTCTATGGGATAGTGCAGATGTATGCATATTGTACATGCTTATGTACACTCGTATATACTGCACTGTGTGTATGCTGTGGTATAGGTTGCCAGATTCAAAAATTCATAACAAATCAACAAATGACGTCACACTAATGTAACTTGGTATGTTATATGTTAATGACCAAGTCTACGTCCCTGCTCGGTTTCAAGGTCATACGACCATTAGAGGAAGTGAACGACCTTGGCTAATGTATGCTGTACAAACGGGCTTATTTCATGACGTCATCGTTACGCCACCAAATGTTGCTGCTAATATGCGTTAGACCAAGTCACAACAAACCTGAAACAAAATATTTGACCTTCATCGGCCGTTTCATTCTCTAGATATAGCTGTTAAAAGGATGCACGTTCAAGCGAGTGTAATTTGACACCTGGTGACGTCATCAAACTTTTGAAAGTATGGGCATATTCACTGACCCTCAGTGAACATATGCACCAATTTTGGGCCATTTTGCAAAAACTTCGCCACAGACATCTCTTCAAAATGCGTTTTGGCCATTTTGCAACTTGCCGCTAGAGGGCGCTGTTTCGTGTGACGACTTAACTTTTGGTATTTTTGTAATGCCCAAGGGTTCCCGAGACTAACAACGTTGACCAATTTCGGTATCTGCTACCAATTTTAAATGACAACGCAGCCTCGTTTTCGACCAATAGGAAGCAAGATTCAAGGTCATTGTCTCTGCATGAAATTTAGACATTGGATAGTCATGACCATTGCCGAAACAAAAATGTTTGTATCTCAAACGGTTGAATTTTTACAGATTTTTGAATTTTTAAGGCATTAAATTTCAGACACATGTAATCTGACCCCTGGTGACGTCATCAATATGTAACCTCTTTGGTATAGTACTTTAGTATGGGTTCCTTATTGTGACCAAGTTTGATGATGATCCAAGCTTTGCAAGCGACCCTTCTAGCAGCGAGATAGACTATGTGCTTTGTCTATGGGAAATGGGGTAGTGCAGATGTATGGCGATTGTTCATGCTTATGTACACCCGTATATACTGCACTGTGTGTATGCTGTGGTATAGGTTGCCAGATTCAAAAATTCATAACAAATCAACAAAGGACGTCACAGTAATGTAACTTGGTATGTTATATGTTAATGACCATGTCCACGTCCCTGCTAGGTTTCAAGGTCATACACCCATTAGAGGAAGTGAACGACCTTGGCAAATGTATGCTGCACAAACGAGCTTATTTGATGACGTCATCGTTACGCCACCAAATTTTGCTGCTAATATGCATTAGACTAAGTCACAACAAACCTAAAACACAAAATTTAACCTCCATTGGCCTTTTCGTTCTCTATATATAACCGTTAGAAGAACGCATGTTCAACTGAGTGTAATTTGACACCTGGTGACGTCATCAAACTTTTGAAGGTATGGGCATGTTCACTGACCCTCAGTGAACATATGCACCAATTTTTGGCCAATTTGCAAAAACTTCGCCACAGACATCTCTTCAAAATAGGTTTTGGCCATTTTTCAACTTGCCGCTAGAGGGCGCTCTTTTGTGTCACGACTTAACTTTTGGTATTTTTGGAATTCCCAAGAGGTCTTGAGACTAACACTTTTGACCCGATCTCTGTATCTGCTACCAGTTTTAAATGACAGGGCAGCCTCGTTTTCGACCAATAGGAAGCAAGATTCAAGGTCAATGTCTGTGTATGAAATTTAGACCTTGGATAGTCATGACCATTGCCGAAAGAATAAAGTTTGTATCTCAAACGGTTGAATTTTTACAGAAGTTTTAATTTGAAGGCCATATATTTCAAACGCTTGTAATCTGACACCTGATGACGTCATCAAAATGTAAACACATTTGTGCAGTACTTCATTATGAGGTGATTGTTGTGACCAAGTTTGATGATGATCTGAGCTTTGCAAGTGACCATTTTGCCAGGCCGAAAGACCATGCGCTTTGTCTATGGGGTTTTGGGAGAAGAATAAAAAAAGCTAAAAAAAAAAAAAAAAAAAAAAAAAAAATCAGAACAGTTTCAAAGGCTTTCCGCAGGAGTGCGGAAAGCCAAAAAAATCAGAACAGTTTCAAAGGCTTTCCGCAGGAGTGCGGAAAGCCAAAAAAAAAAAAAAAAAATCAGAACAGTTTCAAAGGCTTTCCGCAGGAGTGCGGAAAGCCAAAAAAAAAAATAAGAACAGTTTCAAAGGCTTTCCGCAGGAGTGCGGAAAGCCAAAAAAATAAAAAATCAGAACAGTTTCAAAGGCTTTCCGCAGGAGTGCGGAAAGCCAAAAAAAAATCAAAACGAAAACAAAGGCTTTTTCGCTGCAAAGCGAAAAAGCCAATGAATGAAAGGATGTTCGAGTTCGTCACAAACATATTAAAATGTTTGACCAGTTGTTTCCGGTTTGCAAGTACCTTTACGAATGACAGACCTCAGGCTTGGTGCATCTCAAAAATATTTACGTGACTAAATCAAACATTTTGTCAAACAAGTCAACTTGAACGTTCACGTCTGTTCAATGAAGATAAAACCAGTACCAAAATCCTAAACAAATAATGTACACTTGGACGGATATCGTACTGGGCGGAAATAGCAAAGAAGCCGAATCAAGAACTTTTAAAAACGGTTATAATTCAACGAATTCGCGCCAACTACATTCATTCCACTTGCAGACTACCAGCGACGCGCTGTTATAGCTGTGTGGTTTTTGTATGGCGTGCAGGGTTACCAGTTATCTCAGAGACGGAAATAAAAGGA
Source organism: Henricia sp. BOLD:AAB3569 (assembly GCA_037783545.1). Classification (NCBI taxonomy): domain Eukaryota; kingdom Metazoa; phylum Echinodermata; class Asteroidea; order Spinulosida; family Echinasteridae; genus Henricia; species Henricia sp. BOLD:AAB3569. The sequence goes on from JBBELK010000122.1 coordinate 599,895, forward strand.
CAGATTTAACATTTTATGAATTTCGCACAGGTAATGAATATGATTTTAAGGGATTTTACAGTGGACCCCGAATCGGTAGGTGAAACTGCTAATTTTTACGTGATGT